>JAOANR010000010.1:17452443-18052443 GCA_030278955.1 Hygrophila difformis | reverse complement strand
CAAGTTTTAAAAAGTCTTTAAAAAATGTTTATGTATCTAATACAAATTTTAAAAAGTTTTAAAAATCTTTAGGTATTCAACAACATAATGACTTAGACTCCATTAATCATAATGGGATCTCTTCGAAAAATATAATTATACAATTAATTTTTTTCAAAAAAAAGTTTATATGGATTTTGTACAACATGAAGTCTATACAAAGTCAGCCAGCTCTACGTGAAGTCTATGCATTTTCTTAATATACCGATTTTTAAAAGTCTAAAAAAATGTAACAAAATTTTAATTGAATACATCTTCGCTTCTAACTCTTTATAATATTTGACCTACCAAACAAAAAATCCTGGATCCGCCACTGGCTGCCATCTTCTTTTCGACTATATTCTGTCTCCTCTTTTCATTTATAAAAGACCATTAGTAGTAGTAAAATTTAGTTATGAATACCGTCGTCAGTGATCATCACTTTTTCCTCCATTTCCTCCTCCCGCAGCCCTAATACCGTCTGCTTAACAGAGGTATATATATATATATATATATCAACTCCCTGCCCTCTGCTTCTCATTATTACACTTTCCACTCTAGTAGTCTATATGTTCATTTGTTTCTTCTTCTTCCGTGATTTCCCGTTAAATGCAGTTGCGAATTTTTCCGATTATATTTGGTGGTCTCTGTGGATCTCTCATATAGAGAATGAATGAATTCTTTGATAGATCCAAATGATTTTTTTAAAAAGTTTTCTGCACCTTCTTGATTTTGGGATTTAGAGAACGATTGAATTGTTGGTTTTTGGGTCGACCTTGCTTGATCGCATAACTTAACTAGTACTACTATCCTATTAGATTAACAATTATCGGGCAGTTTTTCAATAGTATTGGTTAGGATTTTTGACACGTCCAAAAAGGTTCCATCCAAGCCCTTTTACGTGCATTTCCTATTTTTTTTTTTTTATTTTAAATATTCCGATATCCTGTGTTAGAGGCCGGCCTTGTAAAAACTCAAATTAGAAACATTAAAACCTGGTTATAAAGTCTCGTTAATACTTCACTTTTGAGTGTTTAACACTACCTTTTCAATATGTATGAAGTCTCTCTTACTACGTTGTCTAGAGACTTATGCCGATTTCGTAACATTATACCACAAACTACAAGGATTCCAATTAATTACCTGAATTTCACAAGAAAACAGGGCAAGCTCAGAACCAAAAATGGTTAATTGGAATCAGAACAGTCACATTGAAAATGAAAGTAAGAAGAAGAGAAAAGAATACAGGGAATTAAAAATGAAAACATGGGTTACCTTGCATTGCATGTTTCTGTATATGTTCTTGATACTTATTATCTTAGAATATACTAGAATTAGGGATGGTTTCATTTGGGAAGTCACTATAGTACTTGAGGACTAGTGCAAATCTTACAACATGATAAAGAGCTTCAGGACATTATAGGACGAATCATCTGAAGAGGATCGTTTAACCGTAGAAAGAGCATGAAAAATTGAGCGTTTCTTATCACAACCCTTAGGAAACAATGTAATTGTTTAGACAGGAGGGAAGCCAACACTTGCTCTGTTTCCTTTGTCCCGGTGTTTGTGTTACTAGTATAACCCCGCCCGAATGGGCGGGTAATTACCGTAGGAATGGGCTAAAAAATTCAAACCTAAGCGAACTTTGAACCCCTTAAAACAGCCATGAAATAACACAGCAAATCAATGTTCAGGTTTAGTCCAATGTTAAGGTTTAGTCGATAAAAATGATAGTGGCAATACAAAATGGTAGACAATAAAACCTAAGCATACTCAACCCAATTCGGAAGATATTGACCTGTTAATGCAAAAAACTATTTCTCAGTTAGCAAGAAGAAAAACAATACACATGAAATTGCAAAGAATTTAATCCTCTCATCGGGAGGGATTTGACCTATTACCTGCAAAGCATGATCATCTTCCCCTTGGCTGCAATTATCTTTATCAATCAAAACCTCTTCTGATGAAAAACTGATACATATTCAGAAAATAACTTCAAATTTCAAGACTAAAATAGAAAACAATAAAAAATAAATAAAAGGTGAATATTAGACCTGAACGAAGAGGGGCTTTGGATTGACGATGCATCTTAATCCCTTTATTGCCCAAGAAGCACAGCAAAGTCAAGTGCATGATCTTTAATCTTCAGTCACAAAAAATCTATATGGATATGATTAAAAACACCAGCGCAACAGACAATTAATTCAATATATTGCTATGCCACCAAGAAAACTTAAACAATGCTGGGACCTAGGAGTACAAAACAGATTATATACCTCACTTTGCTCTGCTAAGTCCTTAAATGCTTGTTTAACTTTACATGATGGAGGCTAGGAATGAATGCGCCCCTATGTTCAGTTACCCTTTGTTCCGTAAACATCTTACATCCAACTAACTGTAATTTACCCCCAAACCACCCAAAAAAACATGGAAGCAAAATATCCTATATTAAGATTTATATTAACTAAATAATAATTATAGTTAATCAAGCTATGAAGAGAGTATTGTGTATCAAACCTTAGATTCTTAAAAACAGTAAAATATGAACATTTCAATAAATCTAGGCAGCTTCCTCACTGGCACACAAGTTGGATGTGTGAAGAAAAGCTACATGATAAAATGGATCATTACATTATAAACCTAATTGATAGACAAAGAGCATATGTTCACAGATTATGATTTACGCTAATAGGCATTCCACTCTTCCATAAATAGCAAATTTGTAAAACTAAAAAAGACCAATTCTTGATAAGGAACTGAAATAATAAAAATATCAAGAATAGAAACAACAAACTGTGTTGCATTGTTCCATCAAAACCCACTCCACATAAATTCCAAGAAACTCCAAATTAGTCGTTCAAACACAACATCCATAAACTCTAAACCAATAAGATGAGAAGGAAAATACCTCATCCTAGGGGCCTTGAGTAATTGCACCATGAAATCAGAGCAGCAAGGGGTTACCGATTTTTACGTCAATGCTCTATTGGCTATTACTATGGTTTCCGAACCTTTCGAAAACATATAATAATTAGAGCGAGAGAGGCAATGGCTTGCAGGAAGAGCGGCGGCGCATAAAGGTCAGAGGCGCGGCGCTCGGAGTAAAGGGCAGCGGCGGTGGCTATTGCAAGGAGGAGGAGCGTGATCTGCTAACATGACTTGGTGCTTTCCTCTCCCATTTCTTGCAATGTTGTTATCGGAGAGGATGAGGGATTCTGCTTTTCAGCTATGAAAATTCAAAATTTGAATTGGGTAAACATAGGTGCAGGGCAGCCAAGTATTTTATTGGGGTTTGTGTAATTATTTTATTGGGCTTTGTGCAATATGTTGGGCTTCGTAATTACTGTTCATAAGCCTTGCATTGTCTCTTGTAATTACTGTTCATAAGCCATCACCATTCTTTAAGACAACAGCTATTTTATTATATTTATGATGGGCCTCCTCATGAATTAGGATGTGGGCTTTTTATATCACTTTACAAATTAGGCCTGCAAATAATTATGGTCCACCAAATAAAATAGACCAGCTAATGCTTTCAACTTTGTTTCATACTTAGGGCCCGTTTGGATTGGCTTTTGAAAAAAGTAGAAGCCAAAAGTAGAAGCAGAAGCAGAAGTCAAAAGCAAAAGCATGTAATTTTTGTGTTTGGATTGAATGTTTGAAAAGCGGCTTTTTCTAAAAAATATGTTTGGATGAATAAAAATGAAAAGTGCTTTTAGAGTGTGGTAATTACCAAAAAGGACATGCTACTTAATATTATAATAAGATATATTTATAGTGTAATTTATATTAAGTAGTGGGGGTATTTAAGTCCTTGCACAATTTACGAGGTGCTTTTGGCTTCTGCTTTTGGGAGAAGCACCACCTGGGCCCACTTCTCCCAGAAGCACTTTTTTCGCTTTTCGATGTGCTTTTGCTTTTTCTTAAAAGCCAAAACAAACACCTAATTTCTACTAGAAGTGCTTTTGGCAAAAGCAAAAGCCAAAAGCACCTCCCTAGAAGCCAATCCAAACGGGCTCTTAATGCCAAACAAAGTAATAAATATGTTTATAGTATAAGTTACTCTACAGGATATGAGCATTTAAGAAAAATATAGTATAAATACGATATAAGTTTTATGTAAAGAAACACCATCGAGTCCTGAATGATGTCACAAATCAAACTATATATGGTCACCTCACAGTCACACACATACATGTTACAAGACAAGAGCATGCATATGTGTTGTCTAAAGAATTATGTACTCTAAAATATAGTAGTAATTCATAAAATAACAACTGCATACATTTAAGAATTTGGGGATTTTTCATCCTAACAAACCTTTTAACTCCCTCCATTGGAAGCTTGGAAGCTTTCTTGCTTGTGTATGTAAATAACATATATAATTAATGATGTTAGCTTGGAATTTCAATATTCAGTGATGGTTTATTTGGTAAGTCTCTTCGGTAATACTAGTATATTTTACTGTGGTATTGTCTAAACAAGAAAGGGTACTCAGCAAAGCTATTCTTCGCTCTATTTCCATATTTTACTTGCTCTGTTTCCACATTGCATTCAATTATATTGTACCAGTTATGTAGTAATTCTTTCATGTTAGATCAGAATACAGACAATGGGAGATAAGCTAGGTTTGTGGACCAAGGATTCGTCCACCTATTCGTCAAAGACAAATCCCCGCAAGTTTGTGTCGCCTTATGGTGAAGATCCACAAGAGGTTGCTCTGCAGCAAAACATGGTTCGTGGTGGCGCTGCAGAGTACCTCTTAAAAAAAAAGCCCAGACCCAAAACAGAGTGGTCCAAGACCAAACAAGGTTGGTGCTGCAGGATACCTTTACCCTCAAGGAGAGTCGATCACTGCCCCAAAACGCAATGCAAACAAGCGTGAGGACCTTCGCAATATTTATGCCTCTTATTAATTCTAAGATGTCAAAAAGATTGCAGATGTGTGTTTGGGGGGATGTGTTTCGTTAATTGGTTCCTTTCCGTAGACTGAAATTGCATGATGCATGATAATCACCTACACCAGCTTCCCTACTACTGTTTACTTACTGTTATCCAGGAAAAATTTACATCTTTGGCAAAACCAACAAGTGATCAAATACGGCGTTAAAACTTTTTCTGGTTATAAATATTTCTTTGGTGCGTGGATTGTTGGATTATAGATGATATAATATTTATGACATATAATGTATCTATAACTCCTAAAATTTCAGGACATGAGTTCCAACCGAAACCAAATGATAATGAATAGAGTAGCATGGACATATTGTTGGAGCATGCATCAGACTCCTTGAAGGAGACAGACATGAGCAGCAGCAGGAATTAAATAGAGGCATTGGTTGATTGGGCTAATAGAGGCATTGGTTGTTTGGGCTTGTTTTAGCTTTGGGCTTTGTAATGTTTATTGGGCCCTTTTCTGTTTTGGGCCGACTAGTTTAGCTCTATCTATTTAAGTCTGTGGCCTGTCTTCTGTACACTTGTTCATTCAGTTTTACATCAATGAAATTTGCTATTCCCTCCATTGAGATCCTTCCCTCGCTCTGTGGGTTCAACATGGTATCAGAGCCACGATTCTGATCCTATACCTCAAATTGCTCTCGTTTTCGTTTCTGAACTTGAAGTATGTCTATAGCGGATAGCCTGGATAATCCTCCACCAACTGTGACCACTCCAACATCAGCTAGCGCCTCAGCTCAAACCTCAGCAAACACCTCTGCGATCACTCAATTTGGAACCGCTTTCACTCTCACAGCAGCAGATCAGCCTAATCTTCAATTGACGTCGTCACTACTGGATCAAAGCAATTGGACTTCATGGCGAATTGATGTGGAGCAAACTCTGATAATCAAATCCAAATTAGGATTTGTTAACGGTACTATTCTGCCTCCTGAGTCTACTAATGAAATTGAATATGCAAATTGGAAGATTATTGACTGCTTAGTTCTGAAATGGTTTCGTAATTCGATTTCTCCTGAAATTAGTAGACAATTTGTGCATACCTCATCTGCTAGAGCTCTTTGGATTGAGTTAGAAGAGTGCTATGGGAAAATGTGTGGACCTAGGATTTTGCAACTTAAGAAGAAGATTGTTAATTTCACTCAAGGTTCTAGGTCAGTTACTGATTATTTTGTCAAGCTGAAAATGATGTGGAGTGACTTTCGACCTTTGGATCCTCATCCTACCAACAACTTAGAGGTGTTGAGATCACTGAATAAGGCGGATGAGAAGGCCTTATTGCTTCAATTCTTAAGCGGTTTAAATGAGGAATTTACTCATGTGAGCAATCAGATCCTGCTAACTGATCCTTTGCCTTCTATCAATGGAGCATATGGCATGATTTCTACTGCAGAAGCTCAGAAAGGAACCTTGGAGAACATTGGTACTGATTCAGGAGGTGTTTTTGCTTTGGCTGCTTCTGAGAAAATTCATGTAGATAAGGGAGGCAGTCGTCCTTCTTGCACCTACTGCAAGAAACTTGGTCACACTAAGGACAAGTGTTTTAAGCTGGCTAACAAAAATTCTTATTGTGACTATCGTAAGCAAAGTGGACACTCAAAGACCTCTTGTTTCAAGCTCACTGGAGTGGTTCCAGACTGGTACAAGTCCATGAAAGAAAAGAGGTCTAATGGTGTTGCTGGTGCCATCACTACTGGAGCTGAGAGTGCTAAATCCACTAGCACTGATTCCTTAATTGCCAAGCTTGAAGAACTGCTGCTGTCCAAAGGAAATGGAGCTGGAAATATGAACACTCCACTGGAGCTTGCTGCTGGAATCTACAACATGACAGGTAGCCTCTCATCTACATCTCTTTATTTTAGTGACAAGTGGTTATTAGATTCAGGTGCTAGTCGCCATCTATGTGCCAATAAATCCTTCTCATTGACCCTCAGCCTTTAACTTCACTTATCCATATATATCTACCTGATGGTACTCCTAAAATCCCCTCACACATTGGTTCAGTGGCTTTATCCAAAGATTTCATTGTTCCAAATGTGCTATATGTCCCTGGGATTGTTTTGAACCTTATCTCCATAGGTCAGCTCACTCATGATCTCAAGTGCATAGCTATATTTGATGAGACTTCTTGCATTTTGCAGGACCTGACCTGTAGGAGATATCTTCTCACAGCTAAAATACAAAATAAACTCTACATTAATTCAAATTCCAGTAAGATTTCTGCATCTTTTCCACTTGCTTCAGCTATTAGTGATGTTGAATCTGTTAAATCTTGGCATTACAGATTAGGGCATCCTTCTACCACTGTTCTGACCAAACTTGGAACATACAATAATACTTTTGCCTCTGTTCCCTGTGATGTATGTCAATGTTCCAAAATGCATCGATTATCATTCAGTGATAGCTCTTCTCAAGCTGAACATATATTTGACTTAGTGCATTGTGATATTTGGGGACCTTTCAACATTCTTGATAGGTCTAAATCTAGATATTTGCTTACCATTGTTGATGATGCATCTAGAGCCACTTGGCTTTACTTGTTGGGGCATAAATCTGAAACCTACATTACCCTCTTGCACTTCATATCTCATGTCCACAACCAGTACAGTCGTAGCATTAAAGTACTTAGGACTGATAATGGTACTGAGTTCAATAACAAGAAATGTTATGATCTCCTTGCCAAGCTTGGAATTGTTCATCAAACATCCTGTATCTACACCCCTCAACAAAATGGAAGAGTGGAGAGAAAACACCAACATCTTGTTCAGGTTGCTAGGAGCCTTCTTTTAACTTTTGAGATTCCTAAATCTTTTTGGGGGGATGCTATGCTAGCTTCAGCTTACATTATAAACAGATTGCCTACCAAATTCTTGATTGGAAGTCTCCTTGTGAAATTCTTTTGGGCACTGCTCCAGATTTATCTAACCTCCACTCTTTGGATGCTTGTGCTATGTCAAGAACTCTACTCCTCACTTAGGAAAGTTGGAACCTAGGGGGATGAAAGGGGTTAATTTAGGGACTGCTGCTAATAAGAAGGGATTCAAGGTTCTATTGCTTGACTCTAAGAAAGTTGTAGTATCTCGAGATGTGATATTTTATGATACAATCTTCCCTTACAAAGATACTAGCTGTCAATCACCATCCCTATCATCCTTACAGTCTTCAGTGAGCTTACCTCAACCTTCACCTCCTATAATCATCCCTAATCACTCCCTTGAACAACCCACTGTTGTTCAAGAGCATTCACCTTCTCCAGATGAGCCCACTGCTCCTCTGTCACCAGTGCAATCTCCCTTGATCTCTCACAGATCATTGAGCAACACCAACATCAACTCAAATGCATCTCCTCAAGAGATGCATCAATCTTCTAATTCACCAAGAGTATCCAGTGATCCTCTTGCATCTGTTGACTCATCCCCTATGAGTCAATCTCCTTCTACTGAGTGCACAAACATGGCTTCTACACCTGGACCTACTATTTCACTTCGACCTAGAAGAGAGATAAGAAGGCCTGTGAAATACAATGATTATGTATGCTCATCAACCACTGACATTGACTTTGTGCCTCAAAGTTATGATCAAGCAAAGGGATTGTCACATTGGGATGATGCTATTAAGGCTGAGCTTGATGCTCTGCACCACAATCAGACATGGGACATTATCCCCATCCCTCCAGGCAGAAAATGTATTGGATGTAAGTGGGTCTTCCGCATCAAATACAACTCTGATGGCAGTCTCAACAAGTACAAAGCTCGATTGGTGGCCAAAGGGTTTCATCAGAGGATTGGCCAAGATTACAATGAATCTTTTGCCCCAGTGGCAAAAACTGTCAGTGTTCGGTTGATTATTGCTCTTGCTGCTTCCTACAGTTGGCCTATACATCAACTTGACATCAATAATGCTTTTCTCCATGGAAATTTAGATGAGGAAATCTTCATGCACTGCCCTCCAGGTTTATCTGCTCCTCCTGGTCATGGATGTTTGCTCAGGAAGTCTCTCTATGGGTTAAAGCAGGCCCCTCGTCAGTGGTACCTTGCACTTGAGCAGTTTCTCACCTCATCAGGATTCTCTCATACTTATAGTGATCCTTGTCTCTTTGTGAAATTCACCACTAATGGCCTTACAATCTTGATTGTCTATGTGGATGATATTTTGCTGACAGGCACTGATTCAAATGAGATTGGTTATATCAAACAGCAACTGCATCAACAATTCACCATCAAGGATCTTGGCTCAGCTGCATATTTTCTTGGTCTGGAGATTAAGGCTACCTCTGCTGGTTACTCAATCTCACAAGAAAAATATGCCTCAGACTTGCTAACTGAAGTGGAGTTCCCTTGCAATTCCAGAGCTCACACTCCCTGTGCTGTCAACAAAACACTAGGCACAGATGGCCCTTTATTTGACAATCCTTCTCTTTACAGGAAAATGGTTGGAAAGCTCTTGTATCTTGGTTTCTCACGCCCTGACATATGTTATAGTGTCCAACAACTCAGTCAACACATGCATTCACCCACCATTCATCATTGGGAGGCTGTAATCCATGTTCTCCAATATCTCAAAAACTCCTTGCATCTTGGTTTGTTCTACCCTACTGGTTCATGTCTTGAACTTAAAGGCTTCTCAGATGCAGATTGGGGTAACTGTCCATCTACTAGAAAATCTTTAACTGGTTTCTGTGTATTTCTTGGAGAAGCTCTGATCTCTTGGAAAACAAAGAAACAAAAGGCAGTGGCTCTTAGCTCGACTGAGGCAGAATATCGAAGCCTCAGTGCCTTGACTGCTGAAGCACTCTGGATTCGTTCTCTTCTCTCTGAATTGCAGGTCTCTGTTCCTGACCCTATTCCAGTGTTTTGTGACAACAAATCAGCTATTCAACTTGTGAAAAACTCTATGCATCATGAGCGGTCAAAGCACATCGACATCAAGTGTCACCATGTTCGAGATCACTTCAAGAAAAAGGAGATTGATCCTCTCTTTGTTCCATCTTCTCAGCAGTTGGCAGACATCTTCACCAAAGGTCTTCCTCCAAAACTGTTTCAATCCTTTTGCTCCAAGCTGAAGCTTTGGCAATCTTCAGCTTGCGGGGTGGGTGTTGGAGCATGCATCAGACTCCTTGAAGGAGACAGACATGAGCAGCAGCAGGAATTAAATAGAGGCATTGGTTGATTGGGCTAATAGAGGCATTGGTTGTTTGGGCTTGTTTTAGCTTTGGGCTTTGTAATGTTTATTGGGCCCTTTTCTGTTTTGGGCCGACTAGTTTAGCTCTATCTATTTAAGTCTGTGGCCCGTCTTCTGTACACTTGTTCATTCAGTTTTACATCAATGAAATTTGCTATTCCCTCCATTGAGATCCTTCCCTCGCTCTGTGGGTTCAACACATATAAACAAGGGACAATCTCACGGTACTATCTCAACAAAATCCTAGCTCCGCAGGAATTGACCGGATGTAAGTAATGAAAACTAGTTCATATAATATGGGAAGAAATTGGTGAAGGGTGAGGCATAATTATGTTATCATTCAAGAGGAAAATTCACTTTTGGTTCCATATGATTTTCTCTCACCCATTTTTTTTTATCTCAAGTTTATAAAATTTTCACTTTTGGTCCCATAAGATAATTATTTTTCCCGCTTTTGGTCATTCATTCTATTTTTTAAGATAAATATTTATTGGGGTCAATATTCAATCTTTTTAATTTGGTTTATTTGCAAAATTCACGCAATCTAATTAAAAAAGATCATAACTCATTTAATAAAACCCAAATTTATTATTTTGCACATTAAAATGATTTTTAAATTTATTTAAAGTATAATATTTATTAAATAATAAAATTTAAAGTTTCTATAAATATATGATGAAATTTCTTAAATATAATATTGTAATTCATATATTTTAAATAAGAAAAATATAAGAATATAAAAAATTAATGCAATACACATAAAAATAAAATATTTTATATTTCTAAAAATTTAATTAAACTTATATCAATATATGTAATAAATATTAATTAAAATATTTTATTTTTATTTTATATGTCGAATTATATATATTTTTATTTAATATAGTATATAGTAAATATTTATAATAAGTATAATTTAATTTTTATTATTTAATAAATATTACACCCTCCGTCCCACCTTAGCTTAGACGTCTTGTGTGACTTTTTGACACTGTTTATTGTTCAACTTTGACTCAATATTTTTGTAAATATATAATTGAAAAAAATAGTCGAGTTTGATCTTGTTAGATTCGTTTAATTGTATAGTTTTCGAATATATATTTTACATTATTTTTATTTTTATATATTTTAAGATATTAACGATAAAAAGTGCATTGAATTGTGTGCAAGAGTACATCTTAGTTGCGACAGGGGGAGTATATTCTAGTGGATCTATAAATAATTTTATTTGGTACATAGAATGAATTTGGATTTGGTTAAATAAATTATGGATTTTTAATTGGATTGTAACTTGTAAGTATTTTGCAAATAAATAATTTTTAAAAATTGCACATTGGCCCCATAAAATATTTTTTTCTTAAAAAATAGACCGATGAACCAAAAGTGAAAAAAATAGTTATCTAATAGGATCAAATGTAAAAGTTTCATAAACTGATACTAAAAGTGGATGAAAGAAAATCCTATACGACCTAAAGTGGAATTTTCCCTATCATTAAGCAATTAAGGACTTGAAAGGAGATCGTAGATTAATTTAGTAGACCATTCACTGCTTTAAATTAAACTCTTCCCTAAATTCATATTTAAAGCTCCATAATGACCCCTCATATTCTATAATTTCCGTGAAGCCATTCTTGGGAGACCACCAGTAATGCATCATTGAGATTCTCTAATTCAAATTAACTCTATAATATCTTTTTATTACCCATTAATTTAAAGAATATTTTATTAATATAGTGATCCCTAGAAGTTTTTTTAAAAAAATTTACAACAGTGGGGGATCGGAGTAGAATTTTTAAAGTTCATATGATGAATTCTCAAAAATGAAAGGTGGCTCCATGATTCACAAAATTCATAATTTACTAAATCAGAAACAAACGGAAGCTTTGCATTTGCTTTTGCATATGACGTGTAGAGATGATGGACGCTTCTGTCATGAAAGTATATGAAAGAAGGACAACAGATTATTAGTAGAAGAGATCATCTTATAAATTTTTTGAGGCGAGATAGAATTGGGAAACATTCTCCAGATGATTTGATAATATTGACTCCACTTTTACTTCATTGAAGACGGCCATAATTCAGATATCGCATAAAGAGGCAGGCAGTCACCCATTGAGGTTAATTAATTACTCCCTCCGTCCCACGAAGTTTGAACCCTATTCCTTTTTGGGATGTCCCACGAAGTTTGAACCCTTTCTGTTTTTAGAAAAATTAAATTAATATACGTTTGATTAGAATCTTAATTATTGTCAAATCCCATTAAAAATACTTACTTTTACTATTCTGCACAAATTCCAATGTATTATTACTTTCCTACACAAAGTCCCTTATATTTCTTTAACTCTTAATATTACAAAATTGATACAAATAAAAATTGTATAAAATATATATTCTAAAACTACAGGATTAGATGATTCTAACAAGACCACACTTGAATATTTTTCTCAAATTACATCACTACGATAATATTAAGTCAAAGTTAAACAATAAACAGTATCAAAATTCATTATAATCTTAAACACAAATACCCACACCACTTTAACTACTAAACTCCACTACCTAAATTACCGTGCCCAAAAGAAAGGCTTCAATCTTCGCGGGACGGAGGGAGTAATAAATACGGAGTACGTACTATGATAGGGATGTGATCCGCGCGCATAGGCCAAAATATTGGCATGAAAGGGACTATGCCTTTTTGCAATTTTGGGGATCAAATATCATTACATCCCTAATTCCATATCCATATCATGTGTGCAATGCAATTTCCCAACACATCCCTCCCTATCATGTATCGAATATACGCATTCCTACTAACCTAGCTCCCTGCTATATACCAAATTATAATGACTTCAATCTTCAATTACAGATCAGAAATAATACTAGCTAGGGAAGAGTTATTAAGGAAGTGGTCGGTAGGAGTATAGTGTGGCAAAAATTAGTAAAATTAGATAACCAGAGAGGACAAAATAAAAGTTTAACAGTAATTGAAAAAAATTAAAGGAAAATACACAAATAGTGTAGTGAAATATGGATAGTGAAACATGGATGGAGATAGGGTGCACGCGGCTGCATATGCGATCACCCCTTCATGTGATGTGAGAGTTAGTTATGCTGTGTGATAAATAAAATAGTATGATTTGTACGACGGCAGACATGTTCGTACCGGATTGATAAAATATGAGGCCTATTAGCTTAATTAGATTTTATTTATATGATGTAATATACTACATGTAGTAATATATTGGTATATATAGATAATATAAGTATATGTATAAGGAAGATGGAAGAATAAGGGAACAAAAGAAATTATATTCACTGGTGCCGAACAAGAAAATGACATCAGTTTTTCATTATAATCATCAATCATTTAAAAATGTACAATAGCAGTATTTATAGGCCATGCTAATGTGGCTTGGATCATGATCCACATCTCACTGGTCCGGCTGGGGCCCGCTATGCCAAAAAGCAAGAGAAACACCACCCCTCACTTTCCTTTTTCGCCTCATGTCAAAGATTAGTCTATCATTTCCTTATAATCATGCCATGTATTTAGGGTATGTGGCATTTATTATATATTCATGGACATGCATTATTTGGATATTTGACACATTACAAATAGGTTATACTTATTTCCCAAATATAGCTCCAGACAACACATTTTGTACTATGCAATATAGGTACAACACAAGGCCCTCTCGTATTATATTTTATTTTTTAAGTATTCTTTTTTTAAACAATCTATACAAGTTAGGCAATGGTGGTGGAATCCAAGCCATACAAATTACAAATGAATAAAAATGGAGGGATAATGGCCGGATGGGGAACCGAACCCCAACCTATAAGTTGGGAGTTGGGGACTTGACCGCTAGGGTCAGTCCTCATCCCCAGGCCCTCGTATTATTAAAATCGAACACTTGATGTTGATTGGAGACTTTTAATTTTTTTTTTTTTTTTTTTAGTGAACAAGTGATGCCAAGACGTCGGCAAAAGGGAAAAACTAAGAAAAAATCTACAAATAGGGGAGCAAGACAAGAAATAAAACAAAATCTAGCAAAGCTTAGAATTGCAGAAAACCACACACCTGCAACCAATGTCTGACGGTCACATCTGGTGGAAGGGTCCACTCCAATTTGGTTCCTATTCTGGAAGCTAAGGTTTTAAATATCGGTTTCGGTGTCGATATCGGACATATAAATTTAGGGAAATTTCGAAGATATTTGAAATTTCGAGGGAAATTTCGGAGATATTTACAATTTTTTGAGAAAACCACATCGAGTTTCTGAGATGATAAAATGAAGATATTTCAAATTTCCTCATCTATGTTACTACATAAATTAGTAATATGCTAACAATACTCATTCAATGATATACTATGCTAATAATATTGTTGATATTGTGCACCGTGTTGATTGATAAGATTTTTTTTTTGAGAATAAGAAAATTTTATTCTATACCCGAGCAGTTTACACATTACACAAACAGTCCATTGTTCTAGTTGTCATCACAGGTTGGCATAATCAAGAATGTAGACTCAAGGCAAAAAAACAACTTGAACAGACAGGTAAACAAAGCTTGCCGGCGGGATCCAGCATCAATGGTCCCCTCGATTTAGTCTCTCACCACAGACCCTACTACCTGCCTCAAGTTTTCTTCGCTGCCCAACCTCCCTGAACAAACTACTCCTTGCCTTAGTTCATTACAATGTCATCATCTCTCCTTTATGATCGATCATCAACTACTCTTACCCTATCCAATCTCTGCAGTAGGATCGCCAAGGTATAGCCAAACGTCTCATCACAAAGAACAAAAAACAACCAAGTCCTTCCTTCCCAACTATTTGTCATGAATTCCGCCCTCAACGGTGGGAACTCAGAAGGAGTTTACCAATAGCGAAACGGCATGACGTTCCCACTCGGTTACTCATAAACACGTATCCCCTGCCCTACTCAAAACTCATAGTATCGACCAAGGCGAGTGCAAGGGACGGGAAAAGGAAGAGTTAACTGCTATGGAAATGAGAGAAGAGAAAGAAAAAAAAAACAGGACAGAAGGAAATGGGGGAGCCAACGGAACCAACTATGCATTAACACACCAAAAATTTTGAACCTTTTAATTGGATCATCTCAACATGAGCAATCTGTACAAGACTGCACTACAGAACCAGGCTACATGAATCTCATCCCAACTCTCAGACATCTCCAAACTGCTCCACAATCCAACTAAGAGCCAAATCTTTTCTTCTATACCCTCTTTCTTTCTATTTTTTTTTTTATTAATATTTTTTTTTCCTTTTTTTTCTTTTTTTTTTCTCTTACAAGGGCTGTCATTATCATTTCTCTTACACTTACATCGCAGTAGGATTAACGAATCAAAAACAACATACTTCTCATTTCTGACTGCATGGCCTGTCAAAACATTACCATAACTCATTATGCCCAGCAGACACCTGCGCATTTCGCTCTCATATCCCCACCTAGACTACCCAGCCATATTAAAACAACATGTGTTGAACTTTTGCATGTGAAAATACATAGTCAGTTCTCCAAACTCCCCAAGGACAAAGAAGCTGTATGGCCAATTCAAGAAAAAGGCTCAGAATCAAGAAGGAGATCTATGCTTCATGTCTGAATAATGAATCATTTTGACTCAAGGGTACCACATTATGGGATAAAGGAAGAAGTGAATGTAGGGAGAAGTCAATTGGTTAAGTCCTAATGCCCATAGCCTTATCAATATTCTGAGGTGAGTAGTAGCAAATACCATGTATGAGTAAGCAAGATCAAAGGATGTCATAACACGCACCACAATTGCAAACATCTATTAAATTTAAAGCTCATTCTCACCGGGTTTTTTGTCAGTTGGCCCCCTTGTTCCTGTAAGGACGCATCAGACCAGTAACCCTTATGAGACAGCCCACATTGTCCACGAATCCTCAATACCATACCTCTCGCTTTTCATCCCCATCTGCACCCTTCTTTGCCCACATGTCAGCTTCCTTATTACGCTCCCTAAAAATGTGTTGCACTTGTACCCTCCCTGCATGATTGATAATCTCCAGTATAGGTCCAAATAACACTTTTAATCGCCAAGGAATTGTGGATGGTTCCCTCAGCCAACCTACGACGTTCTTAGAATCACATTCGAAGCACAACTTCGGAAGTGGAAAACCTTGATCCCGAGCTAATGCTTTGCAAACCTTGTTGATAGCTGTAACCTCTGCCACTGTGGAATCAACACGCCCAATGGATTCAGACAAAGTGTAGACCAATTCGCCTGCTTCGTTTTTAATGACAACTCCAACACCTGCTGGCCCAGGATTCCCAAGAGAAGCACCATCCGTGTTTACTTTCCACCATCCCGTGTCCGGGCGAAGCCACACTAATCCGCGCCAGGACTCCTTATTGTTTTCTTTCCTTGCCTGTACTAAGCCTTCAGGGAAATTAGACATTATTTCATTTACGTCCGCTGTTGCTGTCTTCACTGCCGCCTTCCACCACAAGTTTGCGCACCACTTTATCTCTTCAAGAGCTTCGTTAATCACTGGCCTTTCACCTTTAAACACCATTGCATTACGGAGCTTCCAGATGATCCAACAAGTCGCCATTCCTGTACAAATCCATCCCTCCCTCTTGTCCCTTTTCAGGTAAGCACTCAGCCACCAAGCAATCATTTTGTCAATACTCCCAGGGCACACTCCAGTCACCCCAAACCACGTTATCACTTGCTGCCATAATTTCCCTGCAAATTCACATTTACAAAAAAGGTGGTCAACACTTTCAATTTCTTTATCACAAAATACACACAAATAATTATTGTCTGTGAGACATCCCCTATGTAATAAAAACTCTCGGACAGGTACAGCATAGTTTACAACTTTCCAAATGAGCAACTTCACTTTCTCTGGACATTTCGCTTTCCATAGAGTTTTCCAAACGCCCCCCCTTTCCGTGACTGATGAATAACCTTCCCTTTGACTGCATGACTTTAATGTGAATTGCCCACTGGCCTCTCTCCTCCAGATCGCCCTATCCATTGAGTACCTGTTCAGATTTGAACCTTCCAACACCATCAAAAAGTTATCCCATACCCCCACTTCCCAATCAAAAATATTTCTTCTCAAAGGTATCACCCATTCCCATTCGAATCCCTTCTATTGGCCAAACTCTGCTATCATTCCATCTTTATTTGTTGTTAAAGCATATATCCTAGGAAATTGTACTTTCAGCGGTCTCCTATCGCCCACCCATTCATCGTGCCAAAATCTAATGTTGGCTCCGTTCCCTGCCTGAATTTCTAAGCCCTCATATACTCCCTCCACTTTGAAATCCTCCCATGCTCCACATATCCTCCCCCATGTTGAACGGCCAGCTTTGATCGATGGCACAATAGGAGTTATACCCTTGTAATACTTTTCATTTATTACCGCTTTCCACAGAGAATTCTCCTTCCCGAACCTCCATCTCCACTTGTAAAGGAGCACAGAATTTAAGTGTTTCGTATCCCACATGCCAAGACCCCCTATCTCTTTAGGTCGGCATATTCTCTCCCATCCAATCGTATGGAGTCGTCTTTCGCCATCCCATTCGTTCCAGAAGAAACGCCTTTTGATTTGTTCCAACCTTTCCACCCCTGCATCCTTTTTTCCGCTTTATCCAGAATCGGTTGCCAAATGGCAGTGCTGTTACATCTCCCACCAATGGGAATTCCCAAGTAATTTATTGGCCAATCCCCTACTCCACAACCCATGACGTGTGCTGCCTCCTCTACCATTTCACTGCTACAGTTGATGCCCGCTATACTGCTCTTACCAAAGTTAATACTTAGCCCTGTGACTAGAGAGAAACATACGAGCAGTCTTTTGATAACCATCACCTGGTGCAGCTCACCTCGGCAAAAAATCATGGTGTCATCGGCAAATTGAAGATGTGTAATAATTGGCCCGTCCCCACTGGATTTCAGTCCTTCTATCAACCCCATTTCAGCCGCCTTGCCTATAAGTAAATCCAGTGTTTCTGCCACCAAAACAAAAATATATGGGGAAAGCGGATCCCCTTGACGCAGCCCCTTTTGTAGCTTGAAAAATTTTGTAGAAGTCCCATTTATCAACACTGCAGCAGTTGCTGTGGTAATGCATTCTTTCATCCATGATAACCATCTATCCCCAAAGTTCATTACCTTCATGATCCTGAACAAATTCTCCCACGAAACATTGTCATAAGCTTTGGCTAGATCCAATTTAATCACAAACCCTCTCTGTCCCGTTGTGCCAGTGGAGTGAATCACTTCCGAAGCGATCAACACACCGTCTAAAATTTGTCTACCCTTTATGAATGCCATTTGTGTTTCCCCAACTAATTCATTCAATACTTCTTGTAGACGGCCAGATAATATTTTTGCTACAATCTTGTAGATGCTCCCGACTAAAGAGATGGGCCGAAACTGACTAAACTCCATCGGGCACTTCACCTTTGGAATAAGGGCAATGAATGATCCTCCAGCATTTTTTGGAAGCTTACCTCTTGTTTCAAAAATTTTCACCATCTGTAGCACATCATCCTTAATGGTTTCCCAGAACTTTTTATAGAATCCCAAATTGAAACCATCGGGCCCCGGCGCCTTATTACCGTCGCATCTCCAAATTGCCTCTTTCACTTCTTCTTCCGAAATCTCTCTTTCCAAACGATGAGCGTTCTCCTCGCCCAGTACCCGAAAACCTAAGTTATCTGCATGGAGTACAACCTTCTTGTGCTTAGAAAATGCTTTTCTGAAATATTCGAACGCCATCTCCTTAATCTCTTTCGGATCTTCCACTAATACCCCGTCCCTTTTCTTCACCCCTATATAGCTTTTCCTTCTATGAATTGCTGCCACATTGTGAAAGAATTGAGTATTCCGATCCCCTTCTTTTAACCACCCGATTCTAGACTTCTGTAACCAACGACGTTCCTCCGCCAACATGACTTTATTCAATTCCGACCTTTTCTCCAGCCATAATTTCCTTTCTTCGACATTATTAGCATCTCCCCCAAACCCCTCCTCTAACTGTTTGATCTCCATGGATAGTGACTCCATCTTTTTCTCTAATATACCCGCACCATAGCCGTCCCAGTTTCTAATCTTGTGTTTCAAAAGTCTCAATTTGTCTGATATCTCCCCTTTGCCAGATTCAGAATTTGATCCATCATGAATCCCCCAATTGCCTCGGACAATATCAACAAAACCCTCATCCTCCAACCAATAATTATATATTCTAAACGGCTTAGGTCCCCATGAACGTTCCCCTGCTTCCAAAATCACCGGATAATGATCCGACGTAATTGCTTCTCCTCTTCATTGCAATAAGTCTCCTCTCAAATTTAGCATACCCGGCGTTATTAAGAATCGGTCTAATCTACTACACGCCAATCCTCCTCTCCCAAACCAAGTGAATTGACCCCCTAGCATCGGTAAATCTACAAGTCCTAAATGATCAATAAATTCTCTAAACTCTCTAGACGATCCCACATCAGCGCTCACTCCCGCCCTTTCGCCCTCGTCTACCACCGCGTTGAAGTCACCTGTAAAGCACCAAGACTCCCTATTATTTGTATCGCACCTGTCTTGAAACAGTCTCCATAACTCAGCCCTATCGCCACGTAGATTAGGGGCATGGATATTCACCAGATTGACCCTTCCTTGTAATTCCCTAATACTTCCTTTTAGCCATATGTAATTGTGTCCCTGCTCAATCAAATCAAACGAGCAGCAGCTTCCATCCCAAATTACCAAAAGTCCTCCCGAGTTACCCGCCGCCGGTTGAACATGAAATTTCCCATCTCCAGACCCCCACAATCTCGCAACTAACCGGTCAGAAATCGCCCCCATCTTTGTTTCTTGACAGCAAAGAATTGTAGGCTTTGTTTTCCTACATAAACGCATTAAAGCTCTTCTTCTAATACTCCCGTTCAAACCCCTAACGTTGCACGTAATGATTCGCATCATACCTTTGACACCACAACCTCCTAACACTAAACACACCCCTGCACCCCACTCTATTGGAATGCCAGTTCCTCTTGAACCCGACGACTCACTTCTCCCCAGTCCACCAGATTTCCCAGTCCCATACACCTTGCTAACTCTACAATGGCGTCGACTTCTGTAAAATCTAAGAGCTTCACCCCGTCATTTCCCCTGATGGTCGCGAACTGGAGCGAAGCAAACTCATCCTTGTCCGCAACTATATTTTCCCTGTGCTTGCCTCTAATTCCTCTAACTTTGCAACCCTTCCCTCTCCCTTTCTTACCTCCGCGACGTTTAGGGGGGAGTCTGCTGTTCCACACCTTGGCCATAGCCTCTTTTATGCTTATCAGTTCGGGTGCGTCCCCGATTACTTGAGCCTCCGTCTCTGCCTCCGCTACGTTTTCAGTCCCTGGCACCATCTCACTGATAAACCCCTCTCCAACCTTCTCGCCCAAAATTACCTCCGAACTCGCCGCACCGCCCCCCGGTTCCTCCTCCCCTTTTGAGCCGTTGTCATTCTCTATCTCCAGTGTACCACTCCAAGGTTGCTCCCTTCCTCCGTTTGATATTTCACTATCCCCAATTCTACCCTTCCCAGAACATTCCATGGTAACCGAATCATGAACCTCCCTGGGTGCTTCTCTAACATTCACCAACGATTTACTAGGCCCAGCAACCATATTATACACAGCCTTATGTCTCCCACTAGTACCTCGGTCCATATTATCCCCATCCTCACCATATGGGCCCTGACAGGTCTCTTCCATTTTTCCCAGCCCACCCCACTCAGCTAAATTGGGCCTCCGCCCCACAAAATCTTGATCAAAGTCATCATTATCATAACTTTGGCCCATCACCTTATCGTCTGTCTTTTCCTCCTCATCTTGGGAATCTTGCATGCACGCCTCCAATAACAGATGCTTTTTTGCCGTGGTCCTGATTAATGACTCCTCTCCCCCATGTATAATCATAGACGACCTTTGCATTTCCCCAGGAACCTTACTCCTGGATCCCCCGTTTTCCAGTTCCTCCGGCGGATCCATGGTAGGACATGGCGCCGTTGCCTGCTCCCGGCATCCCTCTCCCCTGTCCTCCCAATTATCGTCAGCCACCACCACTGTGTCGCAGAAATTCGCCACCAGCCGCACAAGTGTCTTCCCCCCTTCTGCTTCAATCATCACCTCCGTCGGATAATGGCCCTCTTCCGTCAAAGCCACCAAAATCCTTGCCCTGTCAATTCTTTTTTTCTGTTTAGTTTCGGCATCGATACTTACTAATTTTCCCCAACCTTCTGTAATCTTATGCATGTTACCCACATTCCAAATCGATACTGGTAGCCCAAACAAGTAAATCCACACTAGATGATCCTTAACCAGTAGGCCCCGGGTCCAGATTCTTTTCCATTCCACCACCTGATGATCCCTACAATCCTTCAGAAAATAGTCCCGTTTGCCGGCATCTTTGAATACCACCAGCACCATGAAACCCCCTCCATAGATGACCTCTACAAAGTCGTTGTGTTCTTTTGAGAGCCAATCCTGGAACTCCCCCAGCATTTCTAGTTTTCGGAGATTCACCACAGCCGCCTGCTCGAGCCATGACAAGTTATCTTTATCTTCCTCCAAACACACTGTCTTCGTATTCCGGCCTCTCATCCCAGTTTGGTTCCATCCCTTACTTCCCTTGATCACCTCTGCAAAATTCCTTCCATCCCGCCAAGCTGAGTTAGGGTTGATTTTCTTATTATTTGGATTGCCAACCTCCCCAGCTGTTCTCTTGAGTCTTCGAAACCCTGAGGTCACTGAACTTTGAACGTTTCCACCTTGTCTATTTCTGCTTGGGTAAGCCCAGTTCACTCTCAATACCCTACCCATGAATTTGATATTGTTCAGTCTCCTTATGACCGTTTCCGCCTCTCCATGGCTCTGAAACCTGAAGAATCCAAATTTGAACCCGTTAACTGGCCACCTCCGGGATGGTATGAACCAATTTTTAACTTTCGCCACTTTGTCAATCTCCCGAAAGATGTGATTATTAGTCGCTTGCACCGGCAGATTTCCGACGTAAACACCAATGAGTGTTGTTCGAAAGTTGGTAGTTCCTCCACTATCTCCATAAGCAACCCTCACTGACTCCTGCCTCTTATTCCCCGCTTCATTGCCCCTCGTCTCTGATGGATTCGCCTTTGCCGTCTCTGATGGATACGCCTTCGCCGTCTCTGATGGATTCTCCGTCTCCGATGGATTCCGCCTCATGCTCTTGTTCTCGATTGATAAGATATTTAAAATCGATGAAAACAAGTTAATTAAATGACATAATCAATATGTGTCGAAACATAATTTTTAATTTTTAATTTTTTTAAAAAATATATTTTTTTAAAAAATAAAAAAATTCGGGAAATTTCGGGAAATTTCGGTCAAATTTCGGGAAATATCGAGTTTCGGACAAAATTTCGATGGATATTTTGCAAAAAAATATTGTAGGTGAAATTTCGCTTCGGGGTGTCCCGAAACCCGAAATTTCGGTCGAAATCGAAATTTCGAAAGTTTCGGGATATTTAAAACAATGGCTGGAAGTGATTTTCCCAGTATATTATATACTGGAACGCTTCCTAGCCATTGGATCTTATTTTAACCTATGGTTGAGATTTATGGTAAGAATAAATATGTAATTATACTTATTATAATTAAATAATATGTAATAATACTTATTAGCCATTGGACCGTCATCATCATGTGTTTTTTTTTTTCTTTTCTTTCTGAATATGCAATTATATCTCTTTTACACATTGAAGCCTTAATAAGCAAAGTTTTTGAAATAATAATGGAGATTTGAATTTGAAACATTTCTCCAGTTATCTATTATCTCATTCAACCACCATGAGTGGAGCAAAATAAAAAATTTTCTCCACTGCCGGTAAGCTTTCCGATTTAGGCTTTAACTTCAATTTCAGATCTATAAATTTCTAACATTTAAGATAAAAACATTATGTTTAGAACACAACACATGTGATAATGGCCAAAATTGTCCATTATTTCCAATCCATTTCCGTGTCTAAGACGGACATTTTGATCGCATCCATCTTATTTCAATAAGAAAGCAGTTGAATTTGACAGATTAATGCGAGTTTATAAAAATAACGAGCTGGTAATGAAAAATACAAAAATATGTATTTTAATTGTATTTGTGTTAGAAAAACTTAAAACATAAAAAAAGGAAAAAGGAAAGAAAAAGAAAGAAAAAGATGGAAAAAATAATAAAAATCCCACAAAACTGAAAATTTGGTTAAGTATTGAAGATGCGATGCGATCTATCATATGGATGCGGTTTAAAACCGCATGCATAGAAAAGACCGCATCCCTGAAAGAAGCCAAAATTTTGGTTGTGTTGGAGACCAATGCGGTCTAACTGATACGGTCTATCAATGCGGCCTAAACCGCATCCCAGAAGAGAAGCATGGAAAATCGACTAAGTGTTGGAGGAGGTGCCGCATTGACCTAATGCGGTCTACTCGATGCGGTCTAAACCACATCCAGCCAAAAAGACCGCATTGGTCGAAGAATCAAGAAACCATGCTCAGGAGGAAAAGAAACTAAGTGTTGAAAATGCATGCGGTCTACTCGATGTGGTTTAAACTGCATCGACTAAGTAGACCGCATCCCAGCCAAGACCAAGAAGAGAAGACCGCATGCGATGCGCTAAACCAGATGCGGTCTAGACCGCATACATTCAAATAACTGCATCGATGAGGGACGGATCCGGACAAGGCCAGCACGTGATAAATGCATGCTCCTGTTAATGAGCCATGTTTGACCTAATAGGCCTAGGGTTTCGTGAAAAAAAGTATAAAAGTGTGTCTCTTCCACCACTTCAGACAACTTTTCTCCCCCAGACAAAAAGAAGTTGAAGAAAAAGAGAGCAGGGACCATCAGTTCATACCCTTTAAGGGTTAGGTAGGTAGTGTAGTTTAGATTTTTATTTCTTGTTTGTAGTTCAGTTTTAGTTTACTTTTAAACATAGATTAGTTGTTAAACACATGTTCTTACCTTTTTAGAGTAGCCATAAACATATACTTCGTATTTAACAGCTTTTTAGTTAGAGCAAACCCAACCTTCAAATAATGAGTAGTTTTGGGTTATTTATCATGCTTTCAAGTGTTTTAATACAAGTAAAAATTCCAGAAATGGGTTTTGACTCATATGTTTGACACTATTTAATGCTTTCTTAGTAATAAATGTGTATAATGTTTGTTTGCAATTAGGAGTCATTTATTATGTACTAGTTGACTTACAACTCCAATAAATGCATGTATAGTGGGTTTGTATCATGTTTTTGTCCTTAGAGCTTCAAATAGTGTTCTTAGGGTTCAGATAATTTTAGGGTTTGCTAGATATAAAGTTTAATGTTTTATTTCTTATTTTCATGTTCTAGATCTACCATTTATGCTTCCTTAGATAATGTTGGTATTTTTTCTTATGATGCATGTAGTTCTTAGTTTTTATTTTATTTTTGGTATAATAGACCTTAAATTCCATGTTTGTAGTGTTTAGGGTTTAATTCATGTTGTGGCCCACTGTTCATGTATAAATTGTTAAAAGCATAAAATTTTCACAAGTGTTGAGTGCGAGATGATACTGGTGCAAAAAGAAGGATGCGGTCTAAACCGCGTCTATCATAAACCACACCAAAGAAACCGCATGAAATACTCTGTGAACAAAAATGCCTTAGAAAAATTCGCATGCATGATGCAGTCTAACTGATGCGGTTAAACCGCATCAGTTTGAAAAGACCGCATCACAAAAAGATTTTTGTTGCATTCATCACCTCTATGCGGTCTGTTGTGATGCGGTCTATCCGATGTGGTTTAAACCGCATCGACCTAATAGACCGCATCGCATCACCAGACCGCATTACATTGCATATCCAATTTTCATGCCTTAACCATTTCTACCTACCACATGCGGTCTATTAGATGCGGTCTAGACCGCATTGCATTAATAGACCGCATCACATTCACATTCCGAAGAAAAATGGCTTAGCCAAAATTTGAGCAAGGATGCGGTCTATCCGATGCGGTCTAGACCGCATCAATTGGTTTAAACCGCATCCGTGCAATAACTAATTATGGTGTAGGTCAAAACACTCCACTCCATCATGCATGAAGATGCGGTCTAATGGATGCGGTCTAGACCGCATCCAATTCAAAAGACCGCATCCGATCCTTCTTTTAAAAATCTCAAAAATATTTTTATTTTCCCGAGGTGTGTAAGCTGCATGGGTGTATTGGGCATAGGCCCATAACATCTAACTCTTATCCATTACACAACTCAACCCTTTAGTGTCAAAATTACTGTTCAATTAATACTTGTGCAGTACCAAAAACACTTCTTTTATTTTTACTTCCCATTTTATTGTGTGTATGAAATGAGTAATAAGAAATATCACAGATCTATGTTGGCAAAAAGATCCCTGTACAGGGATAACGGTTAGCTCGTCTTCTGTGTATTAATTATTGCTTGTTATTTTGCGTGGTCCGATTTGAGATTGGTGGAAGCTCCGACAAAAAGGTCCCTGTATGGAGATAACGATTAGCCACTCAGCCAATTCCTAATTGGATACAGTTTTCTTTTCCTTATCTTAATTTCAAACCTGAATTTCAAGTTGTGATGTTGTTGAACAGTGTCGATCAATACTGTTATAATGATGTTACAATGAGAAAACACGTAGGTTCTTCTCTCATCTCACAGATAGTAGGAGTCTTGATGATAGCGATCACTATCATTTAAGGTCTTCTGCTGTCTAAAAATCATAGCACCTGGAATAATTGGGAACTGGACAGCAGATGTTTGCAGTCCAGAACACCCCGATTATTGTTGACATCTTTTTAGCCGAAACTCTTCTCATCTAAAGGCTAATCCACTTTTCTGTAACACATTCTGTCTAACCCCACCATATATTTTGGGGTACCGTATTTTATTTTATCATATACATGTATGCATGATATTATTATGTAGATATTGTGGTCATATTATTTTGGGATCCTTCCCTTGGACATAGAAGTCTTGATTCAAATCAGATATTGCATAATAAATTTCCAACAAAAATTTTTTTATAAAATCCGGATCTAAGTAAGGGATAAATTGCACAGTTATGATTAACTCATATTCTACTGGGGGTTGATTTTGGGAAATTAGAAACAGAGTCAGCGATTAGGTCTCATCTAGAGCGAAAGGATCTATGTTTTAATTGAGAGTTTAATACCTGTTTAGGAAATGATTTTCAAATATCAATTGATTTCTCAGAATTGCTGTGTGTTGGAAATCTTATATTAAATATTGCATCGAATCAATGTCCACTTGGATTTATATAAGATGTGATAAATAATACTAGAGGAACAACATGTAGGCCTTAGTTAATTTCTAAGGTAGGGTTGAGTATTCTTTCAACTACTAGCTTCTTCTGCCAAAGCCTAGAATTGAATCCTGAGTGATTACATCCGGAACAGATTATGAATCTGTTTCATTTAGTTTGTATCTCATAACTACCCAGATGCTGTAAGCCATGTGGCTCATTGATATTTGGGGAGTTCTTGATCTGCATCTGGTCACCAAGACCGAGGGCTCTTTTATGCAAACGGAATGAGATAGCTTTTAAAGCTTACGAGTGATGAGATTTTAAATGCTTTCTTTACCGATTTCTTTAAAATGCTTTTATAGGGGTCACTCGGAAGAATTAGAGGTTGGCCGCCGTATATAAGGTTTAAGAGTTATGGAATGGTTCGTGACTTGATTTAAAACTTTGGGCATGACCGGGGAAATGATAGGAGTACTTGGCATTTCAACTAATGATTTATCAGGTGTTGCTTGTCCACCACAAATAAATAATGTAACATCACAAGGCCTGTGTGAAGGGAGTTATGAGTCTGTGGTATCTTAGATTTTGATATTTTAAGGGCATGTAATTCTTACTGTATGATAATGGCCAAAATTGACCATTATTTTCAATCTATTTCCGTGTCTAATACGGACATTTGATCGCATTCCGGTCTTATTTAAATAAGAAAGCAGTCGAATTTGACAGATTTATGCAAGTTTGTATAAATAATAAGCTGTTATTGAAAAACACAAAAATATTGTTATTTTTATTAAACGTGTGTTAAAAAATCCAAAAACATGATAAAAATATTAAAAATTTCACATTTGATAATTATGGTTTGGTAGTATCTGTTCGGTGGAACACGGATCCATTAAACGGAATACAAGCTAAATAATCAAGTGGAACAAATTTACATATTTATATTATTTTATTTTATTTTATATTTTGATGTATATATCAAGTGGAACACAACTTCCGCGACACGGACAGAGAGAGAAGCAGCTGCCCAGTCACGTGACATGCCACCCCCTTCCAAATTCAATTTCCCACATGCCCAATTGAATGCAAGCTCCCAGGACTTGAGGTCCCGCTGGGTAGGAAAATTTTGTCTTACCTTGCTGGACTCAAGCTCCCGTCCCCTCCTGCGCAGAATCCTGAAGCAAAAAGCAATTTGTGTGTTGTGTCGCTAGCTAAGTTATTCCGCGACAGACATAATTATTTAGCGAATGGGTGGGCCTTGAATGGGCCTAGGGCTTATTTCCACTCATCTATAATATATCCTCCTACCCCAGTGAACAGTAGCTACACACCCATTAGTTTTCAGATTAATTTGGTTCTTCTCCGTGGGGGCACCACTGTGCTCCCAAGCAACCTTAGAATAGATGGTTTCATGGCCATGTATTTTTCATTTTCAGTTTTAGTTAGTTAGTTTTAAGCAATAAATGGGTTTATAGTAGTGTAGCCATTTTTCTATATTATTTACAGCTTTCTAGTGTAATTTTGGGTTGAAAATACTTAATCAATGGGTGTATTTTAAACCATATTTTGTTGAAATGATCAAGAAAATATTTCCCAACACAAATCTGTATGGATCTCTCTTTCATTTTATTTACTGTTGTGTTTTCATTTTTTTGGGTCACTTGACCAATTTTTTATTTAGATAGGTTTTAATGCTTATTTAGATTAATAAGTGCATAAACACTTGATATTTGGCCCTTGATAGATCTAGTGTAGGTGTTATTTTAATTTTAGTGATAGCATAGGCTGCTTGCATCTCTTGCTACTAGTACTTGTTTTCGTTAGTTTTTTTTTATTATTATTTATATTTAGTATTCTGTTTTACTGCTTTTTCTTTAAGTTCTTAGGTAGTGTTTTATTTTTAAGTTTAATTTTTATTCCTGATGCATTAGATCTAGAAAGGGATAGTATTAAAAGTGTTTGTGCATTTTTTTAAAAATTGCATCACCTATATTGTATTGCATCACGTTGTAACCCTACGGGTTGCAACGTAATTTTCCCGTTGTGATCCCACAGATCACAACGCACTTCCATGCAATGCAATTTAAGGCGTTGTGCTGCCAAAATTTTTATAAAATTTTCAAAATCCCTCTGTCGCGAAACCCCTGTCGCGGACCCACGGTCCGCGACACACTCCTTGATTAGCGACAGAGGACCCAAATACTTGCAATTTTATTTTGGAAGGGCTCTGTCGCGGAATCCCTGTCGCGGACCCACGGTCCGCGACCCACTCCTTGTTCCGCGACCAGGAATTATGCCCTTGTTGAATTTTCAAACCCTTTGTCGCTATGCCCGTGTCGCGGACCCATGGTCCGCGACACGAATTTTTGCTTAGCGACAAAATAAACCCTAAGTTTCAAAATATTCCATTTCTCTTATTTCCCCTCTCTTTGTCGCGAAATCCCTGTCGCGGACCCACGGTCCGCGACACAAACTCTGTTCGGCGACAGGCGTGGCACCTTTTTGCCAAATTTTTATTCTCCATCTCACCC
The DNA here is from genome assembly GCA_030278955.1 of Hygrophila difformis. Taxonomy (NCBI): domain Eukaryota; kingdom Viridiplantae; phylum Streptophyta; class Magnoliopsida; order Lamiales; family Acanthaceae; genus Hygrophila; species Hygrophila difformis. The sequence goes on along the minus strand of JAOANR010000010.1, from coordinate 18,023,404 downwards.
GTTAATTAATTGAACCTTTATATTAATATTTTGAGGTTGAAATCCAATGATCTCAACCCATGATTAATTTGATATAAAGAGCTTTGTTCAATTTCCATTAAAAGATTCTTCTACAAAATTAAACTCTAATGATCTAAGTATATAATCCGGACTGTAATTAATTAATTAATTATGGAATGAGTGATTATTTAGACATAAAGAGTGATTAGGAAATAATTTCCATACCTTGCATGAGAAAACAATGTCTCTCATACAAGATGACCCAAAAATATTTTTCTTTTATTTATTTTATTTTGTCTTTATCCGTGTTGTGTGAAACAACTAGTAAGAGATATAACAGACTAATGTTGGCGGGTATTCCCACACGGATAAACTAGCTCGTGGTCTGTATATTAATTACTAGATGTTATTTTGCATTGTCAGGATAGTGGTCGGTGGAAGCCTTGGCGGTTCGTCCATCCCGGATTATAATAGCTGCTCAGCCGACTCCTATCCGGATACAGTTTCTATTTATTTATCTTAATTTCAAACCCGAATTTTGAGCTGTAATATTATCAAACAGTGTCGATCAACATTGGTTGAATTGTATCACAGTAAGAAAACATGTAGGTTTTTCTCTCATTTCACAGATAGTAGAAACCTTGATGATAGCGATCACTGTCAATTAAGGTTTTCTGCTGTCTAAAACCATTCCACCTGGAATAGTTGCGACCTGGATAGCAGATGTTTGCAGTCCAGATAACCCCAATCGTTTTGCCATCTTTTTAGCCAAAATAAATTCTTCTCATCTCCGGCTATTTCATCTCTGTGTGTCAACTTCTGTCTAGACCCACCTTATATTTTGGGTTATTTAATCTTACACTTCTTTATAAATTTATGCATGATATTATTATGTAGATATTGTGGTCAATATTATTTTGGGATCCTTCCCTTGGACACAGGAGTCTTGATTTTAATCAGATGTCTCATAATAAATTTCCAACAAAAATTCATTTATAAAATCCGGATCTAAGTAAGGGATGAATTCTTCAGTTATGACTAATTCATATCCGACTGGGGGTTGATTTTGGGAAATTAGAAGCAGAGTCAGCGATTAGGTCTCACCTAGACTGAAAGGGTCTGTGTTCTTATTGAGAGTCTAGTACCTGTTTAGGGAATGATTTTCAAATCAATTATTTTCCAAAATTGCTGTATGTTGGAAATCTTATATTAAATATTGCACTGACTCAGAGTCCACTTGGATTCAGATGAGGTGTAATAGATAATACTAGAAGAACAACATGCGGGCCTTGGTTATTTTCTAAGGTAGGGTTGAGTTCCTTTCAACTGCTATCCTCTTCTGCCAATGCCTATTTTTGAGTCCTGAGTGAGTGCATCCGGAACGAACTAATCTGTTAGTTCGTTTCATTAGTTTGTATCTCATAATCACCTGACGGGAAGTGAACACTGCGAGCGGTTCACCGAGAGCCGGGAATTCTTGATCCACACCCGGTCATTCTGACTGGGGGCTTTCTTTTACTACCAGGGTCAGACTCTCAAAAACCTCCGAGTGATAGGATTTTAAATGCTTTCCTTACCGCTTTCTTTTAACTGCTTTCTTTTAACTGCTTTCTTTAGAGGTCACTCGGTTGTATTGAGAGTTGCGTAACTGCTACTAGGACTGATAGTTAAGGGATAGTTCATGGCTTGATTAGAATCTTTGGATGTGACCGGGGGAATGATGGGAGTACTTGGCACCAATCTATGGAGTGTCGGGTGTTGCTTATCCACCACAGATAAATAACATACCATTGCAAGGGTAGTTATGCGTCTGTGGTATCTTAGAATTTATTTTCTTAAGAGCATGTAAACTCTTACTGTAAGTACCTGTCTGTCAAAGGGAACATGGTAAGAGAGCATGAGAATTAGCTAACTGAATGGATTATCCCAAACTAAGATCTGTGTAACAAAATGGAAGTTTAATTGTGTTTCATCTGAATCTTGTCCAATTTTTATTATTTTCTTCCTGTCCTTTCTGTCTCATTTTAAATCCGCTTTCTAAGAATAATTTTATTGCTTTCTTAGATTAAATTTAATTCGCTTTCTAGAATAATTTTATCTGCTTATTTTAATTGCTTTCATAGCTTAGTTTAAATCCTGTCAAGTAGTTGATAATCAAACACAAACTTGAATCGAGTGACCGAGTGGAAAATCTTATTGAACGGCGTGGGCCCTGCTTCCATCGCACATCCTCCAGTGAACGATCCGGTACTTACTATAAATACTGCAATTTTTGACTCCGTGCGCTTTCGGGGGCACAGTTTCTTAACACGAGTAAATAAAAACGTGACAACCTATAAATATATCCCTAATCCCAACTCCGCCTTCATAAATCGATTTTCATTAAATAAAATTGAAAACCAGGATTATATTATTTCAGAAAATACTCATGTAGTGGTAACTTGTCAAAAGTTTCATGGCAAGGATCTTCAAGGCAGGGAATTGTCAAAGGTTTCATGCCGGGGAGTTCCACAACGCCGCTTGAACTCAAAGTTTCTCCTCATGAGTAATAAAAAGTGAAATATATCCTTAAACCCCTTCCCATGAATCATAACTCCTCTCATTTAATAAATTTAATCCTGATATATTTTATTGAAAAATACTCGTGTTAGTGAAACTTGTCAAAAGTTTCATGGCGCCGTTGCGGGGGAGGATGCAGCGTCGTTTATTAAGAGAATTACACTCCTGATTACTCATAGTTAGTTAGTGTATTTTGGTATATTTATTTCAGAACAGAGAAGTACTCTCAAATCAATTAAACATTTAGAGTACTAAGACTCTAAATGTGAGGATGTTGATTTGAGGGAAAAATCTAACCATTTGGGTATTTTGTCTTGCAGGAATTATGGAGCCACCAAAAAGAAAATAACAGCTTCAAACGGGACAAGCCACGGCCACCATCTCCACTGTCCCCGTTTCCATCATCTTCACCATCACCGGACAAGCTACTGCCACCATCTCACTCGCCGTCGCCCCTGTCCAACTAAGCATCAAAACAGGTTCCCGGTTGGATTAGTTCTGTAATTGACCGAAGATTATATCCGGAATTTAAAGAGACTTAAGATCCGGAATAATTTTCACAAGCACAGAATTAATCCAACCTAAATTTCTGCAAGTCAAAACCATATTTATATATATATACATATATATTTATATATATATAAACCTTCTTGTGCATAGTATATTAAATAATTCGGGTATTAATCAATTAACTCACATTTAGAGTACTAAGACTCTAAATGTGAGGATGTTGATATTTTTTAGAAAACCCGATAACTTCTTCTGTGTTTGCTTTGTAGGAATTTGTGGAACTACCAAAAAGAAAATTAAAGCTCCAAAACAGGTTCCCGGTTGGATCGATTCTGTGATTAATTGAAAGTATTCTTGGAATTTAAAGCAATTTAAAATCCGGAATAACTTTTATAAGAACAGAATTAATCCAACCTAATTTATGCAAGTAAATATAGTAGATTAAATTTTATAAAATCCAAAAATGTGATTGAACAATTTTGATGAAAATCAGAATTTTTCTAAGTATTGGGCATCGAACAATTGCCTTGCTCGATGAACCTAACGATCACACATAGCCAAAATCGTCGAACATTTAATTGGTTTGACGAAAAAGGCTATCGGAATGATGCTCCTAGCTTTTGTGTAAATATTTTCTCCCTCCCTCCCTCCTCTTTTATTTTATTTTGATTTTGATAATTTGTTTAAGTAGGAATTGATTTACTCACATTTCGAGCAAGGCTCAAAATGTGAGGATGTTGATTCTTCACTTAAATTAAAAAAAAAGTGTGTGTGTTATTTTTATTTTGTTTATTTTTATTCTTTTATATATATCCAGTAAAAAGCATGCATAACTCTGTCTAAGAATTCACATATTTGATTTTGGTTCTTGATTAAATTTTCAAATTTTTAAATTGGGATAATATAATTGAAGACATGCATGATATGAATTTTTGAGATTTTGAGCTATAAAAATTTAATGATATAATCATCTTGTTGGGTAATGAGTCCGCATGTTGAGAATTTCATTGAATAGATTGTAAGAATTTTTCAAAGATTATATTTAACAATATTGTATGACATGAATGAACCATTCCTTGTGAGATTTGAGCCATGAATCACCTTTACTCATTATTTCTTTGTTGTGTGAAAATCATTTTGATTAAAGGACACTAGAACTTGCGATTGGGACCGATTCAAGACCATGCCATATTCCAAAAATCGAGGATATGATCGAGGCATTTAGAAAAATCAAATTTTTGGCCTTCTTTTGAAATCCAAACCGAAAAATATTTTTCCTTTAGGATTAACTAATTTGAGCCTTAAGCATAATTTTTCTTTGAAACCCTCTATATTCTTCCTAGCCTTCAAAAAGACCAAAAAATTCAAACCCAAGTGGGCAAGAATGAATTTTATCAAGGCATTACAATTTTTGATCATCAATAAAATTTCAATCGTTATTCAAAAATCCGATCAAAAAAAAAAGAAAGAAAAAGAAAAAGAAAGAAAGAAGAAAATATGTTGAATTCAATTCAACACAAATAAATTGCAAATGACAAAGCAAATTAGACATAGTCTAATGTCATGCAATAGAAAGAGAAAAGCAAAAGAAATAAATAAAAAATATTGATGATCATAAATTTTAAAATAAAAATAATGCCAAGTTATGATAAAATTAATTCTTGCCACTTCTTAGCCCAATAATTCCCTTCCCTACCAAATGTTACAACCGTATGCCCCGTTATAACCCTTAAATAAGACCTCATGATCTCGATTTGAAGAAATGAGCCGGTGGCGAGTTGGTCCAATTGCAAGCTTATGGGATAATTTAATTAAATTTGATTATGAGCGATTATGATAAAACCCCAATTTTGAGAGTGAGTGAAACTTCCGCATCTACTATATGTGAGGCCTCATTTCTAATTTATATTCATGTCATGCTATAATTCTAGAATTAAATCAATGATTATTTCTAAACATGATGTTCATGAAGAATTATCAATAATGACTGATTTGTAGGCCGGATTAAGTGAGAAGTATCATTTTATTAAACACTGCAATCAAGAGAATTTAATACTTGTAGTTTTTTATTGTCTTATCCCAATCTAAAAAGAATGATATTTTTGAGGCCACGAAAATAGATTGAATATGCAGCGTCTATGCTCTTAGGAGCACCGACTCTGACTGCTCGGGGACGATCAGTATTAAATGTGAGGATGTTGATAATGGCCAAAATTGACCATTATTTTCAATCTATTTCCGTGTCTAATACGGACATTTGATCGCATTCCGGTCTTATTTAAATAAGAAAGCAGTCGAATTTGACAGATTTATGCAAGTTTGTATAAATAATAAGCTGTTATTGAAAAACACAAAAATATTGTTATTTTTATTAAACGTGTGTTAAAAAATCCAAAGACATGATAAAAATATTAAAAATTCCACATTTGATAATTATGGTTTGGTAGTATCTGTTCGGTGGAACACGGATCCATTAAACGGAACACAAGCTAAATAATCAAGTGGAACAAATTTACATATTTATATTATTTTATTTTATTTTATATTTTGATGTATATATTTATAATTTTTATGGTTATTTTTAGTTCTATTTTCTGCCTTAATTAAAATAATTGGTCCACTAATCCACTTTAATTAAATGCAGGTGGGCCAAGAAATTAATTGATCCAGTCCAACATCTCCAATTCTATTCAGGCCCAATCTCCATTAGCCCAATACCACTCACCCTAGCCCAATCCAAAACTTCAGGCCCAACACTCCATCAACCCTACCCTAACCCTAACCCTAACCCTCACCCTGCCGCCGGCGGCGCCGCCGCCGCCGGCCACCACCTCTCACCACCAGCAGCTTCCCACTCCGACCACCATCAACCATCGCCACCATCCCTCAGCCCCTACTCCGGCGAGCCGCCGCCCCTCTCCTCCATTTTCAACACTCATCCCCAAATCCACCACCAATCCGCTGCCCTATTCCGACCAACGCCTCACCACCGCCTGTCACTTAGAGATCCGGCCACCCCCTCAACCTCAAACCACGACTGCCTCCGCCACAACCACCACAGCAGCAGCCAAAGCCTCCGCCGCGTCCGGCCAACACCATCACCATCTCCGATTCCAATTCCAACACCACCATCATCTCCTTCGCATCTCCATCTCCGACGAGCGCCGCCTTCGCGCCACAGTCACGCCAGCGCCTTCGCTCCCTCCGCTCGTTTCCGCCACCCCAGCGCCGCCGCCAGTGCACCACCGCCGCCACTCACCTCCGCCATCGCCCTTCCAGATTCGGCCTCTCCACTCCTCCATCTCGCCGCCGACGAGAGCCCGATTTAGACAAAACAGAGAAAAAAATGGAAGCAAGAAGGCTGTCGAGAAAGAATAGAGAAGAAACGAGAAGGAAAGATTGAAGAAGAAAGAAGAAGAAGAATGGAGGAAAGAGGAGAGAAAGGAAAGAGAAGGAAATAAAAGAGGAAAGAGAAAAGAAATAAGAGAGATAAAATTTTATCCGGACCTGGAGACCCCGATCGCTAAACAAGACCCCGGTCGCTAAACAAATCCGGGTCGAGATGCCATGTATAGCGACACGGAGCATAGGGACAGGGAAATTGCTTAAGGACTGGGGATGTTTAGAGACACAAAATCCGTGTCGCTAAACAAACCCCGGGTCGAGATACCACGTTCCGCGACACAGAGCTCCGCGACACAGAAAATGGTTAGAGACTGGGAGTATCAAGACACAAAATCTGTGTCGCGGAACAATGTTCCGCGACACATGGATCGCGACCGCGACACAACTTCCGCGACACGGACATAAGAGAGAAGCAGCTGCCCGGTCACGTGACATGCCACCCCCTTCCAAATTCAATTTCCCACATGCCCAATTGAATGCAAGCTCCCAGGACTTGAGGTCCCGCTGGGTAGGAAAATTTTGTCTTACCTTGCTGGACTCAAGCTCCCGTCCCCTCCTGCGCAGAATCCTGAAGCAAAAAGCAATTTTGTGTGTTGTGTCGCTAGCTAAGTTATTCCGCGACAGACATAATTATTTAGCGAATGGGTGGGCCTTGAATGAGCCTAGGGCTTATTTCCACTCATTTATAAATATACCTTCTACCCCAGTGAACAGTAGCTACACACCCATTAGTTTTCAGATTAATTTGGTTCTTCTCCTTGGGGGCACCACTGTGCTCCCAAGCAACCTTAGAATAGATGGTTTCATGGCCATGTATTTTTCATTTTCAGTTTTAGTTAGTTAGTTTTAAGCAATAAATGGGTTTATAGTAGTGTAGCCATTTTTCTATATTATTTACAGCTTTCTAGTGTAATTTTGGGTTGAAAACACTTAATCAATGGGTGTATTTTAAACCATATTTTGTTGAAATGATCAAGAAAATATTTCCCAACACAAATCTGTATGGATCTTTCTTCCATTTTATTTACTGCTGTGTTTTCATTTTTTTGGGTCACTTGACCAATTTTTTATTTAGATAGGTTTTAATGCTTATTTAGATTAATAAGTGCATAAACACTTGATATTTGGCCCTTGATAGATCTAGTGTAGGTGTTATTTTAATTTTAGTGATAGCATAGGCTGCTTGCATCTCTTGCTACTAGTACTTGTTTTTGTTAGTTTTTTTTTTATTATTATTTATCTTTAGTATTCTGTCTTACTGCTTTTTCTTTAAGTACTTAGGTAGTGTTTTATTTTTAAGTTTAATTTTTATTCCTGATGCATTAGATCTAGAAAGGGATAGTATTAAAAGTGTTTGTGCATTTTTTAAAAAAATTGCATCACCTATATTGTATTGCATCACATTGTAACCCCACGGGTTGCAACGTAATTTTCCGTTGTGATCCCACGGATCACAACGCACTTCCATGCAATGCAATTTAAGGCGTTATGCTGCCAAAATTTTTATAAATTTTCAAAATCCCTCTGTCGCGAAACCCCTGTCGCGGACCCACGGTCCGCGACACACTCCTTGATTAGCGACAGAGGACCCAAATGCTTGCAATTTTATTTTAGAAGGGCTTTGTCGCGGAATCCCTGTCGCGGACCCACGGTCCGCGACCCACTCCTTGTTCCGCGACCAGGAATTATGCCCTTGTTGAATTTTCAAACCCTTTGTCGCTATGCCCGTGTCGCGGACCCATGGTCCGCGACACAAATTTTTGCTTAGCGACAAAATAAACCCTAATTTTCAAAATATTCCATTTCCCTTATTTCCCCCCTCTTTGTCGCGAAACCCCTGTCGCGGACCCACGGTCCGCGACACAAACTCTGTTCCGTGACAGGCGTGGCACCTTTTTGCCAAATTTTTATTCTCCATCTCACCCCGTTAATTAATTGAACCTTTATATTAATATTTTGAGGTTGAAATCCAATGATCTCAACCCATGATTAATTTGATATAAAGAGCTTCTTTCAATTTCCATTAAAAGATTCTTCTACAAAATTAAACTCTAATGATCTAAGTATATAATCCGGACTGTAATTAATTAATTAATTATGGAATGAGTGATTATTTAGACATAAAGAGTGATTAGGGAATAATTTTCATACCTTGCATGAGAAACCAATGTCTCTCATACAAGATGACCCAAAAATATTTTTCTTTTATTTATTTTATTTTGTCTTTATCCGTGTTGTGTGAAACAGCTAGTAAGAGATATAACAGACTAATGTTGGCGGGTATTCGCACACGGATAAACTAGCTCGTGGTCTGTATATTAATTACTAGATGTTATTTTGCATGGTCTGGATAGTGGTCGGTGGAAGCCTTGGCGGTTCGTCCATCCGGGATTATAATAGCTGCTCAGCCGACTCCTATCCGGATACAGTTTCTATTTATTTATCTTAATTTCAAACCCGAATTTTGAGCTGTAATATTATCAAACAGTGTCGATCAACATTGGTTGAATAGTATCACAGTAAGAAAACATGTAGGTTTTTCTCTCATTTCACAGATAGTAGAAACCTTGATGATAGCGATCACTGTCACTTAAGGTTTTCTGCTGTCTAAAACCATTCCACCTGGAATAGTTGGGACTTGGATAGCAGATGTTTGCAGTCCAGATAACCCCAATCGTTTTGCCATCTTTTTAGCCAAAATAAATTCTTCTCATCTCCGGCTATTTCATCTCTGTGTGTCAACTTCTGTCTAGACCCACCTTATATTTTGGGTTATTTAATCTTACACTTCTTTATAAATTTATGCATGATATTATTATGTAGATATTGTGGTCAATATTATTTTGGGATCCTTCCCTTGGACACAGGAGTCTTGATTTTAATCAGATGTCTCATAATAAATTTCCAACAAAAATTCATTTATAAAATCCGGATCTAAGTAAGGGATGAATTCTTCAGTTATGACTAATTCATATCCGACTGGGGGTTGATTTTGGGAAATTAGAAGCAGAGTCAGCGATTAGGTCTCACCTAGACTGAAAGGGTCTGTGTTCTTATTGAGAGTCTAGTACCTGTTTAGGGAATGATTTTCAAATCAATTATTTTCCAAAATTGATGTATGTTGGAAATCTTATATTAAATATTTCACTGACTCAGAGTCCACTTGGATTCAGATGAGGTGTAATAGATAATACTAGAAGAACAACATGCGGGCCTTGGTTATTTTCTAAGGTAGGGTTGAGTTCCTTTCAACTGCTATCCTCTTCTGCCAATGCCTTTTTTGAGTCCTGAGTGAGTGCATCCGGAACGAACTAATCTGTTAGTTCGTTTCATTAGTTTGTATCTCATAATCACCCGACGGGAAGTGAACACTGCGAGCGGTTCACCGAGAGCCGGGAATTCTTGATCCACACCCGGTCATTCTGACTGGGGGCTTTCTTTTACTACCAGGGTCAGACTCTCAAAAACCTCCGAGTGATAGGATTTTAAATGCTTTCTTTACCGCTTTCTTTTAACTGCTTTCTTTTAACTGCTTTCTTTAGAGGTCACTCGGTTGTATTGAGAGTTGCGTAACTGCTACTAGGACTGATAGTTAAGGGATAGTTCATGGCTTGATTAGAATCTTTGGGTGTGACCGGGGGAATGATGAGAGTACTTGGCACCAATCTATGGAGTGTCGGGTGTTGCTTATCCACCACAGATAAATAACATACCATTGCAAGGGTAGTTATGCGTCTGTGGTATCTTAGAATTTATTTTCTTAAGAGCATGTAAACTCTTACTGTAAGTACCTGTCTGTCAAAGGGAACATAGTATAGAGAGCATGAGAATTAGCTAACTGAATGGATTATCCCAAACTAAGATCTGTGTAACAAAATGGAAGTTTAATTGTGTTTCATCTGAATCTTGTCCAATTTTTATTATTTTCTTCCTGTCCTTTCTGTCTCATTTTAAATCCGCTTTCTTAGAATAATTTTATTGCTTTCTTAGATTAAATTTAATTCGCTTTCTAGAATAATTTTATCTGCTTATTTTAATTGCTTTCATAGCTTAGTTTAAATCCTGTCAAGTAGTTGATAATCAAACACAAACTTGAATCGAGTGACCGAGTGGAAAATCTTAGTGAACGACGTGGGCCCTGCTTCCATCGCACATCCTCCAGTGAACGATCCGGTACTTACTATAAATACTGCAATTTTTGACTCCGTGCGCTTTCGGGGGCACAGTTTCTTAACACGAGTAAATAAAAACGTGATGATAATGGCCAAAATTGACCATTATTTACAATCCATTTCCGTGTCTGAGACGGACATTTTGATCGTGTTTCCTTCTTATTTTAATAAGAAAGCAGTTGAATTTGACAGATTAATGCTAGTTTGTAAAAACATCGAGCCGGTAATAAAACGACACAAAATATGCAATTTTAAATTGTATTTGTGTTAGAAAAATCCAAAAACATGAAAAAAGGAAAAAGAAAAGAAAAAGGAATGAAAAGATGGGCAAAAGAATAATATAGCCCACAAAAATCCAAAAAGATGGGAAAAAGATTTAAAATCCCACAACTGAAATTTGGTCAAGTGTTGAAGCACAATTCGAATTGTGCAATTCGAATTAATTCGAATTGGCACAAACAATTCGAATTGCTGAAAAGAACAAAGAAATGGTTAAGTGTTGGAAGGGATGCAGAAGCCTAATTCGAATTGTTCAAATTCGAATTAATTCGAATTAGGGAATGAAGAGAGAAGAAACCCAAAGGCAAGAAGAAGAAGTGCAATTCGAATTGTCTAGTTCGAATTAATTCGAATTAGCACGAACAATTCGAATTGCCAACAAATGCAAGGAAGCCAAGCAGAAACCCTCATCCAATTCGAGAAAAGACCAATTCGAATTCCTCACAACAATTCGAATTGATGACTGAAGGCCACAATCCCAGCTCAAGGAAGAGATCTCACAATTCGAATTAATTCGAACTGATTGAGATAATTCGAACTTCGCTCAAAATTCATCCAAAGGAAGCTGTGGAACATGAGCACAACACTGGTGGGCCTAGGGTTTCGAAGTTTGTCTATAAAAGCTGACCTCCCTCAACACAAGAAACATCCTTAGATCAAGAATTTTGCCAAAAAGCAGCTTGGGACAAAAAGAACAGCAGGAGGTTCCACACCCCTTAAGGGTTAGGTAGGTAGTTTAGTTTAGGTTAGTTTATTTTTCTTGCAAGTAGTATAATCTTTACATGCTTTGATCTTAGCTTAGTGTAGAAGCAGTTTGTGTAACCCTTAGAGTAGCCATTTCCAGATTTTTTACATGCTTTCTAGTTAGAATAAACCCTACCTTCAAGTTAATGATGGTGTTGGGTTCTTTATTTTGCTTTCAAAGTGTCAATACAAGAAAAATTTCCAGAAATGGTGTTGTTCATGTGTTTTGGCACTCTTTAATGCTTTCTCTAGAAATAAATGCTTAGCATGTTTGTTTGTTTCAACTAGATTACATTTATTATGTCCTAGTTGACATCCAAACTTAATAAATGCATGTTTGGTGGGTTGTTAGCTTGATTTTGTGCCTTAGAGCTTCAAATAAGTGTTCTTAGGTTTTAGACGTTTTTAGGTTTGTTAGTATTTATTTTTATGCCTTATTTTTTCCTGCCTTGATTTTTCTTTTATGCTGCCTTAGATAACATAGGTGTTCTTAGCTTTATTCATGCAGTTCTTGATTTTCTAGATGTTTTAGGTTCTTTGATATTTGATCCTTTGTTTGTAGAAATAGGGTTTGAATCTTGCCAATACCCACTGGACATGTGTTTATTTATTTCTTGAAAACCTCACTAGGGTGGCTGTGAAGTGACATTGATGTGAGATGAGGGATTTGGTAAATCTAAACCATCATTACAGCACAGTGTTCACCTAACCCATACTTGTGAGAACAAAAATTGTTGTTGTTCGAAAATGTGTAATTCGAATTGAGGCAATTCGAATTATCTCGAATTGCCTAAGAAATTCGAATTGCACAACCAAAAATTTCCTTCATGTGGTTTCTAGCCAATTCGAATTCTCTAATTCGAATTAATTCGAATTGGTTCAACAATTCAAATTGGCAAGGAAAACCACATTGTATTGCATACCACCCATTCATGCCTTAGTTTATTTTTTTTTTCATCTTCTACCAATTCGAATTGTCCAATTCGAATTAATTCGAATTGCTGGACAATTCGAACTCACCTTCCCCTTGAGGTAAATGCCTTAGTCAATTTGAGCAAGAAAAGGACTTCGCCAATTCGAGTTGTCCAATTCGAATTAATTTGAATTGGTTAATAATTCGAATTAGATGATGCTCCAATTTCTAGCAATGATCAATTGAGTAAAGTAATACTTCATCCTTCATGCATTCTCAATTCGAATTACCCCAATAATTCGAATTGAACTATCCTTTTACTTTGAAAACTCCAAAAATATTTTTCTTTCATGATTTGTGTAAGTTGCATGGGTGTATTGGGCCTAGGCCCATTTCACCTAACTTTTATCCATTACACATTTCAACCCATTAGTATCTATTTATTGTGTGCTTAACACCCACACAATACCAAAAACATTTTCCTTATTTTCAAGTTTTCCTTTTCATTGTGTGTATGAACGGATAATGAGAAATGCACAGATTAATGTTGGTGAAAGGTCCCTTCATAGGGATATCGACTAACCCGTCTTCGGTGTGTCAATCATTATCTGTTATTTTGCATGATCTGGCTAGTGGTTGGTGGAAGCTTCGGCGAGCGTTCTCTTCACTAAGAGTTTCGATTAGTCACTCAGCCAATTCCTAATCAGATACAGTTTTAATTTTCCTTATCTTAATTTCTCAACCTGAATTCAAGTTGCAATAGTATTAACTGATGACGACCAACATCAGTTAAGAAATATTACAGCAAGAAATATGTGGGTTATTCTTCCACTCACAGACAAAAGAAAACTAAATGGCGGCGGTCACCGTTGTTTGGAATTCTTTTTGTCTAAAATCAGTCATCTGGGAAAATTGGGAACCGGACAGCAGATGTTTGTAGTCCGGAGAACCCCAACTATCTCTGACACTCTTTTTAGCCGATTTCTTCTCATCTCAGGCTAATCCATCTTGTGTATCGCATTCTGTCTAACCCCACCATATATTTTGGGGTGCTTTATTTTCCTTTTCATATACTTGTATGCATGATACTATTATGTAGATGTTCTGGTCTTATCATTATTTTGGGGATCCTTCCCCTTGGACACAGAAGTCTTGATTTAAATCAGATGCTGCATAATAAATTTCCAACAAAAATTCCTTTGTAAAATCCAGATCTGAGTAAGGGATAAATTCGACAGTTATGACTAATTCATCTTCTACTGGGGATTGATTTTGAGAGCTTAGAAGCAGAGTCAGCGATTAGGTCTCACCTAGACTGAAAGGATCTGTGTTTTGATTGAGAGTCTAGTACCTGTTTAGGGAATGATTTTCAAATATTCATTTGCTTCTCAAAATTGCTGTGTGTTGGAAATCTGATATTAGATATCGCATTAAGTCAATATCCACTTGGGTGTAGATGAGATGTGATAAATAATACTAGAGGAACAACATATAGGCCTTGGTGAATTTATAAGGTAAGGTCGAGTATTCCTTCGACTACTATCTTCTTCTGCCAAAGTCTAGAATTGAGTCCTGAGTGAGTACATCCGTAATAGGTTCATTTATGGATCTGTTTCATTTAGTTTGTATCTCATAACTACCCAGATGTTGTAAGCCCTGTGGCTTATTGATATCTCGGGGGTTCTTGATCTGCATCTGGTCACCAAGACCAGGGGCTCTTTTATACTAACGGAAAGAGACGTTTTTAAAGATTCCGAGTGATAGATTTAAATGCTTTCTTTACAGCTTTCTTACTGCTTCCCTTTAAATGCTTTCATAGAGGTCACTCGGAAGAATTAGGGGCTGTCCATCTGTTAAAAGGTTTGAGAGTTATGGAATGGTTTGGGGCGTGATTTGAAACTTTGGGTGTGACATGGGGGAATGATAGGAGTACTTGGCATGTCAACTAATGATATGTTAGGTGTTGCTTGTCCACCACAGATATGTAATGTAACTTCACAAGGCCTGTGGAGGGAGTTATAAGTCTGTGGTATCCTAGAAATTGTTGTCTTAAGAGCATGTAAATTCTCACCATAAGTACATGTCTGTTAAAGGGAACATGGTGTAGAAAGCATGAGAGTTAGCTAACTGGAGGACTATCCCAAGCTAAGATCTGTGTATTAAAAATGGAAGTTTAATTGTGTTTCATCTGAATCTTGTCCAATCTTTATTATTTCCTTCCTGTCCCTTCTGTCATATTTAAACTTGCTTTCTAGATAGTGTAGCATAATTTTATATTGCTTTCGTAGTATAGATTTAATTGCTTTCTTCGATCTAGTTTACCATGCTTTGTAGAATAATTTTTACTGCTTTCATGATCTGGTTTAATTTATGTCAAGTAGTTGTTAGAAAACCTTGCAAAACTTGAAACGAGTAACCGAGTGGAAAATCTTAGTAAACGACGTGGGCCCTGCTTCCATCGCACATCCTCCAGTAAACGATCCGGTACTTACTATAAATTACTGCAATTTTTGACTCCGTGCGCTTTCGGGATGCATAGTTTCTTGACACGAGTGAATAAAAACATAACATTTTGGAAAATACTCATGTAGTGGGAAGATGTTCAAAAGTTTCATGGCAGGTATCTTCTCTACATGAAATTAAGAGGAGCATCATGGTGCAGATACCAGGGACTTTCAGGGTGACAGACTGAAGGTCAATCCCGGTTGCACCGTGATATTTGTCAAAAGTTTCATGGCGGGAAGGACCACAGCGCCGTGTGATATTAAAACACCCCACATGAGTAATAAAAAGGGAATTATAACATATCCTTAAACCCCTTCCCTAAATCATAACTCTTTTCATTTAATAAATCCAAACCTGATACTTCAGAAAATTACTCGTGTTAGTGAAACTCGTCAAAAGTTTCACGTGACAACCTATAAATATATCCCTAATCCCAACTCCGCCTTCATAAATCGATTTTCATTAAATAAAATTGAAAACCAGGATTATATTGTTTCAGAAAATACTCATGTAGTGGTAACTTGTCAAAAGTTTCATGGCAAGGATCTTCAAGGCAAGGAATTGTCAAAGGTTTCATGCCGGGGAGTTCCACAACGCCGCTTGAACTCAAAGTTTCTCCTCATGAGTAATAAAAAGTGAAATATATCCTTAAACCCCTTCCCATGAATCATAATTCCTCTCATTTAATAAATTTAATCCTGATATATTTTATTGAAAAATATTCGTGTTAGTGAAACTTGTCAAAAGTTTCACTGTAAGTACCTGTCTGTTAAAGGGAACATAGTATAGAAAGCATGAGAGTTAGTTAACTGACAAGATTATCCCAAACGAAGATCTATGTAGCAAAATGGAAGTTTAATTATGTTTCATCCGAATCTTGTCCAATCTTTATTATTTTCTCCCTGTCCCTTCTGTCACATTTTAAATCTGCTTTCTAGATAGTGTAGCGTAATTTTACATGGTTTTGTAGACTAAATTTTAATTGCTTTCTTAGAATAAATTTATCTGCTTTTCTAGAGTAATGCTGTTGCTTTCTTAGAATAGATTTGATGTGCTTTGTAGATAGTTTTATTGCTTTCATAGTTTAGTTTAAATTATGTCAAGTAGTTTTAGAATGTAATACCCGTAAATTTTAGAATATAAAGATAGGAATTAATCCAATAGGAGAGAAGGTTTCGTTTCCGAAAACCCGTAGACGCGGAAATGCACGGAAGTCAAAGGACGACGAATTAGAACCCGACGGACCAAAACCGACGGTCTTAGGATTTCAAGCATGTAATCGAATTGAGACGGAATAAATTTATGATGAGAAGCATAATCCGGAAATGACCCGGAAAAATCGAGCGCGAAAACGGGGAAGGATAGAAGTCCGAAAGAGAGGAGAAAAAGACCCGACGGATCGGATCGCACGGACCCGCCCGGACCGCAGTCCAGGCGAGTCTCACGCGCTGGCCGGGCGGGGTTTGGCTAAAAGGCGCGCCAACCCCGCGTGGCCCTACAGGTTTTGGCAACTTGCGCGTTTTCGGCGATTTCTTACCATAATTCGACCTCCCGACTTTGGAAAGCGGATTTTGGCCGAAGGGGGGAGCTCTTAGGCGACCTAGGGCAGCCTCTCCACCATTTTCATCAGTCACCATTCACTCTCAAACTCTCTCAACTCTCTCCAAAGCCAAAACACTTTCCGGCGACTTCCCGACGACTTTCCGATCGTTTCCCGGCGACGAAAACCGACGGAGGAGGCGTTGAATACAAGATTCCTAGTGTCCTAATCTGTGGTAAGTCGTTCACAGATTTCTATTTAAGTTTTTTAACCCGAAAACTTGATCTAACGTTGGATTTCTTCGTCCGATTCGAAATCGTGGCCAAAGTCGGAAGCTTGACGTTGAGGAGATCCGTTCGTAGGATTTTGGACGAGCCAGCGACCTTAGGACGACCCAAACCTCTCTATCACTGTAAGTTGAGCCTTCCATATCAATACGGGTGATTTCGGGGCGTCCGGTATAGGCGTAATGTAACGAAATGTAAAAATCGAACTTAAAAACCCCATCTTGCGCAGTTTCTGTAATCGGCCTAAAACTCATATTTCGAGGATTCAATCCGAGAAACTCAAAACTAGACTTTTAATCCTAACACATAAATCTAGGTTGTGTAAAAATTTCAGCCATTTTCGTTAACATTTGCTATTTTAAATCGTATCGAAAAGAAACTGTTTTGACAAAACGTGTGGAAATCTGCCTATGAACATGTTCGAACTTAGTAAATTTATTTCTATACTTTCTAGTCCGATTTGATCTTTACAATCTAAATGAAAGTTGTAGATAATCATGTCTAGTATGTGCATATTAAATTTCAGAATTTTTGAAGTCCATTTGATATGTTAAAATATCGAAATTTTGAACTGGGTCATACCTGAGTTCGGACAGATTTCTGATTGCATAGTAAAATCGATTTTTGACATGTTTCCTCAACTTATTTCGAAAAAGTTAAAACACGAAAGTTGTTCGTTAGGGTGTTTTGCATAAAGTGTGAAGATTTCAGATTTTTCGGACTTAAAACGGATTTTTAAATTGAAAAGGCGCAAACTGTGACGCCAAGATAATTTTAAATCGAAGGATTTTGAAATTTCGAAACGAACGATCAAAGATTTGAAATACGATACATCTACACTTTTGAAAAACCCCGATACATTAAATCTAAACGATACTTGAGATACTTGGTGGAGGGTGAGTGCTCTGCAGGGTGCCCCTCTAGCCTTTTCTCTTCGGGCCTATAATGGACGAGAGAATTTGATGAAATATTACGCCAATCGGCGGGAGATACATGGCCTACTCTCTCGGGTTGTCCGTATGGATTTCTCGAGGCTCCGGAGTGTTACTGGGTATGGCAGATACGGCTGCGGCCGCCGGATCACCGGCTATACAAGATACTTACGACACGGCTGCGGCCGCCGGATCACCGGCTATACAAACCACTGAGAAATGGTTACGTAACGGGGAAATAAAAGATTTAATATTTTTAAGTGTTTATTTATTTTTGCATGTCTTTAAATTATGCATTTAAATTATGTCTTTAAATTTCATGGCATGACTAAATTATTATTGTGGATTAGATGCATGTTTAAGTACACAATTAAAATTATTATTTCCTTTAAATTTGGTAAATGCATGTTAGGAGTGAAATTTTAAATTATCTAATTAAATCCCTTTATTGCTATGTTAGGATCGACTTACTCAGTATTTTATATACTGATAAAATTGTTGTATTCTCTTTTTATTTCAGAGTACGGAGATAATGCATAGCATGTGCATTGGGGATGGATTATTAAACATTGTTTATTTGCTTTTTACGATACTTGCATAACGGGCATGTAAATCCCGAGTGTTGGCCATGTCGGCCCATTTACATTTTTCCGCTGCAATATATTGTTACTATTATATGTGTGGATGACACTTATTATTTTTACATAGATTCCGGACTTTTTTTTAAATCTTTTTGCAATACCTATAGCCTTGCATCTCTTTGGCAAGCTCGGAGAATCCGTGTCTTGCTAGAGAGGTGTGGCGGTGACATCCCGGCCTGGGTTATCAAATCCGGGGTGTTACAAGTTGGTATCAGAGCCCGGAATATTTTTAAGCTACTATTATTATTATTTTAAAATATTTTGAACTAAGTATTATTTTTAAATTTATTATTATCATTATTATTTTTAAGACTACTAGTATTATTATTTGAGCCCAAAATTTGAGCCCAAAAATTTTCTTACCCAAGTAATATAATATTTTGAGCCCAAAGGGGGTTAAATTATCATGACCCAATATTTATAATTATTTATTTTAAGCCCAACCATTTCGACCCAAATACCTATGCTTTTATTCCTTAAGTCCAAAATATTATTTTGGCCAATATAGAGGCCCAACTTTTTAACCCATGATTAAATTTAGAAATGCATTAAAATTAAATTTTGGGGGGATTGCATGTGCATATTCATATAGATTTAAATTCCTGCATATCATGACTTATATTCGAAACATACTCTAACTCTAACCTCCTTGTGACATTAGATGGCCGCCCCAAACGCGAACATGATCAACCTACTAATGAGGTTGATTGAGGCGTACCTCGAATCCCCTCAAAACGTGAACAACTTCAGACTAAGGGTAGAACAAATGGGAGCTAACCTGCCCCTCTCGACCTGGGGACTCCTACCGCAGCTAGCCCCGTAGTTGATCCTGACGCTGTCCCTACAGCCGCCCAACCTTCAGTTGTCGTCGTTGATCCTGCCCCGGCCGCTGGGCCCAATTGGCCAGCGAGCCCAGTATTCCATGGACCCCTTGGCCGGGGTACCGTTGAGGAGTCGAGTGATGAGGATGATCCCATGGAGGACCCAACCACCTACACTCCCTCAGCTTAGGGACCTTTACCGCATTCCTTCTACTATTACCGTTCCTATTTTCCGAGCTATTCCTATCCTTGTGATTCCTGCAGCTTGTATCAATTAACATTTTCTATTGAGCAATAAAAATACAAGCATTTATGTTATATTCTCTTTTCCATCATCCATAGTGCCCACATACATATATACATGCACATAAAAAATATATATATATATATATATATAATATTGTTCCTCCTTTCCTACGCATTTAACCCTCCTCTGCTCTACAAAATACGAGTGGACGCAAATGCCGAAGCCCATTGAGCTGGGAAAAGGGCGAGAGGACTATGGTAATTGGACCGCAACTTGTTGAGGACATGGCTCAACAAGTCAAAATAATCCAAGCAAAGATGAGAGCCGCGCAAGACCGGCAAAAGAGCTATGCCGACGTGAGACGGCAAGATTTGGAATTCCAAATAGGCGATAAGGTCATGTTAAAGGTATCACCGATGAAGGGTGTGATGCGCTTTGGCAAGCGGGGAAAATTAAGCCCACGGTACATAGGACCCTACGAGATCCTAGAAAGAGTGGGGAATCTTGCATACCGATTGGCATTACCGCCACAATTTGCTCGTGTCCACGACGTGTTCCACGTCTCGCAACTGAAGAAATACGTCCATGATCCGACCCACGTACTCCAACCGGAGGAAATTGAGTTGGACGATGACTTAAGCTATGAAGAAGTTCCGGTGCGAATACTCGACAAGAAGGAGAGGGTAACAAGGAATAAGACCGTGAGGATGGTTAAGGTTCTTTGGTCTAACCACGAAGCCGAGACGGCAACGTCGGAGCTGGAAGCAGACATGAGGGAGCGTTACCCAACCCTATTCCAAGACAGTGCAACAACAGTTATGGGGACATAACTGTAATCTTAAGAGGGGGAGGATGTGACAACCCGAGTATTTCTGAATATTTTGTATGAATACTTTGTACCCCAAATAAACAAATTCAAATTGTTTTGAACTACGTAATGACTTGATCCCTTCACGGGGTACGTAGGCAACTCGGAAATTTCAATTCTGGGTTCAGTCAAATAATAACAAACAACGACACACAATAATACAATCGCTTAATCAAACAATTCCCGAACTCGCGAGAGGATGAAGTACAACTTCGAGGACGAAGTTGGTTCTTAAGCGGGGTAGACTGTAATACCCGTAAATTTTAGAATATAAAGATAGGAATTAATCCAATAGGAGAGAAGGTTTCGTTTCCGAAAACCCGTAGACGCGGAAATGCACGGAAGTCAAAGGACGACGAATTAGAACCCGACGGACCAAAACCGACGGTCTTAGGATTTCAAGCATGTAATCGAATTGAGACGGAATAAATTTATGATGAGAAGCATAATCCGGAAATGACCCGGAAAAATCGAGCGCGAAAACGGGGAAGGATAGAAGTCCGAAAGAGAGGAGAAAAAGACCCGACGGATCGGATCGCACGGACCCGCCCGGACCGCAGTCCAGGCGAGTCTCGCGCGCTGGCCGGGCGGGGTTTGGCTAAAAGGCGCGCCAACCCCGCGTGGCCCTACAGGTTTTGGCAACTTGCGCGTTTTCGGCGATTTCTTACCATAATTCGACCTCCCGACTTTGGAAAGCGGATTTTGGCCGAAGGGGGGAGCTCTTAGGCGACCTAGGGCAGCCTCTCCACCATTTTCATCAGTCACCATTCACTCTCAAACTCTCTCAACTCTCTCCAAAGCCAAAACACTTTCCGGCGACTTCCCGACGACTTTCCGATCGTTTCCCGGCGACGAAAACCGACGGAGGAGGCGTTGAATACAAGATTCCTAGTGTCCTAATCTGTGGTAAGTCGTTCACAGATTTCTATTTAAGTTTTTGAACCCGAAAACTTGATCTAACGTTGGATTTCTTCGTCCGATTCGAAATCGTGGCCAAAGTCGGAAGCTTGACGTTGAGGAGATCCGTTCGTAGGATTTTGGACGAGCCAGCGACCTTAGGACGACCCAAACCTCTCTATCACTGTAAGTTGAGCCTTCCATATCAATACGGGTGATTTCGGGGCGTCCGGTATAGGCGTAATGTAACGAAACGTAAAAATCGAACTTAAAAACCCCATCTTGCGCAATTTCTGTAATCGGCCTAAAACTCATATTTCGAGGATTCAATCCGAGAAACTCAAAACTAGACTTTTAATCCTAACACATAAATCTAGGTTGTGTAAAAATTTCAGCTATTTTTGTTAATGTTTGCTATTTTAAATCGCATCGAAAAGAAACTATTTTGACAAAACGTGTGGAAATCTGCCTATGAACATGTTCGAACTTAGTGAATTTATTTCTATACTTTCTATTCCGATTTGATCTTTACAATCTAAATGAAAGTTGTAGATAATCATGTCTAGTATGTGCATATTAAATTTCAGAATTTTTGAAGTCCATTTGATATGTTAAAACGTCGAAATTTTGAACTGGGTCATACCTGAGTTCGGACAGATTTCTGATTGCATAGTAAAATCGATTTTTGACATGTTTCCTCAACTTATTTCGAAAAAGTTAAAACACAAAAGTTGTTCGTTAGGGTGTTTTGCATAAAGTGCGAAGATTTCAGATTTTTCGGACTTAATACGGATTTTTAAATTGAAAAGGCGCAAACTGTGACGCCAAGATACTTTTAAATCGAAGGATTTTGAAATTTCGAAACGAACGATCAAAGATTTGAAATACGATACATCTACACTTTTGAAAAACCCCGATACATTAAATCTAAACGATACTTGAGATACTTGGTGGAGGGTGAGTGCTCTGCAGGGTGCCCCTCTAGCCTTTTCTCTTCGGGCCTATAATGGACGAGAGAATTTGATGAAATATTACGCCAATCGGCGGGAGATACATGGTCTACTCTCTCGGGTTGTCCGTATGGATTTCTCGAGGCTCCGGAGTGTTACTGGGTATGGCAGATACGGCTGCGGCCGCCGGATCACCGGCTATACAAGATACTTACGACACGGCTGCGGCCGCCGGATCACCGGCTATACAAACCACTGAGAAATGGTTACGTAACGGGGAAATAAAAGATTTAATATTTTTAAGTGTTTATTTATTTTTGCATGTCTTTAAATTATGCATTTAAATTATGTCTTTAAATTTCATGGCATGACTAAATTATTATTGTGGATTAGATGCATGTTTAAGTACACAATTAAAATTATTATTTCCTTTAAATTTGGTAAATGCATGTTAGGAGTGAAATTTTAAATTATCTAATTAAATCCCTTTATTGCTATGTTAGGATCGACTTACTCAGTATTTTATATACTGATAAAATTGTTGTATTCTCTTTTTATTTCAGAGTACGGAGATAATGCATAGCATGTGCATTGGGGATGGATTATTAAACATTGTTTATTTGCTTTTTACGATACTTGCATAACGGGCATGTAAATCCCGAGTGTTGGCCATGTCGGCCCATTTACATTTTTCCGCTGCAATATATTGTTACTATTATATGTGTGGATGACACTTATTATTTTTACATAGATTCCGGACTTTTTTTTAAATCTTTTTGCAATACCTATAGCCTTGCATCTCTTTGGCAAGCTCGGAGAATCCGTGTCTTGCTAGAGAGGTGTGGCGGTGACATCCCGGCCTGGGTTATCAAATCCGGGTGTTACATAGAACTCAACACAAACTTGAATCGAGTAACCGAGTGGAAAATCTTGTGAAACGGCGTGGGACCTGCTTCTATCGTACATCCTCCAGTGAATGATCCGGTCTTCCTATAAATTACTGCAATTTTTTACATCGTGCGCTTTCGGGCCACAGTTTCTTACACGAGTATATAAAAACGTGACAACCTATAAATATATCCCTAATCCTAACTCCATCTTCATAAAGTGGTTTAATTTAATAAAATCAAGACCGAGATTATTCTTTCAAAAAATACTCGTATATTGGGAAATTGTCAAAAGTTTCAACATGTTATGGCTAAGTTCCAACCATTATATTAAATTGAATTTGCACTTTGTGATATAACATTCTGTATGAATTGTCATTACATGCTGTTACAAAGTTCAAACATTCTGTCTCTATCCCAAACATTTTGTATGGATAATGGTCACATGCTGTTCCAAAGATTCAAACATTCTTTCTCAACCATTCTGTCTAACCGTAGCAATATACATTCTGTTTTGCTTTATTAACAATTCTGTCTTGGGATTATAGGCATTCTGTTTTATTAAACCCAACATTCTATTTTTCGTCTGTTGAATTGCTAGGCGACATATTTGGTTCATATTGAGATTTTGTCTTTATTGATCAATAATTACACGAGATGAATTGCCATCCTCCATATACATGGTTATAAATATAAAGGTCACATTCTATCTTATGTAATCAACCATTCTATCTTCCTATTCATCCATTTTATATTATTAAACATGACATTTTGTGCAATATACATTATGTCTTACTTAATTAACCATTTTGTATTCAAATTATGGACATTCTGTTTTATTAAACCTGATAGCAATATACATTATATCTTACTTGATAACCTAATTTAGATTCATTTATATATCTTACTTGATAACCTAGTTATGACTTGCATTTATTGGATTGGTGTTATTTTAGGATAAAGCGATAGTATATATAATATATATATTTTTAAGAGAATGTTATTTTAATTAGAATTTTAATTCCATAAATCGTGTTTTGGATGATTTTTTACATGTATATAGTAATTGTATCGGATATTTTTGAATTTATTTATAGTAAAAAGAAACTTTCCTTTTAAAAAGGATTTACACTCACCTTTTAAAAACTGTTTAGGAAACAAATATATAAGATATGATATTAAATTATTGGAAAAAATTGAAAGTTATTTTATATAGCTTCTAAAATCTTTGGAATATGTTTAGCGTTTCTTTGCTAACTATTAAATTATTTAATTCGTAAAATTTGAACTAATAAAGTCAAAAAATTGAAAAGAATTTAAAATAAGTATAATAATATTTGAAGTGTTTCTTTGTATAAACATTAAAAATTTAAGTTAGTTGGAAGAAATCAACGTGTACGTGGAAATTGGACCAATTAACCCATATCAAATTATGATTGATTGAAATTCACATAAATATTTTCCAAAGAAGTATTATTCTAAACACTAATATAGAAACATAAGTAAAAGTATGAATAAATACACTCTAAATTATTAATAAAAAATATTATAAATTCAATTACTAACAACTTCAATTACTAACAATTAATAAAATAATAGAAATGATAAAATTTAAAATTAAAATATGTAGTTTCCTTTCTCCAATGGTTCTTGAATGACTTTCATAAGTTAACTCATTCTCTATACCTCCTCCCCTTTACAAATCATCCGAACTATTCTTCTACGACTTTTATTGCTTGCTCGACCACCGTGTTCATGAATTGCCATCCAATTTTCCATATTCATAAATCAAAGTATTTTGCTATCACTTTTTTCTTATTCGCCAAAAATACAATCTGAAATGCAAGACACGCACAAATAAAATAGTCAATATTATTTAAGGTTGAAAAGAAGATATACTAAGAAATGAATAATGACTCAAAAATAGAGAAACATTACCGGAGGCGCACATAATACTTAACATATTCAATTTGAAATCAGTGAAAACTAAGGTTGCAATGCTTGATTCAATGAACATTTATGGATAAACCATTTCTCTATTGGGATGCTTATTAACCTGCAATACAATCAAAACATAAAACAATATATGGGTTAAAACATCAAATATACGGAGTAGGAAAAAAAATATTCTTACATGAGAAGAAAGATGAAGAATATGTTTTTTTTTTTTGAGGAGCCATTGAAGGCCTGAAAAGGGGTGGTGGGAGCCCATGCCACACAATTACAAAGGGGAATTAAAGGGAGGGATAGGGGGCCGGTGGGGAATCGAACCTCCAACATTCATTGGAAGTCAAGGGACTTAATCACTTGGGCTAAGTCACTTGGGCTAAGATGAAGAATATGTTTTAATAAAAGAGAAAAAAATTAACATGGAACAAAATAAAATTAGGAACACATTGGCGTGAGATGTATGAAAAAGAATATAAAAAATGGTTTCAATATACAAACGTAAGAAGACATAACAATCAATGAAGAATACAAAAATAAAGTAATGAATATGAAATGAGTATGAGGAGACAATGAAATTAGATAAAATGGTCCAAGTATTTATAAAGTAATAAGAGAGGGTTTGGTGGAGGGATACAATTATGGAAATGAATTAATGTATTTAATTTTCCTAAATATATTTTATATATTTTCCTAATTAATTTAGTGTGTGTGAGAGAATGTTGGAGATGAGGTTTTGTGAGAAGAAAAGTGATTTAGGCGGGAATGTCTGTGTAAAAAAAGCTTACTTTATACTATAATAAAGATAAAGATAAAGATATATCTTCTTCTTTTTTTTTGCATGTATACGTGGAATTATTCTTCACATACTTCTCTTTAAAAAATTAAAATTATATTTAATTCCAACACATTTTGATAAATTCATAGTATTTGGATTCAGAACATTACCGCCCAATATTAATATTCTCGCCAATTTTAAGTACACTACAAGAAATTCGCGGGAAGCGATGAAATTGACGACAAAATTTTATTAATTTCGTCGTCTTGTTTGTCGTCTAGTGCGTCATACGACGAACAAGGTGATGAAATCCTTCTTTCCCCTGAATTTTTTGTACTGGTATGTAATAATAGTATTAGTAATGATACCTTCGATTAATTTTACTTAACTTAATTCTAAAAAAATATATTTAATTTTCGTAGTTTAATATTTATATACTTTTTTTTCGGTTGTACTTAATTTTACTTCTACACATTTTTAAAGAACTAGGATCGTCCAAAGATAATTTTTTTATGTTTAAAATAGTGTTAGTTTTACAACTAATTTTAAATATCTGTAATTAATTTATTAGATATGATAAAAGGTCTTAAAATTTTTATTAGAACAGGGACACCGAAAATGATTAGACGACCCTATACATGGATAAATAAAAAAAAAACATACATAATATATACTTACCTCTGCTTTTTCTAAGTGTCATGGATCCACGTTTCACGCAATCTAATGCACGTTTTTAATCCTTAATAATTCGAATTGCATACAAGTAAAACTTACTTCCTCCGTCTCGATATAAATGTTACGTTGGAATTTTTGACACTATTCACTGTTTAACTTTGATTCAAATTTTTATCATAGTTATGTAAAGAAAAATATAGTCATGTGAGATCTTGTTAGATTCGTTCAATCTAGTAGTTTTAGACAATAAACATTTTATAAGTTTTTATTATACACAATTTACGTTATAGATCGTTAAAAATGTGTATCGGCAAGCGTGTCGGAGGGGAATGTAACAATTGAATTGAGACGGAGGTAGTATAAAAATTTGATATTATAAATCTATGCGATTAGACGAATCCAATAAGATCACACGTGACTACTTTATCTTATATAATTTTATTAAAAATTCAAATTAAAGTTACTCAATGAACAATCACAAAACCCCATATGTGAGTCACTTAGGAGGAAGTATATGTGTGTGTGGACGTGTGTAAATATGAACTATTACCCCTTATCTAGTAGTAAAATAAGAGTCTGTTCTCATGAACTTATTTTCAGGACTTTTTATTTATTTTTATTAAAATCAGACCAGACCAAATCAGATCATACTATATATATATAGCTGTAATTAGATCAGATCAGACCAGACCAGACAACATCTTGTAAAATTAAGATCAGAACACAGGCGAATAGAACAGCGCTTAAACGGGGGATTGAGTAATACAAGGAATAAATATACAAAGGGACGATTTGTCAAACACAAGGGTCCCACTCCCACGCAATGAACCTACTGCCCCCCTTGAGTCCCATATTATTTGCATTCGTTATTGCAAGGTTATTTATTTATTTATTTATTGCAATTGGGTGGGGAACTTGTAGGTTCATGCAACGTCGTCTCCTTTTATCGGTTCAGATTTCATCGATCAATCCCTCCTCCACATAACGAATTGTCAAACAAGATCACTCACTATGTCAAACGGATGGGCCCCACACATTGCGGTTGTGCAGCAGCCCTGCCCAGCGCCAGACGGTCACTCGCTTTAACTTTCCTCCCCTGTCATCCCCTCCCATGTACCCAATAACAAAATTCATTATTTACTCAAATCTGCAGAAACAGAAGCGTTGCATTTGCTTTTCATATCATGTGTAGAGATCAGATCATGATGCAACTCCCAACACAGTGTCCTATAGAAATAAACATATAGTAGTATATACTAATATACTCTAATTGTCCTTTTTTACTTCTATTTTTATTTTTATTTTTTCGCAAATAAACATATACAGTATTCTTTACTATACTTTACTAAAAAGGAAGATCAAATTTAATATAATATTAAAAAAACTTCGTGCATGTGTACGTGGGAAATAAGCATATTTAAAGCACACTATTATATGTTTTTTTTCTCTTTGAAGATTATTTGGCACAAGAATGAAAAGTTGTATGTGGAATGTGTGATGACTGATGACCACTGGTGGAATATGTACTTTAATAATTTATGTATTCCGTTGTCAAATGACTTAGTATTACATTTGGCTGTTGTCAAATTACTAATTTGGCCCTCTCTTTTGGTGATCTCCCTAGCTAGTTCATGCGTCAGCTTCACCAGTTCACCCCCTTGCATGTTCATTTCATTTGGCTGTTGTCAAATTACTTATTTGGCCCTCTCTTTTGGTCAACTCCTCCATATTTCATGCTTCAGCTTCACCAGTTCACTACCCTTGAATTTTCATTGTGCGTATCCCTCTAGTGTGTACAGTATATATATTTATTTGGCGTGCCCTGTTTCCGCCCCCTCATTCCCTCTCCTACGCACTCACTCCATTTTCAGTGTTGATCGCTTTCTTCTCCATTTTCTTGTTTCATTCACAGCACCATACCCGTACCGGCTATCAACAGGTATCATCAACTATTCATCTTGGCCAGGCCCCTGCTTCTGCTTCTTCTTGTCATTACACTTTCCGCAACTATACATACACAGCATATTCGTTTCTTTTTTCCTTCTCTGATTTCCCCTTAAATGCTGCTGTTAATTTTTCCATTATATTTTGTCGTTTGTTTTTTCATGTTCTTTCAATTAATTGACGATTTTCATTCAATTGTTGTAGTTCAGCTTCAATGAATGTGGACCTTTTATAAAGAATGAATCCTTTGATATTTCCAACTTAATAGTTTACGTCTGTTTTCTCCATCTGCTGGAAAACTGGGATTTAGGGAATGGTTGATTACTGGATGTGGATTCATTACCCTATTTGTAAGTTTAAATTACTGGTGGTTCGGTCGACCTTGCTTGATCATACATAAGTTTCTCATTGGGATTTTTTACACGTCTTTTTGGATCCAAGCCCTTTTTTCGTGTGTTTCCTATTTTATACTATAAATATTCTGATATTTTGTTTTAAGAGCCCTTGTAATAATGAAGGGGTGTAACAAAACTCAAACTAGAAACATTTAAACCTGCTCATTAAACTCTTTTGTGTTTTCAATTCACTTTTAAGTGTTTAACATTACCTTTTCAATACGCATATGGTATGAAGCCTATCGTGCTGCATTGTCTAGAGATTGTAACCTTATACTCAAACTATAAGTATTCCAGTTAACTATCTAAAACCAGGCAATTTCACAAGAAAAAAATAGGGCAAGCTCTGAAACACAAACGGCTACATTGAAAATGAAAGTAAGGAGAAAAGAGGAGAATACTACAGGGAATTAAAAATGAAAAAGATGAATTAGATTAGAATTTCCATTGAGATTTGGTTGTGCCTTGGAAGTTGGTGAAGCTTAATAAGCCTGTGTTATGTCTGTGATTTCCTTCTCTATGGATTATAGAGGAGCTATGTTTTGTGATTATCATGGACATCAGCTGTATTTCACAACATCCTCCACAAGAAAGAAAATTGTTAGAGGTTTGAGGAATTGAGCTGAATTGAATTATACTACTATTTTATGGAGAGGCAGGCTACCTTGCATTGCATGTTTATGTATACATCCTTGATACTTATTATATTATCTTAGAATATACTCCTTTTAGTGATGGTTTCATTTGGGAAGACACTATAGCACTTCAGGATTACTGATTTGAGGAAACAATGTACTTTAATTGTTTAGACAGGAGTGGCCAAGTCTTGCTCTGTTTCCTTTGTCCCTGTGTTGTGTTATTTCTCTGCAATCTTGTGTGACGGTGTGTATATTTATGATGGGCCTATATATGTAATACCATTGATGGGCCTCCTCATGAATTTGGATATGGGCTTTGTGTATCACTTACAACATAGGCCTGCAATGCTTTTGGTCCACAAAAATAAATAGCCCAACTAATAATGCTTTCAACTTTGCTTCACACTTCATGCCAAACTAGTAGTAGTAACAAATTTGTTTACAAAAACATTTAAGGAAAAATATAGTATAAATAAGATTTAAATTTTACGTAAATAAACATCATGGAGTCCTGAATGATGTCACAAATCAAACTATGGTGAGCTCACAGTCACACACGACATACATGTTACAAGAGCTTTCTTGCATATGTTTTGTCTCTAAGAGAATTATGTACTCTAAAATATAGTATTTCATAACATAACAACTAATCCTTACATTTAAGAATTTGGGGAATCGTCGTCCTAAAAAAACCTTTTAATATAGTTAAAAAAAACCTTTTAACTCCCACCATTGGAAGCTTTCTTGCATGTGTATGTAAATCATTAAAACATACTCCCTCCGTTTTTTATTGTTAGCTACATAGGAAGTTTTGTCACTATTCATTGAACTACTTTGATTTCAATTTTTCTCATAGCTATACAAATTAAAATATAGTCAAGTGTGATCTTGTTATATTCGTCTCATCATGTAGTTTTTAAATATGGAACTTATAGAATTTTTAGTTGTACCGAACTTGAGTTATTAACGATTTAAAATATGCATTGGACTGCGTGCGATGTGGGTCCGTAGCAAACAAATAAAAACGGAGGAAGTATAATGATACTAGCTTGGGATATGAGTAATCAGTGATGGTTTCATTTGGGAAGTCTCTTCAGTCACAGTACTATATTTTATACTGTGGGGTATTGTCTCAACAAGAAAAAAGGTATACTCAGTAAAGCAACCCTTTGCTCTATTGCCATATATTGTACTTGCTCTGTTTCCACATTGCATTCAATTATATTCTACTGGTACATATTCCTTTTATATTTTCCTTGCATGTTAGATCAGAATACATACACAAATGGGGGATAAGCTAGGTTTGTGGACCAAGGATTCGTCGTCCAGCTATTCATCAAAGACAAAGCCCTGCAAGTCTGTGTCGCCCTATGGTGAAGATCCACAACAGGTTGCTCTGCAGCAAAATATGGTTCGTGGTGGCGCTGCAGAGTACCTCTTAACAAAAAACCCAAACCCGAAACAGAGTGGTCCAAGACCAAACAAGGTTGGTGCTCAGTGGCGGATCTAGAAAAAAAATTAAGCGGGGTCACAAAAATAATAATTTAAATTTAAATTTAAATATACTTAAATATAACAATCAAAACATACATCTTACAAATATTCTCTACGGTCTTTCATACTTTGAGATCGACTAATAACAGCTTCATTCATTACATTGAGGAGAGTTTCTTTCTCAATAGCACAAATAAGAGAATCGATGATAAAAAAATCATCACCTATTCGATTTCGCAAATCATATTTCACAAGCTTTTGGGGTCCCTACAAAAATTTAAGCGGGTGCACTAAACTACACATAAATATTTTTTTACCTTACAATACAAATTTAAGCGGTGTCCCGTGCCCCCGGTATGGGAAACGTGCGTCCGCCCATGTTGGTGCTGCAGGATACCTTTACCCTGGAGGAGAGTCAAGCACTGCCCCAAAACACGATGCAAACAAGCACGAGGACCTTCGCAATATTTATGCCTCTTAATAATTCCAAGATATCAAAAAGAATTGCAGCTGTGTGTGTTGGGGGATGGATATGTTTGGTTAATTGATTGCTTTCCGTAGACTGAAATTGCATGATGCATAATAATCACCTACACTACCTTGCCTACTACTATTTGTTACATCTTATCCAGCAAATATTTGCATCTTTGGCAAAACCAACAAGTGATCTAATATGGTGGTAATACTTTTTCAGGTTATCAATATTTCTTTGGTGCGTTGATTGTTGAATTATAGATGCATGATATATGATCTTGATGACATTTATTGTATCATAACTTGTTGAATTTCAGGACATGAGAAGCAAATTACAGGCAACATAAAGAAACAGACCAGTTGAATTGCTTTAGAACAAAAGATACGCACAATGCATAAAAAGGTGCAGTTATTCTCATAAAGAAATGAGCACTGCTTCCTACTTGAAATCATAAATTAATCCGCTCGAAATAAAATTACAAGACGATAATTACTATTATCAATTCTCAAGTTTCAACCTCATCTACAACAATCCCAAATTAGCGATATCTTTTCTCGATTCAACCTCTATCAACCCACTTTTGCCCTAAATAGAACCACTCAATTCTAATATCATGCATGCTGCGGCATATCAAAATTTCAAATTTCAGACAGCATTCATTCATGTATTCCTAAATGGGACTAACCCCACCCATTTATGTCATTTTCCTTGTTTCCATGAATTTTCTTGTTTTAAAGAAAAATACTGTATTTTCTAACGAATTTGTTTTATTAAAGAATAACACTATAACAGTAGGGCAAGTCCAATGTAAGCTAATAGCGAACAAAGACGTAAAGCTCTGAAGTCAAGATAGGCTACCAAATCAATTCTGAATTTCTGAGAGTAGAATAATAGTAATAGATAAAAATGAGGAGCTGCATTGAAGGCATGCCAGAATTCAGATATCACATATTGAAGCAGCCAGCCAGTAATAGTATGAGAGTAATTAATATTGGACAAATCAGGCTTTTGGCTAAGCAAAAATTAATATTAGAAAATATTGGGATGATAGGGACCATACCTATTTGCAATTTTGGGGAGGATCATCACATCCCTAATTCCATATACATGGTGTGCATTCCTACTAACCTCCCTGCTACCAAATTATAATAACTTCAATTTTCAATGTTATTATTATTCAAAAATGAAATCATTTATAAATAATTATATCAATAGAATTTAATAACTTCATTATTTTTTAAAAACAAAATTAAACAAAACAATATAAAATCATATTTGAGATATAGTATAAAATACCACCCAAAAGTAGGATCCTATTGTTATTGTTAAAAAAGTTATAACTATTTAGCCTACTAATATTACACCCGCCCAATGGGCGGGATCGGGAATGTGAAAAATATGAATAAAAAAAATCAAAATTACAAATAAACTTATTTAACTGTATTATGTTGATTAAATTACCCAAGGTAATTTAAGCATTAAATGAATACATGTAAACATGGTATGTACAACAATCGAGCAATACACAATATGACACTACAAATAATTTATAGTATATTAAATACGATTTAGTATCTTAAAAAAATATTATACTATAAATAATAGTCTAATATGAGCAAAAAATGAAAAATGAAAGACAAAAAAATTTCTACTCACGGCTCTAATGCAATACATAGGCAAATGAAGTACATGAGATCACAGTTGCAAACGGTAATTGATTATTAATATTGATTCACCCTAAGGCCTTGAAAAATTAGAAATTTCACAAAGATATAGATATTTCCAAACTAAATTATAAAAATATAAGAAAATACTCTTGTGAATTACAATTTAGGAATGATTATGCAAAAAATATTATTGAATGTATCATCATCGCGAATTTCATAATGTTATGATTTTGTGGGATGTATAAGCATAGTTTGATCAACTTATGCAATTTATATAATTTAGTTATAAAGCAAAGATGATCCATTTCTCAACCACCAAAACGTATTTACAATTTCAATAATTAATCCCAAGTATACAATCACAATTCGACAATTGCAAGAACAACCAAAATTGAAAACAAGTACAAATCTACGCATCTACATCCCATACATGCAAGTCGAAATCTAAAACTCTCAACATCCCACCATTAACATTGTCTGTCACATTTTCTACCAAGTCCAGGTCTACAATATACTTAAAAAAAAAAAAAAAAACACATAAATGATTTTGGAACTTGACTAACCGAAGCCTCATCTCATGACACTCAACGCGCACCAACACCACCTCCACCCAAGCCGCCTCCAAAATCATCATCTCCATCCCCGTGGCCAGGGGATCAAGCCACTCGGGCTCCGAGCAATCTCTCCATCTGATCAGCCATGCTGTCCTGCCTCTGTGACACTCGCTGAAGTGTATCCATGAACTGCTGAAACTGCTCATGTGTGACATAAGGCGAAGTAGATGGTGGAGGAGGGGTAACAACATTGCCACAAGGCCTATAAGTCCTGGCCAACAATCCTATGCCATATACTACGTGTCGTCTGTCGTGTCCACCGGCCACGTCGCAGAAGACAGGATCTAAATCGAAGTTAGGCCCAATCTCGGGGTTCTGGCTCAAGGTCTCGGCAACAGCATTGAACTCCTCCTGTATTACAAGTGAAAAATACGTTACGTACAGATTACAGTGACTGAATTAGTACATTAAGCTAATTGTGATATCATTTATGATATTTACCTGCACGCGCTGTGACCTAGGAACTACCCAATTGTCTTTTTCGTGCCTTCTCGTGTGGGTGTGCTCGTGAACCTCATGCAAATGGATAGGCCTATTACGCTCAGTGGACTTCAATATTTCGAGGATTAGAATTGAAGACCAAGTGTTAGCATAAGTCATTGAACTAATTTAAGTAAATAGCTAAAATAACATACCAATTTCTCAGTTGTGGCTCGGAATGTCTTTGATCCCGCTGTGTGTGGGGGAGTGCCGGTGCATCCTCCTGTCCCCGGCGCCTGTTAAGCTTTCCCCTTTCTGATTTCTGCTTAAAAGCCGGGGAATCCCTTATACGCCTCCAGTTCTCGCCCACCAACTCATCTGCTGGCATGGGCTTCTTCTTGCTCCTTATGCCCAACGTGTAATCCTTGTACCTGATATTTTAATCATGTGAAGTTAAATATTATTGATTTGATTGCAAACATTATAGTTTAAACGTATAATTTACCTGACTATGTTCTTTTTCTCCCACTCCTTCCTCACAGCTCCCGCGTGCTCTGGTGCCCAGCTAGCTACTTTCTGCAGTTTAAATTTGATCAATATATATACAAGTTCAATGATAAACATAATTACGTGCTAAAGTTTTGGGAATACCAGAAACTCTCTCCAGTAGAAGTCTTTGGTCTCTCGGGAGACCTTCCCCCAACTTATCCCATTTATATCAAAACGCATGGGATATATATCGATGATCTTCCTCACCTGTTCGTTTGTGAACTCAATGCTGAAATAATAAATGGTTTTCATACGACTGGAGGATAAATATGTAATAAGTGAAGTACAACATAGGGAAATATACACCCATTGTGCAACAATCAATTTTCTAAACAGGTAGGCCCAATCCCTCGAGTAGTTTCTTCGCCCCGTAAAAGTTCTTAACCATAACATTATCCTCGAGGAGGTATCAGTGATGAGTTGGCACAAAGTATCAAAGCACCTCTCTGATAGGTTGTGTTCAGCTTTAATGTTTAACAACCTATCAAATGTGGACAACAACGTCATTTTCTTACATGCAGGCCACAAATCCTTATCCGCCGCCTTTAACATACGATAGAACATTTTCTTTTGTGCATTAGGTTCCTCGGGTGGCCTCGGTTCATCTCCTTCAACGGACGGTGTGGTATCCGGAATGCCAATTCTCATTCTATCACACACCATTCGTACGTAGGCATCTTCAGTGGTGGACCGTGAAGAGGCGCCCTCATCGGATTCGTATGACCGACTAAATTGGTGTGGCTCTCCATGGCATGTTGTTGGGGCCATATAGAATAATGGGCCGCGAAAGAGCTATTGGGCCATAAGACATGGGCCGGAAGAAAGAGGAAGTCCAAAAAGAAGATGGGCTCGAGATTGGTAAGGCCGAAAGTACATAGTAAACCGAAGGGAGGAAATCGAAGCCGATGGAGATTTCGGCCGAAATGGGAAGAAACAGCCGAAACCCAAGCAATCGAATTAAAGAGAGAAAGAATTCGGCTCAGAGGAGTTAGCCGGAGAGCGGTTATTCCAGCTCCGGCTATAAATAGGGGTCGACGCACTCAAAATCAGAGAGATCAATCCAACCCCCAAATTACTTTTATCAATTTTAATTCCTTGTTATCTTTACTGCTTTCTTTACAGCTTTCCTTAGAATCTAGCCTAGTTTGTAGCGGTTACCATTTCCAAATCCACCGTTGCTCCTTAGCAGCTGGTAGTTTGGTTCTCTGTTTTTGGTGAATTCCGCCGTTGTTTCTTAACAACAGGCAGATTCTCCATTGTATCGTGTTATTGTTGATCAATTCAAGGAAGATTCATTCAATTGTGGGCGCATTATTGTTAATCCGAACCCGTAATCGGTTTGATCCTTTTCCGATAGCCTCCCTTGAGGAGAAAAAGGTCCTTGGCTACACCCGAGCCAAACAGTGGCACGCCCAGTGGGACGCAAAATGGCGTTTGAACAAGCAACTCCAGCAGCAAACACGGCGGCGAGGACTGATTTGCCGCCGATTCAGGAAGAGCGCGCACCAGAAGCCGGAGAATTCCCCCCAGGGTTCCCCGGACCATCACATTTCCATAATCAGGAGTTTTCGAACGATGATTTAACCCCGCGATTTCGAGATCAGGTTCAATTTATGGTGGAGGCGGCGGTTACCAACTCGGTTCGCCAAATCGAAGGAAATATCCTGGCAGCGATGCCAGCCATGTTTAGAGCCGAAATCGCAAGGAGTATGTATCCGATGGGAGCGCAGCAAGCTCCAGTGGCGCAGAATCCACCGCAAAATCCTCACAATTTTCAGCAGCAGGCCTTTAGGCCGCCAGGAGGGCATGGAGCTCGGCCTTTTGTTCCTCCGCAGCAGAGGTACGATCAGCAACAGAATCAACCGCCTCAACCAGCTGCTCAACCGCCTGCTCCAGTGGTTCAACAACAATACGCACCACTTCAGCAGAATCCACCACAACTGGTTGACAGAGAGCTGATTGCTGAGATTATTCGCACACAGTTTGGGAATCTCATCGGCCAGGAGAATAGGCCGATGTATCGGAAACCTTATCCAGATTACATCGAGGAGCAGTATCCACTGCCTAGAGGGGTGAAGGTTCCAGATTTTAACACTTTTTCTGGAGAAGTCGGCCGCTCTACCATCGAGCATATCGGCCGATTTACAGCTCAATGTACCAGAATCGCGCAAAATGATTTTCACAAGCTGATATTGTTCAGTTTGTCATTAACTGGCCCAGCATTCGAGTGGTACATTAACTTGCCAGCGGGATCGGTCAATACTTGGGCCGAAATGGAGCGGTTATTCCATGACCGATTCTATAATACTAGTCCGGAAGTCTCGGTAGTTGATCTGACGTCAACCAAGCAGAAGGCGTCTGAGTCGGTTACTGAATTCATTGAGAGATTTTATGCAGTGAAGGCTCAGGTGAAGACAATGCTGCCTGAGCATGAATATATTCAAATCTTAAAGCAGAATTTGAAGTTTGCCATCAAGGACAGATTGATGGTAACAAGACCGAGGACGGTAGCCGAATTGACGGCTGAAGCGATAAGGATGGAGACATATCTGGCGGAACAGGCGGCTTTCAAATCAAGCCGAAGTCAAAGCGGAAGGTCACAACCTATCCAGTCAGCTGCCTCATTTGCTGAATCTCTGGATAGATGTGAAATTCAGGAAGAGTACAATGCGGAAGACGTTCCTGCATTAGCCGAGGTCGCAAGGGCAGAGTTAATCATAAAAAAGCCTATGACTTGTCCAGCACTTCGGCCAGCCAGAGGCAAGGAGAAAGAAGGAGGAGATGAATCTCAAAGGTTTTACTCTTTCGACTTGTCACAAATGGACGAAATATTTGATTATTGCCAGAAGAACGGGTTGCTAGAGTTTAAAGGAAACCATCCGCAGCCTACCAAGGATCAGTTGGAGGCCGGATGGTGCAGGTTCCACGGATCAGCCACTCATTCCACGGCCATTTGTGGGCATTTTAGGAAGCTGATTCAGAAACATGTGGATGATGGGAAGCTGAAGTTCCCAGAAAGGCTTATGGCAGTAGATAAGAATCCGTTCCCAGCTGCCAACATGGTGATGGTGCAGCCCAACCAGAATAAATCGGTGCATGACCGATTGAGGGATCAAACATCATCTAGCAAGAGCTCTGTGCACGATCGGCTTGGGGATCAGCCATCGGCTCAGAAGTCAGGAGTATGGAAAAGGCTAGGATCTCCGAAGGGAAAAGAGAAAGTTACAGATGTTTTTGACCGATTGGGGAATTATGAGGTGAAAGAGTGGATCAAGCAATCGGAGAGACATCAGGAGATCGAGGTCGGAGATAAGAGTGAGAGACCAACGTTGAAAATCATAACCAACGGATGGGACTCAGAGATGAAGTTAACAGCCGATAAGCAGAATGGAAAGACTGTGATACAGATCACAGTCCCTGAAGAAGCTGTTAGCCCCGAAATGAAAAAGCTTAGAAGGCCACCAGCAAATACTCAGGTAGGCCGATGGGTCCGAAACTCTCCAGAAAGAAGGCATTTCGATCAACGCCGACATGACCATTCAGCTTGGAGGGCAGAGGAGAGGAAAGTCCCAAAAGGAAAGGGATCATATCGTACTTTCAAACGAAGAATGCAACGGCTTAAAGCAGCTGCTGCTTCTGAGCAAGACGAGTATGATATATGGAAGAGGACTTCCCTGATGACTGTTCGTTCTCGGGAGGACGAATACTCAATAGGGTATTTTCGGCTCGTTTGAAATCCGAATCAAAAGAAGAGAGGAAGCCGAAAGAAGGACAGGATCGGCTGAAGAACAAAACTGAATTTCGGCCAAAAGTAATACAACCGAAAGTTGAAAGTGAGCAGCCGAAATCGAAAGAGGAATGGAAGCCTAGACCAGTCCGAACCAGGGAATGGAAACCAAAGACAACCATCATTCCAAATAGTGATACACCCCCTGTTGGGCAATTTAAGTTCGACTTCGGATCTAGCGCAAATATGGTGACGGTAACCACCGAAGAGAAAGAGGAGTACTGGTCGGACTCCGAACCAGCTGTGGTTTTCTGTCAAAAGGATGGAGAATACTATGGTGATGAAGAGCCCATAGTGGATTTTTGTTTCGATAAACTTGAGGTATTTCGGCCGGAAGCCGAAATAGAGAAATCTCTTGAGGAAGGATATAAGGCATTTGTTCCAGAAGCTCAACCAGGTACGATTTTGCCTCCAACTGCAAAGATGTCCCAGCATGTGAGGCCTTTATACGTTAAAGGTTGGGTCAATGGGAGACCACTCAGAAGAATGTTTATCGACGGTGGAGCCACAGTTAATATCATGCCACTATCCACGCTAACGAAGATAGGCCGTTCGAAGGAAGATTTACTCCCCACGAGAATGAAGGTAATGAGTTTTGTGGGGGCCCAAACTGCGGCCGAAGGATGTATATTGGTGGATGTAACGGTCGGAACAATATCAATTCCGACCATGTTCTTTGTGGTGGATGCAGAAGTTCCGTACGCGGCCCTATTAGGCCGATGCTGGATTCATACATCCCGATGTTTGCCATCAACGCTTCACCAGAAAGTATGGTTCTGGAAGAAAGATGGCACAGTAGAAGAAGTAGATGGAGATCAACCTCCATTTCCAGTCAGCTCAGCCGGGCGAATTGATGCGGTGTTATATGAAGAACCGATTCAACCATTCCTAGCAGTGGTAGGGGATCGGTACCCGCAGGTGATCGAGTGTGATTGGACAGATTTGGGGTTTGAAATCAGATACCAGGCCGATGAACGGCCAGTCGAAGAAGAAAGTAAATGATGGAGTCACAACTGAATCAAGCGACCGAGTTCGAATCGGCCGAACTCGGAGTTTCAGACGACAAAGCAGGATAGAGCGATTTAATAGACGCAATTCCAAAGCGAACGCCGGATTTCAAAGCTCAAGACCCCTTGAAGATGGTCAATGTTGGTACAGACGAACACCCGAGGGAGATCCCATTGAGTGCGAATCTTGATCAGCAGGTGACAAGCCGATTCAAGGAGGTTCTAGTCGAATTCAAGGATTGTTTCGCATGGGACTATACAGAGATGCCAGGATTGGAGCGGTCGATTGTAGAACACAGACTGCCTATTAAAGAAGGGTTCAGGCCGCATAAACAGCCGGCCAGGAGGCTAGCGCCCGAAATAGTCCCAAAAATAAAAGAAGAAATAGAGAAATTGTTAGCGGCCGGGTTTGTTAGGCCGGCTAAATATGTAGAGTGGCTATCAAATATTGTTCCTGTAATAAAGAAGAATGGAAAATTGAGAGTTTGCATTGATTTCAGGAATCTTAATATAGCCACTCCGAAAGATGAGTATATGATGCCTATTGTTGACTTGTTGATTGATTCGGCCGCAAAACAGGGGATGCTATCTTTCATGGATGGATATTCAGGATACAACCAAATTTTTATGGCCGAAGAAGACATTCACAAGACTGCATTTCGGTGCCCTGGTGCCATAGGGATATATGAATGGGTGGTGATGCCATTCGGATTGAAGAATGCAGGAGCTACATACCAGAGAGCCATGAACTATGTTTTCCATGACCTCATAGGGGATTGTGTTGAAGTCTATATTGATGACGTCATGGTCCGATCTAAAGATATCGAAAGCCACTTGAACGATTTGCGGAAGGTGTTCACGAGGATGAGGCTGCATGGAGTCAAGATGAATCCAGCCAAGTGTGCTTTTGGAGTGCAGGCAGGAAATTTTCTCGGGTTCCTGGTACATAACAAAGGAATAGAAGTTGATGCGAACAAAACCAGGGCTATCCAAGAAGCCAAACCTCCACATGATAAGAAGAGTCTACAAAAGTTTCTTGGAAAAATCGGTTTTCTGAGACGATTCTTAGCAAATGCGGCTGGAAAGTCAAAACCACTAACCGATTTATTGAGGTTAAAGAAGGAAGAGGAGTTCAAATGGGGAATCGACCAGCAAAAGGCCTTCGAACAATTGAAGCAGGGTTTGATGAGTCCACCAGTGTTGGTTCCTCCAATTTTAGGACGGCCATTGAAGTTGTATATAGCAGCGGCCGAAGACTCTATTGGAGCATTACTGGCGCAGGAAGACGATGAAGGAAGGGATCGGGCGATCTACTATCTTAGCCGAATCCTAAGGGACGCCGAAGTAAGGTACTCGCCGATTCATAAACTATGTTTAAGCCTTTATCATGCATGCCAGAAATTAGAATATTATATTCAACCAAGGCAAGTGATAGTAGTAGCTTCGGTTGACATAGTCAAGATTATGATGAATGATCCGGTCAGTAGCCGAAGAATGGCCAAATGGGCCATGAAGTTAAATGCATACGATTTGAGATATCAACCTTTAAGGGCTATGAAAGGACAGATTGTAGCCGATTTTCTGGCTGATCATGTGACGCACCCGATAACCGATGACATCGATCATCAGGATCGGCCGAAAGAAGTTGGTGAGATAAGAATTGTATACTTGCAACCATGGGTAATGACATTTGATGGTTCCAAAGCCGCTTCAGGAGTTGGAGCAGGGTTTACCCTACAAACACCGGAGGGCAAGATATACAAATATTTCGTGCAACTGCCAGAGTCATATACGAACAACCAAGCCGAATATAAAGCGTTAATTTCGGGATTACAACGGTTGATAGAAGAAGGAGTCAGAGCAATCATTGTCAAAGGAGACTCGCAAGTAGTTGTTCAGCAATTATTAGGCGATTTTTCGGTTAAGAGTTCTCAGTTGATTAGGTTATATGAAGAAGCGGTTACTTTGTTAGAGGAATTTGATGAGGTGTACATTGAGTATATCCCAAGAGAAAAGAACGAAGTAGCCAATGAATTGGCTCAACATGCGGCTAAATATCGGTTGATGCCGATAGCAGGAAATGTAGAAGTGCGTTTGGCCGAAACAGAGAAGGCCGAATGGATAAAAAAGATAGCACAGATATTAGAAGATCCTTCGGAGGCTAATCCAGCCGAAAAACGGAAAGCGATGGACTACGTCATAATAGGAGGATTATTATTCAAGCGTGCTATTGATGGAATATGTGGTGCGCATCGGGCAGGAAAAGCGATGAAGTGGAGTATTATTCGGCTGGGATATTATTGGCCGAACATGGGTCCTGATTGTGAAAAATATGCAAGAGGATGCACCGAATGTCAAAAGCATGGGCCGATTCAGAAGTTACCGGCCGAAGAATTACATATAATGATCAAACCATGGCCATTCAGAGGGTGGGCCATGGACATCATAGGAAAAGTTCATCCCTCTTCGTCGAAAAGACATGAGTTCGTGCTAGTGGCAGCAGATTACTTCACAAAATGGGCCGAAGCTCAGGCGTATGTCAGCATTTCACAAGAGGAGGTGATTGAGTTCATTAAGAGACAGTTGATCTATAGATTCGGGATCCCACAGACGATTCTAACAGATAGAGGAACTGTATTTGTGGGAGAAAAGGTCAAGGCCTTTGCAGACGAATACGGAATAAAAATTATGCATTCGTCACCATATTACCCGCAAGGAAATGGACAAGCAGAGGCCACAAACAAACAGCTAATAGGAATCATAAAGAAAATGATTGAAGATCAACCAAGAAAATGGCACGAAAAGTTATCTGAAGCACTGTGGGCCTATCGAAATGCTAAAACTTCAGCTACTGGGTTCACACCATTCCGGCTGACTTATGGAATGGATGCAGTATTGCCAGCCGAAATAACAGTGCCGACTTTGAGAACAAGTCAGGCGGATTCAATGTCAGCCGAACAGTATGATCGTGCGATAAAAGATGAGTTATTAGAGATAAATGCCAATCGGGTGCAGGCCTTTGAGAATTTGCAGAAAAATAAAGATATTGTGGCCGATTGGTACAATAAGCGAATTCGTCTTAAGCGATTTGAAGTTGGAGACTTAGTTTGGAAAGTTATATGGCCGCCTAAGCAGAAGGATGGCCGATTAGGTAAGTGGAGTCCCAATTGGGAGGGACCATTTATTGTTCATACAAGATTACCGAATGGAGCGTACGTGTTGGTGGACGAAAATGGTGAGCAGATGTCAAATCCAGTTAATGCAAGATACATGAAGAAATATTATCCATCAGTATGGGATCAAACATTAAGCGATGCGAAAAAGTAAAGATTTTATTGCATGAACGAATAAGTACAAAGAAGGTGCTACTTCGGCCGAAAGCGGCGTCGATAGCCCGAAATTACAATATACAAGGGAAACGTCCTGGCCTAAAACGGCTAGAAAGAGGCAGAGGCAAGTGGGATCTGAAGTGGTAGATGGCCAACATTCATTCCCAAGCCCAGATTCTTCTAGCCGGCGGGAGAAGAGATGGCTGTGCCAAGAAAGCCAACTCCCAGACCAGGAAGAAGAAAATTTTAATCTGCTCCAGCAAGGATACCCCCTTCTTAGCATTGAAGATAGGGACGAAATTCGAGGGGTATGGCCTTCGGAGCTTAGAAAAATAATTCGGTCCCATAGAAAAGCGCGATTATTATTCGACCGCCCAAGACTTTGGGACCGATATTAGTAAGATTACGACGGGTCACAACAACAAGAGGGGATAGGGCAGAGCCCGAGTATGACCGTCGGAATACAGGTTGAGAAAAGTGTGAGAAGATCCCAATGTATATGAAGATAATAGTGAAAGGATTAGTTGAACTCGCGTTGCATATAAAAGGGGCTTTCGGCTTATAAGTAAAGGACCAACCGAAGAGCCAACGGGCCAAGGGGG
The DNA here is from genome assembly GCA_030278955.1 of Hygrophila difformis. Taxonomy (NCBI): domain Eukaryota; kingdom Viridiplantae; phylum Streptophyta; class Magnoliopsida; order Lamiales; family Acanthaceae; genus Hygrophila; species Hygrophila difformis. Next base: position 17,979,926 of record JAOANR010000010.1, on the reverse strand, counting down.
CCAGGGAGGAGAAGGAATTAAAAGCATTGAGATGTTCATGACTGGTGTTTGCGAGATTATGGAACAAGAAGTGAAGAGGAGTTGGTATTTATAGAGAAAAATGGAGAGATGTCAGTTACAACAAAAAAAGGAAACGTAAAGAGAAAAGCATTGATTACGGAGGAAACGTTTCAAGAATCCCAATAAAGCTGCAGAAGATAATATGGTATCAGAAAATATCCTTGGGAACAGGGAAGAAACAGGCGAAATAAGTCCGCAAAAAGACAAACATTTTATAATGGGCCGATTAAGTACACAGAGCGAATCGGCCGAAATGAAAGCCAAGAGTACAGTAAGGGGGGATATTATTACATCCGAAAAAAAGAAAATAACAACAACAAAGTTCAATCTCCACTCAAATCATAAGCAATGTCTTCACCGAAGTCACTGGTAAGAGGAGCGGCCGAAGTACTAGTAGAAGTTGGATCCAATACCGATTGAAACTCCCGATACGATCGAGCTTCAGCTTCGGCCGAAACCAGAGGATCATCGGGTTGGGACGAGAAAAGATTGTCGGTAGTGTCTTCGAAAGGATCACGCGGAGCATCTAAGAAGAGAAATTAAAAGAAAAGGAAGACATAATCATCGGATATCGTCAGGATCAAAAGAACAAATTAAATATTACCAGAATTCTTCAGATCATCCCCTGAGGGAGGATTGACGAGAAGGTTATCAGAAGCCGTTGAAGTATCTGGCACCGAAGGAAGTTGAACCGCAACAGAACGAATCTGATCAAGCGCCTTCTGAGTGTCTGACCACAAGTCACGGAAAACATTAAGGACGGTGTCACTGAAGGATATCCTCAAAGCAAGGTAGTCTGTTGTCTCTTTAAGACTAGCAAGTTTGTCCCGAGGAGCTTGAGCAGATTTGTGGAGCTCCTTTATAAGTCCTTGCAAGTGAGCCGATTCTTGGTCAACTTCGGCTAAGGCATTCTTCACACCTTGTGCCTCATGTTGAAGACGGCTGATTTCAGAATCAATGGCGGAGAGACGATTCAAATAATTGGATCTGAGGCCATCATTGGCCGACAATTGACTCATATAAGAATGATAGTCGGAAGCGTGCTTGTCAAATTCCGCCCTGTGGAAGTTAAGGGAAGCATGCTCATCTTCAAGTGTTTTGCGAAAGACCAAGAGGCTGGGAAGCTCCATGTCTATCCGTAATAGACAGGTGAACATTGCATCAACGACCTTGGTCAAACCAGAGACCAGAAGATCTTGAGGAAAAGTCCGCTTGACATAAGAGATAAGCAATAGGATAGGCCTGGTCTGAACGGAGAAGGCGTTGGATGGTTCAGAAATCAGGCGTTCAAGCTTATCCAAGCAAGCTTTAAAAGAGCGAGGGAATTCCGATGAAGAAGAAACAAAGGAAAGAGAAAAGAAATCATCTAGAACATCCTTATCCGGGAAAGGTGATGAAGGATTAACATTGCCAACGGCCAATTCTCCCAGCCGAGTGTGTACAGGGGAGGGGTTAGGAATAGAGGCAATAGAAGAAGAGGGAAGAGCTACGGCTAGAGAAGTAGTCGAAATGGGGACAGCCGAACCAGTGTTGCCACCCTCAGGTGCCCGAGAAGTCAATCCCAGCCCCATATCGGCCGAAGGAACGGGAGTTGTACTTGAAGTAATAGCCTGGTCCTCATCAATAGGATCAAGGGCCGTAGATGAGGGATTAGGTGATTCGGAAGGGCCGGAAGAGACGGTAACTCGAGGAGCCTAGAGAAAAAAAAGGGGAGACAAATATTAAAGGGAAGATGGTGAGAAAAAAAAATAAATATAGAAGAAAAGAACGGCAAGAGACCTGATCAGCAGACGAGGCCGAACCCGGAAGAGGCGAACGGGCCGAACGTCGCAGCGTCTTGGGTGCCGGTTCTTTTTTCGACTTCCCTGAACCAGAAGTAGCACGTTTGCGTTTTCCGGAAGTAGCGGGAGCAGACGAAATACGCGGATGAGGGGGGAAGAGAGGAAACATCATCCAAAGCAGCCCCTGCAAAGCGAAAGAAAGAGGGGAAATTTGAGGAAAATATACGATACACAACAAAAAGAAAGCCGAAAGACTTACTAAGTAAAGGAAGTAGAGGGTCATCCTCTTGAGAAGAGCAGGAGTAATCAGGGGCTGAACCAACAACCGAAAACATCATAATACCTGGAAAGCCGCGAGAAACAAGGAGGCTCTGCAAGTTAGTGCCAAAATTAGCATAAGAAAGAGCTTTTTCCCACCAGGAATCGAAACGCTCAGTTGAAAGACCAGGGCGGACGTCGAAGGAACGAACTTCAAAGTTGCAAATCCGGAGGGCCCAAATACGACAGAGATTTCGGCTGTTCTCAGAGCCGAATCCTTTGAAGGATTTACTGTATCGATTTGGGTCTCCATAGAAAGGAGCAACCACATCCTGAACAAAGCCGAATTGACGGCTAACTAAGTGAGGATTGTAAACCTCAGAAGGAATAGAATGGTCAGGGGGAATGAACAACGAGCAGTTGAAGATGTGACGAGGAATGATACAAGCATTCCAGACTTGAGCGAACGCCTTCGGAAGGGGTCTACCGAAAGGGGGAGTGTTGATAGCCGAAACCCAACTATCCGGAGTGCCAGAGTATAAGTGGCAGGAAGAAGGACCAAGTGGGGATCGGCTCATGAAATAGTAGATCCATTGTTCGGTGCGCATTTCAGGAAACCGAACCCCGAGAAGATCGTTAACAGAAGGATGGGTAGTGTCGAAAGGTTGAGGTTCAAAAAGGGACATATCCCTGAAATGCCATACCAGCCAGAGGTGAAGGAACCAAAGAGGACCATGAGATCGGCTAGAGTGGCCGTCGGCCCATCCGTGAACTAAGGAAGACATGCCAGAATATAGATGCACCAAGAAATAGTCGGCGAGAGGCAAATGATTCTTTTTCATAAGGGCCTTGGCCAGAGGGTAGGTCTCAAGAATAACATTCTTGGCAGGGGCGCACCAAAAGAATCGGCTGAGGAAATGCATCATAAAAGCCACAGATTCGTCCTCAGAAAATTCGGGCTTATCCCCACGATACTTGCTAATCCATGAAGCAAAGGTGAGCCCAGAAGCAAAGCCGGTGTTCCTCGTATTAGGCTTGTCGGAGTCAGTAACACCTAAGACGGGCTTTCCAAGAGAGGGCAAGTCCAGAAGAAGCTTAACATCCTCGATGGTTGGAGTCATCATACCCCATGGGAAACAGAAGCAGTTGATGGATGAGTTCCAGAAGCAAAGGAGGGCCTGAATGTAATTGTAAGTAGTAGGGAAGGGTTGAGTACTCAGCTTAATCAAGTGAACAATGCCAGAGTTAACCCAACCTAATCCACAATGAGGAAAGGCCCTTTCGTACCAAGCAACATGTTCCTGAGTCACCAACGGCCAAGTACTGAGAGGGCCGAAGAGCTTGACAGAGAAATAGTCCGAAAACAAGGGAATCGTCTTCGATTCCCCAAAGAGAACAGAAGCAGAAATCGTGGCCTCGGTTGAAGTCGCAAGAGGCCCAAGAGTAACGAGGCCGTCATCAATAAGACGGAGCGAAGAAGTTTCAACTAGGGAATCTTCAGCATCTTTGATTTTTTGAGAGGAAGGGGAAAGAGTCGGTTGCGCCATCGATAAAGAGGAAAAAGGGCGAGAAGACGAAGGGAGAGTGAGTAAGCAGGAAAGAGGAAAATGGTTATAAAAACAAAGTAGGGGCAAACGAAAAGGCGTAGAAGGACGTGACCGGATATTAAGGAGGAGTTAGCGCACGAAGAGGAAGAGAGAGAGAGAAGTTACTTGGGCTCCTTCGCATGGAAGCAATTCGCCCAAGTAAGGAGGGAATCTGTTGGGGCCATATAGAATAATGGGCCGCGAAAGAGCTATTGGGCCATAAGACATGGGCCGGAAGAAAGAGGAAGTCCAAAAAGAAGATGGGCTCGAGATTGGTAAGGCCGAAAGTACATAGTAAACCGAAGGGAGGAAATCGAAGCCGATGGAGATTTCGGCCGAAATGGGAAGAAACAGCCGAAACCCAAGCAATCGAATTAAAGAGAGAAAGAATTCGGCTCAGAGGAGTTAGCCGGAGAGCGGTTATTCCAGCTCCGGCTATAAATAGGGGTCGACGCACTCAAAATCAGAGAGATCAATCCAACCCCCAAATTACTTTTATCAATTTTAATTCCTTGTTATCTTTACTGCTTTCTTTACAGCTTTCCTTAGAATCTAGCCTAGTTTGTAGCGGTTACCATTTCCAAATCCACCGTTGCTCCTTAGCAGCTGGTAGTTTGGTTCTCTGTTTTTGGTGAATTCCGCCGTTGTTTCTTAACAACAGGCAGATTCTCCATTGTATCGTGTTATTGTTGATCAATTCAAGGAAGATTCATTCAATTGTGGGCGCATTATTGTTAATCCGAACCCATAATCGGTTTGATCCTTTTCCGATAGCCTCCCTTGAGGAGAAAAAGGTCCTTGGCTACACCCGAGCCAAACACATGTCCACCTTTCGTAGTTCGCCACAAATCCATTTAACTGTAGATGATACTTAATGTTATCATCATGCAGATAACACTTATTCCTACAGTTACTACACGGACACCTTAATTTGCCTTATGCTCTATCGACATCTGGGTTTTGATGAGACATACGCAAGGACAATTCAATTCCATTCTTCAATTTGGATGTGAGTACTCCAATTTCACGGCGGACCCGGTATATCCAACTCCGGTCCATCACCTACAACTATGGCACTAGGCCACTGTGTATACAAGACGATTTCATCAAATCATTGGGCCTATATTATTACCCGACTTGGGTGACTCGTCTTCTAATACTCGTGTTACATTGAAAATTGTATATCTTTAATTTTGACATGTGTAGTTAGAAATACATGAAATTTTGGTGACCTATTTTGGTGGCTTGGGTGACTTGTCCTCTAAAAAGTGACCTATTCTTAACAAAGTCATTATTTAAAATAATTTAATTCCCTAAGAGATTATAACATCCGAATTCCAAAATATTACCAAAAATTCAACTCCAAACTGAGCATATCATATATGGAAATTCATCTACTCGATGTGCGGATTCCAATTATGCCATTAAACAGTCAGGACTCCAAATATTTACTCCGTAATAGCCCAAAACAAGTCATGACAGCCTCTTTAATGCTAAAATTACTCATTTTTTGTCGGATTTTGATAATCAACACTTAAAGATGGATCAAACAATCGAATTTAAAAAAAAACACAATACCAATCGAATTTCACATTCGGTAGGGGGGCTGAAGGCGGGCAGGGGCTGGAGGCGCGGGAGGAGGAAGGCAGAAGAAGCTTGGCGATGGCTGGACGGAGGTGGCCGGTGGCGGCAGGGCAGGGGCTGAAACGGACAGGGGCGGCATGGGCGGGCTCAAGGGCGGCAGGGGCAGGCTGACGGTGGATGGGCGGTGGTTGCGGTGCCTCTCGAGTGGCTGGCCAGAACGGTTGGTGGCGGTGGCTCGAAGGGGATGGCACAAGTAGGTGGTGGCAGGTGGTGGTCCAATTCGTGGCTCGATGAGGGCGGGTATTCCAGGGGGATGACGGTCGGAGGTCGGCGGTGGTCGGAGAGGATGATGGTGGTGGTCGGGATTGCGGTGGCGGAAGTGGCACGGTGAATTGGGGGGTGAAATTGAAGGAGTGAAAATGTGAGAATGGCTGTAACGCCGCTATCGGGAAGAATATACAACCCTAGGTTACCGACCGCATCTGGGGTTTGCGGTCGGAAACCCCCGACCAAAATGACTCGGTCGGCGCTCGTGTAGGCTATGAGCCGGGGGACCCATAATGGCTAAATATTATCGACCGCACCTGGGGTCGCTGCTGCGATCGGTGATGACGACCCGTCCCTGGCGGTCGGTAGATGCGGTCGGTAAACATGTATTTTCTTGTAGTGGAATGATAACCCTATTAGTCTTGTGTTTGGCTCAGGTGTAGCCAAGGACCTTTTTCTCCTCAAGGGAGGCTATCGGAAAAGAATCAAACCGATTACGGGTTCGGATTAACAATAATGCGCCCACAATTGAATGAATCTTCCTTGAATTGATCAACAATAACACGATACAATGGAGAATCTGCCTGTTGTTAAGAAACAACGGCGGAATTCACCAAAAACAGAGAACCAAACTACCAGCTGCTAAGGAGCAACGGTGGATTTGGAAATGGTAACCGCTACAAACTAGGCTAGATTCTAAGGAAAGCTGTAAAGAAAGCAGTAAAGATAACAAGGAATTAAAATTGATAAAAGTAATTTGGGGGTTGGATTGATCTCTCTGATTTTGAGTGCGTCGACCCCTATTTATAGCCGGAGCTGGAATAACCGCTCTCCGGCTAACTCCTCTGAGCCGAATTCTTTCTCTCTTTAATTCGATTGCTTGGGTTTCGGCTGTTTCTTCCCATTTCGGCCGAAATCTTCATCGGCTTCGATTTCCTCCCTTCGGTTTACTATGTACTTTCGGCCTTACCAATCTCGAGCCCATCTTCTTTTTGGACTTCCTCTTTCTTCCGGCCCATGTCTTATGGCCCAATAGCTCTTTCGCGGCCTATTATTCCATATGGCCCCAACAGATGCCCTCCTTACTTGGGCGAATTGCTTCCACGCGAAAGGGCCCAAGTAACCTCCCTTTCTTCTTCCTTTTGGCGGTTATTTTCTCCTTCTCGAGGATGCTCTCCATCATTCCCCTATTTACGTAGCCCACCACGTACTCGGAGTGAACTGCCTTTCCAACTTCTCCTCTATCTCTCTCTCTTTCCTCTTTCTCCGATGGAAAATCCCTCTGCCCCTGTTACTGCTCTTTCTGCTGATCTTCTCAGAATTGAGAACTCTTTTGCTTCTCATTCCGCAGTTCGCCTCTTGCCTGAGGGCTTCTATTCCTTAGGTCCGTTGGGCATTCCTGAAGATATCGATGAATGTACTGCTCGGATCTTTGATAATCGTTCCGTTCTTCTATATGAGCCTTGTTTCTCTTCCAAGCTTTTCCCTTCATCTTTCGCTAATTGGTCTTCGCCCTCTCCTGATTATGTGGCGTGGTATCATCACCTCGAACCCCACTGTCGTGACTCTTGGCATAAGTCATATGTCTACCGTATGATTTCCCTTAGTACCTTGCCACTTCCCACAGATCTTCGCCCTATTCAGGCCCTTCTTTGCTTCTGGAATCCTTCTGTGAACTGTTTTTGTTTCCCTTGGGGGATGATGACTCCCACCATTCAGGATGTGAAACTTCTCCTTGGCCTCTCTGTCCGTGGGGATAACCTCGCCATCATGTCGTTGCCCAAGGAGAAAAATACTGGCTTTTCCTCTGGCGATTCCTTTGCTAATTGGATCGTTTCCCATCAGAGTGATCCTATTTCGCCTGCTCCACACCCTTCAGAGCCTCTTGCTTTTATGATGTATTTCCTTACGAAATTCTTCTGGTGTGTTCCTTCCAAGAGTGTTCTCCTCGAAACACACTCTTTTGCTTCGGCACTTCTTAATCATGTGACCCTGCCTTCAGCCGATTTCTTCCTCGCTCATCTGTATGCGGGTATTTCGGCTACTGTGTCGGGTTGGGAAAAAGGTTCGTCTGATAAAGCCCGTGGCCCGTTATGGTTCCTTTACTTGTGGTTAGTTTGGCACTTTCGCGACATTTCCCAATTTCCTCCCCATGATATTCGTCCTAACCATTTTATCGCTCCTGATCTTCTTAGAGCACCCCTTCCTCCTTTGTCGATTCCCCACTGGATCAACTATTTCCTGGGTCGTACTGCCGAACAAGCCTTTTCTCATTATCACTATCGGAAAGCTGACTTTGCTTGGGTCAGGAATATTGTTACTTCCCCTTTCGGGACTCCTCTTCCTTTGGCTTTTGCTCAAATATGGAACAGGTGTATATTACCCCGCCCGATCTTCAATGGTTCCACATTTGTTTCTGCCAAGTCTGCTATTCCTTTTGAAGTTTACAATCCCCATCTGGTTAGCCGCCAATTCGGCTTTGGTCAAGACTTAGTGGAGGCCCTCAGAGCCGGTAGACGCCTCTCTGCTTCTACCAGTCGTCAGCAATGCTCCCTCTATCACAAACGTTTGATCTCCTTCAAGGTTTGGAAGTTTGCTGTTCGTCCAGGGTCCGTTACCTCCCGTTTTCAGTCTTGGTGGAACGGTGTTGCTGGCGTCTTTTTTAGTGCCAACCTTGATTCAGTTCTGCGGAGGGGTGGTTTCTCTCCTATTCTGGCATTCTCTACTGTCCCTTCATCATCTCCGGGTTCCACTCCTCAGCGCATTCTCGGTTCGTCTTCCGCTTCTCGCCCAGGTATGTTTCTTTTCTTTTCCTCTCTTCTTCGGTCGTTGCTCGTTCCTTTTCCTTTATGTCTCACTTATCCGATTTCTTCAGATGTTCCTTGCTCCTCTACTTCAGAACCTGGTCGAAAAAGGCCTGCTTCGCCTTCGGCCTCTCTCGTCGACTTTCTCCCTCCTACTCAGACCAGGAGGCGTTCATCTCATTCACCGCTTGGCAGAATCCCTGCCTCCCTTTTTACGGTTCGTTACACTATTTTTTCTCCTTTTCCAGGCTCCTTTCCTTCGACTAATTCCTTTTTCTTATTCTTGTCAGGTCCCACCTATTTTGCCACAACCCGATGTTCAACCACTTCCGACTGTGGTATCGGCTCCTCCGGCAGCCGAATTTCGCACATCGGCCAGTACCAGTAATTTGGCTGTTCCCGCTAGTTCTTCTGCTGTTACCCCTCGGGGTTTGATTGCAAACTCTACTTCGGCCGACCCTTCCGTCCCTCTTTCAGTCGATCGTCCTCAGCCTATTACGGATTTTGCTACACCTTCATCTTTAGTTGTTCCGAAACCGTCCGGCCCCCTACCTAGTGGTATGGCTGCTGATGAAACCCATGCCGATCATGTCCCTTTATCGCCATTTCCTGATCGGCATGTTTTGGACGATTTCTTTTCTCCCGCGTCTCTGGTTTCTCGTCCGTCGGATCTTTCTACTCACCTTGGTGATTGTCTGGCCAGGCTATGCAATCTAATCGGCCGACAATCTGACGTGGAATTCGTCAACCCTAAACCGATCCTTATCCTCTTGTCTCATCTTGAGCAGCAATTTCATGACGAGATGGTATCTTTGAATCTGAATGGTACTCTTCAGATGATTACGAAGTCTGTCCTCTCAATGGATCAGGAACTTCTGGCTCACTTAAAAATGCGACATAAGCTTGCCGCCGAACGTGAGGCTGCAGCCTCCTCACGAGCCATCTTTGACAATTATTCTGCAGAGTATCGGGCTCAAATGAGTAAGCTGTCTGAAGTGGAATCTCAGGAACTTAAACAGTCCGAAGATCTTGCTTTGATTCGGGCTGAGATAGCCAAGCTCCAGAGACAAGAGAAGGATTTGGAATTAACTTTGGCTCACACTAAGCGAAAATCGGCCGATCTGAAACAATCGATCAAAATTCTTCGTCAATCGGCCGAAGCTCCTAGGGCCAAAATCTTGGATTCTCAGGAGGATGCTTCTTATTTGGCCATGCGGATCAGTTTCAACGATTACATTATTGGTACCTTCCAAGAAAAATGGGCCGAAACCCAGTCTTTAGTTGGCCAACTGGATTCGGCCATCAAGAGCCTTGGTGGGCACAGTGTTGTTCAAGTCCTTTCTCCACATGTCTTGTTTCCTTTGGACCCTTCCGAAATAGAGTCCTCCCCTTCGGGCGATAACCCACCTTTGCCAATCATTCCTTCAGGTACCCTGCTTCCTTCCATTTCCTGCCATGATTTTTCTTTTATGCTCTCTTACTTATTATTCCCTTTTCCTTCTTTTCTTCTAGGGAAAACTGGTGCTTCCTGTGGTGCTGGTTCATCGACCGTTCACCTCCCTCCTGGCGAAACTGCTGGTCCTTCTCCCTCGGCAAGTCCGAATCTGATGACATCTTCGGCTAATCCTACTACCGCCACCTCGCGAGGCTTGGATGATGCTGTTCCTTCTGACGCCAGTGAAGACCACTAATTTGTCTTTGCATATCAGTTCTGTGTTTTGACTTGTCCTTTGTTAAGTGTAGATTTCGGTCACTCTTCCCTTTCTTGACAGCTGTAATCGGCCTTTTTTAGACTATGTTGGCCGATACATTGTACTTGGATTCGTATCTTTTGTATCTTTTGTAATGTGATTCGTATCCCGTTAATTCCATTGTTTTCGGTCTCCTTTATTGCTGATTTCTGAATATTAGCAGCTTTTTCCGGGAATCAGCTGTAACGTTTTCCCATAAATAACATTTACTATTGACCGTTTCTTCCGCCGAGCACTTATCTCCTTCTATAAATACCCGGCATTGTTGACACTTATCCATCACTTCCCTTTTTTTCCCTTTTTCTTATAACAATATGGATCTCCCTTCTCCCTTGTTCAACTTCCTGTCTCCAGTTCCCCCATGGCCTCCGGCAAGTATTCTCGTGCGAGGATTTCCAGACGTGATACAAAAATTTTTTGCTTATGCAACACGAGTTCAACTAATGCTCTTTTCGCCATGTTCGTATGGGCGAGGATCTTTATATATTATTCCAAATGCAGGTCTCGACGGGTATGCTGATGTGCCCCTTTTCGACTTTGCGGTTGCATATCCTGTCGGACCTTTTCTAATGGGTGACCCACTTCTTTTCCTTGCTGCACTTCTCACCTTCTTCGTCTAAGATGGTGCGGAGGCTGTACCTGAGACTTGGTGGTTGGGTCAATCGGCGGCGCTGCTGTTCTGAAATCAGTGGTCTCGCCTTCGCCGATATCTCTAGGCGGCACTTGTACAAGGCTGGGAATCCTCCCACTTCCTTTCGTTAGGACCTTTCCCTTGTATATGCCTGCTTAGTATAGGACGTTTCCCTTGTATATTGTAATTTCGGGCTATCGACGCCGCTTTCGGCCGAAGTAGCACCTTCTTTGTACTTATTCGTTCATGCAATAAAATCTTTACTTTTTCGCATCGCTTAATGTTTGATCCCATACTGATGGATAATATTTCTTCATGTATCTTGCATTAACTGGATTTGACATCTGCTCACCATTTTCGTCCACCAACACGTACGCTCCATTCGGTAATCTTGTATAAACAATAAATGGTCCCTCCCAATTGGGACTCCACTTACCTAATCGGCCGTCCTTCTGCTTAGGCGGCCATATAACTTTCCAGACTAAATCTCCGACTTCAAACCGCTTGAGACGAATTCGCTTATTGTACCAATCGGCCACAATATCTTTATTTTTCTGCAAATTCTCAAAGGCCTGCACCTGAAACTTTTGACAATTTTCGTCCCACGAGCTTTTGCTAAAATTATACCAGGTTAGATTTATTACAAGAAAAGAGTTATGATTCACGGGAAAGGGTTTAGGGATACATCAAGATTGTTAGTCTTTTTATTACTCAAGTGTGGTGCTTTAATTTCAAATGGCGCTGTGGTCCTCCCTGTCATGAAATGTTGACAAATCTCATGGCATAGCCGGGATAGGTTGACCTTCAGCCTGTCACACTGAGGATCCCCGGCAAGTATGCCATGATACTTCTCATCCATTCTTGCCATGAGAGTTCCTGCCATGAAACTTTTGGCAAGTTCCCACTACATGAGCATTTTCCGAAAAATCATGGTCCTGGTTTAGGTTTTATTAATGAAACCAATTTATGATGGCGGAGTTGTGATTAGGGATACATTTATAAGTAGTCATGTTTTTATTGCTCGTGTTTAAGAAACTGTGGCCCGAAAGCGCACGGTGTCAAAAATTGCAGTAATTTATAGTAAGACCGGATCGTTCACTGGAGGATGTGCGATAGAAGCAGGTCCCACGTCGTTTTACTAGATTTTCCATTCGTATTGCTCAATAGGTTTGAAAGGTGATTAATAACTACTGACATGAATGTAAATTAGATCTAGAAAGCAGTTAAATTAATCTACAAAGTAAATAAATCTACTCTAGAAAGCGGATAAGGATTATTCTAAGAATGCAGTAAACATTATCTACGAAAGCAGGGAAAAGGAGCATTGTGCCAACCGTGAAGTTGAGTCACAATGTAGACAGAAAGGACAGGAAGAAAAGAATGAAAATTGGACAAGAGTGAGGTACAGCAATATTAAACTTCCATTTTCATACGCAGATCGTTGTTTGGGATAATTATTTCAGATAGCTAATTCTCATGCTCTCAATAAAGCTTTCCCTTTAACAGACAGGTACTTGCAATATGAGTTTACATGTTCCTAAGACCGCAAATTCTAAGATACCACAGATTCGTAACTGCCCTGGCCTGGGTATGTTACTTCATCTGTGGTGGATAAGCAACACCCGACACATCATTTATTGAAATGCCAAGTACCACTATCATTCTCCCATGTCACACCCAAAGATTTAAATCAAGCCCTAAACTATCCCTTAACTGTCAATCCTAGTAGCAGTTACACAACTCTCAATACAACCGAGTGACCTCTAATGAAAGCGGTTAAAAGAAAGCGGTAAAGAAAGCATTTAAAATCCTATCACTCGGAGGTTTTGAAAATCTGACCCTGGTAGTAAAAGACAGCTCCCCATCAGAATAAAGGAGTATGGATCAAGAATTCCCGGCTCTCAGTGAACCACGAGTGTGTTCACTTCCTTCCGGGTGATTATGAGATACAAACTAATGAAACGAACTAATAAATTAGTTCGTTCCGGATGCACTCACTCAGGACTCAAAAGTAGGCTTTGGCAGAAGAAGATAGCAGTTGAAAGAAAACTCAACCCTATCTTGGAAAATAACCAAGGCCTGAATGATGTTCCTCTAAGATTATTTACTACACTGTATTTGAATCCAAGTGGACCCCATCTCGGTGTAGCACCTAATCTTACATTTCCATCAACCAGCAATTTTGGAAAATAATGGATTTGAAAATCATTCCGTGTCAGGTACTAGACTCTCAGTTAAAGCACAGACCCTTTCAGTCTAGACGAAACCTAATCGCTGAATCTGCTTCTTAATTCCCAAAATATAACCCTTGATAGAATATGAATTAGTCATAACTAAAGAATTTATCCCTTACTCGGATCCGGATTTTATAAAGAGGTTTTTGTTGGAAGTTTATTAAGCCATATCTGTTTAAGATCTAGACTTCTATTGTCCAAGGGAAGGATCCCAAAATAATTACAGACCACAACAGTACATAATATTATCATGCATAAGGATATATGGAAGTGTAAAATTAATTGACCCAAAATATAGAAGCGGGTCTAGACAGAAGGTGAAACACAGGAAGGAGTGGTCAAGGTACCGAAGTAATGGCAGAATGATCAGGTGGACTGTAAACATCTACTGTCCAATTTCCCAATCACTTGGATGGAGCGAGTTTAGACAGCTTAGACCCTATAATGGTGGTGTCAACACCAGTTGGGCCTCCACTGTCTGTGAATTCGGATAAAAACCTACATGCTTCCCTTCTATAATGATCATCAGTTGGCATTGACTGATGCCAACTGACTCCCAGTACGGATTGGGATTCAGGTTTGGAAATTAAGATAATAAAAATGAAACTGTATCTAGATGGGAGTCAGCCGAGCAGCTATTGTAACCCCGGATGGGCAAACCGCCAAGGCTTCCACTGACAGCCATTCAGACCATGCAAAATAACGATTAGTAACTAATACCCAGAATACGAGCTAGTTATCCATGAGGGAGTACCCGCCAACATTATTCTGATGTATTCTTTACTAATGGTTCCACACAATACACAAAGACAAAATAAATAAGAAGCAAAAGAAGATCCATTGTATGAGAGACATTGGTTTCTCATGCAAGGTTGTGGATCGGGTCCACATGTAATGGTCTTAAATAATCCTTCCTACCATAATTAATTACAGTCCAGATTATCTGTTTAAGCCATCAGGATTTTGTTTATACAAGAATGTTTTAATGGCAATTGAACAAAGGTCCTTTAATCATGATGATCATTGAAGTTTGATTATTGCTAATCTCAATCTTTAATCATTGATGAGTCAAGGGTTCAATCAGTTAAGTGATGCAAATGGAGAATCAAAATTTGGGCAGCATAACACCCTATATTGCAATTCCAGAATGTTACATCCTAACCCGTGGGGCTATGATGTGAGTGTTGCAATATAAAATAGGGAGAGAATGAAATTTGTTTGAGATTAAATAGAGGGAGAGAAATCTTGTCGCTATATCATAAATGTTGTCGCGGACCGAGATCCGCGACATGGACATCCCGACAAGTTTTTAGAATTTTTGGCAGCATAACGCCTCTTTGTCGCTATGCAAGGTTTTGTCGCGGAACGTGGCTCCGCGACAAGGGTGACATCGCGACAAAGTGTTTTAATAAAATTCTAAAGCATTTGAACCTTTGTCGCTATGCATGGAGATTTTGTCGCGGAACGTGGTTCCGCGACAAGGTGTTCCGCGACAAAGTGTTCAAAGATTAAGAAACATGGCATAATTTTTCTGTCTCGGAATGGGATTTTGTCGCGGAACGTGGCTCCGCGACAAGATGATTCCGCGACAAGAAGCCATGAAGACAAAATGCAAGAGTTTGGCTCCTTTGTCGCTATGCATGGACAGTTTTGTCGCGGAACGTGGCTCCGCGACAGGGTATTCCGCGACAAAGGGTTTTAAATTTGGAGACAAGTGTCTTGAAACACCTTGGTCGCGGAACAGCCGCTCTGTCGCGGAACGTGGTTCCGCGCCAGAAGGCGGTTGGCGCCCAAGGTGGTTCAGGACAAAAGTCAGAAAAAGCAGAAATGAACAGTGGCATGCAAACAGCGTGATCTCACCCTATTTCAGATCAAAAAGCTATTCTAAGCTAAAAATTAACAAGAAACATTCAAAATAAGGAAGAACATGCTTAAACAAAAATAACAAGACTGGGCAGGATATTAAAAATAAAGCAAGAGTCCTAATCTAGGGTTTGATCACACATCCACACAACATTATCCATAATATGCTAACAGTAACATAAAAATAACAAAATGGGGGTCAAATGACCCCAAAATGAAAAAGAAAGCATAAATCCATGGGGTGTGAGACCCATTTCATGATTTGGGACACAAATGATGAATGTTTTCCCATATTATTGAAGAGGTGTTGTTAATACCCATGATTTGGGTATTACAAACCCTAAAACAAGAGTTTAGAAAACAAAACATAGTATAAAAATGGCTATCTAAGCACTGTGAACAGTAAAACACTAATCTAAGCTAAACTAAGTGCAAAAATTAAATAATACATAAAAATAAACCTAAACTACTCTACCTAAGAGAGAACTCCTACTGCTTGCCTTCAAGAACTCCTAACAAAATTTCAACCTTCCAACCAACCTTTAGCTCATGGGAGACACCTCATATTTATAGAAGTGTAACCCTAAGCCCATGGGCCTTGACTCTAGCCCATTGTGTCTTAAGACATCACACACATCACAGCTTTGTCTCGGAACATCAAGTTGGTCGCGGAACACACTGCATGTGGCAAGGCTTCTCGACTGGGTCTTGTGTCTCTATTTGTGCATCTTGGTCGCGGAGTATGCCTTTGTCGCGGAGCATGCCATCGCGACAAGGGTCATCGCGCCAGGGGCTTGGCTGGTCTCCTCTTCATTTGGGGCCAGTTGGTCGCGGAACATGCCTTTGTCGCGGAACACTGCATCGCGCCAAGGGCTTCCGCGACAAAGGTCTTCCTGGGCCTGCTGGATTGGGCCAGATGGGCCGAAAATATGCTTTTTGTGGGCTTTTCTATCTTTTTCCCATCTTTTTGTTTCCTTTTCTTTTTCTCACGTTTTTGGATTTTTCTAACATAAATAGGTAATAAAATTACATATTTATGTCTTTTTCACACCAGCTTATTATTTTTACAATTATGCATAAATCAGTCCAATTCGACTGCTTTCTTACTTAATGTAAGACCGGAATGCGATCAAATGCCCGTTTAAGACACGGAAATGGATTGAAAATAATGGTCATTTTTGGCCATTATCAACATCCTCACATTTAATACTGATCGTCCCCGAGCAGTCAGAGTCAATGTTCCTAGGAACACGGACTCTACATATTCAATTCATTTTCGTGGCTTCATAAATCACATCCTTTTTAGATTGGGATAAGACAATCAAAACTACAAGTATTGAATTCCCTTGATTGCAGTGTTTAATGAAATGATACTTGCTCACTATATCAGGCCTACAAATCAAACATTATCATCAATCCTTCATGAATATCATGTTTGAAAGATGCGAAGATTAAAAATTAGAATCAAGGTATGACATGAACATGTGTAATGAGAAAAGGCCTCACTTATAAGAGAATCGGAAAATTCACTCACTCTCAATCGGGGTTTAATCATGAACGCTCAAAATCAAATTTAATTAAATTCTCCCATATGCTTGCAATCAGACCAACTCGCTACCGGCTCATTTCCTCAAATCGAGATCACGAGGTCTTATTAGAGGGTTGTAACGGGGCATACGGTTGTAACATTAGGTAGGAAAGGGAAATTATTGGGCTAAGAAGTGGCAAGAATTAATTCCATCATAACTTGGCATCTTTATTTAAACTTTATGATCATCATTGTTTCTCTCTTTTTGATTTTCTTTCGTATTGCATGACATTAGACTATTGTCTAATTGCTTGTCATTCGCAATTTATTGTTGTTGAATGAATTCAACATTTTTTTTTTTTTTTGAATCGGCTTATAGAATACCGATTTATGGTTTTTTATGGATGATCAAAAATTGTAATACCTTGATAGAATTCATCCTTGCTCACTTGGGTTTGATTTTCTTGGTCTTTTTATAAAGCTAGGAATAATGTAGAGGGCTTCAAAGAAAAATTAGGCTTATAGGCTCAAATTGGTTAATCCTAAAGGGAAAATATTTTGGGTTTGGATTTCAAACGAAGGCCAAAAATTTGGGTTTTCTAGGTGCCTCGATCATATGCTCGATTTTGGGAATATGGCGTGGTCTTGAATCGGTCCCAATCGCAAGTTCTAGTGTCCTTTAATCAAAATGATTCACACATCAACGAAAATGAATGAGTAAAAGTGACTCATGGCTGAAATCTCACGAGGTTGGGTTGATTCATGTCATACAATATTCTCAAATTCAATCCAAGCTTAATTCTAACAACTTATTCATTCAAAATCTCTAACATGCAGATTTATTACCCAATAAGCTGATCGCATCATTAAATTTTTATAGCTCAAAACCTCAGGAATTCATTCCATGCATGTCTTCAATTATATTATCCCAATTTGAAAGTCTGAAGATTCAATCATAAGCCTAAATTCAACCTGCGAATTTAGAGCAAGTTTATGCATATTTTTGCTGGTTATTTAATTGAAAGCAGTAAAGAGGCACTGCTGACATACTGAGTATGTCAACAGCATATTTTTGGTCTGACAGTCACTTATTCATCTCGGACTGTGCAGACATCTTTTCAAAGGAAAGCAGTAAAGAGTTGTTCAGTGGTCTCAAAAGTTGAGTTCCAATTTTAGGGAAAGCAAATAAATACATCCGAGGCAAGGGATTCTCGTGCAGTTAATACGAACCTGCACACACAAAAGGAGGAAATCCCTTGCAAATACTACTACTAGGATGGAATTAAAACAAAGCAGCGTAAAAGCGGGGCTAGGATTCTTTCTTCTTTCTTCAGGGCATGTATCGGAGCCAGAGGACACAGCTGGAAAGCTCACAACGCAGGCACCAGTCACGGTTTCTCAGAGGTGCATGCCATTCTGGACAATAGACTCTGACTCCTTGGCCTGCCCACAGTTGTGGGTTGTCTGGGTTATCAGTTATCCAAGCGAGAACGTTGAGGGACGTATACCGAAAGACTGATCGATCTGTTGCCATCCTGTCGATCATGCTGATTCCCTGCTCAACTTGGCTTTCGTCTGTCTTACTCATAAGCATCAATCCGCGGGTGAAGATTGATGTCTTATGGTTGTCCTCAAGTCCCGGGCGTAGCAGTTCACAAGCACGCTCCTCATTCCCCTCTGCAAATGCCCTGAGTGCTGGAATGAGCTGAAGGTTGAAGTTTCCTGCAGCTGTGCAAATTTGCAGGAATCTCTCCTTCTGCCGACGGATCCTTTCTTGCCATCTCTTCACCGTGGAGGTGATAACCTCGCATCGCTTGTACACGATAGTAAGGTTCCCAGCATCCCTGAGTTTCTTGCATGCACGTTGTGCAGTGAACACCCCCTTGATTTCATCCTCTCCTATCCGGGAGAGAATTTCACCAAGGAGTTCGACCGGCAAGTCCAGCAACTTGGTTCCTTCTGGAGCAAGGTCTGGAATGGGAGGATTACCCCTGAAAAGATAAGAAGTGATGAATCCAATTTTTATATAATTTTCCGAAATTATTCAAGTTTAGAAACCAACATCCTCACATTTAGAGCTTTGCTCTAGATGTGAGATTATTAAATTTCTACTTGAATTTTTATTTAAAGCATATGTAAATAATATTTGGTTTTAATTGGGCTAAAGAGCCCATAATGAAATAAAATTGGCCATTGGGCCTAAAATCTTTTTAATGGGCCATAGGGCCCAAAAGTTTTCAGTTTATTAAACAAGTCCGAGACACTTGTTGGAAGTGGAATGAGATGGATAGATGGAAATGGAATGCTCGAATATTGGAATGTGCAATGGAGACGTGGCGGAACGGATTTGCTGTTTCTGAATAGCTTGGACTGTTTGGACAGTTTTAGCATCCAAAAATTTGCAAACACTGTTTTTAATTTTAAAAAAAATGGTTGACTTATTTTATTTAATAAAAGTGGGATGTGAGTGGTCCCATTTTGGATTTTTGAAAAGGATAGCAGTTGGGTGACAAAATACTGCTATCTTACTCACACTAGTGCTCCATTGGGAACAAAAGACTCAAGTCAAACATTAAACAAAAATAACTCTTTTTTTTGTCTTTTTCTAAAAGGTTGCTTTTATTAAAAGTGGAAGCTTCCTATTGGGTGTTTGTACTATGTTTCCATAAACAAACAAACATTTATTCCCATGAAATTTCTAACATGAGAACAAATGTGCCCAAAAAGATCTCCCATCTTTATTACACCAAAACAATACTGTAGAGGTCACATCAAGATCAATCAAACCAATAACATCAAGATATTCAAACAATACCCAAATGTTCATCAGTTTGTTCTTTCCAGTTTTAAACTTCAAAAATCTGTGAACCTTTACCAGTTTTAACACCATTTGGCAGTTTCAAAATGGGGTTTCAACGTTTTAAAACAGTGCTCATAACCGAGAGCACTTCCAAAGATTTTAAAGTTAAAAAATCACATATAAACCACACCACACCAAGAACACAACAAAATAAAATAAATAAAAGAACTAAGGGGTCCGAAGGGGGGCTATGACCATGGTGAAAATAGGGTTTACCCTCTCCTCCTTGGCTCGGGTCTAGGCACGGGTCCAAGGATTGGGAGGGGTCCATGAAATCGGTCCATAGTTTCCCTTAGAAATGGCGTGCAAGAGTGCGAAGAACACGTGGTGTTCGTTCGGATGAGAGAAAAATGGGGGAGAAGAAGATGAAGAAACTGAAAGAAGTTGAAATGACAGGAGGAAGGTGAAAAGAAACTGGAGGGGGTGGGGGGGTATAAATACTTGAACTTTTGTCGCGGAATCCGAGACTTTGTCGCGGAACACGGTTCCGCGACAAGGCATAGCGACATTAGAGTGGTCGCGGAGTTGAGGGTTGGTCGCGGAGTCATGCTCCGCGACAAGGCCATCGCGACAAAGTTCAGTATGGAGACAGTCAACGCATGTCATGTCGCGGAGCAGGGCTTGGTCGCGGAGTCATGCTCCGCGACAAGGTGCATCGCGACAGATGTGGGGAAGGGTTAAGAAGGAAAAAGGGAGTTTGTCGCGGAGTAGGGCCTGGTCGCGATGCATGACATCGCGACAAAGGTCCTTCCGCGACAAAGGATTTTGAATTTTCAAATTTTCTTGGACTGGGCCCGAGTGTGGTATTGGGCCTGCGTCCATTTTATTTGACTTGGGCTGAATAAATTTAGTCCAAGTAAATTCAAAATGCTGGGCTGAAAATTAAATAATCCACTTGCATAAAATTAGGTTGGGTCAGTTCCATTTTATCTGTGAATTTTGTTTCGGGTCTTGAATTTCTTCAATTCCCGAGGACATTTTCTCAGATTTATAGAACTAATCCAACCAAGAACCTGGTTTTCCATGTTGCTGTTATCTGCTCCTTCTTTTTGGTGGTTCCGAACTTCTGCAAGACAGACAAATAAGATGCATTGGATTTTCTCCAAATATCAACATCCTCACATTTAGAGTCTTAGTACTCTAAATGTTTAATTGATCTTTGGGTACTTTCTTGCCATAAAATGAATACTGTAAATATATACTATATATATATATAAACTAAAATTTTTGTGTTTTTAAATGCTGTTTCTTATTGAGTGTAAGCCGGGTCTGCCACTGCTTGGCTTTCTTTCTCCGGATCGAACTGTCCGAGGTACTCTTTCAATCGTTGTCCATTCACCACTATATCGCCCCTGCCAGTTCGAATCCTGACAGCTCCATTTTTGAACACCTCTAGTACTTCATGTGGTCCTTCCCATCTAGATTTGAGCTTTCCGGGGAACAGCTTCAACCTAGTATTGAACAATAACACATGTTGACCAACATAAAAATACTTAGGTTTGATCCGGCGATCGTGCAACTTCTGGGTCCGCTCCTTGTAAATTCGAGAGCTTTCATAAGCTTGCGCTCGTATTTCCTCAATTTCATTGAGGTCCAACTTACGTTTGCTCTGAGCAACTTTCGGATCGAAGTTAAGCGTTTTAACGGCCCAGTAAGCTTTATGCTCTAGCTCTACGGGTAAATGGCAGGCTTTTCCGAAGACCAGCCTATATGGAGACATCCCGATGGGAGTCTTATATGCTGTGCGGTATGCCCATAGAGCATCATTGAGCTTACGTGCCCAATCCTTACGGGTTATCCCGACAGTGGCTTCGAGTATGTGTTTGATTTCGCGATTGGATACTTCGACTTGACCACTAGTCTGAGGATGGTAAGGCGTGCCTATCTTATGGAGGATCCCATTTTTACTCATTAAGGTTTCAAAACCTTTATTAATAAAGTGTGTTCCTCCATCAGATATCACCACCCTAGGTACGCCAAATCGACTGAAAATGTTGTTCTTGAGGAACTTGATGACTTGGCTACCATCATTGGTCGGTAATGCGACAGCCTCGACCCATTTGGATACGTAATCGACAGCTACCAAGATATAGTAGTTTCCACCAGATGGTGGAAACGGTCCCATGAAGTCAATGCCCCATACATCAAAGATCTCAAGTGTGAGAATCCCCTTTTGAGGCATCTCATCCCTCTTGGAGATGTTTCCTAATCTTTGGCATCTGTCACAGCCCTTAACAAATGTCCTGCAATCCTCATAGATGTAAGGCCAATAAAATCCACATTCGAGGACCTTGTGGGCCGTTCGAGCGGGACCATGGTGACCTCCATATTCTGATTCATGGCATTTTCTGACAATTTGATAAGCTTCATGCTCGGTCACACATCGCCTGATTATTAAATCAGGGCAGTGTTTGAAGAGATAAGGTTCTTCCCAGAAGTAACTTAATACATCTCGTTTGAACTTATTCCTCTGATGATAGTTCGAAAACTGGGGGGTTACTCCGCATGCCAAGAAGTTAGCGATGTCGGAAAACCATGGACAAGCTTGATTATGCAGATGCAATGCGAACAACTGTTCGTCCGGGAAATCTTCATTGACGGCTTTTTCCTTTTTATCATTATCTAATCGAGATAAGTGGTCAGCAGCACCATTATCTCGACCTCGCCTATCTTTTATTATGATGTCGAATTCTTGCAACAGAAGTACCCACCTGATTAATCGAGGTTTTGCATCTTGTTTGCTAAACAAGTATCTCAATGCTGTATGATCGGTGTATACTATGGTCTTTGTACCTATTAGGTACTGTCTGAACTTGTCAAACGCGAAGACTACAGCATACATCTCTTTCTCCGTTGTGGTGTAGTTAACTTGGGCCTCATTCAGGGCATGACTTGCGTAATGAATTACGCAGTGTCTCCCATCCTTATGTTGTCCAAGAACTGCGCCTACGGCGAGACTACTAGCATCGCACATTACCTCGAAAGGTATTGACCAATCGGGTGGTTGCACTATCGGTGCAGAAACCAACATCTTCTTGAGCGTGTCAAAGGCTTGGACACACGCTTCATTTATTAAGAAAGGATTTTCTTTACAAAGCAGATTAGTGAGCGGCTTGGCAATTTTAGAGAAATCCTTAATGAATCGCCGGTAAAAACCGGCATGCCCTAAGAAGCTCCTAACTGATTTGATCGAGTTAGGAAGAGGGAGATTGGAAATGATGGAAACTTTGGCTGGATCAACTTCAATGCCTGCTCGAGAAATGCGATGACCTAACACTATGCCCTCAGTGACCATAAAATGGCACTTTTCCCAATTTAAAACCAAGTTAGTGTCTTCACACCTCTTTAAAATCTTAGCAAGATTGGTCAAACAATCTTCGAACGTATCTCCATATACAGAGAAGTCATCCATGAAGACCTCAATGCATTTTTCGATAAATTCAGAGAAAATAGACATCATGCATCTTTGAAAAGTAGCAGGTGCATTGCACAAACCAAAAGGCATCCGTCGATAGGCAAAAGTGCCGTACGGGCAAGTAAAAGTGGTTTTATCATGGTCCTCACTGGAAATAACAATCTGATTATAACCAGAATAACCATCCAAAAAGCAATAAAACTCTCTCCCTGCCAACCTCTCAAGCATCTGATCAATGAATGGCAATGGAAAATGGTCCTTGCGTGTGGCCTCATTCAGCTTCCGGTAATCGATACAAACTCTCCATCCGGTCACTGGCCTGGTTGCAACCTCTTCTCCTTGCTCATTCTTGGTTATGCACATCCCTCCTCGTTTGGGTACGACCTGCACCGGGCTAACCCATTTGCTATCAGAGATAGGATAGATTATACCAGCATCTAAGAGCTTGATAACTTCTTTCCTTACCACTTCCTGCATAAGGGGGTTCAATCGCCTCTGAGGTTGACGGGAGGGTTTAAACTCTTCTTCCATTAGAATCCTGTGCATGCAAATAGAAGGGCTTATTCCTTTTATGTCAGAAATGGTCCAACCTATTGCATGTACATGTTTCTTAAGAACGACCACCAGCGCATTTTCTTGCTCTTGAGAGAGCTTAGCCGAAACAATCACGGGTAACTTTTTATGTTCTGCGAGAAACGCGTACTTGAGATGATCGGGTAGTGTTTTAAGTTCAAGCTCTGGTGGACATTCAACGGAAGGGAGTAGTTTGCGAGAATTGGGTAGTGGGAGAACAGATTTACCTTCGGGATCCTGCATCAGTACAGGATCCTCTTCCTCCTCTTGGTTGGCGTCCTCATGGAAGTCCATGCCATCAAATTCCTCCAAATCCCCTGTTTCGGGATCGGCGAAGTGAACGGCTTTGCATTCTTTGTGCTCCACGCCAGCAGGCTTCAGTACCTGCTTTGATGGTTCATCCAGCATCATTTCACACTCAAGTTCAGAGTCAAGCTCTTCCCTAACTATTACATTTTCAAATGAAAAGCAAGAACTGTCATTCGGAAATTTCTGCAATTTCTCCATATCAAAGATGATCTCCTCGCCATCGACCCTTAAGGTGACTTTTCCAGACTTGGCGTCAATCAGTGCACCACCAGTGGCTAGAAATGGGCGTCCAAGGATAAGCGGCATTTCAGAATCCTCTTCAATGTCGAGGACGATGAAGTCGACCGGGAAAAGAACTTGCCCGGTTTTGACTACAACATCCTTAAGGATTCCTACGGGCTGAGTGATCGATCTGTCTGCAAGTTGCAGTCTCATCTTGACCGGTTGAATTTCTCCAAGCTTAAGGCGAACAGCCATAGCTAGTGGCATCACATTGATGCTTGATCCTAAATCACAAAGCCCCATACTCACTTTGGCCTTTCCGAATTGTACTGGAAGTGTGCAACATCCGGGGTCCTCTTTCTTCTCAGGCATTCTCCTCTGAACGATGGCACTGCATGTGCTGTTGAGAATAATTACCTCTTCCTGCTCAACCTGCCTTTTTCCTGAAATCAATTCTTTCAAGAACTTAGCATAGATGGGCATTTCGGAAATCATTTCTGTGAGAGGAATGGTTATCTCTACAGACTTTAATCGTTGCAGAAATTTCTTGAATTTAAGATCATGTTCTTTATTTTTAAGCCGCGCAGGATAAGGAATCATGGGCATGTACTTGTTATTAGCAATTTTTGGTGGTGAAGGGAAGGAAGTTGTACCTTCACCTGTACCCTTATCTGGTTCAGCCGTTTCAGGCGCAGCTTCAGTCTGCAATTCGGCTGTCTCTTTTTCTGTTTCGTTCCCATTATCAGCTTCCTTACCAGCATTGTCAACAATATCATCTTCTTCAAATTCCGCTCCAGTATCCGCTCCCTTTGGTCCAGCTAGTACTCTCCCAGATTTCAAGGTTATTGCCTTGCATTGCGGGTTCTTTTCCGCAGTGCTAGGCAACGTTCCTTTGTCCCTTTTCTGCATCTCATTAGCCATCTGTGTAACTTGGGTCTCCACATTTCTGATGGAGGCCTGCAGTTGATTGTTGATCTCTTTCTGACTAGTGATGAAATCAGTCATCAGATTCTCAAGCCTTGAAGGAGGCTTTTGATTCTGATTCTGATTTTGCTGCTGATTCTGATTCCACTGGCCTTGGTTTGGGACAAACTGAGGCTGGAAATTCTGATTGGGCTGAAAGTTCTGGAAATTCTGCGGCGGCCTCTGCTGGATCTGAGGTTGGAAACCTGGATTCTGAAAATGTTGGCCCCTGTTCTGATTGAATCCCTGATTCTGCTGAGGGTTGAACTGTTGTTGCTGTGGCTTGTTCAAGAGATGTGAGTTCAAGGCGTTGTTGTTTGAATAAGACAAATTCGGGTGTCTATTTGGAAAAACTCCTGCATAGTTACAGCTCTCTGCTGTGACTTGCTCGCATGTGTCAGTTGCATGAGCACCTTGACACAGTCCACAGATCACATCAGTTTGCTGTCCCTGCGCAGAACTTCCAACTCCTTGATTCACAGATAACGCTGCCACTTGCTCTTGGAGCTTTTCAATGTCTGACTTCTCTACTGTACCTACAACACACAAACCACGAGGGGGAGTGGGATTACCATCATCAGTTAGAACAGAACGGTTGACACTCATGGCTTCAATCTTTGCCCAGGCTTGGTCCATCGGTATGTAGAGCAAATGTTGACCACCGGCATCATCAAGCATGGATTTCCATGCTGGGGTCAGACCACTGTAGAACTTTCTCAGTCTCTCCCAGTCATGGAAACCATGTTGAGGACACTTTCTGAGTAGGTTGAAGAATCTTTCTTTTGCATCATACAAGGACTCGTCTGGTTTCATCTTGAATTCCACAATTTTGGAGCGGCATTCATCCACCTTGGACTCCGGGAAGTATTTTGCTAGGAAATTTCTGATCACATCTTCCCATGTAGACTTCTGATTTACGGGCAATGACTTGTACCATGTTCGTGCTCCGCTTGTCAGAGAGAAAGGAAATAGCCTTAGTCGAATGGTGTTTGCGGGTACATCACGATTCTTGATCGTGTCACACAATTCTAGGAAGGTTTGCAGGTGATCATGGGGGTCTTCATGGCTTGCTCCGGCAAACTGGTTGCTCTGGACTAGATTGATTAGGGCCGGTTTCAGTTCGAAATTCCTGGCCAAGAATGGAGCTTGTCCAGGAATGTTCAGATATGGCTCTAAAATCGGCTGCATGTAATCAGCAGCAGCTGCTGCTTGATGATTGTTCTCAGGCCCGCCTTGGTATTGCTGTGGGTAGTAGTTCTGAGGCATGAAATAGTTCCTCGGATCATTGAAATCATTCGGATTCGGGGGATTCTGATGGGGGTTGTGGTATTGCTGATTCTGTTGGTTTGGGAAATTTTGCTGATTTGGTTGGTTTTGGTTGTTTGGTGGGTTTTGGTTCGGGTTGGGAAGGGGTGCCTCGAAGTGCTGCTGCTCCATGTTTGGTGGATTCCCACCTCCTTGTATGATCTGGGGAGGGGGATCATCCAATTCATCATGATCAGCATCCTCGGGATCTTCCTCAATGTTGTGAAGTGGGGGATTGGGTTGAATGATTGGTGGGATGTCAGGGTTTGCCATTTCGGAAATATCGCTGCTGGTGCTTGGCGAAAGTAATGCCTGTCGTTCCCGTTCCCTTCTTCGTTTAGTCTCCGCCCTAAGACGTCGAGCTGTCTTTTCTATCTCGGAATTAAACGGGATCTCGGCTGGCGTCTGCTTCCTCCTTTGCATAGAACAACGGCTTCAATAATGACAGTACCTGTACAATCCCCAGGTTAGAAGTGGTTCTGAAGGTGAATATTTATAATTATATGTATTTATAATTATATGTATAGGCTACTCTAGGAGCAATGAGGAATGTAATTCTCTAAATAAAACGGCGCTGCATCCTCCCCGGCAACGGCGCCATGAAACTTTTGACAATTTCCGTCCCACGAGCTTTTGCTAAAATTATACCAGGTTAGATTTATTACAAGAAAAGAGTTATGATTCACGGGAAAGGGTTTAGGGATACATCAAGATTGTTAGTCTTTTTATTACTCAAGTGTGGTGCTTTAATTTCAAATGGCGCTGTGGTCCTCCCTGTCATGAAATGTTGACAAATCTCATGGCATAGCCGGGATAGGTTGACCTTCAGCCTGTCACACTGAGGATCCCCGGCAAGTATGCCATGATACTTCTCATCCATTCTTGCCATGAGAGTTCCTGCCATGAAACTTTTGGCAAGTTCCCACTACATGAGCATTTTCCGAAAAATCATGGTCCTGGTTTAGGTTTTATTAATGAAACCAATTTATGATGGCGGAGTTGTGATTAGGGATACATTTATAAGTAGTCATGTTTTTATTGCTCGTGTTTAAGAAACTGTGGCCCGAAAGCGCACGGTGTCAAAAATTGCAGTAATTTATAGTAAGACCGGATCGTTCACTGGAGGATGTGCGATAGAAGCAGGTCCCACGTCGTTTTACTAGATTTTCCATTCGTATTGCTCAATAGGTTTGAAAGGTGATTAATAACTACTGACATGAATGTAAATTAGATCTAGAAAGCAGTTAAATTAATCTACAAAGTAAATAAATCTACTCTAGAAAGCGGATAAGGATTATTCTAAGAATGCAGTAAACATTATCTACGAAAGCAGGGAAAAGGAGCATTGTGCCAACCGTGAAGTTGAGTCACAATGTAGACAGAAAGGACAGGAAGAAAAGAATGAAAATTGGACAAGAGTGAGGTACAGCAATATTAAACTTCCATTTTCATACGCAGATCGTTGTTTGGGATAATTATTTCAGATAGCTAATTCTCATGCTCTCAATAAAGCTTTCCCTTTAACAGACAGGTACTTGCAATATGAGTTTACATGTTCCTAAGACCGCAAATTCTAAGATACCACAGATTCGTAACTGCCCTGGCCTGGGTATGTTACTTCATCTGTGGTGGATAAGCAACACCCGACACATCATTTATTGAAATGCCAAGTACCACTATCATTCTCCCATGTCACACCCAAAGATTTAAATCAAGCCCTAAACTATCCCTTAACTGTCAATCCTAGTAGCAGTTACACAACTCTCAATACAACCGAGTGACCTCTAATGAAAGCGGTTAAAAGAAAGCGGTAAAGAAAGCATTTAAAATCCTATCACTCGGAGGTTTTGAAAATCTGACCCTGGTAGTAAAAGACAGCTCCCCATCAGAATAAAGGAGTATGGATCAAGAATTCCCGGCTCTCAGTGAACCACGAGTGTGTTCACTTCCTTCCGGGTGATTATGAGATACAAACTAATGAAACGAACTAATAAATTAGTTCGTTCCGGATGCACTCACTCAGGACTCAAAAGTAGGCTTTGGCAGAAGAAGATAGCAGTTGAAAGAAAACTCAACCCTATCTTGGAAAATAACCAAGGCCTGAATGATGTTCCTCTAAGATTATTTACTACACTGTATTTGAATCCAAGTGGACCCCATCTCGGTGTAGCACCTAATCTTACATTTCCATCAACCAGCAATTTTGGAAAATAATGGATTTGAAAATCATTCCCTGTCAGGTACTAGACTCTCAGTTAAAGCACAGACCCTTTCAGTCTAGACGAGACCTAATCGCTGAATCTGCTTCTTAATTCCCAAAATATAACCCTTGATAGAATATGAATTAGTCATAACTGAAGAATTTATCCCTTACTCGGATCCGGATTTTATAAAGAGGTTTTTGTTGGAAGTTTATTAAGCCATATCTGTTTAAGATCTAGACTTCTATTGTCCAAGGGAAGGATCCCAAAATAATTACAGACCACAACAGTACATAATATTATCATGCATAAGGATATATGGAAGTGTAAAATTAATTGACCCAAAATATAGAAGCGGGTCTAGACAGAAGGTGAAACACAGGAAGGAGTGGTCAAGGTACCGAAGTAATGGCAGAATGATCAGGTGGACTGTAAACATCTACTGTCCAATTTCCCAATCACTCGGATGGAGCGAGTTTAGACAGCTTAGACCCTATAATGGTGGTGTCAACACCAGTTGGGCCTCCACTGTCTGTGAATTCGGATAAAAACCTACATGCTTCCCTTCTATAATGATCATCAGTTGGCATTGACTGATGCCAACTGACTCCCAGTACGGATTGGGATTCAGGTTTGGAAATTAAGATAATAAAAATGAAACTGTATCTAGATGGGAGTCAGCCGAGCAGCTATTGTAACCCCGGATGGGCAAACCGCCAAGGCTTCCACTGACAGCCATTCAGACCATGCAAAATAACGATTAGTAACTAATACCCAGAATACGAGCTAGTTATCCATGAGGGAGTACCCGCCAACATTATTCTGATGTATTCTTTACTAATGGTTCCACACAATACACAAAGACAAAATAAATAAGAAGCAAAAGAAGATCCATTGTATGAGAGACATTGGTTTCTCATGCAAGGTTGTGGATCGGGTCCACATGTAATGGTCTTAAATAATCCTTCCTACCATAATTAATTACAGTCCAGATTATCTGTTTAAGCCATCAGGATTTTGTTTATACAAGAATGTTTTAATGGCAATTGAACAAAGGTCCTTTAATCATGATGATCATTGAAGTTTGATTATTGCTAATCTCAATCTTTAATCATTGATGAGTCAAGGGTTCAATCAGTTAAGTGATGCAAATGGAGAATCAAAATTTGGGCAGCATAACACCCTATATTGCAATTCCAGAATGTTACATCCTAACCCGTGGGGCTATGATGTGAGTGTTGCAATATAAAATAGGGAGAGAATGAAATTTGTTTGAGATTAAATAGAGGGAGAGAAATCTTGTCGCTATATCATAAATGTTGTCGCGGACCGAGATCCGCGACATGGACATCCCGACAAGTTTTTAGAATTTTTGGCAGCATAACGCCTCTTTGTCGCTATGCAAGGTTTTGTCGCGGAACGTGGCTCCGCGACAAGGGTGACATCGCGACAAAGTGTTTTAATAAAATTCTAAAGCATTTGAACCTTTGTCGCTATGCATGGAGATTTTGTCGCGGAACGTGGTTCCGCGACAAGGTGTTCCGCGACAAAGTGTTCAAAGATTAAGAAACATGGCATAATTTTTCTGTCTCGGAATGGGATTTTGTCGCGGAACGTGGCTCCGCGACAAGATGATTCCGCGACAAGAAGCCATGAAGACAAAATGCAAGAGTTTGGCTCCTTTGTCGCTATGCATGGACAGTTTTGTCGCGGAACGTGGCTCCGCGACAGGGTATTCCGCGACAAAGGGTTTTAAATTTGGAGACAAGTGTCTTAAAACACCTTGGTCGCGGAACAGCCGCTCTGTCGCGGAACGTGGTTCCGCGCCAGAAGGCGGTTGGCGCCCAAGGTGGTTCAGGACAAAAGTCAGAAAAAGCAGAAATGAACAGTGGCATGCAAACAGCGTGATCTCACCCTATTTCAGATCAAAAAGCTATTCTAAGCTAAAAATTAACAAGAAACATTCAAAATAAGGAAGAACATGCTTAAACAAAAATAACAAGACTTGGCAGGATATTAAAAATAAAGCAAGAGTCCTAATCTAGGGTTTGATCACACATCCACACAACATTATCCATAATATGCTAACAGTAACATAAAAATAACAAAATGGGGGTCAAATGACCCCAAAATGAAAAAGAAAGCATAAATCCATGGGGTGTGAGACCCATTTCATGATTTGGGACACAAATGATGAATGTTTTCCCATATTATTGAAGAGGTGTTGTTAATACCCATGATTTGGGTATTACAAACCCTAAAACAAGAGTTTAGAAAACAAAACATAGTATAAAAATGGCTATCTAAGCACTGTGAACAGTAAAACACTAATCTAAGCTAAACTAAGTGCAAAAATTAAATAATACATAAAAATAAACCTAAACTACTCTACCTAAGAGAGAACTCCTACTGCTTGCCTTCAAGAACTCCTAACAAAATTTCAACCTTCCAACCAACCTTTAGCTCATGGGAGACACCTCATATTTATAGAAGTGTAACCCTAAGCCCATGGGCCTTGACTCTAGCCCATTGTGTCTTAAGACATCACACACATCACAGCTTTGTCTCGGAACATCAAGTTGGTCGCGGAACACACTGCATGTGGCAAGGCTTCTCGACTGGGTCTTGTGTCTCTATTTGTGCATCTTGTATGCCTTTGTCGCGGAGCATGCCATCGCGACAAGGGTCATCGCGCCAGGGGCTTGGCTGGTCTCCTCTTCATTTGGGGCCAGTTGGTCGCGGAACATGCCTTTGTCGCGGAACACTGCATCGCGCCAAGGGCTTCCGCGACAAAGGTCTTCCTGGGCCTGCTGGATTGGGCCAGATGGGCCGAAAATATGCTTTTTGTGGGCTTTTCTATCTTTTTCCCATCTTTTTGTTTCCTTTTCTTTTTCTCACGTTTTTGGATTTTTCTAACATAAATATGTAATAAAATTACATATTTATGTCTTTTTCACACCAGCTTATTATTTTTACAATTATGCATAAATCAGTCCAATTCGACTGCTTTCTTACTTAATGTAAGACCGGAATGCGATCAAATGCCCGTTTAAGACACGGAAATGGATTGAAAATAATGGTCATTTTTGGCCATTATCAGCACCCGATTGGCATTTATCTCTAATAACTCATCTTTCATCGCACGATCATACTGTTCGGCTGACATTGAATCCGCCTGACTTGTTCTCAAAGTCGGCACTGTTATTTCGGCTGGCAATACTGCATCCATTCCATAAGTCAGCCGAAATGGTGTGAACCCAGTAGCTGAGGTTTTGGCATTTCGATAAGCCCACAGTGCTTCAGATAACTTTTCGTGCCATTTTCTTGGTTGATCTTCAATCATTTTCTTTATGATTCCTATTAGCTGTTTGTTTGTGGCCTCTGCTTGTCCATTTCCTTGCGGGTAATATGGTGACGAATGCATAATTTTTATTCCGTATTCGTCTGCAAAGGCCTTGACCTTTTCTCCCACAAATACAGTTCCTCTATCTGTTAGAATCGTCTGTGGGATCCCGAATCTATAGATCAACTGTCTCTTAATGAACTCAATCACCTCCTCTTGTGAAATGCTGACATACGCCTGAGCTTCGGCCCATTTTGTGAAGTAATCTGCTGCCACTAGCACGAACTCATGTCTTTTCGACGAAGAGGGATGAACTTTTCCTATGATGTCCATGGCCCACCCTCTGAATGGCCATGGTTTGATCATTATATGTAATTCTTCGGCCGGTAACTTCTGAATCGGCCCATGCTTTTGACATTCGGTGCATCCTCTTGCATATTTTTCACAATCAGGACCCATGTTCGGCCAATAATATCCCAGCCGAATAATACTCCACTTCATCGACTTTCCTGCCCGATGCGCACCACATATTCCTTCATGAACTTCTCCCATTACCCTTCTAGCGTCTTCTTCTCCGACGCATCTGAGCAATATTCCATCAATAGCTCGTTTGAATAATAATCCTCCTATTATGACGTAGTCCAGCGCTTTCCGTTTTTCGGCTGGATTAGCCTCCGAAGGATCTTCTAATGTCTGTGCTATCTTTTTTATCCATTCGGCCTTCTCTGTTTCGGCCAAACGCACTTCTACATTTCCTGCTATCGGTATCAACCGATATTTAGCCGCATGTTGAGCCAATTCATTGGCTACTTCGTTCTTTTCTCTCGGGATGTATTCAATGTACACCTCATCAAATTCCTCTAACAAAGTAACCGCTTCTTCATATAACCTAATCAACTGAGAACTCTTAACCGAAAAATCGCCTAATAATTGCTGAACAACTACTTGCGAGTCTCCTCTGACAATGATTGCTCTGACTCCTTCTTCTATCAACCGTTGTAATCCCGAAATTAACGCTTTATATTCGGCTTGGTTGTTCGTATATGACTCTGGTAGTTGCACGAAATATTTGTATACCTTGCCCTCCGGCGTTTGTAGGGTAAACCCTGCTCCAACTCCTGAAGCGGCTTTAGAACCATCAAATGTCATTACCCATGGTTGCAAGTACACAATTCCTATCTCACCAACTTCTTTTGGCCGACTCTGATGATCGATGTCATCGGTTATCGGGTGCATCACATGATCAGCCAGAAAATCGGCTACGATCTGTCCTTTCATAGCCCTTAAAGGTTGATATCTCAAATCGTATGCATTTAACTTCATGGCCCATTTGGCCATTCTTCGGCTACTGACCGGATCATTCATCATAATCTTGACTATGTCAACCGAAGCTACTACTATCACTTGCCTTGGTTGAATATAATATTTTAATTTCTGGCATGCATGATAAAGGCTTAAACATAGTTTATGAATCGGCGAGTACCTTACTTCGGCGTCCCTTAGGATTCGGCTAAGATAGTAGATCGCCCGATCCCTTCCTTCATCGTCTTCCTGCGCCAGTAATGCTCCAATAGATTCTTCGGCCGCTGCTATATACAACTTCAATGGCCGTCCTAAAATTGGAGGAACCAACACTGGTGGACTCATCAAATCCTGCTTCAATTGTTCGAAGGCCTTTTGCTGGTCGATTCCCCATTTGAACTCCTCTTCCTTCTTAAACCTCAATAAATCGGTTAGTGGTTTTGACTTTCCAGCCGCATTTGCTAAGAATCGTCTCAGAAAACCGATTTTTCCAAGAAACTTTTGTAGACTCTTCTTATCATGTGGAGGTTTGGCTTCTTGGATAGCCCTGGTTTTGTTCGCATCAACTTCTATTCCTTTGTTATGTACCAGGAACCCGAGAAAATTTCCTGCCTGCACTCCAAAAGCACACTTGGCTGGATTCATCTTGACTCCATGCAGCCTCATCCTCGTGAACACCTTCCGCAAATCGTTCAAGTGGCTTTCGATATCTTTAGATCGGACCATGACGTCATCAATATAGACTTCAACACAATCCCCTATGAGGTCATGGAAAACATAGTTCATGGCTCTCTGGTATGTAGCTCCTGCATTCTTCAATCCGAATGGCATCACCACCCATTCATATATCCCTATGGCACCAGGGCACCGAAATGCAGTCTTGTGAATGTCTTCTTCGGCCATAAAAATTTGGTTGTATCCTGAATATCCATCCATGAAAGATAGCATCCCCTGTTTTGCGGCCGAATCAATCAACAAGTCAACAATAGGCATCATATACTCATCTTTCGGAGTGGCTATATTAAGATTCCTGAAATCAATGCAAACTCTCAATTTTCCATTCTTCTTTATTACAGGAACAATATTTGATAGCCACTCTACATATTTAGCCGGCCTAACAAACCCGGCCGCTAACAATTTCTCTATTTCTTCTTTTATTTTTGGGACTATTTCGGGCGCTGCCCTCCTGGCCGGCTGTTTATGCGGCCTGAACCCTTCTTTAATAGGCAGTCTGTGTTCTACAATCGACCGCTCCAATCCTGGCATCTCTGTATAGTCCCATGCGAAACAATCCTTGAATTCGACTAGAACCTCCTTGAATCGGCTTGTCACCTGCTGATCAAGATTCGCACTCAATGGGATCTCCCTCGGGTGTTCGTCTGTACCAACATTGACCATCTTCAAGGGGTCTTGAGCTTTGAAATCCGGCGTTCGCTTTGGAATTGCGTCTATTAAATCGCTCCATCCTGCTTTGTCGTCTGAAACTCCGAGTTCGGCCGATTCGAACTCGGTCGCTTGATTCGGTTGTGACTCCATCATTTACTTTCTTCTTTGACTGGCCGTTCATCGGCCTGGTATCTGATTTCAAACCCCAAATCTGTCCAATCACACTCGATCACCTGCGGGTACCGATCCCCTACCACTGCTAGGAATGGTTGAATCGGTTCTTCATATAACACCGCATCAATTCGCCCGGCTGAGCTGACTGGAAATGGAGGTTGATCTCCATCTACTTCTTCTACTGTGCCATCTTTCTTCCAGAACCATACTTTCTGGTGAAGCGTTGATGGCAAACATCGGGATGTATGAATCCAGCATCGGCCTAATAGGGCCGCATACGGAACTTCTGCATCCACCACAAAGAACATGGTCGGAATTGATATTGTTCCGACCGTTACATCCACCAATATACATCCTTCGGCCGCAGTTTGGGCCCCCACAAAACTCATTACCTTCATTCTCGTGGGGAGTAAATCTTCCTTCGAACGGCCTATCTTCGTTAGCGTGGATAGTGGCATGATATTAACTGTGGCTCCACCGTCGATAAACATTCTTCTGAGTGGTCTCCCATTGACCCAACCTTTAACGTATAAAGGCCTCACATGCTGGGACATCTTTGCAGTTGGAGGCAAAATCGTACCTGGTTGAGCTTCTGGAACAAATGCCTTATATCCTTCCTCAAGAGATTTCTCTATTTCGGCTTCCGGCCGAAATACCTCAAGTTTATCGAAACAAAAATCCACTATGGGCTCTTCATCACCATAGTATTCTCCATCCTTTTGACAGAAAACCACAGCTGGTTCGGAGTCCGACCAGTACTCCTCTTTCTCTTCGGTGGTTACCGTCACCATATTTGCGCTAGATCCGAAGTCGAACTTAAATTGCCCAACAGGGGGTGTATCACTATTTGGAATGATGGTTGTCTTTGGTTTCCATTCCCTGGTTCGGACTGGTCTAGGCTTCCATTCCTCTTTCGATTTCGGCTGCTCACTTTCAACTTTCGGTTGTATTACTTTTGGCCGAAATTCAGTTTTGTTCTTCAGCCGATCCTGTCCTTCTTTCGGCTTCCTCTCTTCTTTTGATTCGGATTTCAAACGAGCCGAAAATACCCTATTGAGTATTCGTCCTCCCGAGAACGAACAGTCATCAGGGAAGTCCTCTTCCATATGCATCATATCATACTCGTCTTGCTCAGAAGCAGCAGCTGCTTTAAGCCGTTGCATTCTTCGTTTGAAAGTACGATATGATCCCTTTCCTTTTGGGACTTTCCTCTCCTCTGCCCTCCAAGCTGAATGGTCATGTCGGCGTTGATCGAAATGCCTTCTTTCTGGAGAGTTTCGGACCCATCGGCCTACCTGAGTATTTGCTGGTGGCCTTCTAAGCTTTTTCATTTCGGGGCTAACAGCTTCTTCAGGGACTGTGATCTGTATCACAGTCTTTCCATTCTGCTTATCGGCTGTTAACTTCATCTCTGAGTCCCATCCGTTGGTTATGATTTTCAACGTTGGTCTCTCACTCTTATCTCCGATGGTCTCCTGATGTCTCTCCGATTGCTTGATCCACTCTTTCACCTCATAATTCCCCAATCGGTCAAAAACATCTGTAACTTTCTCTTTTCCCTTCGGAGATCCTAGCCTTTTCCATACTCCTGACTTCTGAGCCGATGGCTGATCCCCAAGCCGATCGTGCACAGAGCTCTTGCTAGATGATGTTTGATCCCCCAATCGGTCATGCACCGATTTATTCTGGTTGGGCTGCACCATCACCATGTTGGCAGCTGGGAACGGATTCTTATCGACTGCCATAAGCCTTTCTGGGAACTTCAGCTTCCCATCATCCACATGTTTCTGAATCAGCTTCCTAAAATGCCCACAAATGGCCGTGGAATGAGTGGCTGATCCGTGGAACCTGCACCATCCGGCCTCCAACTGATCCTTGGTAGGCTGCGGATGGTTTCCTTTAAACTCTAGCAACCCGTTCTTCTGGCAATAATCAAATATTTCGTCCATTTGTGACAAGTCGAAAGAGTAAAACCTTTGAGATTCATCTCCTCCTTCTTTCTCCTTGCCTCTGGCTGGCCGAAGTGCTGGACAAGTCATAGGCTTTTTTATGATTAACTCTGCCCTTGCGACCTCGGCTAATGCAGGAACGTCTTCCGCATTGTACTCTTCCTGAATTTCACATCTATCCAGAGATTCAGCAAATGAGGCAGCTGACTGGATAGGTTGTGACCTTCCGCTTTGACTTCGG
Organism: Hygrophila difformis; assembly: GCA_030278955.1. Lineage (NCBI taxonomy): Eukaryota > Viridiplantae > Streptophyta > Magnoliopsida > Lamiales > Acanthaceae > Hygrophila > Hygrophila difformis. The sequence continues at coordinate 17,943,336 of JAOANR010000010.1, read as the reverse complement.
CTTGATTTGAAAGCCGCCTGTTCCGCCAGATATGTCTCCATCCTTATCGCTTCAGCTGTCAATTCGGCTACCGTCCTCGGTCTTGTTACCATCAATCTGTCCTTGATGGCAAACTTCAAATTCTGCTTTAAGATTTGAATATATTCATGCTCAGGCAGCATTGTCTTCACCTGAGCCTTCACTGCATAAAATCTCTCAATGAATTCAGTAACCGACTCAGACGCCTTCTGCTTGGTTGACGTCAGATCAACTACCGAGACTTCCGGACTAGTATTATAGAATCGGTCATGGAATAACCGCTCCATTTCGGCCCAAGTATTGACCGATCCCGCTGGCAAGTTAATGTACCACTCGAATGCTGGGCCAGTTAATGACAAACTGAACAATATCAGCTTGTGAAAATCATTTTGCGCGATTCTGGTACATTGAGCTGTAAATCGGCCGATATGCTCGATGGTAGAGCGGCCGACTTCTCCAGAAAAAGTGTTAAAATCTGGAACCTTCACCCCTCTAGGCAGTGGATACTGCTCCTCGATGTAATCTGGATAAGGTTTCCGATACATCGGCCTATTCTCCTGGCCGATGAGATTCCCAAACTGTGTGCGAATAATCTCAGCAATCAGCTCTCTGTCAACCAGTTGTGGTGGATTCTGCTGAAGTGGTGCGTATTGTTGTTGAACCACTGGAGCAGGCGGTTGAGCAGCTGGTTGAGGCGGTTGATTCTGTTGCTGATCGTACCTCTGCTGCGGAGGAACAAAAGGCCGAGCTCCATGCCCTCCTGGCGGCCTAAAGGCCTGCTGCTGAAAATTGTGAGGATTTTGCGGTGGATTCTGCGCCACTGGAGCTTGCTGCGCTCCCATCGGATACATACTCCTTGCGATTTCGGCTCTAAACATGGCTGGCATCGCTGCCAGGATATTTCCTTCGATTTGGCGAACCGAGTTGGTAACCGCCGCCTCCACCATAAATTGAACCTGATCTCGAAATCGCGGGGTTAAATCATCGTTCGAAAACTCCTGATTATGGAAATGTGATGGTCCGGGGAACCCTGGGGGGAATTCTCCGGCTTCTGGTGCGCGCTCTTCCTGAATCGGCGGCAAATCAGTCCTCGCCGCCGTGTTTGCTGCTGGAGTTGCTTGTTCAAACGCCATTTTGCGTCCCACTAGGCGTGCCACTGTTTGGCTCGGGTGTAGCCAAGGACCTTTTTCTCCTCAAGGGAGGCTATCGGAAAAGGATCAAACCGATTACGGGTTCGGATTAACAATAATGCGCCCACAATTGAATGAATCTTCCTTGAATTGATCAACAATAACACGATACAATGGAGAATCTGCCTGTTGTTAAGAAACAACGGCGGAATTCACCAAAAACAGAGAACCAAACTACCAGCTGCTAAGGAGCAACGGTGGATTTGGAAATGGTAACCGCTACAAACTAGGCTAGATTCTAAGGAAAGCTGTAAAGAAAGCAGTAAAGATAACAAGGAATTAAAATTGATAAAAGTAATTTGGGGGTTGGATTGATCTCTCTGATTTTGAGTGCGTCGACCCCTATTTATAGCCGGAGCTGGAATAACCGCTCTCCGGCTAACTCCTCTGAGCCGAATTCTTTCTCTCTTTAATTCGATTGCTTGGGTTTCGGCTGTTTCTTCCCATTTCGGCCGAAATCTTCATCGGCTTCGATTTCCTCCCTTCGGTTTACTATGTACTTTCGGCCTTACCAATCTCGAGCCCATCTTCTTTTTGGACTTCATCTTTCTTCCGGCCCATGTCTTATGGCCCAATAGCTCTTTCGCGGCCTATTATTCCATATGGCCCCAACATCTTGTAAATACCCTTAATTATTCATTTCGTCATGTAATATTTTTGTTAATTATTAATTTTATCCTGCAAGTATCGTAATTTAATCTATTTCTTCATTGACTCCATAATTACCTTAAGTAGATAATGTTGCATTAATTCAGAGGATGTTTACTTATTAATGTTAAGTCCGACAAAATATTCTCAATGGATAATGAATTGCATTAATGCAAACCCATTTACTTCCTTAGTGAATAGCGATACTAGACAAAGTATTTCCTCCACTTTTTTTAAAGGTTACACTTCTCATTTGCATGTATGCCAATGTACATTTTCAATGATTAATAACTCAAATTCGATGCTAGTAAAAATTCTAAAAATTTGATATTTAAAAACTACAAGATGAGATAAATCCAACAAGATCTAATTTGACTATATTTTGTCTTCTACAACTATAACAAAAAATAGAAGTCAAAGTGCTACAATGAACAATAAAAAAAATCAAAACGGAGTAGCTTTTAAAAAAATAACGGAGAGAGTACTAGTTGACACACAAATTTTCATTTTTACAATTTTAACTAAACTCTTTGCTAATAAATCTTATGTAAGATATAAATATAAAATACTACCCATAAGTAGGATCTTATTGTACTTATTATGGAAATTATAACTATTTAGCCTATTAGTACATAACATATATGTAGGGGTGGGCAAAATTTTCGAACCGAACTGTTGAACCGCTGATTCGAATCGAATCTGATCGAATTTTCGATTAACCGGGGTGTTCGGTTCGAATTCAAATACTTCAATACAAGTATTTGCTCGGTTTGGGCTTTTCAGATTCCCCCCCCCCCCCCTCAACTGAACCGAAGCGTATATATTATTATTATTATTATTATTATTATTATTATTATTAAATTTTATTTTATAAATATATACATCATTTATATAGTTAAAAAACAATGTAGGAAGACATACACTGTAACCCTAAATCACAATACCCTTGCACACTTCCATTCCACTCCAGCACCGCTCACCTCTCAATCCTCATCCCCGTCGGCCTTCCGACATTGATAGCGGCATAGCGCCGCCGCCACTCAACCCTTCTCTCCATCACTCGTTGTTTCAGTTCCCGGCCCTTCTCACATCCCATTCCTTCCTTCCGTCTCCAACTCCATTTGTTGCGCCGTCACCACCGCTGGGTGACTCTCACTCGCTGAAACCTTAACCACACCATCGCCACATTGTGCCGCCACCACCGCTCCACAACCTCCGGCCCTTTGCTTGCCCTGTTGTGCCGTCGCAACGCCTGTGCAGCTCGTCGTCACCTCTGTTGTGCCGCTTTTCGCCCTTCATTCCCTGCCTTTTGCCGTTGTAAGCCGGCTGTAGATTATTTGTATGAGTGTTTTGTTGTTGGTGTAAGCCCTGTCTTCTAGTCATTTCGACAATTCAAATTTAAGCGCGTATTTGATTTATTGGTTTGGTAGCTGCAATTTTTACACAAACTTAAAATTGGGAACCTGTTTGTATCTATTAAGATTAAATTTTGAGTATTTGGGTGTTCTTCAATTTCTATCATCTGCTTTGGAGATTTTTGGAATTTGTTGGTTTTTGGAATTCGGTTCGATCCGGAGCGGTTTGATTTATATTATTTGCAAATAATAGATTATTTGTTCGGTTAACCGATATTACAATTATTCGGAGAGCATATTTGTTATAGGATAGTTCGGTTCGATTCGGTTTGAGTAATCCGCGGATATTAAGATTTTTTTTTACCGATTTTTTCCGGTTCAGTTTCGGTTACTATTTTCAAATATTTGCTCGGTTTAGGGTCGGTTAACAAATACCTGAAAAATTCCGGTTATTCGAACCGTGCCCACCCCTACATATATGTATGTATATGTGGTGTGTACAGGAATGGACGAGTATAGGTGTATATATGTAAACCATGTAAGGGAGGTAGTGGGGATGCTTATTCACATGGAATGCAATACATGATATTCATGCATGTTAAAATTTAGGGACTTGATTTCACATCCCCTTGATAGATATATTCAAAGATGTGAAAAAGTAGGGACTTAAGAGTTCACATGAAGGATGTTAAAATTTAGGGACATGAGTTCACATCCCTATCATATATAGATGTTAAAAGATAGGGACTTGAATTCACATCCCTATCATAGATACTCAAGGATGTGTTAAAATTAAGAACTTGAGTTCACATCCCTATCATAGACGTTCAAGGATGGAAAAATTAGGGACTTGAGTACACATCGTCCCTATCATAGATGTTCAAGAATGTTAAAAATTAAGGACTTGAGTACACATCCCTATCATAGATTTTCAAGGACATTAAAGATTAGGGACTTGATTTCGCATCCTTTTATAGATATTCAAGGATGTTAAAAAATTAGGGACTTAGTTCACATCCCTATCATACATGTTCAAGGATGCTAAAAAGTAGGGACTTGAATTTACATCCCTATCATAGATATTCAAGGATGTTAAAAATTAGGGACCTGAGTTCACATCCCTATCATATATAGATGTTCAAGGATGTTAAAAAATTAGGGACTTGAGTTCACATCCCTATCATAGATGTTCAAGGATGTTAAAATATTATAGACTTGAGTATACATCCCTATCATAGATGTTCAAGGATGTTAAAAATTAGGTACTTGATTTCGCATCCTCTAATATATACTATATATATGTATATATATTTATATTCAAGGATGTTAAAAGTTAGGGACTTGAGTTCACATCCCTATCATAGATATTCAAGGATGTTAAAACTCATGAATATAATTTGAGTAGGATGTGAGCTCAAATCCCTACAACCTCTGGCCTGCTACTTTCCTGCATCGGCACTTGCTTCCTTTCCGATTCTTTTTAGTTCCCACTACGGCCTCCTTATTCCTCCCTTCCGCACTCCCTGCTTCTTATTAATACACATCTTATTATTATACTTGCGGTTGACTTGAATTGAATTATAATCTATCCAGAATGGAAATGAATGTAAGCTCTGTTATTGTTGTTGTGAATGGTTTTTATTTCTTTGTAGGCTGGGTAACCCCAAATAGGGCTCAATGCTAACCAAGTGGAGACTACGTCCGTCATCACACTGAAGAATGACTCAATTAACCCGTTGGAGGCATTTTTTAGAGCAGGGATATGTTATGTCAGCATTCGAACATTTATTTTAAACATTTACTAAACTAAAACTAGTGTGTTATGTGTGAGGACTCCAGATTGGTCCCGGTGGATGTAAAATGTGATTTACTTCGGTCACGTCAGCAACCTCAGGTTAATTACATAATTAGGACCGAATTGAAAAAAATTAGCAAACATTGAAGATTATGGGGTAAAAAATTTCTAAGGGACCGATTTTGAATTTTTGAAAAGAAAACGGAGTAAAAAAAAAAAAATCTTTTTTCCAAATATGAAGTATTACCCTTATCTCGTAAAATAAATTAGGGAAGAGTACTAGTAATAAATAAACAAATTAAAGTGGACGAATAAAGCACTATCAAACAGAAGGGCCCCACTCCCACTCAATGAAGTGCTTCCATCGAGTGTCATATTCCATATATATTTAATTTGCCTTCGTTGTTGCAATTTTAATTTTGTCGGAACTTGTACGTTCATGCAACTTCTCCTTGACCAAATGACTGCATCTGCATGATCTCTAAAATGAGCATGTATATGTATTGATCTCTTTACAAATTGAAATAAGTAATAGTTATAAAGAAACAAGAACAAGATCACCGTGTCAAAGAGATGGGCCCCCACACACATGAACCGGGCTTTCTCTCTCCGTTTGGTAGTTTTAGAAAACTCCTCCAATAACTTTCCTCCCCTGTCAAGTGTCATTCCCTCCTCTCTTGGGCACCAAAAGCTCCCCTGTCTTGATCTCTTCTTTCTCCTCCATTTTTCTTACTGCATTTCATTCACTGCGCCACATACAGCCCTACCGGCAGCTGCTATCATCACATCAGTACCCTCACGGCCTCATCTCAACAGGTATATATATCTATCTACTACTTCCTGGCCTGCCCCTGCGAGCTTCTGATTATTACACTTTGCACAAGTATACAACATATATATATTTGGTTCTTTTCTCTTACTCTCTTCTTTTTCTTCTATGATTTCCCGTTTAAATGCTGCTGTTGTGAATTTTTCGATTATATTTGGTGCTTTTTTTTTCATCTTCTTTCAATTAATTGTTTTAGTTCATCTAATCTTCAATGAATGTGGATCTCATCATATAAAGAATGAATCCTGTGATATTATTTCCAAATGAACTTTTTAAAGTTTACGTTGTTTTCTGCACCTGCACCTGCTTGAATTGGGATTAATGGAATGGTTGATTACTGTAAAGCGGCAGATATAGAGTTGGATTGTGGATCGAAATCCACATTGGGCTCTTAAGACTCATAGGCTTAAACGTAAATATGGTTATGCATGGTCCACCATATATAAATACCCCAACTACTGCGTACATTTAAGAATTTGGGGCTTTGGCGTCCTGACAAACGCTTTTAACTCCCTCCATTGGAAGCTTTCATGAATGTGTATGCAAATCATTAACATAAACTATGTTAACATAGCAAAAATATATTAAGCCCAATGGAGTTGCTCGTCTAAATAAATTAGCCCAATTGGGTAAAATATATCCGGAAGAGGGAGGCCGTGTAGACAGCCCGGAAGAGGGAGGCCGCGTAGACACAGCCCGGGAGAGGGAGGCCGCGTAGACAGCCCGGAAGAGGGAGGCCGCGTAGACACAGCCCGGGAGAGGGAGGCCGCGTAGACAGCCCGGAAGAGGGAGGCCGCGTAGACACAGCCCGGGAGAGGGAGGCCGCGTAGACACAGCCCGGAAGAGGGAGGCCGCGTAGACACAGCCCGGAAGAGGGAGGCCGCGTAGACACAGCCCGGAAGAGGGAGGCCGCGTAGACAGCCCGGAAGAGGGAGGCCGCGTAGACACAGCCCGGGAGAGGGAGGCCGACACAGCCCGGGAAAGGGAGGCCGCGTAGACAACAGCCCGGACGATGGAGGCCCAAGAGATGGTGGAGGCCGTCCGTGAGGGTGGAGGCCGTCTGTAAGGTGGAGGCCCGGGAGGCCCAAGAGATGGTGGAGGTCAACCCTAGGATGGAGGCCGCCTTCGATGAAGCTGTGTCGAGATCAAAGTGAATCCTCAAATTGGGAAACATATCGGACGAAGGTGCCAGATAAGGAAAGGAATCCTGGCAAGACGTCCAGACAAGGAAACTGAACCAAGGGATTGAAGACGCCTCACCATTATAAATATAGACGTCGGCATCGTGCGCAAGGCACCTCCAATACTCCTCAAGAGAGCGTCTTTTATTTTTACTTTCTTTATTGCTTTCCTGCATTTTACTGCTTTCTGTTCTTAAATTCCTTTACCGCTTTCTTTAAATTACTGTATTCGCTTTTCTAGTTTTCTTGTAATCCTTCCCCCAAGTTCTTCAATAAAAGAGAAATCTTTTATTCCGAATTCCAGCGTTAACAAATTGGCACGCCCAGTGGGACACGAGTGGAAAGCCATATCCGCTTAGGGTTATACGTCCCAAATCTGAAAGGTTAGCAAGTAATTTTAATCAAGAATTTGAAGAAATGTCTCTACATGAAAAGATGCCACTTAGAGCGCCTACCGATGAAGCGGTAGAAAGCACCTCTCAATCGCAACAGGGTATAATGCAAACCCCTGCACTGTCCGAGCAAGTGCGGCTATCAATGACAGAATCGATGGCCGAGTTCATGCCTTTAGTCACAAAGCACTTAGCGGATGTGTTGCGGTCTGCCATGGCCGACCAAGCAGATAGAATTTGCAGTTCCTTGCGTACTCAGCAAGATAGAACTGTTCCTGCAAACGACATGAATGTGCCGCACAGTCTCCCATGCCCGAGGCCGGCAGACGGCCAACAGAGGGTTTGGGGAGCCGCATATGGCCAGTCGCCACTCCCGGAGTCCGGAAGCAGCTCGGCTAGCTTCTTTCCATTTTCACATCAGACGGCTTATTCCTTCACTCCAGCGGCACCTAGCATGCAGACCCTTAGTTATGCGGCATCTCCAGTGCCGATCTATGCATCGCCAGGATATTTGATGGCCTCCAGTGCTTCACACGGCTGTCCAACGGTCTTTGATGGATATGGCATGCCACCATGTCAAGCGGCACCCCATGTGCCGAACGTTCTCACCACACCTTATGTGTCTAACTACTCACCAATACCGGCATTATCGAACCCTATTTGGATGCCGCCAACGCAAGGGGGGCAGGCGGCACCACAACCATATGGAGTGGCTTCAACACCGGCCACATCAGCCACAACTGCCATGCCAGTACTGGTGTCCGTACCTAAGCCTAGTTGGATGCCGCCAACGCAAGGGGGGCAGGTGCTACAGCCAAATGAAAGGGCTTCGACAACTGCCACACCTCCCACAATCGCCATGCCTCCTGCACAGACACCCATGGTATCACCCGAGTTGCTTGCAGACCTAATGCAACAATATTTTGGAGTTCAACTAAGGCCGATGGAGCGGCCTACATACAGGAAACCCTACCCTGATTGGGTAGACACCATACAACCATACCCCAGGGGTTTCAAGATGCCCGAGTTCACCACATTCTCAGGGGATGATGGCAAGTCAACTGTGGAGCATGTGGGCAAATTCACCTCCCAGTGTGGTGAAGCAGCGACAGATGATTGGTTGAAGTTGAGACTGTTCAGTTTATCCCTTACTGGACCCGCCTATACGTGGTATGTATCGTTGCGGGCTAACTCAATTCAAAATTGGGACGAACTGGAGCGAGCATTCCATGGCAGATTCTATACACCATTGACACAAGTGAGTCTGCAGACGTTACCAATGCCAAGTAATTTGCCGATGAGGCGGCAAGCACATTTATTAACAGACTACAGCGGCTTAAGAGCCGATGCACTATGGCAATCCCTAATAGGGAGATAGTTAATATTGCAGTGGCGAATATGTTGCCAAAGTTGAAAGAACGTTTAATTATGCAGGATTCCTCTGATCTTGCCCAGCTGGCCGAGAAAGCGGCCCGCTTGGAAAATTTCCTTGAGGAACAAGATGAGAAGCGTCTACCTACACACGGCACTAGTTTTGAGGAATTGAAGCACAATAAAGAGGTAGATGAACCAAGGGTGTTCGCCAAGGCAATAACCTTGGGCAGTAAAAACCCTGGATAGTGGCCCTGGGGCGCCATCGACAGCGGCCTTGGAGGCCGAGTAGTCGGTGACTGAGAATGGCGCCTGGCTGAGTATGCGGCCAGACCGATGATGTCACCCTGGCTGATACTCGAATGGCGACCTGGGAAGAAAAGCTGATGGAGGCCTGGAACAGACCAAGGTGGCGGTCTAGCCCTTCAAATGGCGGCCTTGGGCAATGGGGGTGGCGACCTCCAGGTGGCGGCCTCGGGGCATAGGTGGCGGCCTCTAGGGTGGCGGCCTCGGGCAGCCTCGCGCGGCGAAGGATGGCGGCCAGGGACTGAGTGGTAGCCTTTTGGAAACAAAAGGACGGCGTCCCGAACACAAGGCAATGGTGGTGGCCTCCTCCAAACTTTCGGGTAGATGGCGGCCTTCAACCAAGCAATGGCGGCCTCGTGCTGCGATGAGGGTGGCGGCCTCCGAGCTCTCAAGTAGTGGCGGTCTCCAAGATTCAGGTGATGGTGGCCTCCAAGCCACTCGGGGATGGCGGCCTTCGGGTCATGGCCAAGGCAAGGATGGCGGCCCCTAGTGCAAGAGAAGAGGAGGGTGTCCCCCGAAGAGAGGGTGGCGGCGGCCCCATAGCAAGAGGTGGCGGCGGCCCTCATGCAAGATGATGGCGGCCTCGCGTGCAAAAGATGGCGGCCCTTGAGATGGATGGCGGCCCTTGAGATGGATGGCGGCCCTCATGCAAGTAGTGGCTGGCGGTCGAGGCTTGTGTGTGGCGGCCTCTCCAAACGCAGGGATGGCGGCCTTCCCCCAGGTGGTGGCGGCCTCCGGATCCTGGTGGCAGTATTGGGAGTGGCGGCCTCATAGCAGGACGGCGGCCTCGTGATAGCTAGCAGCCTCGGTGGTGGCGGTCTCCAGCGAAAGTGGCGGCCTCCAGGCGAAGTCAGCGGCCGGACGACGCTCTGTCGACGGTGGCGGCTGGAATCTGAAGGAAAAGAAAATCAGGCATAATGGGCCTCGGTAGACCTATGAACTTGAATTAAGCGCGCAAAATTGTCTTAAAATGCTAATCAGACAAAATGCGCGAGGGGGGCATCTGTTAACATAGCAAAAATATATTAAGCCCAATGGAGTTGCTCGTCTAAATAAATTAGCCCAATTGGGTAAAATATATCCGGAAGAGGGAGGCCGCGTAGACACAGCCCGGAAGAGGGAGGCCGCGTAGACACAGCCCGGAAGAGGGAGGCCGCGTAGACAGCCCGGAAGAGGGAGGCCGCGTAGACACAGCCCGGGAGAGGGAGGCCGCGTAGACAGCCCGGAAGAGGGAGGCCGCGTAGACACAGCCCGGGAGAGGGAGGCCGCGTAGACACAGCCCGGAAGAGGGAGGCCGCGTAGACACAGCCCGGAAGAGGGAGGCCGCGTAGACACAGCCCGGAAGAGGGAGGCCGCGTAGACAGCCCGGAAGAGGGAGGCCGCGTAGACACAGCCCGGAAGAGGGAGGCCGCGTAGACACAGCCCGGGAGAGGGAGGCCGACACAGCCCGGGAAAGGGAGGCCGCGTAGACAACAGCCCGGACGATGGAGGCCCAAGAGATGGTGGAGGCCGTCCGTGAGGGTGGAGGCCGTCTGTAAGGTGGAGGTCGGGGAGGCCCAAGAGATGGTGGAGGTCAACCCTAGGATGGAGGCCGCCTTCGATGAAGCTGTGTCGAGATCAAAGTGAATCCTCAAATTGGAAAACATATCGGACGAAGGTGCCAGATAAGGAAAGGAATCCTGGCAAGACGCCCAGACAAGGAAACTGAACCAAGGGATTGAAGACGCCTCACCATTATAAATATAGACGTCGGCATCGTGCGCAAGGCACCTCCAATACTCCTCAAGAGAGCGTCTTTTATTTTTACTTTCTTTATTGCTTTCCTGCATTTTACTGCTTTCTGTTCTTAAATTCCTTTACCGCTTTCTTTAAATTACTGTATTCGCTTTTCTAGTTTTCTTGTAATCCTTCCCCCAAGTTCTTCAATAAAAGAGAAATCTTTTATTCCGAATTCCAGCGTTAACAAACTACTATAATGATTTTACATTGGAATATCAGTATCCAGTGATGGTTTCATTTGGGAAGTCTCTTCAATCATAGTACTATATTTTATACTGTGTGGTATTGTCTCAACAAGAAAGGTATACTCAGTAAAGCAACTCCTTGCTCTATTGCCATATATTGTACTTGCTCTGTTTCCACATTGCATTCAATTATATTCTACTGGTACATATTCCTTTTATATTCTCCTTGCATGTTGATCAGAATACATATACAATGGCGGATAAGCAAGGTTTGTGGACCAAGGATACGTCGTCCAGCTATTCATCAAAGACAAAGCCCCGCAAGTCTGTGTCGCCCTATGGTGAAGACCCACATATACAGCAGGGTGCTCTGCAACAGCAAAACATGGTTCGTGGTGGTGGCGCTGCAGAGCACCTCTTAACAAAAAACCCAAACCCGAAACAGAGTGGTCCAAGACCAAACAAGGTTGGTTCTGCAGGATACATTTACCCTGAAGGAGAGTCGAGCACTGCACCAAAACGCGATGAAAACAAGTGCGAGGACCTTCACAATATTTATGCCTCTTAATTCCAGTATATCAAAAAGAATTTTAGATGTGTGTTTGGGGGATGTGTTTGTTTAATTGGGTCCTCTCCGTAGACTGAAATTGCATGATGCATACTTCATAATCAACCACACTAGCTTGCCTACTACTGTTACTGTTATCCAGCAAATATTTGCATCTTTGGCAAAACCGACAAGTGATTAAATATGGCGTTAAAACTTTTTTCTGGTTATCAACATTTCTTTGGTGCGTGGATTGTTGGAGTATAGATGCATGATATGATATTCATGACATATAATGTATCATAACTAGTAAAAAATTCAGGACATGAGTTCCATCGAAAACCAAGTTGTAATGAATTAATACAGTTGCCCCTGAACATGAACATAAAAACAAGGGAGAATCTCACAATACTACTATCTCAACATAATCCTTGCTCGGCTGGAGTTGGCATAATAATGTAAGTAGTGAAAACTAGATACTTGATATAATATGGGAACAAATTGGCGAAGGGTGAGGCATAATTATGTTCTCTTTCAGCAATTAATTAAGGACTTGAAATGAGATCGTAGATGACTTTAATTACTAGACGACCATTCATTGCTTTAAATTAAATGCTAAATTCATACTTACATCTGTTCTTTAATAACTGCACCACTTCTGCATTTCACGCAATCCGATAAATATTTTTAACTAATAATAATTCATATTGTATCTGAGTAAAAATTATAAAAATTTGATATTCTAAAACTACGTTATTAGACGAATTTAACAAGATATCACGAGAACATAGAAAGTATTGAATAATGGTGTTTACTATTAAAGCTTGGACATGTTTAAAGCTCCATAATCACCCCTCATACTCTGTTTCCGTGAAGCCATTCTTGGGAGACCACCACTAATGATCATTGAGATTCTCTAATTGAAATTAACTCTACAATATATTTTTAAAACCTACTAATTTAAAGAATATCTTTATCTTTATTATAGTATAAAACAAGCTTTTTTTTCTACACATTCCCGCTAAATCACTTTTCTTCTCACAAATCTCTTCAATTTTCACTCTCTTACACACACTCCAAAATTTACAACTTACCATTTCATATTTTACATTCTGTTTAGGAAACCGCATCTCACTCTCAACCCACATTTATTGCTCTACCTAAAATCATTTTTCATTCCTTTTGTATCCCTTTCCTTTTCCCTTCGTAGATTATTATTGATTGCCTGCCGCCTCCGCCTCCACCAATCTGCCCCTCGCCTCCGCCTCCGCTTCACAAATCTTCCCACGACTCGCCTGACGCCTCACCAATCTGCGCAGCACAGGACTCATCTATCAATCCATTGCAGGGCATTGTGCGTTCAAAACCTCTTCCAACTGGATTCCATTTGCAGTCACAGGCATCTTCAAAATCTGAGGCTGCAAATTGGGACGATTTCTCATTTAATCGACAATTTCAGGTTGAGTATCCACAAACTGCTCCTGCCCCCATCTTCCCTTTCTTCTCCGACTTTGGTCGGTCTTCACAACACTCCTGCAAAGCCTTTCCAGAGCCTTTTTTGTTTTCTAATTACTCTTTTTTTGTGAATTGGCATAATACTCTTTTTTGCATTGGAGTTTTTAGTTACTCTTTTATATCATATCATAATAGCATTTGGTGGGATTATTTGGAATCAATTTCATGTAGCTCAGTATATGGCTACAAGATGTTTGATAACATGCCTATGCGAATTTATGTGATGTGAATACCCTTTTGATTTTGAATATTTTTTCTTGGTTTCTTTTTGCTGGTTTAATGAAGCATATTGTAGCCGGTCACATCTTTCAGATTGTGCACAGCCATTTGTTTGAGAGTTGGACTCTTGCAGATCCCTTTATAGTAGATAGGGCGTTAAACATTGTCAACCCAAATCCATATGACTTATTTACAGGTACACCTGCACTTACTTGGTCTTTATTCATATATGAGTTGGACTCGGTTTTTATGCAATATGAAACTTTTTTACAGTTTTATATACGCCATCTCCAACCGATGTACACGACGAAGCTATTTATCTTTATAGCAATGTTTTTGTATTTTTTTTTCTTTATTGGTTTTATATATAGGTTCCTATTGCATTAATTTCAATTTGTGTTGGGGTATATCATGCCTACAAGCCAGTTGATTGGTATGAAGTGGAAAATTGATACACTCCATTATCAAATCATATTATTCACTTTGAATAATATTTATATTTATATAATCATTAAAACGAATCCAATGAATTGTAGCTACATTCAATATCATTGATTAAGTGTTTGAGCTTTATATCTCAACAAAAAATTGACATTGCTTTTCATCTTGGTCTTATGCCACAGGTATGAACTATTTGCATCACAGATATTCTCCCGTAGTTCTTGGGGACCTGAAATCATCGAACCTCTTAGTCGTTAAAAGCATGACTGTCCAACGTACTTATTATGATCACTTAAGTAAATCACTAAATCATGTTTTATTGCATTGAGAGATCAGCTGGTGTGATGTCACTTTTTTTTGTTATCTATCCATCGTCTACGCGGTCATTTTTGTTAGGAAAGCTTTTTTCTTATACAATTGCTTTCTTTTTTATGACACGTCTATCCAAAATCTATAATCCAAATTTTAATTGCTATATTGTTCCTTTATATTCTAAAAAAGTTTGATTGATACTTTATATGAGGTGATTCCATATATTCGTGCCATATTATTCTAAACTTTGTTATCTTTTTGTCTCTATGCACAGATATCAAATGTGAAAAATTTTGGTGGACGCAAATGATTTGATTAAACTTGCAGATTTTGGTCTTGGTAAGGTTCATTCTTTTTATCTTATTCTTCATTTTCCCCCTTTTCTACTTTTGTTCTTCGGGTATTGATTTATTACGTGAAAGCCATTCTGAATAACTAGAACTGTAGACCATAAATTATCTTGATTTGAATTGAAAAATGTTCCAAGAAAGCAGGAAAATCGTATCATGTAATACTTCTACAATTATTTCAGCCCTTTGATCTCTTTCTTCATTATTGTTTTGTAGTTGAAAATGATGAAGCATAGGAACTGGACAAATCTGTAATGCAGGAATCACAGAGCAAAAGCCTTATATTAAGAAATCAAGTGAATGATAGCAAGAATAGCTGACCACGATTGTCATATTTGGCTTCTATACAGGGATTTGTCCTCCCTACGTCTACTTCTCCATTGAATGATATTAAAAATAGTAAGCAAATTATTATGTCCGCTTCTTTCTAAATCTCAAAAAGTTTATTTTTTCTTAGGCAACTTAACCATTCGGTTTTTATGCAATATGAAACTTTTTTGCAGTTTTATACACACCATCTCCAACCGATGTACACGACGAAGTTATTTATCTTTATAACAATGTTTTTTTTTTTCTTTATTGGTTTTATATAGGTTCCAATTGCATTAATTTCAATTTGTGTTGGGGTATATCATGCCTACCAGCCAATTGATTGGTATGAAGTGGAAAATTGATATACTCCATTATCAAATCATATTATTCGCTTTGAATAATATTTATATAATCATTAAAACGAATCCAATGAATTGTAGCTACATTGATTAATTGTTTGAGCTTTATATCATTGATTAAGTGTTTGAGGTTTATATCTCAACAAACATTTGACATTGCTTTTCATCTTTGTCTTATGCCACAGGTATGAACTATTTGCATCACAGATATTCTCCCGTAGTTCTTGGGGACCTGAAATCATCGAATCTCTTAGTCGTTAAAAGCATGAATGTCCAAGGTACTTATTATGGTCGCTAAGTAAATCACTAAATCATGTTTTATTGCATTGAGAGATCAGCTGGTGTGCTGTCACTTTTTTTTTTTTGTTATCTATCCATTGTCTGCACGGTCATTTTTGTTAGGAAAGCTTTTTTCTTATACAATTGCTTTCTTTTTTATGACACGTCTATCTAAAATCTATAATCCAAATTTTAATTGCTATATTGTTCCTTTATATTCTAAAAAAGTTTGATTGATACTCTATATGAGGTGATTCCATATATTCGTGCCATATTATTCTAAACTTTGTTATCTTTTTGTCTCTATGCACAGATATCAAATGTGAAAAAATATTGGTGGACGCAAATGATTTGATTAAACTTGCAGATTTTGGTCTTGATAAGGTTCATTCTTTTTATCTTATTCTTCATTTTCCCCCTTTTCTACTTTTGTTCTTCGGTATTGATTTATTATGTGAAAGCCATTCTGAAATAACTAAAGCACAATCATAAAACATTTCAGTTTCATCTGTCTCAATAAATTGATACATTTTGGTTTCTGTACCTGTTGATACACTTTGGTTTCTAAACCTACCTTAGCGATTTTAAGTGATGGTTTTCATTGTGTAGGGAGATGCAAAAATCTAAAAATTTTGGAAACATAATTAATGGCAGCTCTGCCTCAGGGTTATTATACCAATGTATGTTGATCCAATCTACACAGGCTCCAAAGATTGGTTGCTCTTGCATTTTGTGCCCTTAAATTTGGCTTATGATATAATTTCAAAGCTGAATATATATAAATTATAACATAATAACACTATATCAGTTTCTGGACATGGTTATATGGGATAATTGCCTATTCATTTCATTGTATCCAAGATTTCAATTGTATCATCTTTTCGTAGCTGTATAGGGAAGTGGCAAAGCTTTTTGCAGAATGGCATCAGCATGATTCTTTGTTGAAGCCTGCATGGCAAATGCCATCAGTAATATTTCCTCCATAATTTAATGATGTTAATGTTTGCATAGTAAACATTGTTGATTGAGTAACTTTGATTCAATTTTTTAATACATTTCTTTTGGGCACGGTATTTTATGTGGGGGACAGTTAGTATTTAATTTAGGGGTAGATTAGTATTTAAAGTGTGGGTAAATTAGAAATTTATGTGATGTGATTGTAATATATTTGAATTTTTAATTGATTAATTTATGTGTAATGTGATAGTTTTTTTTTTTTTTTGAGGGCTATTATTACTTAAAAGCGTAGCAAATGTTTCAGCCCGAGGCTTTACAAAATGGAACCCTCCTCGACAAAGTCCTGACAATGAAGCAATAATCCTAGACAACATGCAGTAATGACTATCACTTACCACCAATACATACTTAACCAAGAAACCGAGCAGGCTAAATACATATTTTGGAAATTTTGGGAAGCCAGCCACTGAATAGGCACGAAAACAGAAACAAACATACATATCCAAAAAGAAAAATGTGATAGTTGTGCGTATGAAATTTTAATATATTTATTTATTAATGTGATGTGATGGTAGTGGGTTTGTTAATTAAAATATTTAATTATTTCCAAAAAGGAAAATGTGATAATTATAGTGGGACGGAGGGAGTAAAAAATATACTCATATATGTATCCCAAAAATTTATATGGTATTTTCTTTGAGATAGCAAAAGGAGAAATCAAAGCTTTTAGGGATGAAGGCGGCATGAAGCCGATGAAGAACTGGTTGTAGTAATGATTCTTTCACTATAATGGTGTTCCTCGAGACTTGAATTCATTGAAATTGCCAAATTGGAGTTGAAAGTTTTTTTTTTTTTTTTTTCAGTTGTGTATTATGATTCATGATATATGGTTTCAATAATAGAATTTAATTTTTATTTATAATGTATTGCCTAATATTGCTATTATCATGAAATTAGATTATAATATTTAATAAAATAAAATAATAAAAATAAAAAATTGAAGAATGGAAATCAAATTATACAGTATTAAATAAATAATCATTCACCAGAAATTATACTATATTAAATAAAAAATATAAAGGTATACGGGTTTTCTTGGGTTGCATTTGCTACAGTTGACATATTTAATTCAATTCCGTTAGAGTGCGACTAAGCATTTTGACTTGATGTACTGCGGTACATCGCAACCATTGATTTAATTTATAAATTGATGGTTGAGATTAACTTAAAGGTTAAAATAGTAAATTTGCTACATTTAGTTTGTGAACGCTAATTCTTCCACTCTTCTTCCGTTCTTCTTCTCTTCTTCTTTGCATTTCAAGGATTGATCTCATACTACCCTCCAATTTGCTTAATTATGCTGCTATACATAGATATACGTCGCTGAAATATTTTTAAATAAAGTCATTGAATTGTTCATGAAAACGTACCCGAAATATTCTAGTTGAGTCGCTGAATTGTTCTTCATAGCATCGCTGAATTGTTCTTCATGGCATCGCTGAATTCTTCTTGACAGCCTCGCTGAATTCTTCTTTGTAGCGTTCATCACTAAATTGTTTTTTTGTAGCATGATTGAAATTATCTATTAATATATTTGTTACCATTCGTTGATGATTATTTGAAAATATTAGATTAGATATGATATTATTTACCAAATATTAGATATGATAACATACTAAATATAGGTTTACCAAATATTAGATATGATATTATTTACCAAATATTAGATATGATAACAGAAATGTTTTTGGTAGCATCGCTGAATCATTCTTGGTAGCGTCGCTGAATTCTGCTTGGTACCATCGCTGAATTACTCTACTTGATCTCGCTAAAATATATTTGATAGCATCCCTTCATTATTTTTGATAGCATCACAGAATTGTTTTTGGTAGCATCGCTGAATTATTCTAGGTTGCGTCGCTGAATTATTCTTGGTATCATCGCTGAATTATGCTAGATACGGTCGCTGAAATATATTTGATAGCATCTCTTCATTATTTTTGGTAGCATCACATAATTGTTTTTGATAGTATCGCTGAATCATTCTAGGTTGCGTCGCTGAATTATTCTTGGTACCATCGCTGAATTATGCTAGATACTGTCGCTGAATTCCTCTACTTGTGGTCCCTGAAATATATTTTATAGCATCACTTAATTGTTTTTGGTAAGATCGCTGAAATGATCTATTAATAAATTTGATACGTATCTTTGATTATAAAAAGATATTATTTGAAATATTAGATATGGATTACCAAATATTTAATATGATTTACCAAATAATAAATATGATAACATACTAAATATAGAGTTACCAAATATTAGATATGATAACATATCTAAATACTTGTCATATCGCTGAAATGTATTGTTTTTAAAATGAACTATTATTGTGTTATGACAATTATACCCTTTTTCATTTACAACCCTTGGATTTTAAATGGACGCTTCAGATCGCTGCCTTGATGTGCTGTGGGATTTGTTGATTGCACCCTAACTGGACCCTATTTAATTTATGATTTTTATTGGTATGATAAATAACACTTATTCATTTATGATATTATCTATCTATAATATTTTTTTAACCACACTAATTGACTTATTTTTTAATAGAATAATTTAACTTATGTAATTATTTTACAACTAATACAACAACTAGCCTTTATATTGTATCAAAATTTAAATATAGTACAATCTTTACAATTAAGGTAAGTATTTATTTCGCTTTTACTTGCATGTTCCTTTCATTTTTATTTTTATTTTGTTATAAATGTGTTCATAATAACTAAAGTATTAGATATATCGTTTCTAATTCAATATGGAGTTATGCTGGACTGTTTTTGGAAATCTGGGTGTCAATTTGGATGGTGGATTTCCACTTATAGATAATGATAATAGAAATTATTTTCACTTATAATGTTTTCCTTCAGCATTATAATCCAAGCCCGGCGCATCGCGCGGGCGGGTTAGGCTAGTTTAATTAATATATTGATCCCTACAAATTTTTTCTTGGGAGTTGAATTTTTAAATTTAATAAGAAGAATTCTCAAAATGAAAGGTGGTTCTCCATGATTCACAAAGTTCATTATTTACTCAAATCTGCAGAAACAGAAGCCTTGCATTTGCTTTGCATATCATGAAAGTATATGAAAGGTGTAGAGATCATGACCGCTTCTATCATGAAAGTATATGAAAAAAAGGGATAACAGATTATTAGTAGAGGTCATCTAAATTTGAGGCGAGAATTGGGAACAGCCTCAAACATTCTCCAGATGATTTGTTGACGACTGCACTTGCTGAAGGGGAAAATGTGCAATTTCTGCGTGTAAAGCTGCAAAAAACAGCGTCGTCCAACCACAATGAGTGATACGGTTACCGTCGCCACCTTCAGAATCGATGTCGAATAAGTAGTCCTCTTTACAGTATTCATTAATTTTATACTTTGCACTCCCTAATTATTCCGAAAGTGAATTTGCTTGTTTCATGTTGGGCAGCGACGTGGGATTGAGAACAACATTCTTGGTCCTGTTGGAAGAATCTTATTATAGTGTCAATGCTACTATATATTTGTCAATGGCCTCCCTTGTCATTGTGGTTGTAATATCCCGAAATCAGTTCTGAGTAATCAAAAATAATTATATTTGATACGCTCCAAAATAGCTACAATTGAACCTTTGAAATTCAACAAATAGGTGCATAAATTCAACAAGTCGATGGACGAATTATTCCATATACTAAATGGAAAGTTTCCAAGCATGAATTGGAGGGTTGAAGTCGTTGAAAAAATTTCAGCTAAGTCAAATATTATGGAAATGGTTAGGAGAAGATTCTAGAATAGTCACCGAAAAAGGAAACAAATCAGCCCATTCATGCATGGCAAGACAAGATGATGATTCTCTAGGGGATTTAGGCATTAAAATATGGAATTTAGGGTGATATGGACGTGACCTAGGCAGCCATAGAGGCATAGAGGATATACTCCCGCCGTCCCGCTAGAAGTGTCTCAAAACTTTTGGGCACGGTATTTTATGGGGGATAATTGGTATTTAATGTTGGGGTAGATTAGTGTATATAGTAAGGGTAAATTAGGAATTTATGTGATGTGATTGTAATGATGTTGAATTTTTAATTGATTTATTTATGTATATGTGATGATTGCAATATAGTTACTATGCGGATGATTATTATTACCCATATGCGGACGTGTTCCCGCTATGGTGACCTTGTGCTACGTGTCGATATTTGGTAGTGTCCTTCCATTGAGACGCATTTAATAAAAATGGAAGCTGGATCACTCATTGCCCTAATTAGTGGGAGTAATGAGTGGAATGATTAGAAACTTCCTTTTTGTGAATGATTAATAGGAAAATGCTATACTGGTCTTTCATCTTGCCGGACGGGTTCCACATTCGATTTAGACGCTCTCTCGAAAATCCGGCGGCTGTGGGGATGATAGACCTCAATTTTTTGCCGGACGAATTGGCTGAAGGTGATACGACCCTAGCAGATTGCGGATACGATTCACAGGGTGATGATTTTTTGCATATCGTCGACGACTCAATAACACGAAATGGAATGGCTGAAAATGCTGGTGATGCGGGTGTGGTTAGTGATTCGGTGGCCGAGACATTCGCAGAAACTAATGCGGATCCGGATGAAGCATCCTGTAGCCGTGTAATACTGGTGTTGTCAGGTAATAGTTGTATGATAATGGATCATTATTTCTGTTCAATATTTTGCAGACAACTCTATTTGAATGTGGACGATGGTAATGCGTTTTTTGAAGGAACTGAATCATTTTCTATTCTCATTATTTTCCAGATATAAGTGACTTTGAAGGTCTAGAGTTCAAAACTGTTAGGGATGCCTATAGTGCATATTGCAACTTCGCACATGGCCGTGGGTTTTCGGTGCGCAAAGAATACGAAAGATGCTTAGCGAAAGATAGAACCCTGGTCAGGTGGATGCTATACTGCTGTAGCAAGCAGGGGTACAAGGTTAACAGTAAGGTTAATCCAGCGAATAAAGATCCGACAGGGGAATCGTTCCGGGGAGAATCAACCCAAAGCAAAATACGTATATTGGACGAGACACGAGTTGGTTGCCCTGCAATGATTGGATTGAAATATGATATGAAGCGAAATGTCTATGTAGTTACCAGGTTCAATGATGCGCATAACCACCCGATGCAGGATAGAACAACGGCGCATGTGTTGCGGTCGAACCGTAGGATTTTACATCATCATGAGGCAATAGCCAATCTCAATTATAAGGCTGGACTGTCAGTCGGAGATTCATATGCACTGATTAGAGCAATGGCTGGGGGGACTGAGAAAGTTGGCTTCTTGAAATCCGATTTGAAAAACATGTTGAACCGTAAGCGTAGCATGGAAGTGAGAAAGGGTGACAGTCATGCATTACTCCAATATTTCAAGATTAGGAAGAGTGCGGATCGGGAGTTCTGCTATAGCCTTCAGGTGGACAATGATAAAGAAATAAGCGGCGTTTTCTGGTCGGATTCGAGGATGCGGGACGATTACAAGCTGTTTGGGGATGCGGTGGCTATGGACACCACATTTAACACAAACAAGAATGCAAGGCCACTTGGTATACTTAACTGAATAAAATAGAATTGCAATTGGGTTTTAAATATTTGAATGATTTTTTTGTATGTGATATTTGTGTGTATAATCGGTGCGTTTTAAACTATTATGAATGCAGCGTTAATTGTTGGGTTCAACGAACATAGACGGAGCTGCGTGTTTGGTGCGGCGCTGCTGTTGGATGAAACTCAAGGGAGCTTTTCGTGGTTGCTTAATGCATTCCTGGAATGCATGAATGGTGAGATTAATATCTGTGGATTGTTTGACTGCATAGGTGTGCTATTTGCTATATATGTATGTGATCTTTGAAAGCAACATGGATGATATGCTCGATGCAGTGTTGTGCTATGTTGAGTAAAATCATGAAGGGTGTGGTAAATAAAATCAAAATATGGTGGAAATGGAAATTTATTTCAAATAAATGAGCATATGGAATGTGTAGGATATCGTGATGGGTGTGTGTTGTTTTGTTTGATTGGTAGTGTTGACGACATTCTTGGATTTGTGATCAGTGAAGTGATTAACTGAATTAACAATAGTGTTCTGTCCCCTCTGTATATGTGATATGGGCAACACATGTTAATGCTATTACATGTGCTGAGGCGTGATGTGTGCAATTAATCCGATGGACGCTTTTTCAGGTGCCCACCCAAGAAGCATAATGACGGACCAGGATCCGGCTATTGCCGCGGCTATACGTAAAATCATGCCGGGTACATACCATGGTCTATGCACTTGGCATATAATAGAGAATGCAAAGAAGAACCTGAGCAAGATGTACACGAAGAGGTTAGATACACCATAGACGCAACGTGTTTTTTGTTCATAAGTACTAGATTGTGGGCTGTGTTATATTTGGTTGATGTTGGCAGGTTTGCGGAGTTATTCCATAATTTGGTGTACAAAGTTATGACTGTGAACGAGTTTGACAAATATTGGGAAATGATGCTTGATGAATGCTTTGGTGGAGGATCACATCGATGGCTTGATGGCATACACACGCTCCGGAAGCAGTGGTCGGCAGCTTGGAGACGAAGACAATTCACTGCTGGGATGCGTACAACGCAAATCAGCGAGTCTACAAACGCAATACTGAAACGGTAGGAACGTTTTAATGATATAGGATAAATTTTATTATTGACTGAAAAGAAATCACGATCGTCACAATGATTAATGCAGGCATCTCCAAGTGGACGACAATATAGCCCAATTCTTTACACATTTCGACTGTGCAATAGAGGGCAGGAGGGCCGAGTTGGCTGAGCTACAATTCAAGTCTTTGGATAGGAATATGGCTGCACGACATCCGTGTAATTCACTTGTGGGGTCAGTGGCATTATCTTACACTCCCTCGATGTTTAACATTTTTTGCAAAGAGTATGATTTGTCCTACAAGTTTGAGATAAAAGAGGAGGAGGCAATGGCATTTTTAGGAACTCGTGTCTACATAGTTAATAATCCGACCAAGGCGAAGATGATGAACAAATCACATACAGTGATGGTCAACCCTGGTATTGGCACTATAACATGCTCATGCTGCAAATTCGAAAACTGGGGTGTGCTATGCAGACATGCTTTAAGGGTAATGGTTATTGTGGGGGGGGGGGGGGTCAGGTGTAAAACAGTATAAGGTAGTACCAGAGAAATATGTTCTAGAACAATGGAGTGTCAAAGCAAGTGCTGGTCAAATGAAACGGGCAAAGTTGGATGAGAATGCGGTGTCAACACAAGAGGATCGGGATGGTGCTATAAGCACTGCAATGGCAGCAGCTAGAGAACACATCACAAGGGATACGGAAACAACGAACAAGTTTATAGATCACTTAAACGATTTCCTAAATGAAATTCGTGGTACGAGCTTCAATGCCACCCATACGAAAGATATTTATTTTAAATGACATTCCGTATGTTTTATTTATTTTTTAAATATTGGGCAAGCACTTCAGAGTGTTGATATTCATTGCATTGATCAATGTAGAGGTCTCACCCAATGTGCAAGGAAACGAGGATGCTGGATTGACCCTGAAGTCGAAACCGCGAAGGTTCGGACCGAAGAAGAGAGGAAAACAATCTCGGAAGTCGTTCGTGGGGCGATAAAGAAGGCTAAACAATTCAGAACAAATGAGCAAATTTAATTAAAAAAAAAGTAGGCGGAGGAATTGGTTAGATGATAATATATTGTTCGTTTTTAGATTATCTGATGTGAAGTATATGGTCCAATGTTACCATAAGATTTGGATATTATAAATTGATATTACAATAACACAAATTTGTTTGAAGTATTCGTGTATTTCAATTATTGTAATTTACTCACTGGGAGATTTAGTTTTGATGTGAAAATTGGGTGTTGTCAAGAGTAAGAATTACTGTGTGTAGATTGTACAATAACGAAATATTGCATTCCACATATTAACAGAAATTGGGTGATGGGAATAATGAATAGCATGATAATATACATAAGACGTTGTAATTGAAAAAAAATTGTGTTTTATCAAAAGAAACTTGACCGAACTAACATCAATGGAATGACATGGGATCATAAAATTAATAAAAACATTGTGGTATTGTAAACTAAATTTGGTGTTTTATCAAAAAACGGGAATCAGTTCGAGCCAAAATAACATGAATAGACTGACATGGGATCATAAAATTAATAAAAACATTGTGGTATTGTAAACTAAAACACCACTGGGGCTGTTCAAAATGGACTGTTCAGATAAGCTAATAATAAAAATTCTACTTGGAAACAAACAGGACTACACGTGCTTCTTCCCCTTTGCACGAGCCGGTGCTTTGGGAGGATGCAGGGGCTCAACAGCATATAGGGGGACAGCATCCTCGGCGGCTGCTGAAGCATCCGGAGGGGGTGAACCGGCCAAGACACGCACGCTTTCCAAACAGCGATTGCCTAAATCAAACACAACGAAAGCAGCAAACTTCGCTCGCAAAGCATCAACAATAGACAGCTTACGAATTTCTAGCCGGCAGTCATTTCGAATATGGCCCGGGAAGCGTTCCATGTAGTAGAGCACAAAAAGACCACAAGCATGGCCGTCGGGTTGCACTGCGTGGAAGCTGTTGTCGATCTCAAAAGGGACGGACCATTTGGTGCTATCATACTCCTCGGCGACCGCCTTCAAGCAATATAGAACGCGCTTTAGCACCAACTTGTCTGAATCGAACCCCGGCTGCCGAACGCGACTGTTAAAGTACCAAACCTTCTTCTCGGTGGAATCGATCACAAAAAGTACCCAATGGCCATCACGCACGTATGGGAGAAAGAGCTGCCATAATGAATGAGCATAGTTAAATTTGGAAAAATATGGAAATTGCTTGTAATAGCAACATAGCCGGAAGTGAGAAATTTAATGTTTAGCTATATCACATTAACATAGCTATTAGGAGCAGTAGGAACACAAGAGATAGGGGGACATGGATGGGATCACAGGGACAACAAGATCATAGCACTTGTGATACAATTGAAATGCACAGTGGTATGTGTATGAGAGCATATTATATGAATCTACAGGAGACGGTAGTAACAGTTCCATAGCATAAGAGCTACCAGGGCATAACACATTTATTCTCATGATTACTGGGTCACTTGCCCAGAAAGATAGCAGCATTTTTAATATCATTGAGATGCACAACGGAATGGGGATAAGATCATAATAACTTCTATTACAGAACACAGTGCACAACACGAGTATATTGGCAGCGATATTGGAGCAGATTAATAACATTGATTAGAAAAAGATCACTCACCATTTGAGCTTCGAAACATAATGTCCATTCTTCCATAGGAAAGCACTTGCTAAGCAAGTTTGTCCAAGTTGTGATAATTTGTGTCTGATTTTATTTTTTGCGGTTGCCAATAACCTCCATTGAGCAAAAATTCTACGAGTAATTTTGATAAGTGTTGTTAGTATCACGAAACTGGACAGAAAACTATGTGAAGGAAACTAATAATGGAATACCGTTATCATGGTCGGGAAACAAGCAGCCTTGAAAGATCTCTTGATCATTTCAATTTCAGCGAAGCGCCACCGGTTCGACACTTGAACATAGGCATCAACAAATAATGAAGGAATGTCCATGCCAGGCCCAACTTGCTCAATCTGTTCTTTCCATAACGTGATGTGTCCATCATCGTATACAGTCTCGCCTGTGACGTGTGTAGGATTGGCCGTCCGTTAGTGGCAAATTACACGAGCCATATTTACAGAAAGATAAGACAGATATTAAATTTAGTGTATAGAAATTGGAGCTCATACCAGGGGCATTTTTTTCGTAAACAACCACGAGACAACCTTTCTCTCTAATGACGTTAGTGTGGACCACTTCCGGATCTCGAGAGGGTTGTCATAGGATGGGGACATCACTGCCTTGGACGGCCTCCTGTCACGCTTTACCTTTAGTGGCCCGACACAGGGTGATGATAGATCCCTCTTGCGTTTGTTATCACCAACTTCAGAGGTATGAGCTGCTACAGGCGGGGGATCAACAAAGTCATCATCGCTCCCAGCATCATGATCCTGTTTAGTACGGAAACAAAGGGGAAAATTTGCAAACTAAATAAGCAATAACAATGCTGGAGATAAAATGTGTACACATAGTACATTTCATGCTTGTAATTATTCGTCAAGACATGTATCACTTATTGAATATGCTTGCATAAAATGTTAATGAGTATCAGAACACAAGACCTAAGCCAAAATTGAAACACACCTGCTCAGTGTACTTATAAATTGGTACCGCCAGTGTTTCCCTTCCAATTGTGGATGGGGTGCCCATGATATCGAAATTTGGTTTTGAAATAGGATCCAAAACTGTGCAGTGGCTACTAGATTCGTGCTTCGACTCTTCTGTAATACTTGGTGGAATTTCTGCACTGATGTCATTTGCCTCAACATCTCCAGGTGAACATAGATCATCATCAGGGTAAGGCTCATCAGTATATTCCTGATTGACCATGTGCAAGATAAAATTAAAAAGGTAGATATCATACTACAGGCATTATTATAACGGAACACATAACATGCTAGTATTGCATTGTATTAAAAAAAAATAAAAAAAGGAACACATAACATGCTAACCGTCATTATTTCCCTGCTAATGATGATAGGAGAGCCTAAAATATCCAGTTAGGCTGGGAGCTGGGTGGCAAATGAGGTGGGGAAGGGCATGCAACCCCACGATTCAAGCCCATTGCTCCAGCAGATTGGATTCGTCGCTGAACACCGGGCTGGGGGGTTGGTGCTAGGAAGACAAAGGAACCAGCAGCTCCATCACCGCATGATGCATCACCAACAGGTTCATTGTTGTCTCCATCGTCTGGCCGAGTCTGCAAATTCGCCTCATTTAATTCAGCTGCACGTTCCGCCTCAGCCTCAGCATTCAACGCCTCGTGTATCTCGATGCATTCCAACTGAAATTCCACTTCCTTAATACGTTTCTGCATTGCTTCTACTTCACCCTTCAGACGATCAAGTTCGGCTTTGAGGTGGGCTTTCCTTTGTTCATTGTCTGTACCAGCATGATGCTTCAAATGGAATATGGAATCGAATAAGTGACAGATATGGATATGGTCTATGTGTAAAAAATATACTGGTATGATTACCTGGGATTGTTCTTGAACGGGACATTCCACTTTTTCGTCCGCGTGTGTTTCAGATTCTGGTTGTGATTCTTTCGAATGTTGCGTCTGTAAAGAATCACAAATGGCATGTGTAAAGGATCACAAATTACATTATAACAGAATGTTGACGTGTGGGACCATACTGCACATTGACATGGCTAAAGAAATCATTAATATTACATTGTTTAAATGTCATAATCTACAAATCCAGAACATTAATATTCTGTCTGTATAGCATCAGTTATTCATTTGCATAACACCTTCTGGAAATCATGTAGACCCAATGATTATAGCATACATTACAGCTTGGGGGCAGGGGGGTCATGGGAGTGTTGGGGGAAAATATCCTATGAGAACAACAATAACAAGTATAATAACTACTTTCAAATTTTAGCACAAAAAAATGTAATCCAATGTGGGTAGCATCATGATATCTGACACATATCACACTATGCATATCAAGGCAGCACACCATTTATTCAGTACATCACCTACTTAAACTAACCTCCACATAATAGATAACCCAGTTGCACAACACTGACAGATACATACAGTAGCACTTTAACATGTATTATAAAGCATCATGCAACGTAAAAAGAACATTGACTCTTATTATGTACACTACCTGATCCGGTGTTGCTGTGTGCACTTCCGGACATGGGGTTTGCTCCGTGTCCTTAGGCAGCGCGTGTCCCACATACTTGAAAACGTCATCCATTGTGATGGACCTCTTCAGACAACATGTGTATGACCCGCCTGACTTGCACTCAATGAAGTCGAAAAAAACATGCTACAGTGAATTTAAACATAATAAGCACTGGTAATAATTAACGTGTACGTATAATGAAACCTATATAAAGCACATCATACCATCAAGCAATGGAAGTCGCTGCCCAACCGTTTTCGTAACCTGTTCTTCACATTTACATCAGTTTGAGGTGGGGCAATCATTCGAAAGATGGAGTCTTGAACATAAAACGCCCAATTAAATTCTCGAGCAATCTTTCGGCTACATAGCAAACAAACCAAACCCAGCCTCAGTCGACGATTAGGCAGCGGTGAGAGCACGACACCTATGCAGTATAAGACATACAATCGCCAGTACTCAATCAGGTTCATTTGTGTCGCCCAGTCAGGGGAATTGACGAGTTCAGACAGTCGCTCCCAATCGACATTTGTTTTCCCCTCATCACATAGCTTGAATTTATCTCTAAACTGCATGCAGAATGGGTCGTCCTCAGTGATCCTGTCCACCGTTATGATATCTTTCCCGTGGCCATGCGGGAGGGCGTAAACTGCAGCGATTCGCTCTGGGGTCAACTCCAACACACGACCGTCTGTAAACCGGAAGCATTTTGCGTCGTGGTCCCAAGACTCCATGAGGTGGACCATAGGGACAACAGGGACATGATTACCTCTGATCCTCAACATCCCTCCAAAGCAAGAAACGTTAATATAATCCCATCTCCCGTCGGAATGGTTCTCGGCCAGCTTTTGATTAACATCGAAAACGAGCTTAGGCACACACGCCAACTGTGTGGCCCTAGCACGTTCACAAAAACAACACTCACAACTGGGATGCATTCATAACAGGAATGAATCGAAAACCTAAATCCAATAGCCACTGTACAAACAAAATGATTTGAATATCCTAAATAACACAACACGAACCACTGAAAAGGTGGCTTAGTAATAATAACAGTGGGGCACCAACGGCAAAATCAAATTACAAGCAACAAAATCAATATTGGAGGAGAACACTTCGAAATCAGACCAAGAACAAACAATTCTACGCATAAATTACAATGCACAGAAGCATTACAAGCCTACACCAGACAAACACTTCGAAATCAAAAATCCCAAAATAAGAAAATACCAACAACTTAATATAGAAGCATAAATTAATCCCTAATTCGGGAATTGGGGAAGAACAACGCCGCGGATCCCTAACCGGATACCCAAACAAAGAAAAAAAAAGTCTCGGCATCAAAATTACAAAACGGAGCGGATAAACTACTCACTCGGTCGGATTCTCGTGTGGTTCCATATCGATAATGAGGGAGGCAAAGAACTGGGGTCGTCCGCTGGAACGACCAATCGAACTTCCGGCGTGCGTCGGATATGGTGGTGTTGTAAACCCTCCAAATCCGCCTCTCGCATGTTCTCGGTAGTGAGAAATGATATGTTCCCCTCAATGACCAAGGTGTTATATAATTAAAAATGGAATGATATAAAACAAGACAACATTAGGTCAATGGATAATGAGACAACAAAAACCCCACAAAATCTTCTAAAAAATTAAAAAAAATACTCAAAATCTATATAATTTCGGACAACATTAGTGGCCCATGACACGTGTAAGAAAAATATTCATCCAAAATATTCCCACGATTGCCGGATATTTAAAAATGTAACCTCCCCACAAAACACTCAATTATTGAAAAATTAAAAAGGTAACTAACTAATCAAAAAAACTGCCATATGCGCAAGACCAATATAATAGCACAATAGAATCACCTCCAGAACACTCCGGAGATGCGGACTCCGGACCAAAACCTGTTCGGTGATGATTATGTGTTTGAATTTATTAATGGTAGTGGGTTTAAAATTTTAATATATTTATTTATTGATGTGATGTGATGTTTTGTGGTTAATATTTAATTTTTTCCAAAAGTAGAAATGTGACAAAAGTGTTGGGACGGATAAAAGAGGAAAGTGAGACATAAATAATGAGACGGATGGAGTATTTGGAGGCTAAGGGATTAAGCAAGAAATCCACCCAATTTTCCTAACCGTGGCAAGTGAACCAAACTATGGGTTATGTAGGATCTTGTGCACCAATTTAAGCCAAACAAGGATCATTACTACTAGAAAAAATTTGGATTGTGTCACTAAAATATTTTGGGTGAGGGTATGATGCGGACATGAGGAGTCCGCACCGTGCGGGCTATGATCTCGACCGTTGGTCATTTTCGTCATCCAATGATTGAGATCATTTGTAGGGTTAGTTTCGTAATTCAGCAACATGATATACACAACTCAGCCACGGAGCCAATCCAATTTAGCGACGCGGCCTATGCAATTCAACGACATTATTATGTCCATCTCAGTGACGTTTAAAGTAGAGCCTTTTGAAGTTATTGCGATTTTAAACGCATCTCAGCGACAGAGCCTTCACAATTTAGCTACATGGCTATGCAATTCAGCGATATTATTATATTCATTACAGCGACGCAATTTTATATATTTCAGCGACATAGTTGTATGCATTTTAAATGCATCTCAAGGACGGGGCCCACCCATTTCAGCGACATGACATATGTAATTCAGCGATAAGGCCAACACAATTCAACGACTTGATATAGTACTTCTCAGCGACATGCTGTATAAAATACCGAGCAAGTAAAATTACGAAACTAACCCTACAAAGGATCTCAACCGTTGGATGATGAAAATGATCAACGGTTGCGGACGATGCCCGCACATCCGCACTGACAAAACGTCTGCACCATACCATACACCAAATTTTTTGGTAGCAAACAAATTCGGGCGCTAATCAAGTTCGGTCGTAAATTCAGTAGATAACCTTTTTAGTGACCGAATTTTACCAAATTTTTTCAGTCACTAAAATAGAAAATTCTTGGAGTGATTGACTGATCATGAAGGCTTTCCTATCCTTTGGACGAAACCCTAGCCCTCAAACTCTATAAATTCTCACCGGGCGATCCTGAAATTTTCCTATGAATTTTTCAACGGATAATGTTTACCTTTCTATTATTTACACAAACCCTTCAATGCAGCCCACCTCTCATCATCTCCATTCTTTCGATGATTTCAGCGGAATAGAGGGTTAGGTTTTAAGTGTTCTTTGAGTGGGGTGGCCATAAATTCGAGTTCCTCTGATTCAATCCCCATCCTTGGTAAGTATAATGCCTTCCAATATCCTCTCCATATTTGTTTTTTGGATTTTTAGATGATGGAAACTTAAATTCTTCCTCTTTCGCAAAGAACGTAGCGACTTCGAAGGTGTTGGGTGATTCCGATGATCTTTCTTCCATTTCAAAACCTTCAAGTTTGTAAATTTCACTACCAATTTGTGTTAAAGTATGCCAACAACCTTATATCATGCTTTGGGTCAAAATCTATTTGTGGGTTAGTCTTACATGTTTAACAACTTTCTACTCGCCAAATCCTTACACATTTGATCCTCTGTCAAAAATCATATTTTTCTCAATGATAGTCTTTCTCTTCTGACCATCTGCATGAAAAATTTAATCTATATTTTAAGAATGTGCATGTTAAATTTTAAAATTTTTGGACTTACAGATTAATATACCATAAACTTTAACAACGTAAGTGTGTTGTTGAAATCTGTCGCAGATTTTGTGGTATGTGATAACCTACCTTTTTCTCCTACTTGTAGGCCTAATTTACTTAAGTTTCTTCAGGAAAATGCTCTTATATATCTTACCTATTCTCTGTTCGATTTTCATAATTTTTGGCCAAGTCAATTATTCCTAGATTTTCTATCATTGTGGTTGTGTTGCTGTTACATGAAATTTTAAAGTGTAGTTGATTTTATGAACTTTTAGCCATTATATATACTTGTGTGTTACACTTAATATTGCATCTTTTATGATAAATAAACAAAAAAAATTTGGGTATACATAGTTAAAGATTAAATCTTTATGCGACTATCGAGATAAGAATCGATTCTTGACAATATTATACTTGTTAATTATGCATTGGATTTGGGTGGTATGTCCATGCTTGTTCTTGAAGGTATGCGCACTTGGTGGAGCCCGTTGGGCCGACCCCTTTCGTATGCCAAAACCGCGCGCTAGTTGTGTGTATGAGTTTATATCCCCCTCTCGTATGCCAAAACCGCTCGCTAGTTGTATGTACGAGTTTATATTCCTAAGTATTTCGTACGCACTTTACTTATTGTCCCCGAATGCATGTCGATATGTAGTGCACTGCATGAGTTTAATTTGTTGCGAATTCAACCTCGCTTGTCTTGTTACTCTTGATTTCCTTGTGTTCTATGCACAATGGTGGTAACTTGGTAAATTTTGGTATTGCTGGTTGTACAAATTGAACTTTTATTAAAACTCTAACTAAATTTTATTAATTAAGTATTATCTGTAAGTATTATTATTCATTTAAAATTATTTTATGGGTCAATCCCATGGCTTGATATGGGATGTGCTAACTTACTCAGTAGTTTTATACTGACGTCTGTTTTTTTTTTTTTCCTTACAGACTCCCAACAATAATCATATGAGCATTCGAGCACGTCATTAGGGATTGGGATAATTTTTGAAATAATATTCGCATTTACTTCGACACATCCCATGAATCTTAGATTAATGTGTTGGCCCTGGCCCTTTTAATATTTATACTTCCTCACATGAATCTAAATAGTGAATACTAAATAGTCAATTTACTAAATTTCCTTTATAAAATATTTTACATTGGATTTTTAAGTTTGTTAGGACTTGAGCCTTAACATTTTTAATTAAGTTAGTCAATGACGAGTTTAGGAAAGATGTGGCGGTACTATTCTAACCTTGTATTTGATTTTGAAAACCGGTATGCTACACATACTTATTGATTTTAGGCCTTCTGATTATGGGTGAACATTCGAATTTTTGGTTTGGATTTATACAAATTCTAAAAACCGAAATTGACCGAAAAATCAATCCAACCTAATCCGAAATCCAAAGAAACAAATCGAGCCAATCCGAAATTGCAAAAAAAAAAAAAAAAAATCAGAAATCCGACCCGAAAATCAAAAATAATAATTCAAAATCACTCCAAATAACAAATCAGAACAACTAACTAAATTAATAAAAATATTTTCAAACTCACATTTAAGTTTATAAAAACAAGTAACAACGTCCACAAAATTTCAAG
Source organism: Hygrophila difformis (assembly GCA_030278955.1). NCBI lineage: Eukaryota > Viridiplantae > Streptophyta > Magnoliopsida > Lamiales > Acanthaceae > Hygrophila > Hygrophila difformis. The sequence goes on along the minus strand of JAOANR010000010.1, from coordinate 17,909,842 downwards.
TCACAACAATATCCAAACAACCAATACTAAATAATCAACTGCATTAATAAAAGTAACTCCAAACGAATATTTAAATTAACACTATGTATGATTTTTTATTCTTTATTCATTTATATTTACAAATTATTTAATAATTTGAATTTCGAATTAATTCGAATTTTTAGTGCCTCAATTCGAACCAAATCAAAAACTTGAATAATCCAAAACTAAATTTCAAATTCAATTCGATTGGGATCAAATTTTTGAATTATGAATATTTTGGTCACCGCACTTGTGATTGTACAACCTGATAGCTTGTACTGCCTTTTATCTCTTTAAGGGAAGTTACACTTTAATTTCCTGCATAAAAATTCTAAAGTGCGCAAGTAGATATACTTCTATTATTTCTATATTATAAGTGACCTAAAATTAAAGTAGATCAATTTTTGTCATGCACTCTATATGAGGTATAAAAATAAAATAATGGTAATGAAATAGTAACATATTCAAAGTTTACGCCAAAAACAAAAGAAAAAAAAATGTAACTTGTTGCACTCTATATGAGGTATGAATAGGGTGACCGCAGGAGAAAAAAAAAAGTGTTTCTTTTTATTTTTTTTAATTTCTTTTTTCTGGAACACCACCATCCTCCACACTCCCTACACACGCCGGCACATGCACATAAAACAAATTAAATAACATAACGTAATCAATAATAATAAAAATAACAATTACTTTCGAGGTACCTCAAGTGAAAGGGTGATCAGTTAGGGTCTGTTCTGCACACAGAGTTATAGCTGTGAGCTGGAACTGTAGCTATCAGTTTTATTTAAGTGTTTCATATAGCTAGCTTAGTTGTCATGAAATTTATAAAATGACAAATATTCTTGGGTTTTGATGTAGGCATTATCGGGTAGTGGGTTGATTGTTGAGTTAAAATTATAATTGGATATAAGTAAGCTCGCTAGCTTTTTTTGAATGCTACCTTAGGTAGCTTCAATTTATAGAGTTTCAAACTGTAGCTACAGCCCTCAAATACCAGTGTACAGAATGGAGCTACAATTTTAATATAAAATCATAAGCTACCAAAAGCTCCTAAAAGCTACCAAAAGTTACGTGCATAACAGACCCTTAGTAGTTAGTTTGTATTTTTGGTTGAAAAGATTTGATAGGAATAGATTTTAGATTTATACTGCGGCGGATTTAGAATTTTTTTTAATAGTGTCACAAAAATAATGGAAGTTTGATTGGAATTAAGGATGATACTCAAAATACAAAAAACATTGAAAAAATCTATGTTATAAATGATTAAAGTGGTATCATCACAAAAATTCAGTGATTGCACAAAGACAAAACAAGTCAAATCTAAAAGATTTTTCTAGCTTGAAATAACCAATCCGGTTTCTGTAATGGCATAACAATTGCCAGCAGGTGCAGGCAGAGCTAAAAATGATGTGTAGCCCTTTGTAAAGTGATGTATAAGCCTTATAAAGTGATGTATAGATGATAGTTTATTTTTTTATTAGTTTTTGATTCATAACCTCCATCCATCACTTTTTTATATTCACACATCATTTCATATACACATATCCATTACTTTTGAATGGTCAGCATCTACAGACTGCCAGCACCCAAACGATTTCCTGAAATAACAATTTTACCAATTTGAATGTCCGAATTACCGCGACCTCCTTCCTACATCCGCCTACGGATCTATAGGTCAAATCATTTGTTGTTGATTGGATATATAGATCTTGTATAAATGCGATATAAATTTATATAAATAAACATCATCGAGTGTTTGTTGATGTCACAAATCAAACTATGGCCACCTCACCCACATACATGTTACAAGATCATGCATATGTGTTCCCTGTAGAGAATTATTTAATACTTCTACTTCCTCCATTCTCTTTTAAATGCATCATTCCTGCATTTCACGTCGTCCAAGATATATTTTTAAAGGTTAATAACTCAAATTATACATAAATAAAATTTATAAAAATTTGATATTCTAAAACTACGTGATTAGACGAATCTAACAAGATATCACTTGACTATATTTTTTCTTATATAACTATGTTAAAAAAATTAATCAAAGTTACTCAATGAATGGTGACTACTATGCAAATAGATCACTTATTTGAGAACGGAAGTAGTATAAAATACTTCCTCCATTCTTATTTATTTGCTACAGACCTACCCAGTACGCAGTCCAATGCATATTTTAAATCATTAATAACTCAATTTCGATACAAGTAAAAATTCTAAAAGTTCGATATTTAAAAACTGCACGACGAGACAAATCTAACAAGATCTCACTTGGCTATATTTTAACTTGTATAACTATAATAAAACTTTAAGTGAAAGTGTGTGTGAATAGTGTCCAAAATCTCAATGTCGCAAATAAAAAGAAACGGAGGAAGTATAATAGTAATTCATAAGAATTGAGGATTTGGCCTGCTCACAAATCTTTTAACTCCTAGCTGCTTAAGCTTGGAAGCTTTCTTGCGTGTGTATATAAATCATTCAAATAATGATATTAGCTTGGAATATGAGTATTCAGTGATGGTTTCATTTGGTAAGTCACATCAGTAATAGTAGTAGTAGTAGTATATTTTACTGAGGTATTGTCTGAACAAGAAAGGGGGTACTCATGAAAGCAGCTTCCTGCTCTGTTTCAACATGGCATACAATTATGTTGTACTTGTGTTAGTATTATTCCTTTAATATTCTGCTTGCATGTTAGATCAAAATAAATACAATGGCGGATAAGCTAGGTTTGTGGACCAAAGATTCGTCGTCCACCTATTCATCAAAGACAAAGCCCCACAAGTCTGTGTCGCCCTATGGTGAAGACCCACACATACATCAGCAGGGTGCTATGCAGCAGCAAAACATGGTTCGTGGTGGCGCTGCTGCAGAGTACCTCTTAACAAAAAACCCAGACCCAAAACAGAGTGGTCCAAGACCAAACAAGTTTGGTGCTGCAGGATACCTTTACCCTGAAGAGGAGTCAAGCACTCCCCGGAAACCAGCGTGAGGACCTTCACAATATTTATGCCTCTTAATACCAATATATCAAAAAGAAGTGCAGCTGTGTGTGTTGGGTTGGGGGATGGATATGTTTGGTTAATTGGTTCCTTTCAACTGATTTAAATACTAGCATGCATAAATCACATACTAGGGCTTGCCTACTATTACAGTTTTTTAGGTAATATTTGCGTGTTTGCATACAACGGTTGGTGCGTGGATTATTGAAATTATAGATACATGATAACATATTCCTGACATATATTGTATCTATAACTTGAACAATTGATCCTTCGAAACAATCACAGAATCAGGAAACCACAAATTGAGCTGTTGCAAGAACATTTGTATACCTGGAAACTTGAACCAGAACTCAACCAGCCATAACACACCAGCAGCAGCAGAGTATCTATATCAGGAACAAATCTCATTAGCAGCTGGACTAATGGGGATCACGCCAGCCAGACGATGTAACAAGAGCATCGACGATGGGGATGTCACTTGGAGTCATTGGTATAAGACATAGCAACTGCACGTGATTGCATAAGTATTAGTAATACTTAATAACTCGGAGATTAATGTGTCGTGTGGTGTGACTATGTTTTACAGGTATTGCTTTGCTTACCCAATACATAAGATTGTGATGAATAAATCAACATACCAAATAAAGGTTTCTTCCACTTGCGGTCCTTTGTAAGCTCTTCATATTTTGTGAGGAAGGCATCATAATAGCTACAATTGATTCATTGTTACATGTAAAGAACACATGGGGGTCAAAACATATAAATTCAAAATAGATAGAGAACACCCCCGAAGAGATAAAATGTACTGAACTTGATATCTGCATATGTTAATACTCAGGATTTATATATAAACAAGGGCACACATACAACACAACATTCAATCTACTTCACATGTTCCCATCCTCTACACAGATTCACATGATTTCATCCTCTACTTCATACAACAGAAATACACAATCAAGTACAAAGAAAGTGTGAAAATTAAAGAGCATAACAGTAGTATCAGAAAAGTATCAAAATTAAACAATGACACTTTTTAAAGGGTATGGTGACGAACATGGGAACAAAAGATTAGATCACTCAGCATATTACTACAAAATCAAGCCCTTCCAAGGTAAATGCAGAAAGAAAAAGATAAGATTGAGGCAACATGCATTTTAGCCCAAGGAGGCAAGGACATGGATAATTTCCACCAATGTGACAGGACGATAAACTTTCAACAAACTAATTTACAGTGCTTGGTCACTTTACAATGCTAGAGACCAAGAAAATGCAGCGTCACTTATAAAAGTGTACTAAAAGTTAAGTTCGGGACTTTGATTGCTGAAAATCAGATTCTATAAAGAGAATAGATCACATACCCTCCAGCACGGCCCAAGCGCCTGGCCGCCTGCCCATTTTGTCAAAAGCAAGTCCTATGTAGACAAATAGCGAACAAAGGTGTAAAGCTCTGAAGTTAAGACTGGCTACCAAATCAATTATGAGAGTACAATAATAGTTAAAAAATGAGGAGGTTGGGGCCATACCAGGTAAAAGGATCCACAGGTTCATTTGCAAACATTACTGCATTGAAGACATGCCATAATTCAGATATCACATAAGGAAGCAGCCACCCAGTAATTTGCCGGCAATAGTAACAATTTACAGTCATAATAATGTATGTGTGAAGCAGAGTATGAGCATATGAGAATGAGAATTATTAACAAATATTAATGCAACATTCAATGATGTCAGGCCAAATATAGATGATTTCCCCAGTACATGGAATGAAAGTCCAAAATCACTGGATTTTATGAAGAAGTTAGGAATAACAAGATATTCTTGGTATGTCTTCTGGAAGAATGAGAAAGATATCATTTCTTAATTAACACGACGTCAACCCATCATGTACTCCTATTTCTTGACGCATACACCGATAAAAATATGTAAAGCATTCCTAATCCTATTGTTCATTTAAAAGCTATATGCCCTGTCAATCATGCATTCATGCTCTACAACAAACTTACTTCCAGCCTACTAGTGCACATGAAACAGTTCAAAGTATAAAGAAATAAGACTTACCATCTTTGCGTTCATTTCCCTCGGCATCACATGGAGCCGGTTCCAATATATTCAAGAAATTTGGGACCAAATAATCCATCCTAGAAATGTTCAACATCCTCATGAAACTATTATTGTCTTCCACCCTAGGAACATAAAGCTTTTTTGGCACTTGCAGATGATCACCTTGTAAAAAGAATAACAAAATAAGAACTTGCATTTCATGGATCTAGCATTCCAGCAACGAAATAAATAAATAAATAAATAACCCCCCCCGTGTTATCATAAAGCTTGAAGTGCAATGAAGTGGCAAGCGTGAATGGGCACAATCACAAGAGAATACAGCACAACATCTAACATTATGTTATTAGCCAGTAAAGGCATAATAGACATTCCAAACACTATTTGCAGAAAATAGTAAATGAGGGCAGTAATCACATATTGCACACATGAAACACACAATCAATCATTTTCACAGCTAACCAAGCTTAAGATGAAAATAACAGGGCATTTTATAAATCACCAATTTTTGACATTGTACTATAACTGTAATTATCATTAACCAACTTTGTTGATACTATCAGGCTTATTAGGAATTGAGGGGGAATAAAAAGATTACCCGTGCAAGTATTCTGCAAAAATCTCAGACAAAATTTTACTGGTATCCACTTCTCGCAAAGGAGCACAGCTGATGTAAGCACATAGTCTTGTACAAGATTTGAACCATGGAGCATTCAACACTATCCTCTGTATTGCATCATCTAAAGAAGAGAAAAATTAGCACAAACCGAAAATTCCAAGAATACCAAAATGAGCACAAATTCATAATCGAGTTAACTGAATAGATATGCATCAATCAGCTTTTAAAACAAACTGAGCTGGGAGTCCATGGACTTGAGTTCTTTTCTCACTTTGGTGCGAAGAGCTTTCTTCAGCTTGAAAAGTGTGTACACAGGGGTTGTGGCGACGGTATTGTATGCACTCATGGTGGCTGAGGAAGGTTGAGGGCAAAGAAAGGAGGCGAGGTCCCGATTGGTGGCGGCGGGCGGTGGTGATGCGGCAGCGTAAATGGGTAATCTGAGGTGGGTGTGGTGGTGGCGGTGGTAACCCGGAGGACCAAGTGGTGCACTAGACCTGTTTTATTCATTTTGCTATATGAACTACAGGTTGTTTGTGAATATTATTCTTCCCCATGCCTGAGATTTTGTTGCTTGAGTTTATTCATCGTTTACAGGGCCTTCAGCATTTGGTGTTGATGCCACATTTAGTTAAAAATACAATAAACAGCTTGGGATTTGCAGTAATGATGGTCTTGCAATCTGTGCTCAGGATTCAATACAAGCCATGTTGCTATCCCGGTATGCTATATTTCTGTAGAATTATGCAAAATTCTGAACTGTAGTTTTAGCTCAATATGTGAAATCGAGCTGTGCTGCTTGCTACTCTCTTTTCTCATGAAATCTGATGGTAATATATAACCAGCCGTATAATCCCTAACATAAACTCCCAATTCTTTGAGGAGGATAGGCACTGCAGTCTACCAATTCTACCATCTCCATTTCAAAAACGGCTGCAAATTAATCCCTTACACTCCCAAATCTTGTATAAATTATACTACAAAGGACAAAAACGAAGGTTTTCCTACTCTACATATTTCCTCATACCAGTAATTCACAAAGTAACAATAGAACAAAATCCATAAAACAAAACCCATAAAAGTTGCTACCCATTCACAGGACTAAAAGAATTCACTACCCTAATCCGACCTTCAATTACTACTACAGCCACATAATTTCCCAGCCACACAAGCATTACACCCAAAATCAAGAAATTTAACAGCCAATAACAAAATCCATAAAACAGAACCCATAAAACTTACCTCCCTGCTGCGTCTCTCGCCGGAAATGTCGACAGGGGGAAATTATCTGGTACCCATGAACAGGGAGAAGATTGGAAAGAAAAACAACGATAAATAGGAAGAATTCAACAATCAAGAATCAAGATCAAGAAACTGGTGTAATTGACGATGACAGCTGGGTAAAAACACAAGCCAGAAAAGATTACAACTGGGTAAAAAAACACAAGCAAGAAAATACAGAATTTTTTTTAAAACTAGCCGTTATAAGAAATCTATAACTGGTGTAATTATAGATGACAGCTGGGTAAAAGCAAAAGCCAGAAAAGATTACAGCTGGGTAAAAATACGGAAGATTACAGCTGGGTAAAAAAACACAAGCAAGAAAAGAAATTTTTACAATTAGCCGTTAGAAAAATCTATCGAATCATAATAGGTGACCGGTAATAATTAAGAAATCTTAGAAGCTAAGACATTTACTGCTATAAGTACCCTCACCCCTATCCTCTGTTCTTCCAATTTCAACAATCGCACACCAGAAAAAATCATATTCTTTCCGCTGTCAATTCTGAGAAAGAAAGCTAAAAGATCAAATAAATCAATTCAAGTAATTCTGAGACTCGTGAGAGTGATGGATAGCACCAAGAAAACCTTGGGCAAGAGGAAAATCCCTATTCGGAAAATCGAGAAAAAATCAAATTTGATGGTGACCTTCAGCAAGCGCCGAGCGGGTCTGTTCAAAAAGGCCAGCGAACTCTCCGTTCTCTGCGGTGCACAAATTGGGATTCTGGTGCAGTCGCCGGCCGGAAAAATGTATACTTTCGGCAACCCCTCGGTGGAATCGGTGCTCCGCCGATTCCAAAGCGGGGAAGCTTCGTCGTCGGGTTTAGGCGACGATTCTGAAATTAGGGCGGACATTGGGAGACTATTTTATACGGAAGCTGTGAGGGAATTGCAGATTGAAAAGGAAAAGGAGAGGAAAATCAAAGAAAATGGCGCGAATGCATTCTGGTTTGTTGAGCCTCTGAACGATGTACTAATGGAAGATGATGAAGAGGAACTTGAAGAATACTGGGCCGCCATTGAAACCCTAAGGGGTGATGTCCTTCGCCGAATTCAAAATATGGAGAAGCCCACAACGCAGATGAAGGCGGCGGCGCCGGCCAATACAACCTCGAATTGGTCGGAAACAGTTGTTGGGCCGGCGGAGGCGGCGCAATACACGGCGGGGGCGGCGCAAAATTACGGTGATAACAACAATAGTCGTGATGCTCTATTATTAAATGCGGATGATGTTTGGAACACGGGGGCGGCACAATGGCGCGAGATGGGAGATACCTTGGCGGGAAATTGCAGTGAGGGCGGAAGTACGATTTCCGAACTTTCGGGAGGAGAGATGTATGACATGGACGACTATTTCAATGTACGTCGTCTTATACTATCCAGTTTTTTTTTTTTTTTTTTTTTTTTTAATTCCAACACTACCACTTATGCACGTCCATAATTACGTACTGTTTCTAATAATTAAATAATTAATGATTGTAATCTGTTGATTGCAGTGGGACGAAGCTGAATTGCAGGCTTTGCTGGATATATGATCTATGGTTTGTCCCTCGTCCAATATTTGGAATTCTTGAATTGCTGTTTCTGAAAGATGATGGATCAAATTTCAAAGAGGAGGATGTAATAGAATACGATATACAGAGAGATAGGAATGTCATCAAAGTGTAAATTTTTGTAAGAATGGAATAAACTTTGAGGTATCAGAATTTATTACTGTTTCTAGAAGAATTCTGAAATCCCAATTTAGGTTTGATAAACAAACACTGTTCATTTGAGTATTCATCGCAAATTGGATCAAATGGGCCGCAAAGTTTTCTGGGCCTGAGGAGGTTTTCATAAATTTTGGGCCACTATAACTTCCTTTGTTATTAATTTGCAATAATGAAATACGAAGTACTAGTATTATTTTCCATACTCCCAATTTGCGATAGTTAGAGGCTATTCATCCGAACGCATAATAATAATAATAAACATCATGTTTGGTGAAGGCTCTTGGCATTCCGCAAAGCATTTCAATAGAGACTCATAATTTGAAGTCAACTGCAGAATAATTAGTCACGCTCTTACTTCTTGGTCTTTGTAAGAAAGAAATCTATATAATAAATTCTGAATATTTTTTGGCTTGTGCAGACTTTATTGTCCTTATTAAATATAACTGATTCTTTTTAATCTTTAGGGTTTTATCAGTAATTATACCACCATTTTTTAATCAATGGCTACAATTAATCCACATCATCGCTGATTAATCGCTGACTAATTCCAACTCACCTTCCATGTCATCAATATCTATATTTAGACAATAAATCTAACTATTAATATAATAAAATCTTGAGAGAATCTCTATATATATTTTTATAAGATATAAAAAATTTATTACACTTAAAATATATAAATTGATTAAAACTATATAATATAAATTATTTGTTAGTATATATATTTTAATAAATATTATTATTATTATTATATTATTAAATAAATTTAATTTAGGTTAAATTTATGTCTATAAGTATAATCCTATATCAATATAAAGAATAAATTTTCACTAGGCCCCCCGACTTTATGTCGAATGTTTTGTACATTGACCGTATTGGTCTGATTCACACTTTGCAAGTTATGCAATAAATGGCTCCGGCCCACCCTTTTACCGAAAAATATAAAGAATATAATAACCATATTTTTGTTGTGATAGTATAACAACTATAGCCTATTAGTATATAAAGGTAGTAATAACGAAGAAACGTAATAATAATGAAGAACTATAATGAAAGTGAGACGAGAGAGAGATTTTGAAACTGAAGAGTGAATAGAGAGGATTTGAATATGATTTCATTGATTCAGTAATGTACCTATTTATAGAGGTTACAAACCGTCTATAAAGGATAGGATTTAGGTAGACAAGTACAAATTTACTTCCTTATCAACAAGATAGGATTAGCCAAATAGGAAGTCAAATACAACTTCTCTTCGTCATCTTTATACTTCACGACTAAGTCATCCACATTCAATGAATCTGTAACACTCCCTCTTGGATGACTTCAATACAAAGAATATGCCTCGTTAAAACCTTACTTGGAAAAAACCCTATGGGAAAAAATCCAAGTTAGGAAAAAGAGTACATGATTCTTGTATGTTTACTTCTCCCTCTGATCAAAGCATCAGTTGAGATTCTTCAGTTGCCGCATCCCGATACTCTTCACCAACTTCTCGAATGTTGCTGTCGGTAGTGCCTTGGTAAACAAATCTGCAAGATTATCAGCTGATCGGATTTGTTGTACATCTATTTCACCATTTTTCTGCAAATCATGAGTAAAAAATAATTTGGGTGAAATATGTTTCGTTCTATCTCCTTTTATATAACCCCCTTTCAATTGCGCTATACAAGCCGCATTATCTTCATATAAAGTAATTGGAGGGTTTTTATTTTCGGACGATAACCCACAATTCGTTTCTATATAGTTAGTCATGGATCTAATCCAAACACACTCTTGACTAGCTTCATGCATTGCTATGATTTCAGCATGATTTGATGAGGTGGCTGTCAATGTTTGTTTCGTGGATCTCCACGATATTGCAGTACCACCACATGTAATTAAATAGCCAGTCTGTGACTTAGCTTTATGTGGGTCTGATAAGTACCCAGCATCGGCATAGCCGATTAATTCATGTCGAGAATCGTATGAATAAAATAGACCCATGTCAATCGTCCCTTGGAGATAGCGGAATAAATGTTTTATTCCTTTCCAATGTCGTTCAGTAGGAGATGAACTAAATCTCGCTAATAAATTCACTGCAAATGATATATCTGGTCTAGTGCAGTTTGCGAGATACATTAGTGCTCCTATGGCACTTAAATATGGGACCTGTGGCCCAAGTATTTCTTCATCATCCTCTTTTGGTTTAAATGGATCTCTTTTAGGATCAAGTGACCTTACGATCATTGGATTACTTAATGGATGTGCTTTGTCCATATAAAATCGTTTTAAGACCTTTTGGGTATAGGCCTTTTGATGGACAAGAATTCCATTATCCAAATATTCAATTTGTAAACCAAGACACTTTCTTGTTTTTCCAAAATCTTTGATTTCGAATTCTCTTTTGAGATATTCAACAGCAATTTGAATCTCTTCAGGGGATCCAACTAGATTGATATCATCAACATATACTGCAATGATAACAAATCTTGACCCATTTTTCTTTATAAAAATGCATGGGCATATTGGATCGTTTATGTAACCCTTTTGAAGTAAGCATTCTCTTAAGCGGTTATACCACATTCTCCCAGATTGTTTAAGCCCATATAGGGATCTTTGTAATTTGATGGAATACATCTGTTTTGGGTTTGCTTCATATGCCTGTGGCATTTTGAACCCTTCTGGAACTTTCATATAGATATCAGTATCTAATGTTCCATATAAATAAGCAGTAACGACGTCTGTGAGTCGTATTTCAAGTTTTTCATGTACTGCTAAACAGATAAGGTATCTGAATGTAATTCCATCCATTACTGGGGAATAAGTTTCATCATAGTCAAAACCCGGTCTCTGTGAGAACCCTTGGGCAACTAATCTCGCTTTGTATCTTACAACTTCATTTTCATCATTTCTTTTTCGTAGAAAAACCCATCTGTATCCAACTGGCTTTATATTTTCAGGTGTTTTAACAATCGGTCCAAACACATTTCTTTTAGCCAGGGAATCCCATTTGAGCCAATCATGCCTTTTCCGACATTCGTCAACCGAATTTGGTTCAAAATCCTCATCATCATTCATAATTTCAAGTGCTACATTATATGAAAATGCAACATCAATAGATGTTTCTTCTCGATTCCAAACATTTCTATTTGTGACAAAATTTATAGATATTTCATCATTTTGATGATTTTGCTCTTCAAGAGTCAAGTCCCCGCAAGGCTCAGTTTTGTCACTTTTGATACTATGTATCTTATCAATATCATTATTCAATCCTCTTTTCTTTCGAGGATTTTTATCTTTGGAACCGAGAGGTCTACCACGCTTTAAGCGTGCATCAGACTCATCTTTAGCACTGATAATGTGTTCCTTTGGAACATCAATTTTGACTGGAACATTTGCTGCCGGTATATGAGATTTGGTAACCCTTTTAGAGTCACATAATGCATCGGGCAGTTCGTTTGCAATTTGTTGCAACTGTACAATTCTTTGTACTTCGATTTCACAGTCTTTTGAACGAGGATCAAGGAAATCCAACGGGATTTTCCAATTTATATTCTTTTTCGGTTGATCCTTTTCTCCCCCTAATGTCGGGAAACGTGATTCATCAAAATGACAATCAGCATATCTTGCTGTAAATGAATCCCCTATTAATGGTTCAAGATAACGTACTCCCTCCGTTTCTTTTTAAATGTTACGTTTTGACTTTTTTTACTGTTCATTATAGTACTTTGACTTCTATTTTTATTATAGTTATTGAAGACAAAATATAACCAAGTGAGATCTTGTTTGATTCGTCTCATCTTGTAGTTTCTAAATATCAAGTTTTTAGAATTTTTACTTATACCGAATTTAAGTTATTAATTGTTGAAAATGTGCATTGGCATACGTGCAAATGAGAAATGTAACCTTTAAAAAGAAACGGAGGTAGTATTATCGAGGGTGATTCATATCCGACATATATTCCCAATCTTCGTTGGGGTCCCATTTTGGTGCGTTGGGGTGGTGCTATTGGGACATATACTGCGCAACCAAATATTCTCAAATGGGATACACTGGGTTCATGCCCAAATGTTAATTGTAATGGGGAGTATCTATGATAACTTGTCGGTCTTAATCGCACCAACATTGCTGCATGCATTATAGCATGTCCCCAAGCTGAAACTGGCAACCCGGATTTCATTAATAATGGTCTAGCGATCAACTGCAATCGTTTAATAAATGATTCAGCTAGTCCATTTTGTGTATGCACATGGGCTACAGGATGTTCGATGGCTATGCCTATCGATATACAATATTCATCAAATGTCCGGGATGAATATTCACCAGCGTTATCCAAACGGATACTTTTAATTGTATAATCAGGGAACTGTGCTCTTAATCGTATGATTTGAGCTAGTAATTTCGCAAACACATGGTTGCGTGAGGACAATAATGTCACGTGAGACCATCTGGTTGAAGCATCAAGCAACACCATAAAGTATCTGAATGGCCCACAAGGTGGATCTATAGGTCTACATATATCACCCTGAATTCTTTCAAGAAAACTAGGGGATTCTGTTCCCACCTTTTCTGGTGAATGTTTTACAATCAGTTTCCCTTGGGAGCAAGCAACACATATATAATCATTGTGATGCTGCATTTTTTGTCCCTTTAATGAATGGCTATGGGATTTCGTAAGGATTCGCCTTATCATTTGGCTTATAGCCTAGGCGATCATTTGGCTTATAGCCGTTTTCGTCTATCAGGTGATAACTTTTGATCATTTGAGACTTGGGAGATATAAGTGCATTTTTCACAATCAATATTGTCCCCTTAGAGAGCTGAAGGTTAGCTATGCTAGAACCTTATATTTTGTATTTTCACTTATAGTGTTGCCCTTGGGGAGCTGAAGGTTAGCTATGCCATGGCCTTCTATTATATTTGCACTTTCACTTATAGTGTTCTCCCATATTCAAGTAGGAAAAATACATTTATCACATTTGAAAACATATATGTAGTACGTGAGATAACAGTGGTATAACATAATTTAAAGGTCACAATAAAATGATTGTATCATTTTATCGTTGAAGAAATTTGCACATCTTTGGATGGCATATTTAGCATATCAATAATGGCTATTTATAATATCAATAATGTCGTCAACATTTCCTCGGCAAGGTTTATTTCAGCTTGTTTGCTTTATTGTATCAATAACTCTCGCAAACTTGTACCAAATAATTAGTTGCACGACAAATTTTGGGACTATGTCCTCCTGCCATATTGATAACATTTTCCTTCAATTTCTTTGCCTTATCTAGGCACAATTTCTGGCAATTATATTACCATTTCAGAATCTGACTATGTCAGTATACATGACCAGAACTAAAGATTCATGAAATCTATTGGTATAACCAAAACTAAGATTTATGAACCCTGTTGGTATTCATGTCATTCTTTCAATCAACATATACACATGACCAAAACTAAAGATCTATTAAATCTGTTGGTATAACCAAAACTAAGATTTAAAGACTTGTTGGTATTCATGGTATTTCTTTCAATCGCCCTTTTTTCTTTCGCTATGCAACATCAAATTTAGGGCATGTGATATTGAGAATATCTTCTCTAATATCATTTTCATTAATATTCATGTCACATATCACAATTGTGACACTATTTTGAACATGACTGAATTACATCATTTACAGACTTATAGTCTTGCAGTCATCATGTGCCAATATCTAGCACTTGGGATATTGATCAACTTCAAATGGATCATTTTGTTTCCCATAGATCTATGATCTTTTGACCGTCATTTTCTTTCTTTCTTTTCTGCGGTCTTGGCCTGTGGCCATAGTTTCATTAATAATGGTCTTTTCTCGACCAATTGATTCCAGAGGAATCTCAGTATCCATTCTCCAGGATAAATAATTAATTCCGGATTTTTCAACGGCATAAATTCTGATCTGACAAGTTATTCATAATTTATATAGAAAATTGTAGGAATATATTACCTCGATCTCTGATCTTTCCAACGGTAAAATTTCCTGTTTTGTCAGATTAGTCATAATTGTATTGAAAATAATAGAAAACAATTACCCACGGAATTTTCTTGTAGTTTTGGAAAATTTCGTCAGCACCACGGTATGAATTGGAATTTCAGAAAAACTCGAACGAAACTCTGGTAGGAATGAAAAAATCCAACAGCACTCGGACCGAACTTCGACAGGGATGGCAAACTCCAAGCGGTCGTGCTGATAACGTGTTGTGATAGTATAACAACTATAGCCTATTAGTATATAAAGGTAGTAATAACGAAGAAACGTAATAATAATGAAGAACTATAATGAAAGTGAGACGAGAGAGAGATTTTGAAACTGAAGAGTGAATAGAGAGGATTTGAATATGATTTCATTGATTCAGTAATGTACCTATTTATAGAGGTTACAAACCGTCTATAAAGGATAGGATTTAGGTAGACAAGTACAAATTTACTTCCTTATCAACAAGATAGGATTAGCCAAATAGGAAGTCAAATACAACTTCTCTTCGTCATCTTTATACTTCACGACTAAGTCATCCACATTCAATGAATCTGTAACAATTTTAAATAAAAAATACTTTATTAAAAATATATATTAAATAATCAAATTCAAAAAATTAGTGAACTATAAAAATTTAATGAAATTTAAATTCTCATGTCTGTATAAGGTTTAATTTTAAAAATTTAATCTCACAAATACAATTTTGATAAACTAAAAAAATTTAATCAATTATAAAAAATTTAATCAAATTTTTTTCATGAGTTTTTTTATATCAGGTCTAATTTTGAAACTTAGTCTCATAAATATAAGTTTGATAAACAATATAATATAAAGAAAAACTAAGTATTATAACAAACATATAATGTTATAATTATTTTAATATATTTAATTATCTATAAATACCTAAATATATAAATTCTAGATATTTTTTAGTTTGTACGGACTATATTATTTTTTTAACGTCAATTCATTATTTCTAAAGAAATTTGGAAAACTTTATTTATGGTGTAATTAGTTCATTGATTCTAAAAAATTGATTAATATAAATTGATTTATCACCTAAAAAAATTCATATCATTCTAAACAAATTCTACATAATTTATTTATGGTTGCTTAATGTGTGAATTTTGCATAGGAAATTAGAGAGTATATAATATGTTCGTAAAAATCCCTCCATTCCATTTTTGTTTTATTTTTTTTAGTTTTGTTCTTTCTTTTTTTTTAAAAAAAATTACTGGAGCCTTTTGAGGAAAGAATTAAATTTTGTATATATAATTTTTTATAACAAAAACTTGAAAAATCATTTTAAGCTATTCATTCAAATGCAACATAAAATCTATATCTGCATGCAATAGGTATAAAGAGTAATTTATAGTAACATATTAACTCATAAACCTTTGTAATAGCTAATGCTTTCCTATAGCCTTACTGAAGTTTACACTCCAATCATCTTTTAATATTTGAGACTATGCATTTTTAGTCCTTTAGGCCATGATTTATAATTCTATTTGCTGGGAACAATTATCTCTTACTGCTTAAGGATTTACTCTTACACATTATCTTTTGATATTCTTCCCCGTTGATTAGCTTATAACTTATAAGAGGATATTGTGAATTATAATCCACGTTTTAATATGGATCATCATTCATGTCTCATGACATCGTATTATGTTGTGTATCCCAATTCCTCAATGAAACAAGTATGCACGCCTGTCTTTGAATCTTACATTTGGTTTTGAGATTATGGCTGAGATCTGATATCAATGATTGCTTTATTATAATTCATGGAGAAACATAGATGCTCAACTCTCTTCGAATCTAATAATTGGTTATAGGGCTGAGATTTAATTATGAATGTTTTCTTTATTGTAAATTTTTAATTCATGACGCAACATTCATACTCAACTCTATTAAAATCTTTCATCCAAAAAAACTCTATTAAAATATAATATTTTCTAGGTCTTCTAAATAATGGTTTGTATAATATAATTTATTGAATCCATCTTTCCTACTATCTTATTGAAATTGTGGAGATTCATACTCATAGTTAGAATAGTTTGGTTTATTAAAATTGGTGGATCAAGATATTCCTATAGAAATTGATGTTGATTATGTCGAGGTAATGAACTGATTATTTATTTTGTTGCATGTTTTATGATCAGATTGATACAGATTCTTATGGTTTCCTATGCCTATGTTATGAATTTAAAGTAAAGCAAACTTTATGCACAAATAATAATAAAACTATAAATATTTGATTTTATTTGGAAAAAATAAAGAAAAAACACCGCCCGCGAAGCGCGGGTCAAAAATCTAGTACTACTAATTTCTGAAGAAAACATGACATCACACTGAAGAAGAAATTAAACCACTGCACAAAATTGTAAAATTTATACTATTCTTAGATGAATGAAAAACAGGCAACCAAACAATGGGAACTCAATCATTGAGAGATAGGACAGTTTCTAGCTTCTTTTTTTAAAAAAAGAACAAAAGAAAAAAAAAAAAGAAAAAAAAAAAAAAGAAAAAGAAAAAAAAAAAACTTTCCAAAAGGTTCCCAGATATAGGTCTGCAATAATTAAAACAATTGAGATTCGGGAGATCCATCCAATTCACTTGCCCATATGCAACTTGATTAACAAGCATATCTGTCTACTATTATAAGAAGAGGGAGAGCCTAATCTCCCATTTCATTCTGAGCCATTGGATTGACATTCTAATTGAAATCCTGACCGTTGGATCGAAATGGGCGCGGGTCGGGTATGATTTTATTTTCCAGCTATCTTCCACTGATGCCACTTCCTCCCACTTCCTCCGTTTCTCACTTCGTTTCTCCATAAACCCTTCTACTCTTCATTTCCTCGTTTCCTCCGCCGTCTATCCTCTTCACCTAAATCCGCGATTCCTCTCCAATAGCCCCTCCTCCGCATCCAATCGGTGGCGCCCATTTCTGCCTTACCTCGCGGTCAGTTCTTCGTTCCTCATCTTGCGCGATTTTGTTGGGCCAGCACCGCCGGACGCCGCATCGATTTGGCGTTCTTTTCAGGTTGGGTTTTGTGATTTCGGTCTGGATTTAGCTTCATCTCGATCTTTTTAGGGTTCCTCTCCCGCGTCCGACGATAGCGCCGCTGTCCGTGAGACACTTGTCGACCGCCGCGCCTGTTTCTCTACCCTCTGCGTACATCAGCATCGTCGGTACCGCTCCTATCTCCGCCTCAGCGGACCGTCGTCGCCATTGCCTTACCCATGCCTCCGAACTCGGAGTAGAGCTTGTTCATGGAAGGGACGAGGTTGCCGAGTGTGTTCACCTCCTTTCGACTCAATCACAAATACACCAGGCTTCCTCTGTAAGATTAATTTGGGGAAGGGCATAATTTTGTGCTTGTTTCTGTTCTTTCTTGCTTCAATTGGAATGAAATTTTGAGTTGTTTTCTTTAATTTAAGAAGGTTTTTGCATGTGAATTAGACTTTTTGGCATGTGAAGTGCTGTTTGTAGTGTATTTTTTGGATCGGTTTCTAATAAGTCAAATGGATTGATTAACAAGTTATGGTGGATGGGGGTGAGGGTGAGGCCGTGAGGGGCTTGATAGAGCAAAATTGATTGGCTTTAAAAGTTTAATATGGTGTAAATTTGTTCAGTTTTTTACATTGTATTACTGATGTTTGTTCTCGTTGGAGGCTACTATAAATTTGATGGTGGAAAAAACATTTCAGTTAAAGAGAGTTGAATGATTAAATAAATGAATTTACATTTCAGTTACACCAGTTACATTGTATTAGCTCATTATTTATTCATTTCATATAACTGGTGTATATATGGTGTATAAATGAAGGCTACCATTCACTTAACTAACGGCAAGGTTACATTTCAGTTCTTTACATTTCAAAGTTTAACATGGTGTAAATTTGTTCAGTTCTTTATTGAAGCACCACAGGAGATTCCTCCATCAAACTGAGCGGCAAGGTTACATTTCAGTTCTTTACATTGTATTAGCTAATTTTGAACTGGAAATGCTATGGTTTGTTCTTCTGGCTGTGGGAAATTACTACAAGATTGGTTCTTCTTATTTATTGTCTGCATATGTCCATGGCTTTCCAAAGTGAATTTCTGCATTTACAGCTTTTTGTTAATTTTAATAATTCTACTTTGCTCTTCTCTGTTTAGCTGTTCTTAGTTCATAAGCTCACACAACTTGCAAGTTGTATTAGAAAATTCATATAAACATCATAGGTTAGGACATTTTCATCCCAGATATTGATCTTTGTACTCCCAATGTTTCCAATATTTTCCGTCTAGCTGAGCAAAATTTCAGCTAAGAGTTTGCGAAATTTTCAAAATCAGTACTTGAATGAGCGACTTTGAGAATGGGAAACAAACATGATCCTTCTGGTCTGAAGTGACCAAATCTTGATTGAAGACATTCCTACTCTCTTTTGTTTTGTGATTTTAAAGTGATGGACTGATGGTTGCATATCTTGGCAATATGTTTTGGATTTATTTTCTCAATTGTCTATCAACTTAGTTTTTATGCTGCAGATGTTCTCTTAGATGATTTTCTGGTTGCCGAGAACTCTCAATTTCAACTTGACGCCAATCCCCCAGTTCCACCATCTGATAGAGCCTTGATGACTGGTAGTCCAAGATTTAATGATGCTAATTCATCTCCGTTTTCCCCTATATCGAACCCTGATGAAACACTGCCATCTGCACATCTTGTGTACGTTAATGTTGTTTATTTATGTTTCATTTTTCTTTAGAGAAGCGAGGATTGTAATTGCTTAATTAATTTTCTTTTCCATAGTATGGACAAAACCTCGATGGAAAAACTGGCTGAGGCATCTGCTGCTGAAGCTGAAGCAGCAAATGCTGTCTGGCAATCAGCCCAGGCAGCATCAGCTGCTCATGAAGAAACATCCATATCAGATGTTAATTCACTATCTGTAGAAACCATATCCGAGGGTAGTGACACAGATGGCGATGTTCACCTTCACTCCAGAGCGGTATAATTTATCTGCATTTTTGGCTGTATACAGTATCATGTTTATCTCAACCATGAATATTCATATATCCAACGTTTCAGGTTGTAGTTGCCAAATAGGCTGTTGGAAACTTGGGAGGAATGGTTAGGCAGCTATCCTTGGATCAATTTGAAAATGAGAGTAGACGAATGATCCATCACAGAATGACCCGTCAAATCCTAGAAGATTTATAAGGCAGAAATCTCCTGAAGGCTTGCATAAGAAGGCAAGCTTTAATCTTAAAACTCTTCAAAAATATAAAATCAGCACAATAAAGTTTCTCCATCCAATATATTGATCACTCTTTACATGTTGCAGATTGTATCAACTTTGCTTAGGCCTCGGAATTGGAAACCACCTGTTAACAGAAAGTTCTTTCTGGACCTTTATGAAGTTGGTGAGCTGTGTTATGCTGCTGAACAGATTTTCATGCATGAGCCTACAGTTCTTCAGTTGAAAGTCCCTGTCAAAGTGTTTGGTGATCTTCATGGACAGTTTGGTGATCTGATGCGGCTGTTTGATGAATATGGGTTTCCTTCTACTGCTGGGGATATCACGTAAGTTTCACTTTGTGAACTGATGCCTTATGGAAGTGAACATATTTCATTTTTAGTAAGTGTAAGCATATTTGGAAAGTTTGATTTGTAAACTCCAGAAGTTTAAGGGTTCGATTATCAGAAGGATTAAGTCTTGTAAAAATGCATCAAGATAAACAAGCACGGTGTAATTAGAATGGGCTTTGAATACATTATTATATATTTTTTTACTTCCCAAAATATGCTGAATCAGTTTGGCTTATGGGTCGGATTACCTGTGGTTTACTTTTTTTAATGATTTTTTCCGGTGTCTATTCGGGATCTTCTAAAAAGAATTTAATGCCTTGGATCTTTGTTTTACTATCTTGCAGCTTAGACTCTGCACTTTTGTCCTCAACATCAACTGATGGATCAGCAAGGATATGGAATACAAGTAATGGTGCCCCAGTTATTACCTTGACAAGGAATTCTGTAAGTTTAGATTATTCATGAATCATGAGTCTGCTTGCCTTTTCTATACGCAATGTTTAGCTTCTATTTGTTCGTGTAGGATGAGAAGATCAAACTCTGTCGGTTTTCTAAAGATGGGACAAAAAGATTATATTTCAACACGGGATATTTGTCTCCTTTATACACAGGATGTGTTTAACAAACATTAATTCCTGCAACGTCGAGCAGGATCTTTTTGAAATCCGCTGATGTTTCATCCTCTCTTGCTCCTGCTAGCAGCTGCTGTTATGATAGCTCCTTGACTAATAATCCAACTATACATTAGGATCTTTTACCATTTTAAGATATTTTTTAACAATTGTAGAGTTGATATGTATCTACAATGATTTTCAGGTCTTCTGACCAAAAAGTTCATCAATTTGATAAACCATGCAGAACATGGTGAACTTGATCTAAACAAAGTTTCTGACACTTTAAATGTGATTCACCTTTGAAAATAATTTTTTGCGGTTAGTATAAAAGAAGTAATCGGCTTTCTTCTGTGCAGGTAGAGAAGAGGCAGATATATGACATCACTAATGTACTTGAAGGCATTGGTCTTATTGAAAAGAAGCTTAAGAACAGAATTCACTGGAAGTATGTCGCTGTTGCATTTAGGATTGTTAAGCTTTTGTACTGCGGATTCTCTAATGAATATGTGCTATAATACTTGTTTATGAGGAGCTATGTTATTATTTTCCAGGGGAATTGATCCTTCAAAACATGGTCAGGTGGATAATAATGCCACTCTTTTACAGGTTTACAATAGAAACATAATCATCTCCTACATAACTCCATCCCATTATTCTGGGTTAGGTATAAGAATTAATTGCCATCATTGTGTTTGATCATACCCAAAGTTTCTATTGCAGTCATGTTTATGCGTAATGAGTATTTTAGTTTGTCTATTTTAAATTTTCTTCTCTAAAATTGTAAATGCTGGTCTTATTTATTCTTTGTTTTGCTTGATGCAGAAATTTGTTCAAATTGAATCATCATTGATATTGTTTTCTCCTGTTTTTCATGTGCATGCAGAAATCGAAAGTCTTTCTATGGAAGAAAAAAGATTGGACGAGCACAAATAAGGTGTGTACTTAACAGTGAATTGTTCTGTAAATAAATATGTCGTTGTCAGTAGTTCCTTAGATATATATATATATTTTTATCCTATCTTACTAATGAACACTTAACATGCAAAATGCAGGGAAGGTTTAGAGATTTGAGTGAAGATGAAAACAACCAAAAGTAAACCTTCTATCTTCTTGCTTAAATTGTATGAATAAATTTGAAGCATTTCCTGAGGCCTGACCACTGTTTTCCCTGAATCACTTTGCTTGTCGTAGATGGCTTTTTGTAACTGAAGATGATATTAAAAGTTTGCTCTGCTTCCAGGTTGTTTTCTTGTCCGTGTGGTAATTACACATGACAATATTTGCGAAAGAAAAAAAGAAAAAAAAAAGGAACTTTCCGTATCAAAGCTCCAGATGGGATCACCCTTGAAGTTCCAGATCCTGTTGAGATGCATAAATAACCAAGATATTGGGCTGCCATTAGGTGTGTCACGAGTTGCTTTTCAATGCTTAAATAATTTCGGTTTTCTGAATAGGTTGTTGACTATCCCCTGAGGAGATACATAATTATACTCAGAAGCACAATGGGTCCTATTGATGTTTACATTGTCAAGTATTGCTTTGATATTTGCCAAATTAGTTGTTTTTGCATGGTTTAAGAACTCAAGGTGGGGACAATATCGTGATGTGAAGCAACCAATAAATTTATATAGCACATTTACCAGTTTTTATATGCAAAAACAATTCTATATGTTTATTTAATTTGCTTAGATTTAAGATTAATTCGTATGTACATTCTCAAATTTGTTTGTGATTATTAGGTTTTCGCCTTATCGTATTAAGTGAAGCATGGAATCCAACTTCTCAGAATGATATAGCTAATCGCATGTATTAATTCTAAAATCTGTGAACTCTTTTGACAATGTCATTTTGAACATTTTTTTTTAACTTTTGGAAAGTTTTTTAAGTCCTCTACTTCTGTCGAATAATTATTTTATGCTGCTCAACATTGCTTAAAGCATTTTCTATTCTAAGTAAACAACACATGTTCACTTCAACTTAAACTTGTGATTTGCGAAGTCACTTTAGGATAATTTGTAAAATGTAGACAACTATTTTACCCTTAAGAAAGGGGTTCAATAAAGGTTCTCCTTTTCTTTTCATATTTGATAGTTTGATTGATTATTACATCTCTTCTGTGTTGAAAGTTGTGGACATTTTCTGTGAAGGTCCAAATGCCGCTTGAACATTGACAAACATTGTGATGGTAATCTATGGAGCTACCCTCACTATCAAAGGCACAATGACCCAAGAGATCTTGAACATCCTTCATTTTGTATAGCTGGACTGGTAATTCTTGAAACTTGAAAGTTTAGTTATTATGATTTGGATACCTTTGACCCTTGAGATAATATTATGCTTAAGATCCCAGTAGTTGGGCTTTTTATTTGTTTTTTGAACTGATATTTGAAGTTTCTCATTTTTATCATAGTTACCATTTGAAAGTCATACTTTTTGCTTTTGTTTTCTTCCCTGGTTTTTCGTTTTATCACTCCAGGTTCCGTCATAGCTGTAATTCCATTCCTTATTTGTTTGTGCATGCAGGATTTAGTTCATGGATTTGATCAAGAAGTTGCTGCTGTAGTAATGGCTAGATTAGCTTCTTATAAAATGGAGACTGAGGTAAAATTACAGCAAAACAAACTATTATTAAAGTGGAAGACAGTTTACTACACCTTGCTTGGTTTTTTTCCCCCTAAAATGCTATTGCCAATTTAGCTCTTGTTTACTTCACTATCTGCATGAATTATGCCCTGCTAATTCAGATCACTGGTGACAAGAAAAGAGAATAGCTCTTGGAACATGCTGGCTTGGAAAAGGTTTCTTCAAAGACTTAAATAATTCCTCCTGATGTCAAGGTGATATCTCCATGTAACGATTTTGTTTTGGTGTCATTACTTACATGTGTACCCTGTGCTTAATCTGCATATATACGTCAATTTAATGAACAATTCAATCACAATTTTTTATTTACTGGAGCCCGCTAGAAATTTAATGCACAACTCAATTATAAATTTTCCTCAAAACTGCCCTTTCTTTGATGGTGGCAGGCCTATAGGCAGTTGTTTGTCGCCTGCTGTTTGTCACCTCAAGGCAATTGTTGCTAGAAATTTTAACAAGATTATTGATGTTAACTACTACCCTGTTGAAACTGCAGAAAGGTCTAAATATGCGTCACAGGCCTATAGGAATTGGGCTACAGGGTCTTGCAGACACGTTGATCAGAGATATGTTCTGTTGCTGCCTTTTCCCAAGAAAGCAGTCGAGTAGCAAATGTATGTACCTTAAGTGTTGATAAGCTAATTTATTGACAAGTAGTTAGTATTGAAATTGGAAACATATGATTGAAAACAAATCATTTATTTGATATTAAATCATTATTACTCTATCCGTACAATAATTTTATCTTATAATTAGGAAACAAATTCTCTAGATTGTTTTTGGCTATGTCCTTGTTGGCATCACAATGGTTGATGACGGATTATGGTTTTTTCTTTTATTTGTTCTGCTTCAGGGGCTGATAAACTTTTGGGTGAATGAAAATGTGTTCAGCAGTGAGAGAATAAGTAAGGTATGTTGACACTTTTCTCTTATTCCCTTTTTCCTCCATTCTGTGTGATGACATGAAGAGAGAATCACACTGTTGCCTAATTGCTGCTCTGACATGTTTAGGCAATAGAAAAGATTAAGGCAGCCAAGAACAAATCTTCACAGGGCAGCTATGGATTTGTTGAGTAGATTTAAATCAATATTTTCCTTGATAAGTACCGTTTTCTCATTGGTTTCTGTGAACGGGTTAGAATCATTCTTCAAACCAGTTGCTAACACAACAATTCCTGCCAAGCGACAGGTATGCTATTCTTCAAACCTATGTTTGTAGACTGCATTTTTCATTTCTGATGGCAAACAATGTAAGAGTTGTTACATCTACTTATCTGTGCTGCTTGGTTTTTGATATTTTAATTGTCATAGTTGTATAATATGTACTTATCATAGATGGTTGTGACTTGTGAAATTATGCACAACTTAAAAACAGGAAACGACCGAGAAGGAATCTGCTAACAAAAAGGTAAAGGCCAGGGCTGGTGCAGGCAAGAAGAAGAAATAGTTTTCCCATGTATTCATATGTTTATGATCTTAGACTTACTGCAAGCAATTGAGATAGGAGGGGAGTCATTTTACACATGGATGCTGATCCTTTAGACTGGGGCACCAGGTGAGGGAATGCACAAAGGGCAAAGGGCTGCCTTTTAATTGTATTTGTACGCTTTCATATTGATATTTCCTACTAAAAAACAAATTACTAATGATTAAATAAATAATGTAAATACTACTTCTGTCAATTAACAGCGTAAATACTACTCCTCTCCCTGAGGCAATGAGGCCCAACAATATTATTTTATAGGTAATAAATAAATAAATTCCATAAACAATAAATTAATATTAATTATATTCCGATTCAAAAGGAGATCAGATTTCAATTTAATATTGTATTTGATATGTTTTTCTATTTTATTTTGGAGCTTTTGTGCTAATACTGGTTAATTGTTACTGATACAGGGCGAAGAGGTTGATTACCGAGGTGTACTTCATCGTGATGGCTCTGCTCTGATGTCTGTTTCTTTGAATCAATTGAAGGTGTGTCGTGTTTTGATGTTTGTATAAAGAAATGTTTTCATTCCTTCCTGTGCTTCTTGTTTTAACTTATGATAATCATCTGCTTAATGTTGTTTTAAATAGGCACCTGAGCTTCTATACAAGTATTTAGCGGCAAAACTTGTTGGAATGCCATTCAAGGTAAGAACTGAAAATCCTTCAATCCTGCTGGATATGGAATTTCAATTTTCTAAATCGTAATTTTCATAACATAATTGATATAAATGCAGGATCTGGCAAGTGTCGATTCAATCTTGTTGAGAGAGCTTCCCCCAGTCGATGATAAAGATGCTGCAAGCAATCCATTTTGTGGCAAGATTTTGAACCATCACCATAAATAACTATTTTGTTGCCTTTGGCATGAACATGACATGAGCGTTTTTCCATCACTATCTCCAGCGTCTCGCTCTCAAGCGGTTGATAAACATTAGTATGGGAGTTATAGTTCCTTTATTCGAGCAGCTGACGAAACCATTGCCCCATGCCATGGTTTTGACTCTTCAGGACTTGTCCACTGGTGCCCGCAAACTTCTTCCAGAAGGTGCACATTCTCTCTAAAGCCGAAAACCATTTTGAATCCACCGAAGATGAAATATGTCGCGTTTATCTTTTTTTCTTGAGGGGTTTGGGTTTGAATGGAGCTTTGACTGTTTTTATTGGTTTTTGGGTGAGGTGTAGTTGCTTGAGGATTTGATTAGCAGGAAAGATCCATCAGAAGCGGAAACTTAGGCCTCTCTTAATTTTCTGTTGGATGGTGCTGGTGAAGCTTTGATTTGTGCTTTTTTGGTGCTTTTGAGAGATAAAAGGCGAAACTTATGAAGAAGTAAGTGCTTTTGTTAATGAGGTTATGCATTAAGAATTGACAAGATTGTGCAGATGATTTATAATTATCCGTGTTACACTCAATTTATTTTTATTTGGAACTCTTTCCCCTTTTGAGAGAATTTACAGATGATCTTTGTTTTGTTGGGGTTAGTAATTATGTTCCTTTCGTTTTTCAATGTAAGTCATATTGATGATGTATGACTATGGATTTTGCTGCATTCAAGCTCAAATGAACTTGGAACTTTCTTTTCTTGTCCCTTACATAATGTTTGTTTGTATATTGGAATCAATAACTGTGTGTGCATTATGACATGGACATTGATGCCAGAAGTGTTTTCTCTTTTTCGATTCTTATTTTTGGGTATATTTTATCACACATTTTATTGTGGCTACTTTTGTTCAGGAATCATTACTTGTTCCTCTTCTGTTTACAGTTTTTTTCCATTTGATATGCCTTATTTATTCTGTTCAGAACAGTGTTGGTATGTATTCAATTGAACTTTTTAATGTTCTACTTGCCCTCGTGCCTTACACATGCCTTTATTGAATACATGCCTTTAACATGCCTTGGTTTTATTTTTAATCAAATGTATTCAATGGACTATACTTCCTATTGATGCACTTAATGTCCTTTGCTGGTTCTATTTGTTTGTGCTCAATTGTAGTTTGAATACCAGGGACGAATTGGCATTCTCTGCATAGCCTTATCGCTGCTGGGGAATTCTACCTCATGACTTCTTTCTTAAAGCACAGTGTGGATATCAATGCTCCTGACAAGGTGATCTGAATTGAAACTGCCAGTTGGACTTTATTTTCATGATATGTAAAAGCAAAGTATCGATATCTCTCTTAAAGTTGGATTACGATCTTGAATCCGTGTGTTTCCTCGGCTGCTATTGATTTCTTTGAACTGATTCTGTGTTGTTGTAGTCACTATTTCTCTATTCCTGTAGAATGGTTTGAGAGGAGTCTGCCCACAGAGCAATAGTTGGCAAAAAGAGCCTGTACCTAACTCTCTGTTGAGAGTATCTGCCAATCCTTTTGTTCATGACCAAGTAAGCCGGAATGAACTTTTTGTTTGTCATAACCTTCATATAGAGAAAAAAAGATGGAAAAACCATGATGAAAAATAGCTGGTTAGGAAACTTCGTTGTAGAATTTTGTGTTATATGCTTATCATATTGGGACGATTAGTGTGCGGAATTGGGAAGGATCAACCTCTGCAACAGTTTTTCAAAATGTGTACATAGAAATTTAACTACCCACATTTCTATGCTTGAACACTCCATTTTTGTGGGCGATTTAGCACCAGATGTTACAGATTATCTGTTGCAGGAGACTTTCCGAGTCAACTACCAATCAGTTAGAGGAGCAAAGGTTGTGATATATCCTAACACATGGCGCTCGAAGGGATATGGGTTTGTTAGGTTTGTAGATGAGATGGAAAGGAACCAGACAATGGTTGAGATGAATGGCGTCTATTGCTCTACCAGACCATGAAAATTAATGCAGCAGTACCAAAGAAAACATCTGCTGGTGTCCAACAGCAATATGCAGCAGCTGCAGGTGAAATTATTTTTCATTGAAATTATTTTTCATTAATTTTCAGGCCTCACATTCTTGAAGAAGTTTCAAGAACACTATAATCATCAATGTAAGTGGCCCTTTTGATTTCCTTATTTGATATTTGGGGATGTATGTTATTAGTTTGATTTTTTATTGGTGGTGGTGTTTCTCAAAAAGAGATAGTAATCCTTTATAATAGATTTTGCAAATTGGATAGTATTAAAAGATCAGACAAGACAAGATAGCTGGAACAGAGGGAGTAAAATATAAGGAAGACAAAGTCGCTCACCTAAAAAATATTACTCCCTCCGTCCCATTTAACTTGTCTTGTTTGACTTTTGCACACAATCCAATGCACGTTTTCATCAGTTAATATTTCAAAATATATACAAGAAAAAATTATGTAAAATATATATTCTAAAACTACATGATTATACGATTCTAACAAGATCCAACTCGACTATTTTTTCCAAATGTATACTTGAAATAAAATCGAGTCAAAGTTGAACAATGAACAGTGTCAAAAAGTCAAACAGGACATGTTTGGTGGGACGGAGGGAGTATTTATTTTCCCATGGACAGTTATATATCCAAAATATTGTGCATCGCACAATAACTCTACTAGTACTACTATATGTCATATTTCATATATATAGCAAACCCAAAAAGGAGATATGTCACCTCACCTGTTTCAGCAACACTAATTAAGTTGTACAGATCCTTATAGTAACAAACATGATCGTCAGGATATCCATCCTTTATTAAATCGTGATAGAGTACAAGGGAATGGGTTCACATCCGGATGTCTGCATATCCAGACGTGATATGTATATGCAATATAAGTGTTCTTTTTTTGGTTTCCCAGTAGACTCTAGATATTAATTTTCTGTCCTTTTATATGCGTTATAAATTTGGTCCAAATTAAGGGTTGCTTCCAAATCTTTCTCCCGAAATTGTGGCACTCATTTGTGTAGGAAACTAATTGTGGTGGGGCCCAGAATATTGAGTTGCACATTTTAGCTTCCAGCGACATTTTACATTTGTCTTACCATGCTATTTTACATTTGAGTTGCAGACACTCAGTCAGGCGCTTTGATCTCATGCTATTTTCCACTCACGTAATGCTATGCACCATGCCTTAACATGTTACACTCAATGTCATTATATAACATTGTCCTCTTTGTGTTGTTTAATGTGCCAGCCATATTCCATATTCCAGTCCATGTTGCTTTGTTATCGTGCTATGAGGCATTCTTGTCAATGATCATTCCACATTGTTTATATGCTTTTATCATGCCTTCATCGTGTTCTTTGTTTTCCTTGACTGTGATTCTCCCGCCATCACATATGGAATGTTAAAATCTAAACCATTACATATTCAATTCTGCCATCCCCAATGCTGTTGTCCCAATATGACCGTGCTTTGTGTGTTCGAAAATTGTGCTTTACCGTGTTCTCGGTATTACATAAGGGATACATATCACAGCATGTTCGACCATTGTCTTCATCATCGTCGTCGTCTACCCCAACTCCATTCAGTGGTAATGGCAATGAATCATCACAGCAGCGCAGACCATCATCGCGGTCGTCCACATAGCATTCCACATCCTGTGTAACATCATCTCCGTGACAGATGTCCTCGGTTGCCCTAGCATTCTCTCCGGCTTTACCTAGATCTTCTGGGGACGAATTCAGATCAAGCATCTTCGGTAATACTCTCCCTGTTCGAATGGTATGCTATTTTCCCCTGTTCCGGAATTCCTCCCCAATTTTCCATTTTCTCGCCATAATAAAAATGGAGGTTACTAATCCCTCATTCATGACGCCTTAAATTGGGGATAATCAGATCCACTTTCCTTTTCCTTTGTCATTGATATGGCTTTGAATGGAAGGTGTGACTGGATGGAGGACGCGTAGCATCTCCTCCACTGCTGCGGAACACGTCGGGATATGCAGACACCCAGCAGTCTGCATAGTAACCTATTCGGAGTACAAGAACTTCTTTTCAAATTTGATTCTGTTCCATCATCATCATCATCTGTGTCACCATCTGAGAATCTATCAACATGTTACAAGCTAGCTATCCAGAGTCTTGCAAGAGTCAGTCAGCTAATTCCCAATTTTACTACAACACAAAAAATCAGACCAAGTAAGGTAAAAAGCTTCCCGACCGACATGTATATCAATTGACCACATGAATACTCCAATACAAATACTATTATTTACCAGTTTGTTGAAGACAACAGTTTCCTAAGGTGTAAGAGTACCGTATTTTATGATGCTTGAATTTTTCCTCTTTCCATGATATATTCTCATCATCTGTGTTGCTTGTGAGTTGTGACTCGGAATAATGCCCTTGATCGATCATGAGGGTTTACTGACACAGAAAAAAACGACATAGTCCATGATTTGCTGCATGGCAGATATACCACTGATGGAATGGAAGTAATACAAGGAAACTTTGCAACCACAACATTTATACTATATAATATAGGAAAGGCATCTAATGGAGGATTTACTGCATCAGGGAACCTAACCTAAGGTGAGTCGTCAGCCAAGCTCTTAGCTCTGTAAAAACCAGATTTACATATGTTCTACAAGTGGCGTCCAAATCAAATTGTCAGCAAATTGAAATTTACATTCAACAATCACAGTGGATCTGAGGAATTCATTCCATTCACTGCTTCGCTGAACAATACAAGAGGAAATACTCCTAATCTCCTATTCTTCTAGCTTTGGACTGGAAAAATATTATAGGCAATGATTGTTGGTCATCTAAATAGCCATCGGTTGATAAACGCACGTGAGAGGCATGGGGGTAATGGGATTTATTTTTATTTTTTATTTTTTATTTTTTTAAAAAAAGAGCTCAAACTCGGAATTTATTGAAATAAAGTGTGCTGTGTCCGATCAACATATCACCATGCCAAATGCTTTCCAACTTGAACATAATTTTTTTTAAAAAAAAAAAGTGGTTCTTCACCAAGACACTAGTATATATGAAAATAAAAACACTCCTTTACTAAATGATCCAATTAAAATATTCACTTGGCGCTAAAAAAAAACATCCGACGATGAAAATATAATTTTGCTAATAAATAAAAGAGGCATATATAATAAATACAGTTCCGTTGAAACTTGGATTGATAAAACTAGTATACCTTATGTAAATGTAATGCCTGAAATTATCCTAAAATTATAAAATTATACTTCCTCCGTTCAGAATTGGTTAGCCAAACCAAATTTTAGTAATATTCATTAGATTGCTTTAATTTTTAGGCTTTGGTTAGGATGTTGAGACCCATGTCTCTTGATGTACCGTGGCACATCCAAACCATTGATGAAATATTGAAATCAATGGCTAAGATTAATACAAAGGGTACTATTGTAATTTCAATAAGATCCAAATAATCTCTATTCATTTTTCTCAATTCTCATGCTCATACTTCTCTCTCCCTCATAATCTACTTTTTCTTTTTGGAATTTCTAAAATTTGATACTAAATTTAGATTACATGTATCGAGTAGGTAAATTTTCATATAAAGAACGTCAAAATCCGAGTTCGTTTGAGAAAGTTAGAGTCATTTGAAGTTAATTGCAATTTTAAAAAATCGTAGCATTTACATGAGCGACGGTGGCTTTGCAATTCAGCGACGGGAGTTTTACAATTCAGCAACATAGCCTATACAATATAGTTTTTATGACAAACTTCAAATGGCTCTAACTTTTTCAAATGAGCTCGGATTTGGACGTTCTTTATATGAAAATCTATCTACTCAACACAAGAAATTTAAATATCCTACCAAAATTTAGAAAGTCTAACCAGATAAATATCATATTTTTAAAATAACGAGAATAAGATATCATTTCCTTTGAAAATATGGTATTTATCAATTTGTAATTTCAAAATTTTGATAGGAAATTTAAATTCCTTGCATCGAGTAGATAGATTTTCATATAAAGAATGTGAAAATCCGAGTTTATTTGAGAAAGTTAGAGTCATTTGAAGTTCATTGCGATTTTCAGAAACACAGTCTTTACATTTCAGCGACGGTGGCTATGTAATTCAGCGACGGGGGCTTTACAATTCAGCGATGGAGGTTTTACAATTCAGCGACGGAGGCGATATAATTTAGCGATATAGCCTATGCATTTCAGCGACGTAGCCAATACAACAAAATTTATGTGACAAACTTCAAATGGCTTTAACTTTCTCAAATGACCTCCGATTTGGACGTTCTTTATATGAAAATCTATCTTCTCAATGCAAGGAATTTAAATATTCTCTCAGATTTTAGAAAGTCTAAACATATAAATATCATATTTTCAAAACAACGAGCATAAGATATCTTTTCTTTTGAAAATCTGGTATTTATCTATTTATAATTTTCAAAATTTTATGAGAAATTTAGATTCATTGCATCGAGTAGGTAGATTTTCATATAAAGAACGTCAAAATCCGAGTTCGTTTGAGAAAGTTAGAGCCATTTAAAGTGCATTACGATTTTAAAAAAATACAGTCTTTACATTTCAGCGACCGGTGACTATGTAATTCAGCGACAGAGCCTTTACAATTCAGCGATGGAGACATTACAATTCAGCGACATAGCTTATACTTCCATTTCAACGACGTAGTATATAGAACAAAATTTATATTACAAACTTCAAATGACTCTAACTTTCTCAAATGAGCTCGGATTTGGACGTTCTTTATATAAAAATTTATCTACTTGATGCAAGGAATCTAAATATCAGATCATATTTTAGAAACTCAAAATAGAAAAATAGCAAATTAAGAGGAATGAAAGACTAACGAGTGAAAGAGATGAATAAAAATAATTTCTCTATTATTATGCCATGAATTGTATCAAAAGAGGGCTAACTTATGCAAATTTTTTATATGAACTTTATTTAAGGATAGAAATCACTAAATTGATTTTGTGAATGATTTTATTACTAAAGATATAATTATTTATGTTTGATAATTCTACCCTTTTTATTTTATAGCCATTGGATATTTTTGTATGGTTGAGATGATTTGTCTTGATGTACTACCATTCACATTGGTAGTACCATAACCATTCCCTAATTTTTATTTTTCATAGTTATACAAGTTAAAAATATTGACAAGTGGGATCTTGTTAGATTCCTCTCGCCGTGTAGTTTTCAAATATCCGAATTTTTAGAATTTTTATTTATTCCGAACTTGAGTTATTAATAATTTAAAATATACATTAGACTGCTTGTTGGGTAGGTTCATAGCAAATAAAAAAAAAAAAGAGGAAGTATATCTTTTTTTTGTGACACGAGGAAGTATATCTTAAAAACTAAAATAATAATTTGAAAAAAATTGCATCATAACTGTTCAAATTTAATTATAAGTACTAAACTTTGAAAATTTTAGGCTCTCACATCGCAATTCCCCAAAACCCTTCCTCTCAAGGTTGTGCATTCTTGTTTTGTGCCATGGCTGATCCCTCCTCTGACGGGTCCAGAATTTTTTTTAAGTGGTGTTCCAAAAAAATAGTAAACTATATTTAAATTAGGGGTAGTAGTTACAACACGAAAAACATAGAGGAAAACTTGGTGGAAATAAATTATTGTGGTGTCACCATCAAAATTAAGTGGTGTCACCATACCTATAATTTAGTTAAATGTAAAAACATTTCTACCTTAAAGTAACAGTTTCATCAATTTAAGTGGTGTCCCGTGCCACCCCTAATTATAATGTTAGGTATCAATACAAAAATACATAATATTATAAGTGCTATTAAATAAAATATCTTAGAAAAAATGAAGAAATGGATTTATGTAGAACTCCTTAGAATAATTTAGATTTAGTATTAATAATAACTTTTGTGAATATTCTAGAGTAGCATTAATAATAATTTTTGTGAATATTCTAAAGACTTTGCTCACCCTATAAAAGAAGGGGTGAGCCCCTTCATTTGTAGTTATGAGAAGTGAGTGAGCAAGTTTTGAGAAGTTAGTGATCAAAAGAGTAGTGAGGAAGAGTAACTAATATTTTATTTTTATTATTATTATTATTATTATTATTATTATTATTATTATTATTATTATTATTATTATTATTATTATTATTATTATACCTTCTTTTTGCGCATCACTACTTCTATCATAAATGAATATCGAAACAAAAAAAGTTCAATATTAAAATTTGTTTGTTTAGTTATCTTGAATTTAGTTCTTTTCACAATAATTAAAAACGCATAAATAGTTTTCCATATATTTTATAATTAGTTTTCACAATAATCAATATTTTCCATATAAATAGTTATCTTGGACAGAGTCGCGGTTGCATAATGTCGCGCCAGTTTCTCAATTCGTTGATAGAAGTCAACCCTTAGGGTTTCAATGGCTTCCCATTACTATTCGAGTTCATCATCATTCATTGCATTCTCGGGCGGCTCAACAACTCTTTATTGAGCGCCCAAGAGTGCAATGAATGATGGGGATGAATTTGAACAGTATTCGGAAGCCATTGAGGCCCTAAGGGTTGATGTCTATCAACGAATTGAGAAACTGGCGCCGGCGCCAATTGTTGAAAATCCAAGTATCAAACTCCCTGCTTCTTATTTTTAACTCTTTGCACAGTATCAACTCCCTGCTTCTTGTTTCATTATATCTTTTGTTTTTCTTTTGTTTCTTCTTTCTTTTTTCTGCACCTGCTTGAAATGATTGATTGTTTTCGATAGTTGTGTATTTATGTGTTTGAATTGCCGGTGTTTCGGTCGACCTTGCTTGATCTTAACTAGTACTATTACATAACCATGAACCCCTATGGTGCTATAGTTTTTAATTATCTAAAATCTGGCAACTTGATAAATTAAAAAAAAAACGGGGCAAGCTCAAAAACAAAACGGTTACATTGAAAATGAAAGTAATAAAAAAACAGAGGAATACAAGCAATTAAAAAATGAAAAGATGGATTAGATTTGAATTCCATTCAGATTTGGTTGTGCCTTGTGGAAGGTGGTTAAGCTTGGTATGTAAGTCTCTATGTGTGGTTCCCTTTTTATATATAAAGACTATAGAATATATAGATGGGCTGCTATGCTGTGTGATTATATATCATGAGTTGCATCTTATGGATAGCAGTTGTATTGCACAACATCCTCCGCAAGAAAGAAAATTGTTAGAGGTTTGAGGAGGATGGTTGCGATTCAGCTGAATTGAATTATACTATTCTATAAAGGGGTTGGTTACCTTGCTTGCATTGCATGATTCTTTATATAATGTATACATCCTTCGTATTTACTCCATCCATTCCACTTAAAATGTCATTTTTTATTTTTGGAAATAATTCAATTCACTTTTTTTATCATTAATATATCACATAATATATAGAACTGAAAATTATACAAAATATATGTTTCTACAACTATACGATTAGAAGAATCTAACAAGTCCGAACTCAACTCGGGCTATTTTTTTTTCAAATATATAGTTATGAAAATATTGAGTCAAAGTTAAACAATGAACAGTGTCACCCAGAAACCTTTAACCGTGCGCACTTATGCCTTCTCTGCAAGGCTAATTCGTACTGCCGCCACTGCTGGGAACTGCACAAGACAAACACTAGTCACTCTGAGTATTTGCAGGTAACTTGTATTCTCTTTATGTTAAAAGATAGTAGTACTTTATACTATCAATTACTTTTCTTTTTATGTATACATAGGTTTTTTTTTTAAAAAAAAAGTGTCGTCCATAAAAGCTGCAACATTGGAACCATATATAGATGTATCCCACATCCAACCCTACGTAGAGCAGTGCACAAGCTATGTCCATTTGAGAGGAGGAGTTGACAAAGATTCTAATCCCAATCCTGAATGTTGTGAATATTGCGGGAGAAAAATGAGGTTTCACTTACAAATTCTTTCTGCAACCTCGACTGCCAGGTCTGTAATATTTTTCTCCTTTTTAATTCTTGAATCAATTAAATTTTTATATTGTTCGTTTTGTACTTTCAGATTAAAGGTTGTGTGGAGGGTGGTCAACAAGGCTCTACGAGTAGGAGTAGGGAAGGGCAAGGGCAAGATAATGATAGTATTACTCCTCCTAAGAGGAGTAAAGGGGTCCCTCAGGCGGGCCTATGTAACTGAATAGGATGTGTAAGAGTAATAAGTCGTTTTGCATAAAAGTGTGGTACTTTGTTCAAGTATACAGGTTTTCTCAAACAAACAAAAATATAAACTTTTTTTTCTTCCTTCTTTTCTCTTATTTGTTTTTATTTTTGTTTTTTTTCTTCTTCTCAATAAACTATGACACAGATGAATGGTATTTTGTATGTTATCGACTTTCATTGGCTTGCTCCAGCCTCCATAAACTATCACACAGATGAATGATATTTTTTATCCATGCTCCTTTTCACTTGATGAATGATATTTTGTATGATACCTATCACAGCTCATTAGTATTGAACACTAAATACCTATTGGGTTAGCACACCAATACATGCTGAAACTGAACTTTTTCAATTCAGCATGATATTCAAACCCGTAGATGTTAAAGATTTAAAACTTACAAGCACCCCATTATGTCCGTAATTATGGATATTTAAAATTTTAAAATTTTAATTTTTCACATCCTTATCAGTTATCATCCCTAATTCTCTATGGACTTGAGGACCGTGTTTGGGAAATAATTAGACATTAACGTCTGGATTTTAGAGATTAGAGTTTGGAGTTTGAGATTAATGGTAAAATATAGGGCATGATTTGTTTTGGTTTTTGAAAAAAAGGAGAAGTCGGTAGTAAAAGGAGAAGGGGAGAGAATGAGAATTCAAAAGCAAAAGCAACTCAAATAATTGTTTGGATTGATATTATTAAAGTTGTTTTTCAACAGAAACATGTTTGGATGAATTGTACGTAGAAGGACTTTTAATATATTAAAATTACTAAAATGGACATAAATATTGTAAATATATTTACAATATACATTTTATTTCCTTTTAAATGGGGATATTTTTGTATTTTTATTCAAAAATGACTTATCCTTTTAAAAAAATAACCTGCTACCTACTTCTTAAAAAAGGTTGAATTTTAACTTTTGCTTCTCATTTGACTTTTAAAAAAGTCAAAACAAACAGTTAAAAAAATTCAAAATGACTTTTGGGTGAAGCAAAAGTCAAAAGAAGAAAAAATTAAGCCAAACCAAACAGGCTCATAGTTTTAAATTGAGGTAATTTTGAATAATGGTGTTTGGTAATGCAATTTTAAATTAGAGTTTACAGACTGGAGTTTGATAAGCTAAAAGTTGTGGGAGATGAGCGTTTAGAGTTTAGAGTTTGGAGTTTAAAATTTGGCAGTTATTGAAATTAGTATTTAATATATATATATATATATATATATATATATATATAGATTTCTAGTTTATTTTTAGTATGCATTTTAAAAGTCAAAAGCTAGACGCTAGCGTCTGTTAACCAAACGCAGCCGAGATGTGAGCTGCGGGTCCATAGACTTGAGTTCCTCTCCCACTTTGGTACCAAGAGCTTTCGTGAGCTTCAAGAACCCTTAAAACGCTTTTAAGAGAAACAACCCTTTAATGCCTATTCGATCCTCGAGTGATTAAAATCTATTAAGACCTGGGGATATCCTAGAATTATCCAAATAAAAAAAAAACATGTGTGTTCAGAAAAAATTGATAACTGTATTTATACTTATAGTACTATAAATTTACATTTTATATATTCTTTAGTAAACTTTATTAAAAAGAAAAATCAAATTTATTAAGAAAATAAAAAAATTGATAATTGCAAAAATTAATAAATTTAATAATTTAATAATAAAAAATTGTAAAAGTATAGTGTTATTATACTACACTGCACAGGTAAATGCTGATAAATAATATGGAACCAAATATGTTGCATGTGGGGAATGAGGACTTAGCCCAAGTGGTTAAGTCCCTTGACTTCCAACGGAAGGTTGGAGGTTCGATCCCCACCGACCTCCATCCCTTCCTTTGATTCCATTGTAATTTGTGTGGCATGCGCTCCCACCACCCCTTTCCAAGCCTCCAATGCTCCTCCAAAATATATATATACTAGTTAAATACATGTGCGATGCACAGCGTAAAAGGGATGTACAACTGCCTATAGAGAAAGAAAAAATAATTATAGGTAAGTGTATGTGAGTTCCTATCTACAACAATTTATTTCCTAATTTGGTTGCCAGAGTAAGATCGTGGTGTGAGGAGCTCCGAATTTGAACTGCCAACTGAGTTCCGGCGTGGTGAGGGGGTCGCCGACCCATTTCCATAGGTACGGTACCCATTTCCATTCTTAAAGCTGCTGCTTCTCCGCGGGCTTGGCTTAGACCCATAGATGGATTCTTTCTCAGCGAGGAGCATATCATGTATCTTTTTCTGATCCTGAATTGTAGTTGCAAATAATAAAGAAGTCATTCAGACAACTAAAACACACATTTGTAATCAAACACGTATAATAAATATATGTAAAAAAATAACTTAAATTGGAGCAATAATACCACAACAAAGACAGAAGACAATCAAAACATAATCAAGTTGGTTAAATTTCAACCTGTACATTCAATCAAATTCAAATTTCAGAAATGAACTTTGTTTCACACTCCAAATATGAATTGCCTACAAAGACAAAATTATGAACATTCAAAATGAAGGGAAGGAAAATAACACCGTATTCTTAAAATTCCTTAAAAAAAGAATCACTTGAAAATGCAATACCATAAGCAATTGAATGTCAACCACACTCCAATTGAATGTCATCCCGACAATTCCTCGTGCTTTGGAGGTATATCCAATTAGTCAGAAATTGTGTATCTTGATATAAAGTGAAACAACCAAAAATATCAAACTAAACAATAATGAACTACAATCCGAAAATTCCAACCAATTACAAAAGCATCAAATAACCATAAAACCACAACTTTCAACTGATAGGAGAAAAGAAGAGAAAAAAGAAGAAGAGATACCAGCACCACCGTCATCGTCCAGCGATCGCCGTTTGGCTGAAAGTCTGTCCTTGGGTTCCTTTTGAACACTGGAATTATAATAACAAAATCTCAATTTACTGTTATGTTATTAATTAAGCATATAAAAATGGAACTGAAATG
The DNA here is from genome assembly GCA_030278955.1 of Hygrophila difformis. Lineage (NCBI taxonomy): Eukaryota > Viridiplantae > Streptophyta > Magnoliopsida > Lamiales > Acanthaceae > Hygrophila > Hygrophila difformis. The sequence goes on along the minus strand of JAOANR010000010.1, from coordinate 17,870,799 downwards.
ATCAGTATCTCAGTGAACAAAAAATTGAAGAATATTCAATGTTAAATTTGCAAGGAAGGTGCTTAGATAAGTATATTAATTACAGTAATAAGTTTATACACTGAGTGCATTTTAAGGGGATTGAATTTAAGAAGGTGAACAAGAAATAGTTATGCAAGCATCTCAACCAGATTTTCAGACATCTGGTATTTCAATGCCTTCCCAAAAAGTTATGTGGAGAATGTTTAAATTACCAGGCTTCAATGAATGAGCAAAACTCTGGCGAAAATTGATCAGGAGGTGCACGGGGTGCTAGTTGATCAACAATGGTTTCCATCAGCTCATAGACATTAACCCAGCCTTCTAGGTGTGGTGAGGAATATGGAAATTGCCCAGCTGCACACTCAAGGAAAACCAAACCAAGGCTCCAGATGTCACTTTTGTAACCATAGTTGTTTCCAATGATTCTTTCAGGCTAACAAAAAAATCATTCAGAAAATGCAAACATAGTGTAAATGTTCAGAAAGCATCAAACTGCAAGAGCAAAAGCGATGAAAGGCCACTTTGTTGTCTAGCAAAATGGCTGTGTGTGCTCTCCATGTTACACCTCTAACTGACTTTGGAACAGAGAGAGAAATAAAGGGGGCAAAGCAGCATGCAAAATACTCACAGACATGTAGTTGTATGTGCCAACAAAAGTGTTGGCTTGACCAGATGTGCTGACAAGTATAGCACTGACACCAAAATCAGTTATCTTGACTTCACCTCTGTGATTGATCAGCAAATTTGAAGGTTTCAAGTCCTTGTGTATAATATGCTTCTCATGGTGAAGATACCACAAGCCTTTAAGCACCAACATTGAAATAAACATCGTCAGTAAAGGATAAAAATCAACAAAATATTGAAACAAGAATACATACACCACCTGTTTACAAATTGCAGCAAGAAATGGTTCTGGAATCATGTTAGCTTTCTTCAGGATATCTGCAAGAGATCCACCATCCATATACTCAAGTATTATGGAGATAGCACCATTATCATAGAAAGACTGATAGCAAACGACAACATAAGGACACTAAGACGACTGGTTAATTTTCAGTTCTTCTGCAATATGCTTGCTCACATATTCTTCGATGTTCATTTGAATAACCTAAATTTAAGACAGAGGGTAAAGAAAACAGATGTTAATGGTTTATATACATGATCGGTGTGTAAATCATGTGTAACTATCAGGTTCGAAACAAATTCATGATGGTTGCTATCACGTGTGGCACATCGATCTAGAAGTCAAAGCCCGTGTAGAAAGTCTATTGGAGCCAAGATAGATTCAATGGATTTTTTATCAAGGATGAAATAAAATTATAGAAAAAAAAAAAAAGCAATTGAACGAACGCATACCTGGCCTGCAGGATGTCAAATAAGATTCGCCAAACCGTGAAGTCATCGCCAGCCAAAAACTGTATTTAATAACATAAAACCCTAAGTACAGAGAGACTAAAGGAAAGAGATATACAGATAGAGGCCAAAGACTGTAGTTCAAAAAGATCAGCATGAACACAATTGGCAACAGCTTGCACTTACCCTTGCTATGCAATTTCTTAAGTTGTCTTCCTTTGGTGGCAATAGAGAGGCCAAGCGAATCAAACTGATAAAGCATTCATTATGCAAGCACTCAAACGCAGGCCATTCCTTAATTTTTTGGTATGTTTTTCTTTGGTACAATAAGCATTAAACCAAGGGCTCCTGACTCACAAATAAAAACTTCAAATCAACTAACTCAAGGATAAAAGAAGACACAAGTGACTTCAGAAGCTCACCCAGCATACAGTTGAAGAAGAGGTTGAGTAAAAAAAATTCCTGTAGAATCTGGAAGTACAGAAAATGGGCACGCGGCAACAACATTCTTGTAAATATGTGAAAGCAGTTCACAAAGAAGCCGCAACAGAACTTCAACTATCCAACGTTCTCTTTCACCTCATGCACGAAGATGGGACTCAATGGAACCTTCAACCCCTGAAAGAGGAGGGCAACACTGGAAGACATAATGCATTGATAGAATTGACAGCATGACATTGCTCAAGAATTGAAAACATATATGCAGAGTTACCGGAGCGGAGCCCAAGATTCGAGAGAGGATAACTTGCAAAATATGATTCAGCTCATTTCCCCATTTTATTAGAGCTGGAACGAAGTCCTTTATTGTAGTTTCAACAACTGTACCAGAGTTAAGACATAGAAAGGTGATTATTCATTGGAAACTGAAAAATATTACACCATGTAAGGTTACCTTGGTCACCTGAACAAGTAAGAAGCAAAGCCATATAACCAGCAGCACAAGAAATCTCTTAAGATTAAGGTTGCCTCTCATAATTTGCTGGAATACAAAGGGATTTTATGTGAACACGTAGGATGAAATATAGAGACAGACACAACTCAGAAAGTAGATTACGATATGCTCAACAAGAGCATTTTATCCTCTTTAGGAACCAAAGATTCACACTCGGCATCAATCAGTACTGATTTAGAGAAAAATAAGAGAATAGAGTTACTTACATTCATAACCCCTTGAATTGGTGGTATTCAATCGAGTTACTTACATTCACCGTGACAATAGATTTTATGTTTATCTTACATTCAATCGATTTTTTTGCAGCACGACAACGAATTTAAAATAATTAAAAATGTAACAATCATCTTGAAGCAATTCAACATGAACTTAGAAAAACAACTTTGTATGCGGCCTTTCAGAAAAAGTTTGTCTTAAGACACATTTCAATCAAACAAATCAGGGTTTAGGGTTTAGGGTTTAGGGAGCCAACAAACCTTGACCAAAGTTTCCTCCTTCCACATCTCAATTCCCTTGGCAAAAGATCGAGAAGATGTTTCTGTTGAGTGAGAAGAAAGATGTTAAGAAATGTGCCAATCACCTTCAACAATTTAACAATTCTAAAAATGTCGAAACACTTCTAAGTAAGCAATTCATATATAACTGTAACTCTTGGAAACTCAATGAATAATCATCCATCTCTGTAGCTTATAATAATGCAACTACTATTTACAAAAATAAGAATTGATCTTTCATCTTACCAATGAACAAAACAATGACAAATACAGTTATGAGCCAGTACGGGAAGACTACGCTCAATCACACAACAAGGGTTATGCCAAGCATGAGCATAGGCTGAAACAGAAGAGCCAAATTATAATCAATTATTGGTGCTTCTGTACATGGATGGGGCACCTAATGTTGAACCAAACCGATGACGCAGAAGCCCCCATTATCATGCCTGGACAACATCATATAAACTCCATTCCAATATAGAAAAAGAAAAGATATAATTTAACAGGGATAAAATTAAGGCACCAGTACAAATATAAGCTGCACCATTGGACAAGAATAATGTAGCGAACTGTAAAAAAGTTCTTGAAATATTGTTTACACAAGACGAAGTAACGCTATAAATCAGACATTATAAAAAGAAGTTAAAACAAAATGGAGTTCTACATTGTTATTTTTTCTGTATAAAGTTTGTATAGTAAGGTATGCCAAGAATCTAAGGGATATTTCCATAACACCACCAAAAGAATATAATAGGAAAGAAATAGGAATCTCACAGCATATGCTATAGCATATCCATCATAAGTGCTTGTTCCTCTTCCCAATTCATCAAGAAGAACAAGAGAGTTCTGTGTAGCATTCTGCAAAACGGATGCTGTCTCTGTGCACTCAATTAGAAAGGTACCTACAAAGAGAAGTTCCAACGTGCACATACCACGTGAGAAGAACATTTCACTTGGAAAATTCTGGATTTTGGAATGCCGGTATTCATGCATGATAGTGGTTTAAAAATCTTAAAATGGAAAGAAACAAAATACCAACAGATCCTAGCCTAGTCTTCATAATTTTAGTCAACTTTAAACAATTTAGAAAAAGAAAATTGGTTGAGAGAAATGGTGTAGCTTATGTTTTGTAAACAAGTTGATTGATTGCAAGAAATAGCCTACAGTCTATTACACATCATGGTTCTTTATGAGGAGCTGTTTGAAGAGTCATTTTGACAATTAAAATATAAGAAGAAAAGATGACTCCTGTAATAAAGGATACTAACTGGTGACAACTGACAAGGAATATAACAATCATTGGAATCCAATTCAATAATAATAATCTGATCCTTACAATTAAACCCTAATCACAGTTGTGGAAAATCATTGTACCTGTTTTCGGAATCCTGACCTTGGAGCAGATTCCCGATTAGACTGTTTCCTCTTTTGTCTTTTTAGTTCCCGTTCATCCTGTAAGATTAAAAAGTTCATTACATTTCAGGATGTACTCGTTTAGTATCTCATATTACTTGACCTCCCAAGTCTCAATCATCATTGTTTGAATTTTTATAGCCACATCAGTTCCCCAAAAGGCAAACTCAAAACAATTAAACCACACACACACACACACACACACACAAATGCACACATATCTATTGTATCTTAACAAACAAATGTGCCAAGTTCCCCGGTTCAGCCGCAAACACTGCAACAGTACAATGTACATTTTGTTTAAATTAGAGAATATGAAAATACCTGGTTATTGTCATCATTACTTGCATCAGATGAACCTTCACTCCCACTGTCAGCACTGGTCAAAAGAAAAATAAAACTCATGTTCAGACCAAAAATAGTTTAACGTAATCACTCATAGGCAAGATCAAAATTGTCAAAATACACACAACAATTCAAGAAGTAGAATGTCTAAAGTCTAAACCCACCTTTGAGTACCAGCATCGTTTCCAGAGCCAGAAGCAACTTTTCCAGTATCTCCAGTCTTGCCACCAGCCAAGACATGATTTCCAGAAGGCACTTTGTCTTTTTTCCCCAAAGCGTTGTCCCTTCCCTCAGTACCTTTCCCATCTAATTCAGCATTTCCAGAAACAACACCTGGGGCCTGTCAAGAAAACAGATAGGCACATATAATGCAAAAGCCTTTTGAACACCAACCACATTAATCATCCAGTACAAGAATGCAAAATAAACTACCAATTTACTTCAAGAATATGTGCTAACAGGTCCTTGATTACCATAGGCATATTAGGATGAGCATAGAGTCCCCCATGAGGATATAAAGCTGTGCATGGAACTGGTGTCCCGTAAGGAGGCATTAGACCCTACGTGTTTTGGAAGTAGTGCATCCACAATGGACGGATCTACAAGAGTATTGCTATTGTAATTGCAATACCAAATGTGAATGTTTTCTATAATATTTAAACATGTTCATTTGTCTGTCACACAAGATGTGAATTACCTAACAAAAGATTTGACATGGCATATGCTTATGTATATTGATAATGAAAAGTTAAAAACACAGCATATACACTAATAGTGGAGCATAATAGAAATTTTCCTCACCTTGTCCTGACCCCAACATCCCAAACAGTGAAACTGATGTTCTTGTATTCAACAGTCTCCACATTGAAGCCTGCATATCAAGAGTAAACCCTATAAATGAGTCTTGTAAAACATTTCACCAAATAGCTAAACCATTACCCAACAATCAGCAAAAAATAGAGAACTCACAGAATTAGAAGGCATACCAATGGTAGGAATAGCAGTGACAATCTCTCCAAGCTTGAGCTTGTACAGGATGGTAGTCTTACCAGCAGCATCAAGACCAACCATAAGAATACGCATTTCCTTCCTGGCAAAAAGGCGGCCGAAAAGCTTTGTGAACGTCAACCCCATTTCTTGTTCTATTTTCTAGGGTTTGATCCTGCATATTCAGAAAAGGAGTCAAGTTAAAGTAAACTCTCCCAAATTCTTCCTCCATTTCGCTTTAGGTATTATATTTGGGTTAGCCATGGGATTAAAGGAAACAGGAGAATGGGAGTATTTTATTTAGTAGATGGAGAGAGAAAGTTACCAAATATGCCCTACTTCAAAACAGTCCAAAAAGGGAGGAGTAAAAAGTAAAAAGTAAAAAGAGAGGGAGGTAGTACTAAACCGTATGCCTATATCTTAACAGAGTATAATCAAGGATATCAGTTGTTGATTTTGCAGTGAACAATACAAGAATCAGAAGATGTATGTTACCACTTCTCATCAAATATGGAGGAGACATCCCTCCACACATCTTCATCCAAAAGCAAGTAGTTACCTTCAACTATCACTACTTTGTGCCTGCAGCAAGCAGAAGTTTAGCAACGCAAAACTAATAGAATAGTAAATTTTATGCTTGCACATCAGAATAGTAAATCACAAATAAAGAAAAATATATAATTTACTTCTGGATAATAATAATAATACCAATAATATCAATACTTTGTGCCTGCAACAAGCAGAAGTTTAGCAACACAAAACTGATAGAATAGTAAATTGTAAACTTGCACAGCAGAATGCTTTTTATGGTTATTACAATTTCTGAAGTTACTCACGGGGCACAAACCATATTATGCAGCAATAGAACGAGTTTACTTTAAGCCCAGGTAGTTGGTGTACTCTTGGAGATTAAACAAGAAATGTTGAAACTTGAAAGTAAACGGGACAGCCACTTCAAAAAGCTGGGTGATCTTTAACATAGAACAGTGTTTGTGGGTAATTGATAATTGAAGAATGCATATATGCAGATACAGAAACTAATCATTAATTAATAAAACTTCTCTACACAGCATTCCAGCACACTATGGCCATCATGTAATGAACATTTGCTACTTACTCAGTGCTCACAAAGATGTCATCTTCAATAAAGCATTTATTTTCGTGCTGTTTGCTACAATAAATAACCCTCATGGTGTGCTGCAACAAGAGATAGTCTAAAATAAAGATATCATAATGCATCTAATCTCTCTATTTCATTGACCAACAGCTACAATCATACTGCCAAAGAGTTGTTCAAGTCATGGCATGATCTAAGTCTTCCCAAAAAGGTCAGTAAGGACCATAGGCTTTTCTACAATGTAGGCAATCATACCTAAGTAAAGCAATGACAGGTTGCAAAGCTCCAGTCAGGACTTCCTTCTTGATGTTTGGGGATGAGTGCACCAGATTACCAATGACACCAACCTGATAATTTAAGACATCTATGATTAGGAATCAGGACAAGTTGCTTGCATATAAAAGCTCCGCATTACAGGTAAGCATTATCCACATCTTTAGTCTCTTAAATTTATATGCCAGGACGCAAGTGGAAATCAATGATAAGTAATAAGAAGTTATAGAGCATGAAAACAAGAAAGATACCACTTTATAATGTATAGCGGAATCCTCAGAACGCGAGAAGCTGACAATTACGGGGAGTATATGTTCTACACAATCTTGAGGATGCAATAACTTTCCAAGAGCAGCAGAGCCCTCAACAGCCAGCAAGCGAACAGAATCCTGATCTGAGAAAGAAGGAAAATGAACTTTTAGTATTAATTCATAACCACAAGTGTCTTGTTACATCTTACGTCCAACACTCACCAAAATTAATAAAGATATCAAACACAAGCTAAATGCTACAGTACCAGGTTGAAAAAGAGTAATCCTCTAGCATCATACTGTCTTTAAATAAAGAAATTACCCCTTAAATATCATTGAGTATAACCATGCTGTCTCAACTTGCGCAAAAAAAAAATCATATTTTTCTCCATTTGAATATTCTTAAGCTACACAATCTGTACAATCGGTTCAACCGATTCGATTGTATTATTTTATCATTCACATGTATGTGAATAGGTACAATTACCATCTTGTGTCAGTTCCCCAAACATGGACATGATATCTGTCTTGAGATGAGAAGATTCCACAGTGGCAGCAAACTTCCCCAAATTTGTTGCAGCAGCTCTCCTCACCAGAGCATATAATTGTCCATTGGTTGACCTCAACTCAGTCTTCAATGTAACAAAAACGAGCATAGCATACAACCTCCAAGGTCCCTAGATGTGTCAAGGTCACAGCCTGTTTCTTTACTATTAACTAAGAAAGTAAAAGCAACCAAAATGAGCATAGCATACAAAAACAAGTTTACAACAGTACCTTTTACAAATACCAACTGAAACAAATATAATTCTAACATGCCATAACAATGTAAATGCCAACTTCAGTGAACACATAAATATCTTTCCACCATGTAACTTTAAGAATAAGGTTTTGATAACTTGATATCTTTCAACATATAAATATCTTGCTTTCGTGACATATAGATCCGCAGCAGTAATTCTGCGGAGAATTCTGTCCCGAAGCCTTCCAAACTGCTAGATCTTGTTAAACAGAAGCTTAAGTTTCTAGGATACAAATTAAAAAGAGAAAGATTGACTGGGATGATTCAATAGCCTGGCTGACAAATCCCAGGGAGTATTCCCTTCAGTTACCGCATCAGTGAAGCTAGCTTTGCCCCAATTTACAGCACTCACTTGAACAACAATTTACACAGCAGCAAAAACAAAACGTCTACCTCGATTTTAACAACACCCACCGCTGAAGCCAATTTGATCACAAAGGGACTACCTTTCAAAAAATTAAACACTCTGCACAATCCAAAAGAACTATTAACAAACCTAAGAACCATACCCAAGATACTCAACAGGAAAAATCATGATCACAATAGAGGTGCAACATCCATTGATTGAAAAACATAAAATTCAAATGGTCAGTATGGGGGAACCTTCTCACTTGATCAAATCTAAAACAAATGGTCAAAAATGTATCATTACCTTGCTAAAGTTGAAGCGGCATTCTTTAGAACTGCAGACGAGGGATCTGCATTTAGGAAACAATAATCTGAAACAGAACACTACACCTCATAATTCATACAAAAAAAAAATGAGTATCATTACCAACTGCAAGCACAGGTGGTTTTTTCATCTGCAGGGCTTGCTTTCTTAAAATTAGCCTCTCTCGGTTAGAAAGCTGTGGTGCTCGAAAAGGCATTGTTGGTGACTTCTCATCCTTGCCCTTCTGAGCATGGGATGGTTCCGTTTTAGCAACTGCTGAAGATCTTGTTTGATCTTCAGTCTACAATCAACAAATAATGTATCAAATTTACTTAATGACAGAAAATGCTTAGATAAAACAAAATAAATACAAGCAGAAAACAAAGAACTTTCATAGTTCACCCTGAAATTGTTCGGTAGTTCAGCATTTCCACTTTGCTCGCTTAGGTTTGGAAAACCCTTTGTTCCCTTAGGTTGCGATCCCCACTGAATCTCGGTTTCTGTAGAGTCAAACAGATAATTTCCTTTAACTGCATGCCTTAACGTCGCATGTCCTCGTAAATCTTGTCCAAGAAGAGGCACGGAGTCTTTTGGAACATGCATGGAAACCTCAAGTTTATTGGAAGTCTCACCAATCCTCCTACTTTCAATAGCCTTTTTGCAATTGAAAGGAAAATAAACAGACAAGTGAAAATTTGAAAAACAAAATTAATCTCGTCTATCTGCTGAATCTGGTAAATTTTTCATTATTGAAAGGAAATACATACAAAATGGAAACATGTACGTTCATGCAGAGTGGCCTGCTGACTTTACCTCATTGGCACACTCTCCAGGCAATGAACCATAATCAATTTCTGGATTTTCATGAGATAGTTTATCATCATTATCATTGTTTTCGCTAATCTCCTGGTCAACCTTAGTGGCAATGATACAAAGAAAGCATCAGTAAATGGTTGAAATGACAAAATCATTAAAGCATAAACCGAAAACTGCAAATCATTAAACAAATATAACTTACAAATCCTTGTTCCTGATTTTCTGTCAGCTGTACACTATTTCTATCTTCAACTTTGGCCTGGGATAAAACTATGATGTTAATTAGTTTTATAAAATTCAGTTTTATCTTCCCATAATTCCATGTAATTGGCTACAAATGAAAAAATCTCCCGAAAAAAAGGGTACCATTTTCAGCTTCAGTTCATCAATATCGCTGCTGAGCTTTAAAACATGCAACTTCAAGGACTGCGTTCAAAATTAAGAAAAGTGCATTTGTTAGACTGCCTAAAAACTTAAGAAAAAATGCACATATAACGGACGAAGACCAGTCACTTGAAAAAAATATGTAGTAGTGACAACGTTCCACCGGGCAGGGTTGCCGGGAGCGCTACTCGTAAGCATACAAGTAACTCAAATTAAAAGCCCTAATTCACGGTCTCCAACTCAAAATCCCCAAATTGAACAATAAAGCAACACGATTTTATACCTGCACGAGAGCGGGAGCGGAGTAGGGTTGCCGGTGGAGTGGAACTGAGGCCTATGGCGGCTTCGAAAGCGGGGCAGTGGCGGCCCTGCGAGCTGAGGCAGGGCAAGGGCCCACGAAGCGGAGACCGTGGAGAGATTAGGGCTAGGCAGATGGCGGTGCAGCGGCGGCGTTGCAAGTACGAGCCCTAATTTAGAACCGCCCATTACAGATAGAAGATAGAAGAGTGAAATTGAAGAAAGGCAGAACGGCGGCGGGGGCGGTCTGAGACGAGACCAGAACGGCGGCGGCAATGCCAGGCCCAATTAAGACCGCCGATTGGATGCGGAGGAGGTGCTATTGGAGAGAATCGCGGATTTAGGTGGAGAGACGCAGGCATCTGTGATTTGTGATCCGTAATAAATCACACACAATGGAAGTCAGAATCAAACGGTTAGAAATTAAGATTGAAGCTGGCATCCTACGGTCGAAATTGGAATTTATGCTGCCATCGGATGGTTGTGATTGAAATAGAGATTTGGCAAAATTTTTTGCTCTCCCATTTATATAGTATTAATAGATATTGCATGTGGCATGGGTCCTTAAAATTACATACTTTACTTCCAAAAAGTAAACAAAAAAAAAACAAAAAAAAAAACTTATTGGTCTGATTTTTCTAATTAAAATTAAGAGACCATTTTAGCGAATTTTAAAATTTAAAGGGTTAAAATATTAATTTTTCTATTGTTTTTCCCCTACCCAACTTTTCAGTTCCATTTCCATCTTCAAATAATAATAATACTACTAATCATAATAATCATAACAATAAATAAATATAAATAATACTTCCTATAATTCCATGGTCTTCCAATAAAATTATATTAAAAATTCACAATATAATTTTATTTAAACTGCATTCCATAGTATCTCGACGGGCGAAATATATGTGTCGACTGTAGGGTTTGAGAACAACTCTATCTCACTAACAAATCACATAAGTGTATGAAGGCATTATCATAAACTAGTACTTCTCCCGCCCAATGGCGGAAATTATAGACAATATGAATAAAATTATCCAATTTAACAAATAGAATTGTTTAATTTTATTATGTCGATTACATTCTCCAACCTCCTTAAATTATTTTAAGCATTACATCATTAAATCTATACATTGCATATAAATCGATCACCATATGTCATTACTAATATTTATATATTACAATTTAGTATCTTAAAAAATATTTTACTACAAACAATAATTGAAAAGACAAAAAATGAAAAAACAAAGATAAAAACATTTCTATTCACGACTCTAATGTCATATATTGACAAAGAAAGTACGTGTAATCGTATTGTACTCGATAATTGATTATTTATATTGATTCACCCTAAAGCGTTGAGACATTAGAAATTTCATTAAAATGTAGATATTTTCAAAGTAAAATTAGAAAATTATAAGAAATACTTTTGTAAATGAATCCATTGACAAATTAAAATGATTATAGGTTCATCGACTTATTATCGTATTCCAATTCATCTAATTTAGTTAATTTATCTAATACAAATATTTTCTATTCATTAGTGAATATAATATCAATTTATAAAGTACTTGTTAGTAATTTACAATATATTCTTTATCTATAATTTCAGTTAATAGAGTATCGGTTAAGAATAATAACAAATATTTAAATTATATTTAAAAAATATATATAATATCAACACATAAAGTTTTTGTTACATCCTTTATTTGGTAGTATACTTTATGTATAATAATTAATAAAATTAAATTATCTAATGTGAATTTTTCTCGAATTTGGTTATTCGATATTTTGAAAGTGCATTATATTTTTTCTTTTTAAATAATTCCTTCATTTTTATAATGAAAAGAAATTGACTTTTGATATTGTTTATTATTCAACTTTGACTAATGCTTATACAACATCTAAAAAAAACATAGTCAAGTGGGATCTCATTAGATTCGTCTCATCATGTAGTTTAAAATATCAAATTTTTAGAATTTTTTTTGTACACATTTTGAATTATTGATGAGTTATTGATCATTAGAAATGTGTATTGGATTGCGTGCAGAAAGTGAATGTTGAGGAAATAGGTAGGTTACTGTTCATAAGGGGATTTTTGTGAGAGATAATTGAGAGGTTACTGTTCATAAGAGTATGTTACTGTTCATAAGGGATATTGTTTTTATATATTATATAGATATAGATTTGGTAGCAACCCTATGCAAAGTAGGAAATACACCATTCAAGAAGATCAAACACTTACAATTTATTATTATGCTAGATTTATCTCGGATGCACTGAGGGAACGACGGTGGTATGAAATACCACTCAAATTAATAAAATTAATATTTTAAGCTAAAATATTTTTACATTTAACTTGAGTTTGCATGGTGCAACCACTGAGTTTTTGTGATGATACCACTATAATCAATTATAATCTAAATTTTTTAAGTAGTTTTTGTATTTTGATTAGCATCCTTAATTTCAATATTGTTTCCATCATGTTGTGATACCACTAGAAAAAATTTTTGGATCCGCCATTGCGTGTTGGGCGCATGAATGTTAGATTTATTTTATTTTATTATTTTTTCATTCTTGAAAAATTTAAGTTGTTAGAAAATTACTTTACAAATAGTGGGCATGTCGGGCACACATAATTCTTTGCAGTATTAATTTATTTTCTACTTGAACTCCCTAATTATTCCGAATAGAATTTAATTTCAAACTGTACCAAATCCTAACAAGAACCATAATCCAAAATCAGTAACATCTTCGGGGGCAGTCCTGCTACAAAGCATTGTTAATAAAACCGACTCAATTCCAATGCATAAAATAATAATTACTAGTATACCCTTTTTGGCATATCAACGGGGCCATGACAATGTTACAAGTCATGTTCAAACAGCTTGCACAATTGATCCTTCGCAACATCGACGACAGAATCAGGAAACCACAAATTGAGCTGTTGCAAGAGCATTTGTAAACCTGGAAACTTGAACCAGAACTCAACCAGTTAACAGAACAGCAGGAACAGCAGGGATCACGCCAGCCAGACGATGTAACAAGAGCATCAATGTGGATGTCACTTGGAGTCATTGGTATAACACTGTCTTCTAGTATTTGGCACGAATAAGACAGAGCAACTGCATGCGGTTGCATAAGTATTAATACTCAGAGATTAATGTGTCCTGTGGTGTGACTATGTTTTACACTTATGGCTTAGCCAATACATAAGATTGTGATGAATAATCAGCATACCAAATAAAGGTTTCTTCCACTTGCGGTCCTTTGTAAGCACTTCATATTTTGTGAGGAAGTCATCATAATAGCTACAATTGATTCATTGTTACATGTAAAGAACACATGGGGGTCAAAACGTATAAATTCAAAATAGATAGAGAACACCCCCGAAGAGAGAAAATTTACTGAACTTGACATCTGCATATGTTAATACTCAGGATTTATATATAAACAAGGGCACACATACAACACAACATTCAATCTACTTCACATGTTTCCATCCTCTACACAGATTCACATGATTTCATCCTCTACTTCATACAACACAATCAAGTACAAAGAAAGCGTGAAAATTAAAGAGCATAACAGTAGTATCAGAAAAGTCATCACTTTTTAAAGGGTATGGTGACGAACATGGGAACAAAAAATTAAATCACTCAGCATATTACTACAAAATCAAGCTCTTCCAAGGGAAATGCAGAAAAGGAAAAAATAAGATTGAGTCAACATGCATTTTAGCCCCAGGAGGCAAGGACAAGGAGAATTTCCACCATTGTGACAGGCCGATAAACTTTGAATTTGCAGTGCTTGGTCACTTGCAATGCTAGAGACCAAGAAAATGTTCCGTCACGTATAAAGGTGTACTAAAAGTTTAAGTTTGGGACTTTGATTGATGAAAATCAGATTTTATAAAGAGAATAGATTACATACCCTCCACCACGGCCCAAGCGCCTGCCCATTTTGTCAAAAGCAAGTCCTATGTAAACAAATAGCAAACAAAGATGTAAAGCTCTGAAGTTAAGATAGGCTACCATATCCATTGTGAGAGTAGAATAATAGTTAGAATTGAGGAGGTTGGGGCCATACCAGGTAAAAGGAACAACTCCACAGGTTCATTTGCAAACATTACTGCATTGAAGACATGCCTTAATTCAGATATCATATAAGGAAGCAGCCACCCAGTAATTTGAGGGCAATAGTATAACAATTTACAGTCATTATATAGTATAACAATTTACACTGTTAATGGTGTGTGTGAAGCAGAATATGAGCATATGAGTATTATTCATATTCATGCAATTCAATGATGTCAGGCCAACTATAGATGATTTCCCCAGTAAATGGAATGAAAGTCCAAACTCCGAAATTACTGGATTTATGAAGTTAGCCGAACCAGGTATTCTTGGTATATCTTCTGGAAGAATGATAAAGATATCATTTCTTAATTAACTCGAATTCAACCCATCATGTACTATACTACTATTTCTTGAAGCATACACGGATAAAAATATGTAAAGCATTCATAATCCTATTGTTCATTTAAAAGCTATATGCCCTATCAATCATGCATTCATGCTCTACAACAAACTTACTTCCAGGTGCAGGGAAGACCCCACATCTGATCAGAAAACACAACTTGTGTATCATCAACACAGCCTACTACTGCACAAGAAACAGTTCAAAGTATACAAGAAACAAGACTTACCATCTTTGCATTCATTTTCCTCAGCATCACGTGGAGCCGGCTCCAATATTATATTCATGGAATTTGCGATCAAATCATCCATCCTAGAAATGTTCAACATCCTCATGAAACTATTCTTGTCTTCTACCCGAGGAACATAAAGCTTTTTTGGCACTTGCGGATGATCACCTTGTTGAAGAATAACAAAATAAGAACTTACATTTCACGGATCTAGCATTCCACCCACAAAATAAAAAAACCAGTGTTATCATAAAGCTTGAAGTCCAATGAATTGAAGTGGCACGTGTGAATGGGCACAATCACAAGAGAATACAGCACATAACATTATGTTATTAAGTAAAGGCATCATAGGCAATCCAAACACTATTTGCGGGAAAAAGAAAACGAGGGCAGTAATCACATATTGCACATATGAAAACACACAATGAATCATTTTCAAAGCTAACCAAGAATAAGATGAAAATAACAGGGCATTTTATAAATCACCAATTTTTGAAATTGGTCTATAACAGTGGGTATCATTAATGAACTTTGTTGATACTATTGGGCTTAGTAAGAACTGAGAGGGAATAAAACATTACTGGTATCCATTCTCGCAAAGGAGCACAGTTGATGTAAGCACATAGTCTTGTACAAGATTTGAACCATGGAGCATTCAACACTATCTTCTGTATTGCGTCATCTAAAGAAGACAAAAATTCGCACAAACCGAAAAGTCTAAGAATACCAAAATGAGTACAAATTCATAATCGAGTTAACTGAATAGATATGCATCAATCAGCTTTTAAAACAAACAGATTGCCTTCTTGAGATCTGAGCTGGGGGTCCATGGACTTGAGTTCTTTTCTCACTTTGGTGCGAAGAGCTTTCTTCAGCTTGAAAAGTGTGTCCACATGGGTTGTAGCGACGGTATTGTATGCACTCATGGTGGCTGAGGAAGGTTGAGGGCAAAGAAAGGAGGCAATGTCCCGATTGGTGGAGGCGGGCGGTGGTGATGCGGCAGCGTAAATGAGTAATCTGAGGTGGGTGGTGGTGGCCCGGAGGACCAAGTGGTGCACTATACCTGTTTTATTCATTTTGCTATATGAACTACAGTTGCAAAAGTAAATTACTATAATACTTCATATTATAAACTCTAGAAACTTGAGGGTATTGAGCCGTGGATAACATACATCCATAAGACTCCTATCTCTAGTAAAGATAACCCCCGATTTCTAAAGAAGGTGCAATCGAACCATTAAGGTTAATTCAGTAAAAGAAGACAGCATAATATAGTACCTGAAGGTTATATCGGACCAGTGAGGACACTGGAGCCGACCGCAAAACCCCCTGGATGGCACTGGACGAAGGAGCATGGCTTGAATTCTACAGAGAATATGATGTAGCATGGCAAAACACGGATATGCCAATGGATCATAACTCATCTGCATCTGCTTACCTAGAGGTGTATACTAGATTACAAAGGATTGGAAATACAATGAAAATTTGGCCAAAAAATATCATACTGTCCTCTCATAGTTTGAAATGGATAAAAAAGATCCTATTGTGGTTTCTCACTACATACAACTATACAAGCATATTTATTACAAGAATATATCACGAAGAAATCAAGAAAGACAATGAATAAAACTTATGATGATTTTAACGGGAACAATCCTTGTTATTATCACAACATTAATGTATGTTGATCTTATCATGTGTTACTAATCCTGCATGTTCATAGATAATCCTGAAGAAACACAGATCGAGTTCAAAAAGAACCTTATTTAAAAATTCAAAATAAAAAATAAAAAAATAAAAAAGCATAAGATGAGGGATTGATCTATCCATGCATCTCTCTCTCTATCTATCTATCTATCAAATGTGATTTATACATTTACTATCTACCAAATAGTAAATGTGATTTATACAACTCAGAAACTATCAAAATTTAGATTGCATACCCTAATTCAGTTTATTTCCTAATTCTGCAGTAAAGTTCAGCCAAGAAAATTAAAGAGGAGCTCATCAAAAAATCTAATTGTAATAAACTACAGGTTGTTTGTGAATATTATTCTTCCGCATGCCTGACATTTTTGTTTCTTGAGTTTTTTCATCATTTACAGGGTCTTCAGCATTTGGTGTTGATGCCGCATTTAGTTAAACATACAATCAACAGCTTGGGATTTGCAGTAATAATGGTCTTGCAATATGAGGATTCAACACAAGCCATGCTATCCTGGTATGCTATATTTCTGTAGATTATGCAAAATTCCGAACTGTAGTTTTAGCTCAATATGTGAAATTTATAAATGAGAACTGTGCTGCTTGCTACTCTCTTTTCTCATGAAATCTGATGGTAATAAATAATTAACCATATAACCCGTAACATAAACTCCCAATTCTTTTAGGAGGATAGACACTGCAGTCTACCAATTCTACCATTTCCATATCAAAAAGGCTGCAAATTGATCCCTTACACCCCCCAAATCTTGTAAGTATAAATTATACTACCAAGGACAAAGTCGAAGGTTTTCCTACTCTACATATTTCCTCATACCAAAAATTCACACAGTAACAATAGAACAAAATCCATAAAACAAAACCCATAAAAGTTTCTACCAGATTCACAGGACAAAAAGAATTCGCTACTGTAATCCGACTTTCAATTACTACTACAGCCACATAATTTCCCAACCACACAAGCATTACACCCAAAATCAAGAAATTTAACAGCCAACAACAAAATCCATAAAACAGAACCCATAAAACTTACCTCCCTGCTGCGTCTCTCACCGGAAATGTCGACAGGGGGAAATTAATCGGTACCCATGAACAGGGAGAAGATTGGAAAGAAAAGCCATGATAAATAGGAAGAATATTCAACAATCAAGAATCAAGAATCAAGATTCAAGAAACTGGTGTAATTAAAGATGACAGCTGGGTAAAAACACAAGCTAGAAAAGATTACAGCTGGATAAAAACACAAGCAAAAGAAGAGTTTTTTAAAACTAGCCGTTAGAAGAAATCTATCCAATCATAACAACAGGTAACCGGTAATAAATAAGAAACATTAGAAGCAAAGACAATTACTGCTATAAGTACCCTCACCCCTATCCTTTGCTCTTTCTATTTCAACTATCGCACGACAGAAAAATCGTATTCTCTCCGCTGTCAATTCTGAGAAAGAAAGACAAAAGATCAAATAAATCAATTCAAGTAATTCAGAGACTTGTGAGAGTGATGGATAGCACCAAGAAAACCTTGGGCAAGAGGAAAATCCCTATTCGGAAAATCGAGAAAAAATCAAATTTGATGGTGACCTTCAGCAAGCGCCGAGCGGGTCTGTTCAAAAAGGCCAGCGAGCTCTCCGTTCTCTGCAGTGCACAAATTGGGATTCTGGTGCAGTCGCCGGCCGGAAAAATGTATACTTTCGGCAACCCCTCGGTGGAATCGGTGCTCCGCCGATTCCAAAGCGGGGAAGCTTCGTCGTCGGGTTTAGGCGACGATGCTGAAATTAGTGCCGACATTGGGAGACTATTTTATACGGAAGCTGTGAGGGAATTGCAGATTGAAAAGGAAAAGGAGAGGAAAATCAAAGAAAATGGCGCCAATGCATTCTGGTTTGTTGAGCCTGTAAACGATGTACTACTAATGGAAGATGATGAAGAGGAACTTGAAGAATACTGGGCCGCCATTGAAACCCTAAGGGGTGATGTCCTTCGCCGAATTCAAAATATGGAGAAACCCGCAACGCAGATGAAGGCGGCGCCGGCGGCGAATTAATCTTGAAACGACCTTTTTCTTTTTCTTTTTTCATCGCAAATTGGATCAAATTGGCCGCAAAGTTTTCAGGGCCTGAGGAGGTTTTCATAGATTTTGGGCCAAATAAACTTGACTTCTTTCTAATTGAATGCACTAAACAACAAATTTTAATTGTTCGATTCTTTATAATAATAAAGATTACATATATTGTATAAATATTTTATTACAATATTATTAATAATTGGATGAATCAACCGAGTGGTATTGTGGAACACTTGGTAATTTGGAAGTTGACTGTTAATGTCATAATAAAATTTATTCAAAGGTCAAATACTACAATTATACCATTACTATTTCCCACACAAGTACTGTACATTTTCCATTTATACACATTCGATAACCTAAATTTTAGTTATTTATTAATTATTATGACCGAAAAGGGAGTTGAACTTATGTTGAAGGGGATTTAGAAAGAGGGAAGATCGAAGAGTAACGCACAACAAATCGTAGATAGTGGACAATGAACCTGGGTTGAGGGTTAGAAGGTGATGATTTCGTTCGTCGGATCATTTAGCAACAAAATTCCAAGAAGGAAGAAAGTGGGGGTGATATTTCGAGCATTAGGACTGTGCAGGAAAATTGGTGTTTTGCATGAAATTTTTTTTCCTTCTTTTTTGGAAAAAAAATTAATTTTTAATGATAGAATTTTAGAAAAAAATTACTACCTTCGTATTCGTTAAAGTAAAACGTTTGATTTTTTGACACTATTTATTATTCAACTTTAATTCACGTTCGTAATTTGTGTGGCATGGGCTTCACCACCCATTTCCTAGCCCGTATAGACTGTTCAGCAAAAAAAAAAACTTTGATTCACGTTTATATAATAATTATAGAAGAAAAAATATAGTCAAGTGGTATTTTGTTATAATCGTCTCCTTTTCTAGTTTTAGATTATCAACTTTTTTTATAATTTTTTACTTGTATACAACGTAAGTTATTCATTGTTAAAAATGTGCATTGGATTACATGTGTAGAGTAAATGTTGCATATTCATGAGAACAGAGGAAGTATATTTCTATTCAATATTATGTTAAATATAGATGGACAAATTCGGCGACGAAAAAGAAAGGAATTACGGTCAAATTTTGGGATTACGCTTTTAGCTCTAATACCTTATGTTCGGGTTAATTTGAAAAATATGAGCAGTTAAGTTGTTTTTTTTTTGGATAAACATTGACACTCATGTGTCGGCAAAGGTGTGTGGGAGCCCAAGCCACACAAATTGCAAAGGAGGATAAAGAGGAGGGATAAGGGGCCGGGTTGTAATACCCGAGAATTTTGCAACAAAAAATAAATAAATAAATACAATAAAGAAATAAATAAACAATAAATAACAATAACAATAACTAAATATAATAAATAAATAGACATAGTACATAGATAAGGAAATGAGAAATGGAATTTAATTTAAGAAGGAATTAAATTTCCAATACCCGTAAAGACAAAGATAATTTAATCAAATAAATTGTACACGAGAACCCGACACCAATGAACTCGAGAATTCGAGGCCAATATTAAATCTAGACCCGAGTAAAATTTTAGATAGGAAATTGGAATCCGGAAATAGCTCGGAAATCGGAATCCGAGAACATAGAGGGATAGAAGTCCGAAAGAGAGGAGGAAACGCTCGACGGATCGCATGACCCGCCCGGACCGAAGTCCAGGCGGTGACCGCGCGGGTTTTCCCCTAAACGGCGCGCCAACCCCGCACCGTCGGGCAGTAACAAACCATGCGAGATTTTCTCGCCCGAATCCGGATTTTTCGACTTCGGTTGCTCACCTTGTGGCTCAAGACTTACTAGGGAAGACTTTGGACGTCCCCTAGGTCCCTTACATCTATAAATAAGCCCCTTACTCAGCCCCGAACACTTTTTAAAACTCTACGAAAAATCTCTACACAACAAACCCTAATCCAGGAGTCGTCGGAGGCATGAAACCAAGAGGAGGAGACTGACTTGGACGAAATTCCGGAGGCCTTGCCGTTGTGGTAAGTTCTGGTCCGTTTCTTTTCCATTCTTGATTCGAAAACGAATCCTAACTTCATCCTTTTTCTATTCTAAACCCCGATCCGGATCTAGAACGAAGAACCCGACGAATCAAGGAGATAAATGGTGGACTGGAAGCCACGCCTTCGAATCGACGAGCCGGAACGTCCATAGATCGGTAAGTTAGTGCTTAAATGGTTTTGGGAGAATTAAAATATACTTAATCTAAAGATCTAAATCAAGAACTTAAAAATCTGTCACGACGAGAATCTCTATGGCGCAGCGTTTTTGCACGATTTTTCCGAACCCTTTAAACTGATCAAACGAGAAAACTTAAAACATGAAAAACGTTCCTAAAACATTAATCTAGGTTCTTTAAAAATGTCATAATTTTTCATTAAGTTTTGATATCTGAAATCGACTCCAAACCGAACTGTTCTAAATTTAGATCTTGAAATCTTGACAGAACTTTAGTCCGAACGTATAGGCATTTTTGACAATAGATCTAGGTTTAATTAGAACTTTTGTTGAACATGAAACTTGTAGATATATGTCTTAAGTATCTCCTTGTAAAATGTCATCAAATTTGGAGTTAGTTTGCTATGGTAGATCTCGAAATTTTGAAACTGCTTTGTTGAAAATTCGGACAGATTAATATCCTGATGAAAATTTACGTTTTTGACTTATTTCCTTAACTCGGATCGAAAAACCTAAAACACAAAACTTGTTCATCTCTGTGTTTTCGAGTCACTGGTCAAATTTCAGAATTTTTGGACTTAGGACAGATTTTTAATTAATTTTGGAGTAAACAGTGTGTTGACAAAGTCAAATCTTGGAAATCTTGTTGAAACGGTGAAATTAGCCTTTAAGGTTTAAACGAGTAGAAATCTCTTCTTGAATTAAAATACATGAAATAAGAATTTTGAAAAAAAATCCCCTTACAAACTTGATCAATTAAAATTAGGGGGTGAGTACTCTGCAGGGTGCCCCCCTAACGATTCACTTCGTGCCTTTATGGACGATGGTGACCCCGTGCGAAATTTGAGATATATTGCCAAAACAGCATGAGATATATTGCCTACACTCTCGAGAATATCCATATGGGTTTCCCGAGGCTCCGGAGTGGTACTGGGTATGGTGGATACGGCTTAGGCCGCCGGACTACCGGCTAAACTTGACGAGATTGTGATGCAATCGTGAAATACTTGAAATACTAAATCTTGGGTGTAATGGGGATAGTTAAAATATTTATTTATAGTCCATCTAAATTATTTAATGCTTTATTTAAATTAATTATGGCTTTTATTTAAATTATGCTAAATGTGTTACTTGTTAGAATCCATGAATTAGTTATGCAAGTTAATTAAATTAAATTGTTCATGAATTATGATCATGCCTTTGTTTAAATATTAATTTAATGGCTTTGAAACCTCACGATCATGTATGTGTTAACTTACTCAGCAAGTTGTGCTGACCCAATCCATTTCTTTCCTTTTTCCTACAGAGCATGTGGATTATACTTGAGCACGTACATACATGGGATTTTGGGAACACTTTACATTTAAATTTTGCATTAGACAATAGTATGAATGGTCCTGTTTAACCCATGTTTTTGCTATGTTGGCCCTATTTACATTTTCCGCTGCAATACTTATACTTAGCTATTATTCTTCCGCTGCATTATAATATTATTTTTGGATTTATATTGTATGGGCTGTTTTTTATTGTTTTAAATATTTTAAATACTGCAATACCTAGCCTTGCATCTCTTTAGTAAGCTCGGAGAAACCATGTCTTGCTAGGGAGGTGTGGCGGTGACATCCCGACTTGGGTTACAAAAAACCGGGGTGTTACAAGTTGGTATCAGAGCCAGGTTTATTTTTAAATTAGTATTATTATTTTTAAACTATTAGATTATTATTTTTAAACTATTATTTTTAAACCATGATTATTTTTAAATTATTATTGTCATAATTATAGAAGCCCAAATGATAATTATTTTTGACCCAATATAGAGGTCCAAGGATTTTGACTATTATTTTAAATTTTTAAAGCATTAATTCCATGGAATGGATTTTTACTTTTAAAACCCATGGAAATTCGAAATATATATATATATATACATAGTGCATGAATTATTTTTGGGGGGAAATCATCATTTACATGTGCATACTGCATTGCCTAAACTTAAAGAACTTAGAAGCGTGATACGTTCTGACTTAGATCTTTTGCTTGCGCTAGATGGCTAGTCAAGATATGATGAACTTGATGATCAAAATGATGAACTCTCACTTCGATTCCCAACAAACCATACAACAAATGAAATATCGTATAACTCAATTGGAGGCAAATCTGCACCAAATGGGAGACTTAAGGGAAGCCGACCTCCAACACTTTTTGAATTTGAGAGCTGCTAATCAAGGTCGCATAAAAGACTTAGAGACTCAAGTGCAAAAACTCACTGAACGGGGAGATGCGATGATAGATAGAATCGAGGATCTAGGGATGGACCTGCTCGACCTCACTGATATCGTGGTACCATACAGCCCTGTGGAAGACCATTTGATGGGACCACGAAGTCCAACACCCGCAGTTGAAAGCCCATCCGGCCTTATCCATGGCCGTTACGGAACCCTTGGACTCTGGCCTCACATGGTTCGCCCGTCGCCGAACCCAAGCCCAAACCTAAGTCCCGTGGAGAATCATTTGGAGGAACTACAAGGACCAGCTCCGAAAGCCGTCGATCCACCGTCCCCAGTATTTTATGGGCCTTTGGGCACCGGCCAAGTCTCTGATGAGGATGATCCAATGGAAGACCCTGCTACTCTGCCGGAGGCAGCATAGATCTTTTTAGATATTTTGTCTTAGATAGTACATCTATTTTGCGCATCCTATTACTTGTATCAAATTTCTTTTAAGGAATAAAATACAAGTTTGATTCTTAAAAAAAAAATGTGAAACCATAGAATTAGGACAGAATGGTTCAACCACATTTCTTCTAAAAAGACAACAGTTAAACCAAACAACTAAGCAATGATACAACGAAAGCATAAACTACTAAACACAGTCAGCAAGATCATCGTCATACAGTCTCATAGAAAAACAACCGAACAGAATACTACTACTACGAGCCCTAAATGGAGATGCAGAGATGAAAGATCACTGGTTGGGAGGCGGAAACTGACGACGCATATACTCGTCCATCTGACGCATGTAGGCATACATGTCGGTCATGGTGGCCTGCTGCTCCAGCTGCCCCGTAGTGATCGTATCCATGCGAGCCTGGTATAGATCCATCCTGGCATCCAAAGCATCATAACGAGCCTGCCCGGCTGCGAACCCAGCATCTATACTAAGCTGCATACCCTGCATCATCTGAAGTATCTGCGGCATCTCCGGACCCTGCTGGGGAACCACGGGAGGTGGAGGTGGCTGCCCAGGGGGAACAACTAGGATCAAACCACCATCATCGGGCTCCGGGCGAAGGACAACCCGAGGAGCTCCGCGCCGCAAGACATTGCGTCGAGCAGTGTAGGTAGGGACACGGTAATAATCAACAGCAGCTAACTTGTAAGGATCCGTCTCCGGTGTCGTACGGATCCCCTGAGTCGCACACAAACCACAAACAAGGTGAACATGAGTGATCACCCTACTCCCTCGTCCTCGACGCATACCCCTCAGATTGTCCTCAATACAAGCTCTAACATTTACCCTACCGCCTCGGGCGATAAAGCAAATGGTCTCATAGACATGATCTAGGACGATATGGCTCCAGGTAATCGGCCGGACGCGCCCTAACCATATCTGAGTGAGCTCACGCCAAGGAGTGTCCATCGTCGTCAACCGCAGCTCGTGATCGTGCTCAAGCCGAGGTGCCACCTCAATGCATAAGACACCCCACGCAGGCGGGGGTATACGACCCTCAGGCTGTGGCCGGAATACCCCCATTGAGATGATATCATTACAAAATTAAGACATGAGACACAGAATAATAAAAAATTTCATGTGAAGTATAAATCATCAGCGACTTGAACTTTTGGTGTTTCATAGATGTAGGATTGTATTGATTATTGAACGGGTAGACATTTTTATTAAATAATCGTTGCAAGGATTAAGGAGATGCTTTATTACTCCATAGTGGCAATGAGTTTGATCAAAATATACTTCCATAGTGGCATCCAACAAGATGCACAGGAAGCATGTGGTTCATCAAGCACCAAAAGATGATACTTCCTCCGTCTCATTTTAATTGTTACAAACCCTTTCGACACGCATGTCGATGCACATTTTTAACGGTTAATAACTTAAATTTTGTACAACGAAAAGTTATAAAAAGTTGTTTGTCTAAAACTACAAGATTAGACGAATCTAACAAAATCTCACTTGACTATGTTTTTTCTTATATAACTATGATAAAAATTTGAATCAAAGTTAAACAGTAAATAGTGTCAAAAAATGATTTATAACAAAATGAGTGAGACGGAGGAAGTAATAAAGATCTCATAAGGAAAAATAAAAAGTGAAATAAAATAAATAAATAAATTAGCATCATACTAGCAAAACCCTATCTAATGCTCTCGGAATTCGCGAAGAAAAAATTAGCAAGTCTGGCATCTTTTGCGAAATGCTCTGGCATGAAAGCAATATTCCTTTGGGCATGATGCTAGTGAAGACATTTTAATGCCCCGAATAAGCCCAACCAACCAAACTACCATTAAGTGGTAGTAAGACAATTGGCATGGTAGCAAGAACTGGTACGATGAACGTTCCAGATGGCCCATGTTCCAGATTTTGATCCATGGCAACAATGCACACTTGAGTCCCCTCATCCTATAAGAGTAAAGAGTAAATTACAAGGAATGGTTAATGAGAAATAAAATGTCTACAACAAAGCCTGAATGCACAATGAGAACATTCTAGAGTAGCAAAGTAACTCTTAGGGCATGTTTAGTATGTGGGACATCAGAGGATAAATATATCCCTTGATGATTAATTTATTTAAAATTCAATATATCGTTTTTGTGCTAAATGTTAATTATATCTTGCACAGTAGTCATATGTTTCGGAAAACAATAGTTACCTCGTTACCAATTGCACGACCTGCACCACATGCGACAGCTGCAACATCGAGATCACCAAAGTGAGAAGGGAGGAACTGGATGAAGTTGTGACCTATGAGGAGAATTAACTCAACTCTTCTTACCAGGAGAGCTCCGGGCTACTAAGGATACCGGTGATTTGGCCTGTGAAACGGACATGGAAAGAAAGCAACCTCAAGGCGATGACACGATTTTGAAGATAATTAAAGAAAAGCACAACTAATGCAACAACACTAACACCAACAGATTGGGAATCATAGCAGGCAACATGAACTGACCCAAATCAATTGATCCAAAATAGATACATAGCCTAACAGAAAGAGTAATGCAATATATTAACAGCTTCGTGTCTACAATCCACAGCACAGGAAAGAGGCCTTAGCAACAATTAGATATAACAACAGAATAAATAAGCTGGAAAATGCAGACATTATGGAAAACACAATGTGGGCATTAGTTATGCACCTTGAAAGGCTTATGGTTCATTCACATTTGAGAGGGACCGGCGTGCACAAAGTATTGAAAACTAAAGAGATATTACTTCCGTTTCCACACAATTAACAATGATATCCATATGCCATAGCATATAAAGAACAAGGTAAACAGTAAAAATGCACAAGTCCTGTAACACCCCGATTTTGATAACCCAAGCCGGGATGCTACCGCCACACCTCCCAAACGAGACACGACTCATTCGAGCTCACATGACAAATGCAAGGCTGAGGTATTTCAGAAAATAGTTTAAAAACAAGCCCAATATTATAATAATAATAATAATAATAATAATAATAATAATAATAATAATAATAATAATAATAATAATAATAATAATAATAATAAAATAATTTAGTCTATCTCATTCATTATTCAGAGTAAATAGCAGCGGAAAATAAAATTGGGCTGACATGGTCAAAACACAGTGAGTAATTTAAGTTTAATAAAAAAGGATGCAACATAATGGTAATGTTTTTATTTTCCGAGCCCGATGCATGTAAATGCTTATGCCATATCTCCATATTCTAAAAAAGAAAATAGCAACGTTTTATCAGTATATAAAATACTAAGCAAGTTAATTCCTAACATAGCAATATTGGGTTTAAAAATTTAATTAATAAAAATTTACCTTTTTAATCATGCTCAGTTTTAACATAATATCGAAATAGGATTTGACTGAATAATTCATAAGAATTTAAATTGCAAAAATTTAAGAGTGGATGTAATTTAAAAAGGTGATAAGATACTAAATGCATTGAATGAAAAACCTAAATAAAAGCGCAGACAAGGATTTAAAAGCATGTGAATAATTAAAATAATTAAAATGCACAATTAAGTCTTTTAGTTCCCGTTAACCAAGAGGAGGACGCCACAATCATAGTATCAAGTTTCTAAATATCAAGTATCAAGTTTCAGTATTGCCGAAGCAATCCTGGTATCCGCCATACACAGTACTACTCCGGAGCCTCGGTAACCCATACGGATACAACCAAGAGTGCAGACTCGTGTTTCAACTGTCGTTTGGGCAGGCCATGTATTTCAACTGCCGTTTTGGCAGGCCATCACAAAATCACCATCGTCCATCTAGGCACGACGTGAACAGTTAGAGGGGCAGTCTGCGGAGTACTCACCCCCTAACTCGCAAGTGGAGATCTAGCTCAACCTAGTGTAACGGGGTTTTTTTTTAAAAAAAAATAATTTTTATTATTTTAATAGGGATTTCAACCCATAAGATTAGAAAAATCTGAATTCAACATATATAGTAAACGTTCACGTCTCAGTTTACGCCTTTCGATTTTAAAAATCCGTTTCTAAGACGAATGCCATGAAATTTTATACAGTAAGTTCATAAGACCAATATGAACGATTTACATTAGATGAAGTATCTCAAAATAGGATACGAACCTAAGTAAAAAAATCGAGATCTTTCACAGAACTACGTGCTGTCAGTTTACAGATTTGGCGAAGTGTTTTAAAACGAGTTTTCGACATACCAAGCGGGCTTCAAAAATTACGAAAATTTATGGGCATAAACTAGACATGATTATTACAACTTTCGGACCGGATCTAGTATAAAAACACTGATTTAGTTTGGATTATAAACTTGTCATATTTTTTGATTTAACAGAAACGTAGAACAAACCAGATAAAATTTTAGGGTCCAAATATCGACTAAAATTCGTGAAATTTTTACAAAATTTTCTTTGGTGTGTTAGGAACAAGTTTGTAGTTTTACATTTTTCCATTTGAAGATCCGAAGAGGTCCGAGTTATCAGATTTTAGAAACCGCGCGGGGTGAGTTCTCTAATGATAGATTTTATGTGTTTCACTTCTATTACCTAAACCATCCAATTTAAATCTCCAAAATTGGTATGGTAAGAATTAACTTATAGGAGATGAGATCTAGGGTCTTGGATTTTGTTCGGACGGTCTCCGGAACCTCTGAGCAAGTCCAATTCTCCTCATCTCCTTCTCTTCAGTCCCGATTTATGATTATAAGAGAGAAAAACCTAATGTTAACTCTATGATCGACCAAATTACATGAAATATGGATTGAAACTTCCTCATACCACCAACCTACGGCTGTGGAGTGTTGGATCTCGTCCAACTTTCCTTATTCTCCGTCGGAATCGTCCTCAAATGCTCACAACTAAGGTTTTTTCCGAATTTTGAAGGTGAGAAGTGATATGGGGTGTTTGAAAAGTATCTAGGAGCTAGATTTGGGGTATTTATAACTCCTAACCACTCTCACACGTCCAGGGATCAGTTGGAGAAGTCTTGGGCGCAAGAAGTGAGCAAATGGCGAAAAATCTGGAGCCGGGTGGCCAAATCCCGTTCGGGCAGTTGCTGTCTGAAGCGGCGCGGTTTTGACACAGACCGCGCGGCCACCGTGCGGCCTGGGCCTGGGCCGGACCGTGCTATCCCATTGGCTTTTTTCCCCCTCTTTTTGGCCTTTCTCCATCTATTTTTCTTGGGCTTATTTATCGGGTTATTCTCGGACCATAAACTCCTCTTTTAAATTCATTTCGAACTCGAACTAATTTCGTATTTGAAATCTTGAATTGGTCAAATATTGGATCCCGTGCAATAATTTATTTAATTAAATTATTTCCGACTTCACGGGCTCTTGCAATTTAAATTCTTTTTTATCTTTGAATTTAATTCCATTTCTTTTTAAACGTGATTTAAATGCGACTAAATCGTGGGTATTACAGTCTACCCTCCTTAGAAATCAACTTTGTCCTTGAAGTTCTGTCATACTCGAAATGGTAATGCCAAGAATAAAATTATTCGCATTGCGCTAATTCAACGTGGACAAGCAGTTGCACGCACAAAAATATTGAGGTCCTAAAAAATAAATTTTCACCTCAATGCTTGACGACTTCTTACGGGGTATCACATCCTCTCCCCTTTAGGGCTTCAGTTATGTTCCCATAACTGCCAATGAATTGATCTTAAAAAACAATTCAAGTATCTTTGCCTCATATCGGTTCCGAATCAAAGTTTCTAAGATCAATTCTACTAGGTTTCGAAAAGAATTCAATTTTTTTTTTTAATTGTTATGGGGATTTCACCATACCTCTTTGAGTATTATACCCCTTTTCCCAAAGGTAATTGAATCCCCAAGTTAATACTTCTAGGTTTTCTACATTTGGAGGGACGCCATTGTTAGCCTCCTCACTATTTGGTTCAACATGGCATGGTACCCTCACCATATTCATCGACTAAGTCCAATGACCATTCTTTAATGTCCAAAATTCTCAAGGAATATTTCTCTCAATCCAAATTCTTAGCCAACTCCATCTTAAATCCAAATGGGTACTCAACCCTCATATTCAGTAAGGTTCCTCGATAAGTCAATATATAACGTACTGGTAAAGATCTACATTATAGGAATGACAAAGACATATACAGGTGCGATAAGCATAGGTGATCTAGATCTAAGACTAAGGCAAGATTAGTCTCAAGTTAGTACTTCTAAGTCGATGTCAAGCCGAAATCTAAAATAAGAGCGTTATTTAACACATATAATTCACTTAGAAAGGTTAGCATAATATGTATGTATATATATATGCATATGCGACCTCTCGAAAATATTTTATGCAATGTATATACATATATATTTACTTTTCCATGGATTTTAAAAATGAAATTCATTCCATGGAAATAATACTTTATAGTTTTAAAATAATGATTAAAATCATCGGGCCACTATATTGGGCCCAAAATAATAAACTTCGGGCTCTAAATAAAGTACAGGTAGTGGGTTAAAAATTTGGGCTTAGAAATATTTGGGCTTTAGAAACTTGGGCTATTAAAAATTTGGGTTTAAAAATTTGGTCTCTTTAAAATAATAGCTTTAAAATATACATGGCTTTGATATCAACTTGTAACACCCCGGTTTTGATAACACATGTCGGGATGCTACCCCACACCTATCAAACGAGACACGACTCATTCGAGCTCACTTGAGAGATACAAGGCTGAGGTATTTTAGAAAATATTTTAAAAACAAGCCCAATATAATAATAATAAAATAATATAGTCTATCTCATGTATTATTCAAAGTAAATAGCAGCTGAAAATAAAATTGGTCCGACTTGCCAAAACGCAGTGAGTAATTTAAGTTTAATAAAAAAGGATGCAACATAATGGTAATGTTTTTATTTCCCGAGCCCGATGCAAAAATTTAAGAGTGGATGTAATTTAAAAAGGTGACAAGATACTAAATGCATTGAATGAAAAACCTAAATAAAAGCGTAGACAAGAATTTAAAAGCATGTGAATATTTAAATAATTAAAATGCACAATTAAGTCTTTTAATTCCCGTTAACCAAGAGGAGGACGCCACAATCATAGTATCAAGTTTCTCAAGTATCAAGTATCAAGTTTCAGTATTGCCGAAGCAATCCTGGTATCCGCCATACACAGTACCACTCTGGAGCCTCGATAACCCATACAGATACACCCGAGAGTGCAGACTCGTGTTTCAACTTCCGTTTGGGCAGGCCATGTATTTCAACTGCCGTTTTGGCAGGCCATCACAAAATCACCATCGTCCCTCTAGGCACGACTTGAACAGTTAGAGAGACACCCTGCGGAGCATTCACCCCTAACTCGCAAGTGGAGATCTAGCTCAACCTAGTGTAACGAATTTTTTTTAAAAATCATTTTTATCATTTTAATAGGAATTTCAACCCATAAGTTCAGAAAAATCCGAATTCAACATATATAGTAAACGTTTACGTCTCAGTTTACACCTTCCGATTTTAAAAATCCGTCTCTAAGACGAACGTCATGAAATTTATACAGTAAGTTCATAAGTTCATAAGACCAATACGAATGATTTACATTAGATGAAGTTTCTCAAAATAGGATACGAATCTAAGTAAAAAATTGAGATTCTTCACAGAACTACATGCTGTCAGTTTATAGATTTGGTGGTGTTTTAAAACAAGTTTTCGACATACCAAACAGGCTTCAAAAATTACGAAAATTTATTGGCATAAACTAGAAATGATTATCTACAACTTTTATTTGTTTTGCAAAGTTTAGTTCAGACCGGATCTAGTAGAAAAAAACTGATTTAGTTCGGATTAAAATCCTGTCAGATTTTCGGAATTTAATAGAAACGCAGAACAAACCAAATGAAAATTTAGGGTCCAAATATTGACTAAAATTCATGAAATTTTTACACAATGTTCTTTGGTGTGTTAGGAACAAGTTTGTAGCTAAGT
Organism: Hygrophila difformis; assembly: GCA_030278955.1. Lineage (NCBI taxonomy): Eukaryota > Viridiplantae > Streptophyta > Magnoliopsida > Lamiales > Acanthaceae > Hygrophila > Hygrophila difformis. The sequence continues at coordinate 17,839,314 of JAOANR010000010.1, read as the reverse complement.
TCCGAAAAGGTCCGAGTTATTAGATTTCCGAAACCGCGCAAGGTGAGTTATCTAATGACATATTTTATGTATTTCACTTCTATTACATAAACCATCCGATTTCAATCTCCAAAATTGGTATGGTAAGAACTAACTTACAGGAGATGAAATCTAGGTCTTGGATTTTATTCGAACGGCCTCCAGAACCTCCGAGCAAGTCCAATTCTCCTCGTCTCCTTTTCTTCGGTCCCGATTTATGATTATAAGAGAGAAAAACCTAATGTTAACTAATGATCGACCAAATTACATGAAATATGGATTGAAACTTCCTCATACCACCAACCTATGGGTGTGGAGTGTTGGATCTCGTCCAACTTGCCTTATTCTACGCCGGAATCATCCTCAAATGCTCACAACTAGGGTTTTTTTTTTTTTTTCGAATTTTGAAGGTGGGAAGTGATATGGGGTGTTTGAAAAGTATCTAAGAGCTAGATTCGGGATATTTTATAACCCCTAACCACTCTCACACGTCCAGGGATCAGTTAGAGAAGTCTTGGGACGCAAGAAGTGGAGCAAACAGCGTAAAATCCAGAGTCGGGTGGCAAATTCCCGTCCAGGCCGCTGCTGTCTGAAGCGGCACAAGAAGTGCCACCACCGCACGGCCTTGGCCTAGGCCGGGCCATGCTATCCCATTGGGCCTTTTCCCCCTCTTTTTGGGCCTTTCTCCACCTATTTTTCTTGAGGTTATATATCGGGTTATTCTCAAACTATAAACTTCTACTTTAAATTCATTTCGAACTCGAATTAATTTCGTATTCGAAATCTAATTCATCAACTATTGGTTCCCATGCAATAATTTATTTAATTAAATTATTTCCGGCTTCACGGGCTCTTGGAATTTAAATTCTTTTTGATCTTTGAATTTAATTCCATTTCTTTTTAAGCATGATTTAAATCGACTAAATCGTGGGTATTACAGGTCCAACCAAATAAATAGATGACAGCAAAACGAGAAACAACACTTTCGAACAAGACAACACACGATGGAAACCGAAGGGCAAAAATCGATTAAAATTGAAAAGGGAGCAAGCAAAAAACCTAAAGGCCAATAAGCGTGAGTAAATGTGTACGTCGGAAGGCCCTGAATTGGAATCGTCAGAATCAGAGGAAATTTCCGGGATTCCAGGACGGATTTCGGGACTGGGCGAGTTTGCAGAGAGGGGCGCGGAGGCCTAAGGCGTGACGAGCAGGGCTCGCGGGGAAGGGACGACATTGGCGGCAGTGTGGCAGTTCGGCGGCACGCTATTTTCTTATCGGCAATGAGCAGCGATGGGGAGCTACGGAAAATTGGGGACATTGGTGAGGAGATGCAACAGAAATTTTTGTAGGCGAAAGGAGAACGATGGGTGTTCGGCCGAACGAGGACTCCAGAAGAAGAGAGAATGAGAGATTGACAATACGGGGAAAATCCGACCCTATAGTGTGCAAACAGGATCTTAATCACACGGCCGTAATTTCAATTGCAATTTGTGATCTAACGGATGAAAATGAAATTAAGATTTAAAAGGATTTTCACTTGCGCTCTTCAAATATAGTACTGCACTACTACTACTAAAGTAATTATATATAGAGATTAGATATAGTAGGAAGCTAATTTCGTATGACAAGTCAAATATTTCAAGTCTGATTTATTACTGAAGTATAAAACATTCAACATCTCAACGTCCAGTAGTATTGATATATTCACTTCTGAAACCCACGTTAGATCTTCGATCAAATAATTAATTTAAGTATCTAGGAATGAAGATGATAGATGTACCGTATCATAGAATTCGAACCATCAATATTGCCTTAATCATCATGGACAAAAAAATTCAAAATTATCATTATATTCATCATTATGTGTGACTATATAGGTAAAAGACATTATTAACATATAGTCTGGCACTATTATTGAACTCTTAAAAATGTGAATACAATACTCAATGGGGTTAGTTATTGTATAATAATCAATTTAATTTCATTTAAATACTATAGTAAATGGATAATCAATAGCCAATTAAAAACCCTAAAATTGTGTTACTCAAGTAGCAAACGAGTTAAGTAATCAACACCATCTTGGCCAACACTTGTTTACTGACCACTAGAGAATAATATAATTAATGACCAAGATCGGAACATATTTTAACCCCACCAATTGAATAGGGTTTTCTTGATAAATGTGAATGATTGATAGTTCCAAGGTTTTAAATATCGGTATCGGTGTCTATATCGGATATTTAAATTTACGGAAATTTCGAAAATATTTGAAATTTTGGATGAAATTCCGGAAATATTTGCAATTTTTTTAAGAAAACCACATTGAGATTCTGAGAGGATGAAAATGAAGATATTTCAAAATTCATCCTCTTTGTTGCTCTATAATTAGTAATATGCTAACAATACTCATTCAATGATACAATATTTTGATAATATGGTTGATAATTTGATATCACGCACCATGTTAATTGAGATGATCTTGACTTAATCTATGAAAATAAGTTAATTGGATGACATAATCAATATGTGTCCAAGCGTAAATTCTAATTTTTTTAAAAATATATTTTTAAAATTTAGAAAAAAAACATTTTTTTAAAAAAAAATACTTTTGGGAAATTTCGGAAAATTTCGGTCAAATTTCGGGAATTATCGAGTTTCGAACGAAATTTCGAGTAGGTGAAATTTCGCTTCGAGGTGTTCCGAAACCCGAAATTTTGAAAATATTTTAAACAATAGATAGTTCTAATACTTAACTATTCATGCCCCGAAGTTGTAAAACAAAAAATTAATAAAAAATAAACCCAAGTTGCATTCATCACTAGCTATATGTTAAATTTATAATTGATGAGATGTGTAATAAAGAGGCTGTTGGAATTTTCTTCCAATGTAATGAATTCAAATGGTTGGTCAATATGAAGGGGGTAGAATATGATGATGGAGGGTTTGTGTTGGGAACCAGTTTTGAGCAAATGTGTTCACAACTGATGTCTGGACTACTTTTGTTGAACCAACCGCATATCTATTCGACAAACTATTTTAGGGAAGATCAGCTGACGAATCTGCATGGGATTATCTTCCAACGGCTATCTAATCCCTTACCCGGAGAATGCACAAGGAGAATGGGAACAAGATCTTCTATTCCGGGAAACTCCATTCTAAGGAAGGAGTATTATGGCAAGATCTTATTTCCTTAGAATGGAGATTTGAATCACTTCAAAAGGGGCGGCCGAGCTTGTGAGGAGTACGAATTTTGAATCAATCAGTTTTGCGCGTGCCAAAAATCCTTTCGAGTGTGTGATTCATCTATTCCTTCACGGTGTTCTAAATTACATCCATCTTGAAAGAAGTCTTTCGACCAACACTGCCTTGGGTGATTGGTTAGACGAGGTGCTATTGTTACATTTATTGAACTTGACGAATTCAATCAAAGCATTCAAGGAATCGTCTACACTTGTGCTTACCCGAAACAACTCTACAAGGAGAATCCACAAACAGGTTTCGTCCAACGGTAACTTGAAGAAGGAGCCTTCAAGGAATTGGAGCAAGGTCAGGGAGATCTTCACCAAAACGAGGGAGCGTTTTGGTTCGACAATTCAACTGCTTGGAGATCGGAGTTTGGTGTATTATTCACTATTATTTTGACCGTGGATCATTGAAGAACACTTAGTGAAATTTCCTGGATTGGTATCCCCCGGACGTAGGCTTAGGCCGAACTGGGTCAACAAATCCTTGAGATTGTTTACTACTTTTCAATTTATTTTCATTCCGCTGCTTATTTATTTCAAACTGAATAAACTGTCCACGAAAGGTGTTTGATCCAGTTTACATGAATTGTTTACAGGTTATCCCACCAAACTGACCTAACAATTGGTATCAGAGCTACATGCCCTTGAGCGAGATCCAGTTATGAAGAATGGATAACCAAGGTGGTTCAGTATCTAGACCCCCGCTACTCGATGGATCAAACTATGCCTATTGGAAAGATCAAATGGAGGCATTCCTCATTGCACTAGATGAAGGAGCATGGGATGCAGTTGAAACTCAATATCTCCCTCCAGTTGTTGAAAAAGACGGTGTGAAAACCTTGAAACCAAGGAGTGAATGGACTGCAACTGAGAGACTTGCTGCATCAAAGAATTCTAAAGCATTGATACTATTCACAATGCTCTCACGAAGGATCAATATCGCCTTATTGCAGGTTGTAAGATTGCCTATGACGTCTGGACTACTTTAGCCAATACCTACGAGGATATGGCGCAGGTAAAGAAATCTAGAATCATAACTCTTGATGCTCAATTTCATAGAATTACCATGGATGATAATGCATCTGTTGGCCAATACATTGGTCGTATTCGTGATCTAACTAACCAAGCCCTTCAGCTTGGCAAGAATATTCTCAGTAGGATATTGTAGGCAAAATCATTGGGACGCTTCCAGAAAGGTTCAATGCAAAGGTGGCTGCACTTGAACTATATAAAGACTTTGATAATTTACAGGTTGATGAGTTAATGGGAATTCTACAATCCTGGGAGATGGATCACTGTCCTAAGGGCAAAAACAAAACAGTTGCCTTCAAAACTGAGACCAAAGGAATTGATGAAAAATCCTCCGAAGACCCTGGTGACTACAGTGATGAGGAAGAACTCGCGATGTTGTCCAAGAGGCTGAACCAGATTCTAAAGAACCGGAGGACCATATTCAATCCATCCAAGAAGAAGGATGCCGGGACGTCAAATACCAAGCCTTCTTTAAAGAACTCTAAGTCATTCGACCGAAATAGATCCAAACAATCTAGATTTGAAGATGACAAGGAAATCATCTGCTTTGAATGTGGCGGAAGAGGTCATGTAAGAAAAGACTGTGTCAATCTCTGACCAAAGGAGACCAAGAAATATTATCAAGCAACATTCATTGACTCCGAAGATGAAAATGAAACTAGTGACAATGAATCAGACTATCGAGTAGCACTTGTCGGTACATGGGATTCAGACAGTGACGATGAACAAGAATCAGGTATATCTACCAACTCTATCAATACGGTTTCCTCTAATATGGTTCATTCTCTCACCAACAGGGAACAGGAAGAAAGCATTAGCAAACTCAATAACCTCTATGAAGAAACTTTTGAGAGGTTGGAGATATCCATGGATGAAGTAGTGGAACTTCAAGTCGAAAATGAAAAATTGAGGAAACACATCAACACTCTTGAAATAAAAAATCAAGAGCTTGAAAGTCAATTAAAGGCACTGTCTGAACAGGTTGATGAACTACTTGAGAAGAATGCAGAACTTCAGAAGGATAATGATGATCTTGAAGAAGAAAATAATGACTACAAACTATGGTATGCGAGTATGCATGGTCAAAGAGATGCACTTCGAACTGAGCTAACAGAAGTTCAAGAAAAACTGACCAAAGCCGAAGGAACACTAACATCGCTTAATAAAAGGGAAAGCTAAGCTGGATGATGTCATAGCCATGGGTAGATCCAGTGGCAACAAACAAGGTTTAGGATATCAAGCATCTACCTCAAAAAGCGAGAATAACAATAAATTTGTATCCGGAGGAATGCTAGATAACTACAAAGTTGTTAAGAGACCTTGTCACCAAACAAGGAACAAATGGACAAGGAGGCCACCTCCTCTCATCCCTCTTAGATGTGATTATTGCAAACTCGAAGGTCACAAAACCAAGAATTGTGGAATTATAGTCAAGGATCTACATGAAGGGAGACCTATTGTCTGGCCAAATGACAAAATGAAGATGAAGCTGATCTCCATCAAGCGAGAATGGGTTCCCAAAGCCCAAAATAGATGTCATGTTGCATTTCTGTCCCAAAAAAAGAAAAAGTAAAGACACTATATGGTACTTCGACAGTGGGTGCTCAAAACACATGACTGGAGAAAAGAAACTTCTCAAACATTTTAAAGAAATCGATGGTGGGTTTGTAGTATTTGGAGATGGAAAGAAAGCTGCATTGGTTGGTCAAGGGTCCATGGAAAATGAGAGTGGACTAGAGCTAACTCCAGTATTCTATGTTGACGGACTTCAAGCCAATATGATCAGTATCAGTCAACTATGTGATGAAGACTTCATGGTTCAATTCACCAAGAAGGATTGCAAAGTCTTCAACATAAATAGGAAATGTGTTATGAAAGGTTTGCGCTCTAAAAATAATTGTTATCAACTTGTTCAATCTTGCAATTTTGTTTCAGCTGCAGGTGAGTATCACATCATGTTATGGCATGAAAAGTTTGGGCACTTAAACTTCAAGGATCTGATTAGACTAAGCAGAACGGATGCCGTCAAAGTTCTTCCCCACTTCAAAATATCCAACACTGACTTCTGTGATGAATGTGCCAAAAACAAGCAGCATAGGAGTTCACACAAGTTGTCCGAACACCTTGGATCAACAAAATATCTTGATCTGTTACACATAGATCTTGTTGGTCCAACTGAGGTTGAAAGCTTGGGAGGTAAAAAAGTATATATTTTTATGTATTGACGACTTTTCCAGATACACTTGGATGGATTTTCTCAGGGAAAAGAGTGATGCATTCAAAGCCTTTCAGAAGTTGTGTAACTGACTCATGACTGAAAAGGACACAAAAGTAAAATGTATTCGAAGTGCTCATGGACGGGAATTCAAAAACCAATACTTTTAGGAATACTGCACCATGCATGGAATCAAACATGAATTTTCCGCACTGAAGACCCCTCAACAAAATGGAGTTGTGGAAAGAAGGAACAGAACTATACAAGAGATTTCAAGGGTGATGCTCAATGCCAAACATGATGCTGAATACTTATGGGCTGACGCTGTCAACACTGCTTGCTAACCATAAATCGTATCTACTTAAGATCCAACTATCTCTTGACGCCATATGAGATATGGAATGGTAAAAAGACCTCTATCACTTATTTCCATATTTTTTGCAGCAAATGTTTTGTTTTAAATGACAGGGAACACGTGGGAAAATTCCAAGAGAAGAGCAATGAAGGGATATTTGTGGGATACTCCAACACAAGCAGGGCCTATCGGATATACATTCCCAAAATAAGGAAGGTGCTTGAATCCACAAATGTAATCATAGAAGATGTTCCATGCAAAGAAATTCTAAAACACAAGGAGGATGAAGATGCATCTGTCTCCCCAAGCAGTCAAAGCGACAAACAGACCAGTGTTGAACAATTTCCTGCTACCCAGGAGTCCACGGAAGTAGTCCAAACACCAGAACTGAACACCTCTCCGGATGATGTTGAACAATAGAAAGATCTTAACAGTCGTATTCACAAACATCATGATGCTGAAGATATAATTGGTGATGTCAACGAGAAGAGAAAAAACAGGGGCAAGAAGATTGATTTCAAAGAATTGGCCGGTTTTCACTGCTTCACTTCCAAGATTGAGCCCTCTAAAGTGGAAGAAGCTCTTCAAGATGAACACTGGATAATTGCCATGCAGGATGAGCTACTTCAGTTCAAACGGAATGAAGTATGGACACTTGTCGAAAGACCAGAAGACAAAATTGTAATCGACACTCCTTTTGTTGAAAATGTGTTCACAACCGATGTCTGGACTACTTTTGTTGAACCAACCGCATATCTATTTGAAAAACTATTTTAGGGAAGATCAGCTGACGAATCTGCATGGGATTATCTTCCAACGGCTATCTAATCACTTACCCGGAGAGTGCACAAGGAGAATGGGAACAAGATCTTCTATTCCAGGAAACTCCATTCTAAGGAATGAGTATTATCGCAAGATCTTATTTCCTTATAATGGAGATTTGAATTACTTCAAAAGGGGCGGCATACGACTTTTGAATCAACTAGTTTTGCACGTGCCAAAAATCCTTTCGAGTGTGTGATTCATCTATTCCTTCACGGTGTTCTAGATTACATCCATCTTGAAGGAAGTCTTTCGACCAACACTACCTTGGGTGATTGGTTAGACGAGGTGCTATTGTTACATTGATTGAACTTGACGAATTCAATCAAAGCATTCAAGGAATTGTCTACACTTGTGCTTAACCGAAACATCTCTACAAGGAGAATCCGCAAACAGGTTTCGTCCAACGATAACTTGAAGGAAGAGCCTTCAAGGAATTGGAGCAAGGTCAGGGAGATCTTCACCAAAATGAGGAAGCGTTTTGGTTCGACAATTCAACTGCTTGGAGATCGGAGTTTGGTGGATTATTCACTATTGTTTTGATCGTGGATCATTGAAAAACACTTAGTGAAATCTCCTGGATTGGTATCCCCCAGACGTAGGCTTAGGCCGAACTGGGTCAACAAATCCTTGAGTTTGTTTACTACTTTTCTGTTTATTTTCATTCCGCTGCTTATTTATTTCAAACTGAATAACGTGTCCACGAAAGGTGTTTGATCCAGTTTACAGGAATAGTTTACAGGTTATCCCACTAAACGGACCTAACAGTTTGCATGAGGATTCCCCCTTAGCGTCTGTTCTGCATGCAACTTTTGGAAATTTTTGGGAGCTTTAAGGAGATTTAGCTTTTGTTTGATAACAATAGCATTGTTCTGCACAATAGTTTTTGAAGGTTTTAAATTGCAGCTCCGAAAAGCTCTACAATCAGAAGCTACGCTTAGTAGCTTTTGGGAGCTTTTGAAAGCTACTTTCCAAATTTAATTAATTTTTATCTTTAAATAACACTTTATGACAGCTACAGCTACTTTTACCAAACACTTATGCAAAAACTGATAGATACAACTACTACAGCTCCATACAGCTGCGGCCTACAGCTTGCAGATACAGTTCGACGTGCAGAACGGACCTTTGTTAGGTTGAGGAGAGGGGTAGAAAGAATCATATCACATGGGGCCTTGGCCGCCTCCATGTCGTTTTGTTATATGGTTGTACGGAAAAAAAAAAAAAACTCTAATAATCCCATAATTTTGTTGGTTTTCCACTATAAAAAAATTCACGATTACCAACCGAAAAATTCAGTCGGTAACCTAGGATACGGGTCGTTTTGACCCATACCGACCGACTTCCCGATTGCAAAAACTCGGTCGGCAATGAGCTGGTAAGGATTTGGGCGCCGACCACCAGCCCATGGAGTCGGGACATTTGCCGACAGCTTTACCGACCAAAAAGGGGTCGACACCGACCGAATTACCGACCGCATATGCAGTTGGTAATGCCTGGTCCCAAAGGGTCTCTGGAGACGTTTCCCGATCGCATTACCGACCGAAAATTCCGTCGCTAATGGCTGACCCCACCCCCATCTGGTTATCAGAGTGGGTGTGGCTGAATTTTGTTGAAATATGTACAATTCACGAGAAATGCTACCGCAGCTATTACTACATGCGTTGCAAGCATAATACGCTATGCCACCATTGTTGGAAGCTTCATACTTATCACACTGGACATTTTGAGGTTTTACAGGTAACTTTTTTTCTTTAGTTAAAAGATACTTCATCTGTTTTGTTATAATTTTCACCCTTTGAATAGTATTTACTATTCATTGATATCTTTGATTTAACTTTTTAGTACAGTTGTATAAAATAAAACATAGTCGAGTGAGATCTTGTTGGATTCGTCTAATGACCTAGTTTTAGAATATCAAATTTTTGTAATTTTTATTATATATGATTTGAGTTATTAAGGGTTAAAGATGTGTCTTGAACTGCGTGAAAACTGAAAATTAGAAATTGACCAGTTATTTCAAAACGGAGGTAGTACTTCAATAACCATCAATTAATATTTTTTATTATTATTTATATATAGTTTTTCATTAAAAAACTAGTGTCGTCCGTACATGCTTCCGAAATGGAACCATACATGGATGTAGAGTTGCCCATTTTAATTGGAACTGCCGGTTCGACCAGCGCTTCAGTTCAGAACCGAAACTGAGCGCAACCGGTGAACCCCAACCCGCGGTTCACACGGTTTTTAAATTTTTTCTTTTATTCTTAAAGTTTTCTTCTTTTTTAGAAAAACTGGGTTGAACCGCCGGTTTCTGGACCGTTGATGAATCAACGATCCAGATCAGTCGCCCGTTGAAGATCAACGACCGAGATTAAGGAAATTCAATTTTGAATTTGAATTTCCCCCCTTTCCGCCGGTTAACCGGAGGTTGAAGCAGGAAATTCAAAATTTTATTTTAATTAACAAAAAAATTGTTTTTCTTTTTTTAAAAAAAATGCAGTTGAACCACCGAATCGGCCTGTTTCAACCGGCACCAAACTGGCTGGGTTCGGCGGTTCACGGTTACGGTTGGGGTTTTTTTTACCCCAACCACCGAACTGGAACCGCCAGTTTGGTGGAACCGGTCAACACTACATGGATTTGGTGGACATCCAATCGTACATAGACCAAGGCTCACAATTATTTCATGTAAAAGGTGGAGATAAAGCCTATAATCCCAGTCTGGGAGGATGTCGATACTGTGGTAGGAAAATGAAAGATTCCTCTTCGGGATACTGCAGTGTGCCTGCAAGGTTTGTATTTTTATTTTTATTTTCTCTTTTCTGATTCTTGGAAAAAATTAAATTCTTATTTGGTTTTGTTCATTTGTGTACATTTCAGATTGAATAAAGAGTGTGCTTCAAAAAGATCATGATGCTAGTAAAGGGCAAGGTGATGATGACTCTTCAAGTAAAAGGCGGCTGGATCAGGAGAAAAGGGGTACCTAGAGCCCCCATCAATTGAATAGGGATTTTTTTCGGACACTCACTTTGAATCATCTGTATTTTTAGGCTCATTGATCAGCAATTGATACTATTTTATCCCCCAAATTAAAACTCATAGCGCCTTCCCAGTATAGACAAAGTAAAACAGACAACATAACATATAGTAATTGCATGGCAAGTTAACCATACACCTAGTGATTTGAAAACTTAATGAAATCAAACAGTTATACTGGTGTACTACCTGTTTAAAGCCACAGAACACTGATATATGATTCATTATCCACAATAGGATCAACTAACTGTTATGGACAATCAAAGTATAAATTTATGTTTAGTTTGTTATCAATCAAGTTATGGAGACGATCACACTTAGGATTCAGGCTGACATGTATACTACCAGAGCTGTATTATCTGCTTTCACTGCAAGCAGACATGTCAAATTTATAAAACTGGTGCTAAGAACTTCACATGCCAGGGAGCCATGATGCAAATTACAACAGCGGAAAGATACCTATGATGGCATTCAATTTCATGGTGCAAAGAAACTTTTCCTTCAATAAAAAATTCAAGAGATACAATGCATCCAATCCTTTGAAAGTCTTAGCTTCTCATTAATGTGTAAGCAATACAAAGGCTTAAGTTCGATCAGCTTCAACAGGGCAGATGATGTTTTTTTTCTAGTTTAAAGTAAGTTCGAGTTCAAGATGATAATTGGGTAGGTCATTGAGCTATGTGTTGGAGATGAAGCTAAAAAGTTCATATGTTTTGAACAGAGTTAAGCAGGCATCCAACATAGGCATGTCTCTATCAAAAGTGCATCCCATAATTTTTGTACCCTGTAATGGAAAACATTAGTGAGGACAAGGAAAACTTTGCAGAAAAAAAAATTATCTGGTAAACGATTCATGCAAATTCTAAGAAATTGTGGAAATATAGTTGACAGTTCCGTTTGAGCCCGCTGACAGCGTGAAATCAAAACTACCATGTACGCTAAACTATTAATCACCAAGGCAGAAAAGTAAATAGAATGCAATTGATTTTTTGACCCAGTTCGGCTTTCGACCTACGTCTGGGGGGATCACAATCTAGGCTAGACTCTACTATGAACAAGACTCAAATTTACAAGACTAAAACAAATCCTATCTGATCGAACACGAACTGTCAAAGCTCCTCCTTGACACCTGATATAAGACTCTAGCTTGCTCATGTCGTCTTGATGCCTTGCCAATCACCCTAGAATGTATCCTTTCTACATCAAGAAGAAGACTCCATCTTCTTTCTTGACCTTTACAATTCGATTAAGAAGATTTACAGAGAAAACCAAATCTAAACCATTCAAGTCAAAAACACTCAAAAGACTAAATCTTGAATACACAATGTTTTGAATCTCAAGAACTTCTAAACAAGTAGCTAATACATGAAGAATGTGTATAGAAGTAATATCCAAAATCTACAAAGGACTCAGACACAATGTATGTATAATAAGAACAATCTTGATCCTAAGCTCTGGCGGCTGGTGACCATTTGATCTGTTGCAAAAATAACTTCCCTGTTGTCACTGTGATGAATTGACTACCGGTAAATCTGCATGGAAAGTTAGTGTGCCAACAATCTCCCCCTCTTTACATGGAGAGGATGATTCATCACAAGATCTCAAACATAGTAAGAATTAATCAATTCAGAAGAGAGACTTATAAAACATAATTAGGGATAAGATTAAGAGAAAACAGATCAGACTAATCATGAGGAAGGTAAAAGATGTCATTCAATCAGAAATTTATCCACCATGCAAACACCAGCTAAACAATATCGTTAACCAAAATAAGATCATAACAAAATATTCTACCAGTAATCCACATTACATAAACCATGCATCAAAGTACAAAAATCGAAACAGAAAGCAATCATCCAAACATCCCAAATCCATCAGACAGTATTCAAAATCCACCCATAAAAGCTCTAATTAGTTACAAGCCATTATTCAAAAATATTTAAAAGTTCCAGTTTAGAAAGTACCCCTTCCCTGTAGTTCTTACTACCCGCAAACAACCATTTGAGACATATCTCTCCCTTGATGATTCACTCCTCTTCATCATCTTCCTCTCCAGTAGGATGAGAGTCAAATGATCATGGAAGTAGCTTCAAAATGTAGACATTTCGCTTTCTGATTCGGATACCAACATTGATCATATTGGTGACCTCCTCATTTTGATTGAGGATGGTTGTCTTCAAGTGGTTCACCTAGGCAGTGCCAGAGAGGGCTGGTCCAAGCAGAATGTCATTGTGCATGTTCTGGAGGTCATGAGTAGGAGTACTTTTCTTAAGAGGTATCTGCTCGTCCTTTAGAACTTTCATCCCATTCTTTTTCAAGAATTGGGTGATCAAGCTGGATATGGCAGTAAATCAGTTTTGCCAATTGATCCGCGGGTGTAACCTAGTATCTTTGTGAGCACAGAAAGACCAAAGTTTGTCATAGACAAATATTTATCAATACAAAACATCATTTTACCCATATGAGAAGAAACTTTACTGGCATTGCGGTAGGAACAATGTTGGAACTGCAGAGTCAAAGAGACAACTAAACTTCAGGGTAAGCTGGGAGGTCCGCAACTGTCCGCGTCCAAGACCAACACTCTTGGTATTGGAGATGACATATGAAACCTCAACATTTGAGTCTGGCATATACTTGGTCACATCGTCCAGAGTATTGTTATCCTTCACCTTCAATAGCCTATTGATGACATGAGGCTTGATGTCCAGAATCTGGCCTCGAATGTACACTTTCCCAGCAAATGGCGACTCTGGATCAAGGACGTCTTGATGGAGATTAGCATAGAACTCTCGGACTAGGGCAGGGGAGTAGTCTTCCAGCTTTGTTGCTCAGTAATGAAGCTTGCAGTCCTCAATATATTTATAGAAACCAAGTTCTCTGTAAATAGAATAAGTGAACTGTTCCTCCGGAATGAAATCCCTGTTGTTGAGGTCTTTGCCAAAATGTTGCATCTCCTTGTCGTAGTATTTGAAGTTGAGAGCATCTCTCACGGTCATAGGCCCAATCTTCTTTGGTCGTTTCTCAGATGTCTCGTCAACAGGTTCTTTATCCCTTCGCTTGCGAGATCTGGTGACTGGAGTGCGTGCTGTAGGGCGTTGTTGTGGTGTAGTCTCGACTCCAGTTTGGGTCTCCTCTTGTTCGTTTTGGTCTCCAATGTCCTCATCATACTCGTTTTGGTTATGATCTTCGTAGGCATGAGGATAGGTGGCAGTGGTGCCATGGTCCCAGTAAACAAAAAAGGTTTCGTTCTGTGTTGCAGGCAGAGCAGGTGGAGTGGGCGCTGGTAGTGCTCCGGCAGGCGACAGGTAACTTAGAGGAAGAATCTCTTGCTGGCTCACCAGCATTTTCGGCAAAAGCGTTTGTTAAGGTCATTTGAGTGGATTGAGAATCGGTTGGCACATTTTCAGTAGGGTTAGTAGTAGTCGGAGGAACAGGGTTAAGATTTTCGACGGTTCCATTTTGAGGGGATGAAACAAGGGATTTTGGGGATGAGGAAAAAGTTGCCATTGTTGTGTTTCTCCTGTGACAGAAGAACTGAAGAGAGCACAACAATAAAAAAAAAGTGAAATACAGTATATGTAGAAGAGAAAATAAGGAAGTTTAAACCACGACGGAAGAAATCAAATCGGCAGAGTGATGATGGCGTTTTTGAACGTCGTGCTCAGCAGCCTTGAGGAGACTGTTACTACAGTCCCAGAGTAATGATGACAAAGTTCAGACGTCGTATCATATCTCCGTCCTTGGCATTATCGGATTTCCCTTTCAAATTATTTAGGCCTGCAAAAATCATTAACTACAAAGAAAAACAAGGCCCAAAAATATTTTGGTTAAACTATATAAGAGCATAGGCCCAGAATTGTCTAAGCCTGTCAAACTTGTCTCCGTCCATTGCTTTAGTTAAGATGTCTGCGCGTTGCTCTGACGAACCTACATGTTGAATATCACAAATGTTATTCTCAACCAAATCTTTTATGAAATGATACCTGATATCAATGTGTTTGCTTTTATTGTGAAGGATTGGATTCTTTGAGATGTTTATTGCACTGATGTTGTCACAGAATACTATGAACTTATCTTGATTTACTCCATAGTCTGCCAAAGGTTGCTTCATCCACATTAATTGAGAGCAGCAACAGGTTGCAGCAATATACTCTGCCTCGTAGAGAGAGCAACTGATGTTCTGTTTCCTTGAGTACCAGCTGACGAGATTGTTGCCAAGATAAAAACATCCACCTGTAGTTGATCGTCTGTCATCACAGCTCCTGGCCCAATCTGAATCAGTGTATCCTATAAGATCCAAGGATGACCTTTTAGAGTACCAGATGCCAAGTCCAATTGTTCCCTTAATATATCTCATAAATCTTTTGTCTTCTTTGAGGTGTGATTCCTTTGGTTGAGACTGGAATCTTGCACATACACCTGTACTATAGGAAATATCAGCTATGGTTGCTATTTGGTAGAGAAGACTACCTATCATACTCCTGTAGAGTTTCTAATCAACATCTTTTCCAGTGTCAATCTTTGAAAGTTTCTCATGTTATCCGAGTGGGGTCCTGACAACTTTGTTGTCCTCCATATTAAACTTCTTAAGCATGTTGTCTGCTGATAATGGCCAAAATTGTCCATTATTTCCAATCCATTTCCGTGTCTGAGATGGACATTTTGATCGTAATCCCATCTTATTTCAATAAGAAAGCAGTTGAATTCGACAGATTGATGCAAGTTTGTAAAAATATTAAGCTGGTAATGAAAGACACAAAACATGCAATTTTAATTGCATTTGTGTTAGAAAAATCCAAAAACATGAAAAAAGGAAAAAGAAAAGAAAAAGGAACGAAAAGATGGGCAAAAGAATAAGATAGCCCACAAAAATCAAAAAGATGGGAAAAAGAATGAAAATCCCATAAATTGAAATTTTAGTTAAGTGTTGAAGACCAATTCGGTCTATAAGCAATTCGACCTAAATCGAATTGCTCATTAGACCGAATTGCTGAAGAAAAGAAGAAAAAAGAGGTGTTGAGGAAGAGAAGAGCAACCAATTCGGTCTGTGGCAATTCGGTTTAAACCGAATTGACCCCTAGACCGAATTGCACCATAGAAAGAAGACTTTGAGCAAAACAGAAAAGAAGGAGTTCGATCTATGCAATTCGGTCTAGGCCGAATTGATTGCATAGATCGAATTGCCTTAAAGCAAAGAAGCCAAGCAGGAGCCATCTTCAATTCGACAAGGCCAATTCGGTCTACCCATAGACCGAATTGATGGATGAAGACCACATCCCAGCTCAAGATCAAGAAGGAAGACCTCATGCAATTCGAATTCCATCAATTCGATCTAAACCGAATTACATGAGGAGACCGAATCACATTCAAAATTGCAGCTGTGAAGCACGTGAGAAATGCATGATGGGCCTAGGGTTTCGAAAAGAAGTATAAAAGCTGCCCTTCTTCAACAAGATCCATATCAATCCATACACACTTGGACTGTTTGCTGGGAGACAAAAAGGAAGCAGAAGGTTCTTCACCCCTTAAGGGTTAGGTAGGTAGTGTAGTTTAGTTAGTTTATTTTCATGTTTGTAATGTAGCTTTATTGCTTTTGAGCTTAGTTTATTTTCCATAAAAGCTTGTTACCACCCTTAGTGTAGCCATTTCCATAAACTTTAACTGCTTTGTACTTAGAATGAACCCTACCTTCAAGTCAATGAATGGTTTTAGGGTTATTTACTGCTTTCAAGTGTCAATACAAGAAAGAATCCAGAAATGGGTTTTCATTTCATGTGCTTGGCATTTATTTAATGCTTTCATTAGCAATAAATGGTAGAATGTTTGTTTGTTTCAACTAGGTTACATTTATTATGTCCTAGTTAACTTGCATTCTCAATAAATGTATGTTAGTAGGTTTTTAGCTTGATTTTACACCTTAGAGATTCAAATGAGTGCTCTTAGGTTTTAGACAATCTTAGGCTAGTTAGAATTTATTTTCATGCTGTTTAGTTGCTGTTTTAGTCTCTTTTATTAGCTTATTGTTGCCTTAGATAATGTAGGTGTTCTTATTTTTTAAGCATGTGTTCTTATTTGTTCAGTAGATGTTTAAGTTTTTGATCTTTGAATGCTTGTCTGTAGTTCTAGGGTTTGTTTCATGCCAATACCTGTTAGCCACGTAACCTAGGTCTATTTTCTTTAAAAACACTCATTAGTGTGGCTGTGAGGTGACATTGATGTGAAATGAAGGATTTGGTAAATCTCATCCATCATAAACCACACAATGTAAACCAAACCTGCACTTATGAGAGAAAGACATGCAATTCGATTTGAGGCAGTTCGGTCTAGACCGAATTGCTCATGAGAATGGAACTGCATGGCAAAAATGTTTGTTGAATATTTCACCTAAAAATTTATATGCAATTCGATCTAGGCAATTCGGTATCGGTCTATACCGAATTGCCCATGAGACCGAATTGCATAGCAAAAAGTGTTGTTTTCATGTGGATTCTAAGTAATTCGGTCTAGGTAAGTTGGTTTAGACCGAATTACTCTTATAGACCGAATTGACTTTGGAAACCTCATTGTATGCATTCCATCCCCTCATGCCTTAGTTTATTTTATTGTTTCTACCAATTCGAATTGCCAATTCGGTTTAAACTGAATTGACTTGGCAATTCGAATTACCCTCTTTTTGGGGTAAATGCCTAAGCCAATTTGAGTAAAGGAATGACTTCATCAATTCGAATTGTCCAATTCGGTTTAGACCGAATTGCTTGACAGTTCGAATTAGAGGATGCTTCATGACTTTACAAGGATTAATTGGGTATGGTGTTACTTCATACCTCATGCATCCTCAATTCGGTCTCTTTTGCATTGACCCAATAGACCGAATTGCTTTCTTCCTTCTATTTTAAAACTCCAAAAATAGTTTATTTCAAGAATTGTGTAAGTTGCATGGGTGTATTGGGCCTAGGCCCATTACATCTAATTTTATCCATTACACATCTCAACCAATCAGTGTCTAATTATTGTGTGATTAACACTCACACAACACCATAAACATTTTCTTAACTTTGTTTATTTTTCCCTTTCATTGTATGTATGAATGAGTAATAAGAAATACCACAGATCAATGTTGGCGAAAAGGTCTCTTCACCGGGATAATGATTAGCTCGTCTTCTGTGTATTAATTATTACTCGTTATTTTGCATGGTCTGATTAGTGGTTGGTGGAAGCTACGGCGAAAAGGTCCCTTCACGGGGATCACGATTAGTCACTCAGCCAACTCCTAATCAGATACAGTTTTCTTCATTTTATCTTAATTTCAAACCTGAATCTAGAATTGTAGTAATAATAGATGATATATGCCAATGTCATCTAATAATTATTACAGTAATAGAACATGTGGGTTTTCGTCCAGATTCACAGATAGTGAAGTCTAAGATAATGGCGGCAACTGTCATTTAAGGCATTCCACTGTCTACAATCATTCCATCTGGAATACTTGGGAACCGGACATCAGATGTTTGCAGTCCGGATAACCCCAATTATTTCTGGCATCCTCTTTAGCCATCTTCTTCTTATCTCAGGCTAATCCATATTGTGTATCAAATTCTGTCTAACCCCACCATATATTTTGGGGCAATTTATTTTACTTCTCATATACATGTATGCATGATATTATTATGTAGATATTGTGGTCCATAATATTTTGGAGATCCTTCTCATTGGACACAGAAGTCTTGATTTAAATCAGATGCTGCACAATAAATTTCCACAAAAATCACTTTATAAAATCCGGATCTGAGTAAGGGACAAATTCACAGTTATGACTAACACATATTCTGCTGGGGGTTGATTTTGAGAACTTATAAACAGAGTCAGCGATTAGGTCTCCTCTAGACTGAAAGGATCTGTGTTTTAATTGAGAGTGTAGTACCTGTTTAGGGAATGATTTTCAAATATCTATTTGCTTCTCAAAATTACTGTGTGTTGGAAATCTTGTATTAAGTATTGCATCGAATCAGTGTCCACTTGGATTCGGACAAGATGTGACAATTAATATTAGAGGAACAACATATAGGCCTTGGGCAATTTCTAAGGTAGAGTTGAGTATTCTTTCAACTACTATCTTCTCCCACCAAAGCCTAAAATTGAGTCTTGAGTGAGTACATTCGGAATAAACCTTCATAGGTCTGTTCCACTCATGTTTGTGTCTCATAACTAACCAAATGTTATGAGCCCTGTGGCTTACTGATATTTGGGAAGTTCTAAATCTGCATCTGGTCACCAAGATCAGGGGCTCTTTTATACTAACGGATTGTGATGATTTTTTAAGACTTCCGAGTGATAGGTTTTTAAATGCTTTCTTTACTGCTTCCTTTACCGCTTTCTTTAAAATGCTTTCATAGAGGTCACTCGGAAGCAGAGATGTGTTTGCCGGTTGTAAGGTTTAAGAGTTATGGATTAGTTCGGGGTTAGATTTGGACTTTGGGTGTGACAAGGGGGACGATAGGAGTACTTGGCACATCAACTAATGATATGTTAGGTGTTGCTTGTCCACCACATATGACCAACTAACTCTTACAAGGCATTGCAAGGGGAGTTATTAATCTGTGGTATCTTAGAAATTGAGGTCTTAAGAGCATGTAAATTCTCACTGTAAGTACCTGTCTGTTAAAGGGAACATAGTGCAGAAAGCATGAGAGCTAACCGATGAACTACCCCAAACGAGGATCTGTGTATTAAAATGGAAGTTTAATTGTGTTTCAATCTGAATCTTGTCCAATTTTTATTCTTTCCTCCCTGTCCCTTCTGTCACATTTTAATTCGCTTTCGTAGAATAATTTTATTCGCTTTCTTAGCATAATTCTTATCGCTTTCTTAGAATAGATTTAATCGCTTTCTAGACTAAATTTACCATACTTTGTAAGAATAATTTTACTGCTTTCATAATCTAATTTAAATTAATGTCAAGTAGTTGTTAGAAATCATTGCAAAGCTTGAATCGAGTAACCGTGTGGAAAATCTTAGTAAACGACGTGGGCCCTGCTTCTATCGCACATCCTCCAGAGAACGATCCGGTCTTACTATAAATTACTGCAATTTTTGATACCGTGCGCTTTCGGGGGTACAGTTTCTTAACACGAGTAATAAAAACGTGACAACCTATAATATATCCCTAATCCCAACTCCATCTTCATAAATTGGTTTTACTAAATAAAATGGAAAACCAGGATTATGATTTTTCAGAAAATACTCATATAGTGGGAATGTGTTAAAAGTTTCATGGCAAGGATCTTCATGACATGAAACTATGATAAGTTTCATGATGCCAATTACCGGGGACCTTGAGTGTGACAGACTGAAGGTCAAGATTGAACTGTCTATCCCGGTTGCACCATGAAAGTTGTCAAAAGTTTCATGCCGGGGAGGATGCAGCGCCATTTGAAATTAGAGTACCCCACATGAGTAACAAAAAGTGAAATATATCCTTAAACCCCTTTCCCACGAATCATAACTCTTTCCTTTTAAAAAAAAAATCGAACTTGATATATTTTAGAAAAATATTCGTGTTAGTGAAACTTGTCAAAAGTTTCATCTGCATATTTCTCCTGTGACTGCCATCTTTTTCTTGTTTAATCTGTAATCCAAGAAAGTAATGTAACTCTCCAAGCATGCTCATCTCAAATTCAGTCTTCATAGCATCAACAAATTTGTTTATGAGATCATCTGATGTAGAACCAAAGATTATATCATCCACATAAAGCTGAACTACAATAATGTGGTTGTATGTGTGCTTTATGAACAGGGTTTTGTCCACATTGCCTCTGGTATATTTGTTGTTTACAAGAAACTGCGACAACCTTTCATACCAAGCACGGGGTGCTTGCTTAAGTCCATATAAAGCTCCTCTAACTCTATAGACATGGTTTGGATATCTATGATCTTCAAATCCAACTTGTTGTGCTACGTAAATTTCCTCTTTGATACGTCCATTAAGAAAAGCTTTCTTGATGTCCATCTGATATAACTTGAAGTTAAGACAAGAAGCAAATGACAGTAAAATCCTTACTACTTCCATTCTGGCTACAGGTGCATAGGTCTCTCCGTACTCTAATCCTTCAATTTGAGTGAAGCCATGTGTCACTAGTCTAGTTTTATTTCTGATTATATTGCCTTGCTCGTCTGTTTTAATTCTGAATACCCACTTGGTTCCAATCACATTGATGTTGTCCGGAGGTGGTACTAACTCCCAAACTGAGTTTTTTCAAACTGAAGAAGCTCATCTTGCATGGCTGCAATCCAGTACTCATCCTTAAGGGCTTCAACAACATTTTTTTGGCTCAATCTTTGAAATGAAGCAGTTTAGACCAGATAGATGTCTGTGGTCAACCTTTTTATTTCTAGTCTGTGTAAGAGCATTAACATTTCCTATGATGTCTTTATTGGAATGGTATTTCGACGTCCTAGATCATTTTCTTTTGTTCGCTTCAGAATCATCAGCTGGTTGTTGCTTTTCTTCTTCAACTGCAACTATCTCAGTTTCTGTACAAGGGTCATTTTCCACCTCAGAAGGTGATGTTTCAGCTTATTTGGATGATAAGTCTGAACTTGGTATAGAGGGTAGCTCATCATCTTCCTCTGACCTTTTTCTTGAGATTGTATTTTTCAAAAACCACATTTACAGACTCAATAACCTTTTTACTTTATATCAGATAGATCATGTAAGCTCTAAAGTTGTTGGAATAACCCAGAAACAACATTTTTTCTCATCTAGCATCAAACTTCTTAAGCTGTTCCCTCTCTATGTAAACATGACATGAACAACCAAGTGAGTGAAAATATTTAACAGTAGGAAGTTTACCATTCCATATTTGATAGGGAGTGTGGTTTGTCTTGGGTCTTAGCAATACTCGGTTGGCCATATGACATGCTGTGTTGGCAGGCTCTGCCCAAAAGGTTTTTGGAAAAGTACTATCATGTAGCATGGATCTAGCCATTTCTTGTAAGGTCCTATTCTTTCTTTCAGCAATTCCATTCTACTGTGGCGTTTTTGGAGTTGAAAACTCCAGTGTGATCCCATGAAGTTTGCAGAATTCAATGAATTGTTGGTTGTCAAATTCTCTTCGATCAGTTCTGATTCTAGTGATTTTTGCTTGTTTCTAGTTCATCAACTTCAGGTTCACTGACTCAAAATGTTCAAAAGCGTCGTCCTTTGTCCTGAGGAAACACACAAAGGTAAATATGGAATAATCATCAATTATAACAAGGATATACCTCTTGCCATTAAGACTTTCAATTTCAGTTGGACCCATCAAGTCCATATGGATAAGTTCCAGACAGTGGTTAGTATTTATGTCTTCAACTCTCTTATGTTGAGTTTTGGTTTGTTTGCCTTTTAAACATCCTTCACAGGTGAGATTGTTGTTCTTCAATATTATAGGCAGGCCTCTAACAGCGCCTGAGATGCTCAGTCATTATAAGGTTTAATGGTTAGGTGAGCCATCCGCTTGTGCCGTAAAGATGTCAAGTCTTCTTTGGTTGTAAGTGCTCTGGATGGGGTCTCCTTTAAAATGTAGCAGTTATTCCTTGACCTTTCACCTATGATGATACACTTCTCTCCTTCTAAGACTTTGCATGTATTCTTGTCAGACTTTACTAAAAATTCATCATCACACAATTGACTTATAGAAAATAGATTACTTGTTAATCCTTCAACAAAGAAAACTTTAGAAAGTTTACAAAGAACTCCCTTATTCAATGTGCCAAAACCTGTAATCTTGCTTTTGGCTCCATCACCAAAGACAACTTCTCCACAATCCTGTTATGTGAAGTCATGCAATATGCTTTTGGTTCCAGTCATATGTCTGGAACAACCTGAGTCAAAATACCACCTGGTATCCCTATGGTGTTCCTACAATGAGAGAACAACAAAACCGACAGATTGTTTATATGCATTTTTAGGTATCCGGGCCTTACGAATCTGGATTTTCCTTTGTAGTTCCAGCGACGGTCACAAAAGGTCTTCCATTTATAAGATCTCGTACGATCCATAGGCATGTGTCACCTTGATGTCCAGGTAGTCCACAGTAGATGCAATCTTTAGAATCTTGTGGTTCAAGGTTGACTTGAACTGGTACATTCCTATAGGTTGTTGTACTACTTGTTTCTTCACCAAGGTATCCTCCACTAACAAAATTTCTTTTATTTGGTTTGGATTTGTTTTGCTTGCCTTTTTTCCTGTATCCAATACCTGTAAGATCACCAGGTCGTTTACAAATAGAAAGAACAGAATCATGTTTACCTTTACCTTTTATCATTTGTGAGAGATCATTGTATTTGGTCTGAAGCTTCTGATTTTCAATACACGGTGATTGTTTTTCTTCAGTCAGCTTGGAGCAATTTGTTTCAGGTTCTTTAACTTTGTTTTTGAGCAGCTTTAACTCTTTCAGAACTTTGACCTTTTCAGCAACTAGTTTATCATATGAGATTCAAGGTTAGTCAGTTGTCCTAACATCTTCTTATTCTCAGTTAAGGCAGCATCATACTCAACTTTTAACTCATCATAGGCATCGGCTAACTTTGTACAGATTTTATTTATATCACCTGCATCAACAGAACCATCTTCATTAGAAGAACAATCTATTGAACTTGTTTTACCTCTTTGTGGACTGCTGCCCCGGAGCATGAAAGCTACAACATCTTCGGATTCACTATGTTGTTCCTCTGTTGTTTCAACATCTGATTCTCCATCACCTAAGGTAGCTTGATAAGCTTTTCCTTCTTTCCTTTTAGTAGTTGGACACTTCTTATTGACATGTCCTTTCCTCCACATTCGTAGCATACAATAGAGGTGAATTTATCAATCTTTTTAGGTTCTTTTGGCCTTCTGAGCTTGCTGCTTTTACCATCATTCTTCCTTGATCCCTTACAGTGTTGCTTTTCCATTGTTGAGACATTGCTTGAACTATTTTTCTGAGGCTTTCCCTTTTGAAATTGCTTAGCTATATTTTCTTGAAGAATTTTGGCAGTCCTTTTAGTGATCAGGGACATTTCTTCATCTAAATCATCATCTGAGACTTCGATCTTCTCAGATTTCAATGCAATGTTTTTAGGCTTGTTCTTACTTCTTGCCTCTTGATTCTAAGTGATTCATTTCATAATTTTGCAAATTCCCGACAAGTTCTTCCAAGGTCATGGTGTTAGTCTTCTCACTCTCTTCAAGGACTGAAATCTTTCCGGGATATTTTTGTGCGACAATCCTAGGCATCTTCTGGACTAACTTCTGTTCTTCAAAGTTCATACCAAGTTTTAAACACCGACTGACAATGTTCTGGAACCTTTCAAAGTATGTTGCGATATTTTCATCGTCTGTCATCTCTAGTCTGTCACACAAAGACTCAACTCGGTGCAGACGAGTCAGCTTGACATCGGTTGCACCCTCGAACCTAATTTCAAGAAATCTTCACGTATAATAAGAAGTTTTGCAATTCTTGACCATACGATGCTGTGATTCCTCCATAGCTCCGCTTATAGCATTCATAGCTGCAAAATTTTCTTGTTTTGATGCTCGTTCGGTTGGTGTGTATTCAGTTTTTCTGGATGGTCGGACCTTGGGAGGCGCAATGCTTCTGGATGGGGCAATTTCAGTTCTTGTTGGTGGTGTCCATGCTTCTTCGACGGCTTCCCAGACTTCTTCTCCAAGAGCTCTAAGGTAACATTCCATTCTTGACTTCCAGTAACTATAATTTGTTCCATCAAATATCAGTGGCCGTAAATGTGAAATTTCCCGGCTTATAATGAATATTTTTCTTCAGCTAAATCCTTTTGAAGATTGGATCTTATACCAATTGACAATCCCGTTTGAGCCTGTTGACAGCGTGAAATCAAAAACTACCGTGTACGCTAAACAATTAATCACCGATACAGAAAAGTAAATGGAATGCAATGTATTTGTTCACCCAATTCAGCCTTCGGCCTATGTTTGGGAGATCTCAATCCATGCTAGAATGTACTATGAACAATACTGGACTTTACAAGACTCAAAAAAATCCTATCCAATCGAACATGAACTATCAAAGCTCCCCCTTGACACCTAATCTAACAGATTAAGACTCCATCTTGCTCATGTCGTCTTGATGCCTTGCCAATCGCCCTGGAATGTATCCTTTCTACGTCAAGAAGAAGACTCCATCTTCTTTCTTAAACTTTACAACTCGATTAAGAAGATTTACATAGAAAATGAAATTTAAACCATTCAAGTCAAAAACATTTAAAAGACTAAATCTTGAATACACAATGTTTTGACTCTCAAGAACTTCTAAACCGAAAGCTAATACAAGAAGAATGTGTATAGAAGTAATATCCAAAATCTACAAAGGACTCAAGACACAATGTATATATATAATAAAACAATGTTGATCCTAAGCTCTGGCGGCTGGTGACCATTTGATTTGTTGCAAAAATAACTTCTCTGTTGTCACTGTGATGAATTGACTACCGATCAATCTTGCCTGGAAAGTTAGTGTGCCAACAATAGTTATAATGGATTTTAGATTAATGCCTTTTCAACTATCAAGCAAGTCCCGACACTAAATCACGAAACAGGTAATGTGTTCCACTAAGCTATAAAGAAAATCACTTTTTTTTTTTGCTAAGATTGCAATAGCTATTTTCAAAGATCATAAATATGGCTTACAGTAACATATAGTTACAAAGAATTTTAGATTGGAAACACAATATCAATTATGACACTAGTCAGTAAAGTGAAGGCGAAACAGATTGTTAGGTCCGTTTGCATGGATAACCAATTAAGTAGTCCTGAAAACTAGTTCAAACACCTTTCGTGGACACGTTAAACAGTTTAAGATATTATGCAGTGGAAAGTAAATAAACTGTAAGAATAAAGAACTCAAGGTTTGTTGACCCAGTTCGGCACAAGCCTACATCTGGGGGATACCAATCCAGGAGATTCACTAATTGTGTTGACTTGATCCTCGATCTAAACAATAGTGATTTGTTTCGCCCAACTCCAATCACCAAGTGGACTGAATTGTCAGACCAAGGCACTCCCCCTGCTTTGGTGAAGATCTCCCCGACCTTGCTTCAATCCCTTGAAGGCTCCTCCTTCAAGTTGCCCTTGGTCGAAACCTGTTGGCGACTCTCCTTCTTGAATCTTTCAATTAAGCTCCTGAGTTTGACGACTCCTCGAAAGCCTTGATTGAATCTGTCGCCTTCAATCAAGTTCACAGTAGCACTTTCGATCAATCCACTCGAGGAAGTGTTGATCGTATGTTTTCCTTCAAAATCATGAAATCAAGAACTCGGAAGGAATGTGATTCTCTTAGCACAATGCTTACACTTGCACAAGGGAGAAGATGTGTAAAGTGAGTCGTTCACCTGTTTGTTCATCCCTTGGCCGTCCTATTTGAAGAGAACCACCGCACCTCCATTCCAAGGTAAGATATTCTTACCATAATTGCACGGATCCTTGGGATGGAGTTGCCCATATTAGGAGATCCTAGTTTCCTTACTTCGTGTGCGAGATCCGGGCAGGAGATCAGCTAGCCGTTGGAGAATCTTCATGAGTATATTCGCCAGCCCTTCTTCCTTTACATAGTTTGTCTTCTGTTGTCGTAGTCGGTCCAACAAATTAGTTCAGACATCGGTTGTGAACACATTTGCTCAAAACTAGTTCCCAACAATCTCCCCCTTTTTGGCAGAATATGGGCCAGTATAAGAGTTGATTCAACCGATGTCTAAACAATTGACACAAGAACAAGGATGTAGAAATACTTCCCATTGAGACCCAACCACCAATTACAATGATTCCCAATCACAAGACAACCTATACTAATGCTCCGTACAAGATTGCCTATGAAATATTCTAGGAGCATTCACATCAAAACAAGCACATGGCAATAATCATAAAATAGAGCATGTAAGATCACAATTTAATTATTATAGGCCATTGTGAAATTGTCCAGCAAAAACAGTCATAACTAGTTCACGAAAATAGTTCAAACAAAAAAATTACCCTTCATCAGCAGAGACTTTCTTCCACCAGGCTGCCCCGTGTCGATTGTAGTGCATGCCAGAGGAACCGATCAACGGTTACTTCAACTTAACTCCCCCTCTGGCGCACATTTTGCCCAAAAAGGGCATGTCACTCGGATTCATCAGAGGAATCCTCAGCCGAGTCGCTGGACTCCTCCTCGGGATTGGTATCCAAATCCTATTCATCATCAGACCATACATCAGGAAGCTGTCTGAACAGCTTTTCAGCAGCTTGTACACGACTGTGCACTTGAGCTTCAAGGACTTTGAGGTGGTTGATGTGGTCAGTGAGTTCATCACGGAGCATGGAGAATGCATCTTTTGCAGGGATCTTTCCTCCTGGTCCAGCCAAGTCTGGCTTCTTCTTTGCAAGATTTGAGGAAAGTTTGAAGTCGGCAATGTCCTCTGGACAATCATGCTTGCTTCCAAGAATGTGGAGATGCTTCAGATACTCAGATATGAGGCCAGGGAAGGGAAGAGTGGTGTTGTACTTCCTTTTGATGGTGCCCGCGAATGCCAACATTTGTTCGAGCACAAGGGCTCCATAATTGATCTCATACTTCTGGTCTATGGAAAACAATAATTTACACATGCTTTTTGACACAACAGAGTGGTTAGCAGTGGGCATGATGTTGTGCGCACATAATTTGTAAAGCAATGAAAATTTTTGAGTTAGAACACCTGCACTTAACCCCTTTCCTTGAAACCTTTTCCCTTCAACTCCAGTGAGTGTTTCAGCAATAGTGTTCATAGGGAACTTGGCACTTCGAGAATAAACAGATTTCAGAGAAGTTCGGGGTACCTGGAGAAATCGGTTTAGTGCTCTGGCTTTGAGTTCGAACAGTTGACCATGTGTGTAGCTCAGTTCGAACCAGGGGCTTTTGGAGTTGAGGACTTCAGAGCTCAGGTTTGCATAGAAATGCCTAACTAGCTGTCCCTTATACTGCTTGATCTCCGTTCCTCAGAATAGAAGAGATCTGTCCTCCAAGTACTTGTGCCATCCCATTTCCTCGTATCTTGCAGCAGCAAATCTGATCTCGGGGTGCACCTTCATCTTTTCAAGAACAGTTGAGAAGTATTGCTCGGACACTTCATAGTAGAAGGTCGTGGATATGGCGTTTCCAGCATCAATGATCTCAGGTTCATGGTCTTCAGATGAGGATAAGACGATTTTTCTCTTCTTGGATCCAGTGGCCTTGGAAGACCCTTCAGGTTCAGATCGAGTCCGCTTCTTGGGTTCGGACTCCTTGGGTGAACGCCTTTTTGGTGGAGTAGGCTCTCGAGTTTCTGTTTGGGTTTCCACTTCTTGCACAGTGACTGGTTCAACATCGACCTCGACTCTTTCTTCAGATTCTTCTTCTTCGGAACCTTCTTCATCGGACTCTTCCTCCTCGCTTTGAGTGTCTTGAGATCCCAAATCTTCGGATTGATTGTCAGTGGGATTCTCCCCCTCAAGTGGTTCATGGGCATCGATTGGAGGGTGCTCAGAGTCTCCTCCGGACTCATTATTCTGGTCGTCCTCAGAGTCAGATGAACTCTCGTCTTCTTCTTCCTCTCCCTGCTCATTGTGAACAGGATCTTGGGCAGGAGCAATTGGTTCAGATTCTTTTCTCAGGACATGTTTCCTTTTCTGACTGGCGGTTCGAGCAATCTCTTCAGTGATCGCGTTGACGGTGATATTCCTTTCATCATCGCTGATGTCACTCATGGATTCGTCTTCTGAGTTTTCATCATCAGCCTCTTCCGCATAGTCTGAGTCGAGCTCTTCCTCATCAAGGGGTTCTGTGACAGGTTCGGACGCCTTCAGTGAACCAGTTTGGGTCACTGTGGTAGTAATCTGCAGGGGTTGCTTCAATGGTGGTGACTGGTGCAGGGTCGGTCGCAACACTTGGTTCTGGCACATCCTTCTTCGCAGGGGTTTTCTTCTTGGACCTTTCAGTGGACACCTTGAGTGTATACGTCGAAGCAGGATCAGCAACTTTAGGCCATGACTCCTTCAGAATCTTTGCCGGAACCCATTGCAGGGAGGTCAGGGAGAATGGCTTCAATGGGTTGCAGCGCTTTGGCAAGGTCTGCCTCAACTCGTTCACTGATGGATGCATTCTTCCTTGCAACAGCTTTCTCTCGTGGTTTTGAGGAGGAGACAACCTTCCCTTTTGATTTCTGTAGCCCGTCTCCTTTTTGCTTTGTGGTAGTGGCTCCAGCAACTTCAGCCCTTATGTCCAGTGGGTCGAGAACACCAACAGTGGTAGTGCCTTGTCCTTCGACAATAGAAGGAGAGAAAGACGGGAAAGGAACAGGGACGATGGAGGGAGTCTCCGAAATAGTTTGTTCGATAATAGCTTGTTGAACTGCCTTTGCCCTTCGTTTGGTGCTGGATTCTCCTGGGGAGACACCTTTCTTTCTTCCAGTTGATGATGCTGGGGTAGGTTCTTGAGACCTTGAGCTTTGGCTACCTCGTGTCTTCACCATGGTTGCTGAAAAGAACAAAGGCTTTTGGCAAGAACAAGTGAGGGTGAATGTGTGTTTTGAAAAGAAACAAACTGGAGAGAGTATATGAAGCCGAGAGAGAAAAGAGAGACTTAAGAAAACTCGATCACAATGAGATCTTGTGGAAATAATTAGCAACCTCCCTCAATAAAAATATGGTAAGAGAATAACAACTTCCCATAACCATCATCATCACGTTTTTGAACGGGTAGTGTAGGTAACCGTTCCCGCCTCACGCGCTTGTCACATCAAGTTCAAAATTTGTTTCCAAGATTTCAAATTGTGATGCCGTTTTGATCCCTACAAAAATTTATCTCAACTGCATATGTTAGACACAATGTACTAATTTATATAATTAAGGAAATAAAATATAGGAATTGAACTTAAGGAAGTTTGCATAAATAAAACTTATTCCATGATCTTTGGGATTTTATGCGATCGTGCAAAGACCAAGATCCCTTCTTAAATTTTCAAATCTTTCACGATCAAGAGCCTTAGTGAAAATATCCGCATGTTGCTCAGTAGTTCCGACATGTTGTATGGACACTATTCCTTCTTCAACAAGATCTCTTATGAAATGGTGTCTAAGGTCAATGTGCTTAGTTCTCCCATGTTGAACTGGATTCTTTGAGATATTGATCGCACTCATGTTGTCACATAGTATAGTGAGGACTTCTTGATCAATGCCATAGTCTAGCATCATTTGCTTCATCCATAGCAATTGTGCACAACAACTTCCAGCCGCAATGTATTCAGCTTCGGCAGTTGAGAGAGAGATGGAACTTTGTTTCTTGCTATACCAACTAACTAAGTTAGTTCCAATGTAGAAGCATCCTCCGGTTGTGCTTTTTCGATCGTCCGCATCACCTGCCCAATCTGCATCACTATAGCCAAGTAGTGAAAGATTAGATTCTTTAGAATACCATATACCAAGATCACTTGTCCCTGAAATATATTTGATCACTCATTTGGCAGCTTTTAGGTGTGATTCCTTGGGATCGGCTTGATAACGAGCACACACTCCTACTGCATAGCTTATGTCTGGTCGACTTGCAGCTAGGTATAGCAGGCTTCCAATGATACTTCGATAGAGTTTTTGGTCCACACTTTGTCCACTGGGGTCTTTGCTCAGTTTGTCATTAGTCCCTATAGGCGTTCGGACGGGTTTGTTGGACTCCATGCCAAACTTCTTAACAATGTTTCAGGCATACTTGGTTTGACTTAGAAATATCCCGTCTTTCTTCTGAGCAACCTGCAAGCCAAGGAAATATGTTAGTTCTCCTACAATGCTCATTTCGAACTCCTTACCCATGATTTCGATGAATTGGTCTTTGAGCACATGATGAGTTGATCCAAAGACAATGTCATCAACGTAGACTTGAGCAATGAGGATTCCTTTGCTATCTCTTTTGATGAAGAGGGTCTTGTCCAGGCTTCCTCTTTCAAACCCTTGTTCCAGCAGGTACTTGGAGAGCCTTTCATACCAGGCTCTAGGAGCTTGTTTCAAGCCATAGAGTGCCTTGTTGAGCTTGTAGACATGTTGAGGATGATGGGGGTCCTCAAATCCTTTGGATTGTTCCACATAGACTTCCTCATTGAGCCAGCCATTTAGGAAGGCACTTTTGACATCCATTTGATAGAGCTTGAATCCTAGTGAGCATGCGATGGACAGTAGGAGCCGGGCGGCTTCAAGTCTTGCTACAGGAGCAAATGTTTCACTGAAGTCCACTCCTTCGACCTGGGTGTAACCTTGAGCTACTAATCGTGCCTTGTTTCTTATAATGTTCCCTTTTTCATCACTTTTGTTGCGGAAGATCCACTTGGTTCCAATTATGTTCTTATCTTGAGGTCTTTCAACCAGGGTCCAGACTTCATTTCTTTCGAACTGAAGTAGTTCATCCTGCATGGCATTTATCCAGTGTTCATCTTGAAGAGCTTCTTCCACTTTGGAGGGTTCGATCTTCGAAGTATAGCAGTGCAAGCCAGCTAATTCTTTGAAGTCAATCTTTTTCCCCCGAGTCTTCCGCCTTTCATTTACATCACCAATAATGTCTTTAGGGTCATGGTGTTTGTGAATGCGTCCATTTAGATCCTTTTGAGGCTCTGCTTCTCGTGATATGGTGTCCATATTGGGTGTTGGGACTCCTTTGGTGGACAGTTCATCAGACGTGGTTTGAATAGCACTGTTTTGATCAACATCTTGACAGCCAGGAGTTTCATCTTCGTTAGGTTGGACATCCTCCTTGCTTGGCACATCTTCTATGGTCACGTTTGTGGACTCCAGTACTTTCCTGGTCTTAGGAAGATATACTCTGTATGCACGACTTGTGGTAGAGTATCCCACAAATATTCATTCATTGCTTTTTTCTTGAAACTTCCCAACATGTTCCCTGTCATTTTGAACAAAACACTTGCTACCAAAAATATGGAAATAAGTAATTGAGGTCTTTTTACCGTTCCAAATCTCATATGGAGTCATAAGAGAGTTGGGTCTTAAGTAGACTTGGTTTATGGTGTAGCATGCGGTGTTAATGGCTTCGGCCCAAAGGAATTCAGCCACTTTCTTTGAATTGAGCATCACCCTAGACATTTCTTGTAGGGTTCGATTTCTTCTTTCGACTACTCCATTTTGTTGTGGTGTTTTTGGTGCCGAGTATTCATGCTTAATTCCATGGATTGTGCAGTATTCCTCAAAGGACTGATTTTCGAACTCACGTCCATGATCACTTCGAATTCGTTTTACCTTAGTGTCCCTTTCGGTCATGAGTTAATTGCACAGCTTCTCGAAAGCTTTGAACGTGTCGCCTTTTTCCCTGAGAAAATCTACCCAAGTGTATCTGGAATAATCGTCAATACATACAAAAATATATCTTTTACCTCCCAAACTTTCAACCTCAGTTGGACCAATAAGATCCATGTGCAGTAGATCAAGACACTTGGTCGATCCAGGGTGTTCAGTCAACTTGTGTGAACTCCTATGCTGTTTGTTTTTGGCACATTGATGCACCCTGTGAAACCACATTTAAATGAGCTTAAACTATGTTAAAATGGACCTAAATTGCATGCATGTGACCCTATTTTACTGCTTTTTAATGCACATTTCTTGTGGTTTGTAAATATTAATAAGACTGATTAAATTGAGCTTATTTGAGTTCAATTTACCTTGTTTTATGCTTTTTAATAAGACTTTGGCAATTCTAAGACATTGCAATGATGTTTCAGGCATTAAAATGAAGAAAGAAGATGTTCGGAGAACAAAAGATGTCAAGTTCGGATTTTTCAACACTGGACTGTGCCCAGAATGCGCCGCATAGGCATGTCGGCGCCCACATCGAGCCCTGAGCGCCACATCAGGCGCCACATCAACACTTGGGAAAATTTCGGATGGAAAAAGCTTCAGGATGCGTGGCGCCTAAATATGCTCCGGAGCGCCGCAAAATGCGCCGCAGGTCAAAATGGAGAAACTGTCAGAATGCGCCGCACGTGCTTGGCGGCGCCTAAATTGGCCTCCGAGCGCCGAAAAATGCGCCGCACACAGAAATTTGGAAAATCGTCGTTATGCGCCGCAGCTTCTTGGTGGCGCCTAAAACCTCTTTCGAGCGCCACATTAGGCGCCACAGTCGCGGTTGGGCAGTTTTCTAACCTCCCGAACTCGGTTTTAAAGGCCGTTCTTCGTCATTCTTCGAAAGCAGACTCATAATTCGACCAAAAACTCTCAGGAGGACTCTGCAACTTTGGAGAAGAAGATCGAAAACACCAAACCATGCCGGAGAAAGTGATCGGAGCGTCTTCTCTGACTGTGTTCTTCGCATTCTAGGTGTTGTCTTTCTTTTTCTCGCTTTGTAATGTTTAGGATTTGCTTTTAGACATAATTTCCTACTGTTTTCATGTTTGTAAATGGATTTCTATGTTCTTCGTGTTAGAAGTGTTCTAGAACGGGAGTTCGGAATTACTTTGAAGTACGAATCTATCTTTTATGGGAGTAATATAAATGTCGCTGTTATATGTTGTAATTTGGAGTAATCTGCAAAGATGTTAGAATCTGTATTAGGATTGTTAATCTGCTGCATAAGTTTGATCGATAAATCTATTTAGGCAAAAATCTGATGTTTTATATTTTTATCTGCTAAATCTTAATTGATCGATCAATCTGCAATTTCTACTTTTAGCAATCTGAAAATCATTCTAATCTGTCTACATCTTAAAATTAATAATTTAATCCATTTTACCATGTTTCATCGATATTTTACCATAATTGTTAGATTATTTACACTATTCTGCATATTTAAATGTTAGAATCTAATCTGTATGATTTCTGCTTTGCTAAATCGGGAGATAAAAAGTGGAAATTAGATTTTAGTACCGGTCTTGGGAATAAATCACATTAAAATAGATTTTGGCATGTACACGCTGATTTGGGAAATGAAATGTGTCGTTTAATCACAATAGGAAAATTTGTATGCTTGGGAAAGACTCAAATTTATGCCTAGACTGATGATTGCAGAATGTTAGATAATTTAATTTGCTTCCATGAAGTCTGTTTTTACAAATTATGAAAATTAGGAAATTGGCATATTTTTAATCTTTATAAAATCATTAATTCTGATGAAATTGATCTTTTTAGACATTGGGAAATGCTAAATCATTATGCAATTTCACTTTTATATAAAGATGACATGTTCTAAATCATTACAAGCATATATCTTATCTTTATTTTTATTATTTTAAATTTTTAACTTGCTTTATTTTAAATTTAATGTCACTATTTTAATTTAATCACCATAAGAATTACACAAACTCTTTTCAAAATATAAAATATATTATTAATGAACTTAAAATGACTAAGTTTTCTCCAGAATGAAATAATATTCTGAATTCCCTTGGGTTCGACCCGGTACTCACCGGTTTTTATTACTTGATGACAACCATCCACTTGTGGTAAAATATGAGTGGTGAAAATCACCCCATCAAGTTTTTGGCGCCGTTGCCGGGGAATTTTTGTGAAAATTATGTTGTTTTGAGTTCATTTAAATATATTTATGTAGTTTCTACTTTTTAAATATTGTTATAACTTTTTGCTATTCTATGTCGTGCAAGGGCATCGAGCTAAATCAGTGTGTGATCCTGAAATTTGAAAGAATATTGGGTTTCTCATCTAAAAAAAAAGGAAGATTTGCAAGAGAACAAGTGTGAGGATGGCGGCGAGTTGTATACAACATATATAATTGAGGATTTCAAGTGGATAGCCTCGATTGAAAAGCCACCTACACTTCATTTAAAGGTATTAGCACCACACTTGAGGTACGTATTTCTCAGTAAATTAGATTACTTTTAATTAAATGCATTACATCAAGTGTTGATATTGGATGCTAGAAAATTTGAGATTAAATTCCA
Source organism: Hygrophila difformis (assembly GCA_030278955.1). NCBI lineage: Eukaryota > Viridiplantae > Streptophyta > Magnoliopsida > Lamiales > Acanthaceae > Hygrophila > Hygrophila difformis. The sequence continues at coordinate 17,804,663 of JAOANR010000010.1, read as the reverse complement.
CATCTTGACAACATTACTTTACTGAGTTTTTTTTAAAGGAAATGCTGGATATTTTAGAATGTTTATCAATAATTTTCCTATGATTGCATTGCCTTTATTTAAACTGTTGTATAAAGATGTGGAATTTGACCTTATAACTCATGAATGACATGATCATGGAAGTGCACCCACCATTTTGAGCTTTAATTTAGAAAATGGTGCATTTATCGTTGAAAGCTAATTAGGAAATGGAATTCATATACTGCCGTTGCATGCTTAGTAATAGTTTTTTTAAACTGTTGCTTAATATGTTTGATTTTCTTTTATTTTAGTTTATATGTTTTACTTACAACTAAAAAAAAATATAAAAATGATTCTTACATGATTTTCATTATATGTAATTTTGGAGTGACTCTTAAGAATTAGAGTGATCAATAACTGAAAGACTTTTTGTGGTGATTTAAATAAAATAGGAGAAAAGGCTGAAATAAATTGATGAGAGGGATTGATGAAATGAACAGAATTTCATAGATATTTATAGGAGATGATTAGAACTAATTAGGATAATTTTTTCTTAAGATGAATAGGAAAATGGATGGAATATTAGGTTTCATTTAAACAAATCACGCAATGTATTTTTGCTACAAAGTCTGTACAAGTACTGAGTTTTAGATGCCACTCTTCGTAAATGGTTTTCAAAAACTCAGTTAAGCACCGAAAGTAGCACAAACAAGGCATTTTGGGTTTCATTCATACTAATAATGCGTAAAAACTTGTTTGAGCACCACATGTAGTATTAAATGGAACCACTGGGTTTTTGCCAAACTCGGATTTTCACAAACTTTTATGCTTCAAATTCATTCCAATTCATCCTCAAATCGCTCAAAATTAATCATAGATCTTCTAATTGGGCTTAAAAACCTACCCATTTAATGTAAACCTTAAAAAAAATATAAATAAATAAAATAAAAAAAATAATAAATAAAAGAAAATAATAATAAAATAAAATAGTCATCTCCTTCCTGTTCTATCTTTCACATTCCTCTCTATTGAATCTCACAACCGCAGTCATCATCCTCAATTTCCTTTCCACCACAGTTCCTTTAAAAAAAATAAAAAAAATAAAAATAATAATAATCTGTTTTTGTTTGTCTATATTATCATATTTATGGTTTTTATTTCGATTTTATATGTCACGTTATGCTTAATTGTTTAGGACTTTAATTTTGTTAATAAAATATACCCACCATATTTCTAATTTAATAATTAAGTAGTGCATGTTATGTGGTGAAAGTAGAAGCTGAAATCAAGGCTCAAGAACCCTAATTTCTCAAATTTGAGGATTCGTCTTCCAAGTGCTTCCAAAGCTTCACTTATGGTAAGAATATCTATCATAGTCAATAATTCATTCAATTTTGTGATTGAGAATGCATTATTGTTGGTATTTGTGTTGTTGCATTGATTTTGGGTTATATAGAATGTGGGATAAAAATTGGTTTAAGTATATAAATTGTTTAAAGTGAACAATATGGTATTAGAACATGTTTTCAAGCTCAACTTCAAAAGTTTCAAATTATTTATCAAAATTTTAGGATTGCAGTGTTCTAAAAACTGAAATTACAGCTTGGGAATTCTGAAAATTTGTTTAAAATGAGTTAAAATAACATGTTTAATCTTTTAAGTTGATCTATAAATATTGTTAACCATGTTGTTTTAATCTACATTAATAAATTTTGGTAACATTAAAGCTTGAAACTTCATGTTTTTCTAATTTATGAAAAAGAAATATTTTTATCATAAGAACTCATCCAATGAATTTTTAACTAAAAAGGCAAACTTATGATATTTAAAACAATAAACTAAAAGTTCTTGATCATTAATTCAAATCATTAATAAGAACTAGTTTGCTAATTTGGTGATCCTTAAGCATTAAAATCTGAAATTTTTAACAAAAAGGGAGTTTTTATAACTTAAAAATGTGTTCTTTTTAATAATAAGTTTTAAGTTCTAAAAAGTGATTTTTTTAAAATTTGTAAGAGACTTAGAACTTATAGCTTGTAAAATAAAATATATTGGTGTTGTTTAGATCCCACATTCTAGGTTGATATATGTTTGCTTTATACAATGCACTTAAGTTAAACTTTTGGTTTAAACTTAAGTGTGAGGATGGGGAGGAATGCATATATTTATCACTAACCCAAAGTTTTCGTGTAACCAGGTTCCACAAATAATGTATAAGAAATACCTTTGTTACTTGGTTGGATGTTTTTGCTATGAATATTGGTTTGCTCTGCTATGCACTACTTAGGTGTTTTATTTATAGTGAATATGGTAACCATGTGGTTAAGTTTATATTTATGTTTAAGTTATGTTTATGCATGTTTTTAATTCTAATAAAATAGCTCTTACTTGAATCATGTTAAACTGGAATGTTGTGAGCTGTTGATTTGATAACAGGAAAGTAAAAAACCATGATAATTGATGAAGAAGCGGGATTAATGTTGTTGAAGTGTCTAATCTTTATGATTTTACACAATGCCGACATTAAAATCAATAAATTATGATGTATAGATCATATTAAAGAAAAAGCTGAAAATTTTTATCTATTTAAAAGGTATGATCTAATTCAGTCTAACTTTTTAAATGCATGCTATATTCTTATTTTTGAAATTAAAAAGTTTTAATCCCAAATTTTAAATCTTTCATTATGCACTTAAACTAAACTGGTAGTTCAGTTTAAGTGTGAGGATGGAGGAGTTTCTATTATGATCACATTCCCGAAATTCTTCATCAACAGGTCCATTTAGTTATTCAATGTATAAACCATTTATTTAACATCATACTCAGGGTTGAGTTATCATAAAGAATGAGGGTATATTTTGCTATAGCTGTTGGCATTTTGCTGTAAATTTTACTTAAGAACTTATGATGTTTTGCTTTTGGTGAATTCTGAAATTTATTATCTATCAAATCTGTCCATACTTATTAAAGTTGTTGGAAATTGTTGTTAAATGTTATAATTTGAATTATGGATGGTGTTTTATGATTCTGATTACTTAAGGAATTCTCATATGCACTAACAATCATATTTTCTTGAGTAATTGCTATATATACATATTAGAAGCAGGATATGCCAACAAAGGAGCAAGATGACAGCCGTGATGATGAAGTGAAATTCAGAGCGCCAAACATTCCAGGTGTGATCTTTTCATGTTTTATGTTTACTGATTTGAATGGAATAAATTTGTAAGAGCTTAGTTATATTTTTAATATTTCCCTATGCTTTAGAATAAATATGGTAAATGCTTTAGGTTGGATATGTTGAATATGTTAAATTAAATTGTGTTTTCACAGTGTGCTATTATTTGAATTACCACATCACAGCCAATCTTAAGAGAAAATCCGAATAAGTCTAACTGTTCTGCTTAGATCCAATTTTACAACTTAATGAGCACTATGATACTTAGTTTAAAGTCCTAGACTTTGTTAAATTGTCATGCTAGTTGTTTGAACTTTGGTGACAATTCTATTTACTTTGCAGAAAGCTCTTTGATTAATTAGACTGGTTTATTTGTTATGTGGAGAGTTATCATTATTTATATAAGAATATGCTCGTTCCATGTCTCCTTAAATGCTTAATTACAATAAAGTCAGAGTAAAACCCCTATTTAAAAAAAAAACAAACAAAATGAAATGAAGAAAAACAGTAATTATATCTTGCAAAAAGAAAAGAAAAGGAAAAAAATTAGAAAATGCAAGATAAAAAAAAAAGAGAATGTTGAATAAAGGGGTATTAAACAGAATATTTATAAACTCTTGGCTATATGACTGGCACGTATTCTTAGACATGAGTAGCTTTTGGAATTCAACCGTCTACAACTCAGCCAAAGTGTCTAGGATAATTGTGAAACCGAGTCATTAATTGAGCATATTTGAAGACGGGAATAGAAAAGCATATTTACATTATTCACTCTCCCATTTCGAGTTGCTATGTGTGATTAATCTACTTTTTGTACTGTAAGTGCTTTGGATATCTGGTTTTGATAGCTGGTGCATGACAATTTACCTTGTTCTAGCACATTAAACTTTTGAATCTCTTTAGCTCATTGCGTTGTTGAAATCTATGATTTGGCAGAACTATAGTGACTTCATCCTTATTATCTTGATTGGCATGTTGATGTGTTATCTAATTTCATTGCTCAAGGGACAAGCAATATTTAAGTGTGAGGATGTTGATGCACCCTGTGAAACCACATTTAAATGAGCTTAAACTATGTTAAAATGGACCTAAATTGCATGCATGTGACCCTATTTTACTGCTTTTTAATGCACATTTCTTGTGGTTTGTAAATATTAATAAGACTGATTAAATTGAGCTTATTTGAGTTCAATTTACCTTGTTTTATGCTTTTTAATAAGACTTTGGCAATTCTAAGACATTGCAATGATGTTTCAGGCATTAAAATGAAGAAAGAAGATGTTCGGAGAACAAAAGATGTCAAGTTCGGATTTTTCAACACTGGACTGTGCCCAGAATGCGCCGCATAGGCATGTCGGCGCCCACATCGAGCCCTGAGCGCCACATCAGGCGCCGCATCAACACTTGGGAAAATTTCGGATGGAAAAAGCTTCAGGATGCGCCGCATAAGCTGGGTGGCGCCTAAATATGCTCCGGAGCGCCGCAAAATGCGCCGCAGGTCAAAATGGAGAAACTGTCAGAATGCGCCGCACGTGCTTGGCGGCGCCTAAATTGGCCTCCGAGCGCCGAAAAATGCGCCGCACACAGAAATTTGGAAAATCGTCGTTATGCGCCGCAGCTTCTTGGTGGCGCCTAAAACCTCTTTCGAGCGCCACATTAGGCGCCACAGTCGCGGTTGGGCAGTTTTCTAACCTCCCGAACTCGGTTTTAAAGGCCGTTCTTCGTCATTCTTCGAAAGCAGACTCATAATTCGACCAAAAACTCTCAGGAGGACTCTGCAACTTTGGAGAAGAAGATCGAAAACACCAAACCATGCCGGAGAAAGTGATCGGAGCGTCTTCTCTGACTGTGTTCTTCGCATTCTAGGTGTTGTCTTTCTTTTTCTCGCTTTGTAATGTTTAGGATTTGCTTTTAGACATAATTTCCTACTGTTTTCATGTTTGTAAATGGATTTCTATGTTCTTCGTGTTAGAAGTGTTCTAGAACGGGAGTTCGGAATTACTTTGAAGTACGAATCTATCTTTTATGGGAGTAATATAAATGTCGCTGTTATATGTTGTAATTTGGAGTAATCTGCAAAGATGTTAGAATCTGTATTAGGATTGTTAATCTGCTGCATAAGTTTGATCGATAAATCTATTTAGGCAAAAATCTGATGTTTTATATTTTTATCTGCTAAATCTTAATTGATCGATCAATCTGCAATTTCTACTTTTAGCAATCTGAAAATCATTCTAATCTGTCTACATCTTAAAATTAATAATTTAATCCATTTTACCATGTTTCATCGATATTTTACCATAATTGTTAGATTATTTACACTATTCTGCATATTTTAATGTTAGAATCTAATCTGTATGATTTCTGCTTTGCTAAATCGGGAGATAAAAAGTGGAAATTAGATTTTAGTACCGGTCTTGGGAATAAATCACATTAAAATAGATTTTGGCATGTACACGCTGATTTGAAAAATGAAATGTGTCGTTTAATCACAATAGGAAAATTTGTATGCTTGGGAAAGACTCAAATTTATGCCTAGACTGATGATTGCAGAATGTTAGATAATTTAATTTGCTTCCATGAAGTCTGTTTTTACAAATTATGAAAATTAGGAAATTGGCATATTTTTAATCTTTATAAAATCATTAATTCTGATGAAATTGATCTTTTTAGACATTGGGAAATGCTAAATCATTATGCAATTTCACTTTTATATAAAGATGACATGTTCTAAATCATTACAAGCATATATCTTATCTTTATTTTTATTATTTTAAATTTTTAACTTGCTTTATTTTAAATTTAATGTCACTATTTTAATTTAATCACCATAAGAATTACACAAACTCTTTTCAAAATATAAAATATATTATTAATGAACTTAAAATGACTAAGTTTTCTCCAGAATGAAATAATATTCTGAATTCCCTTGGGTTCGACCCGGCACTCACCGGTTTTTATTACTTGATGACAACCATCCGCTTGTGGTAAAATATGAATGGTGAAAATCACCCCATCACACATTCGTTGCAAAATTCTGCATTGGAGTTTTTGAGTTGAGGAAGACCTTTGACTGCCTCGGTTCTGCTGAGTCTGATAAGATCTTTGAAATTGAGGTGTCCAAGCTTTTCATGCCATAGTATGATGTGGTCTTTACCTGCAGCTGAACCAAAATTGCATGTTTGAACAAGATGATAGCGATTATTTTTAGAGCGCAAACCTCTCATGATGCATTCTTGATCTTGGTTGAGCACTTGACAATCTTTCTTGGTGAATTGCACTACAAGGTCCTCATCTCATAACTGGCTGATGCTAATCAAGTTTGCTTAGAGTCCATCAACTAGGAATACTGGAGACAATCTCTTGAGTCCATCAACTAGGGCACCCTTTTTCCCATCTCCAAATACAACGAATCCTCCATCAATTTCTTTGTAATGTTTGAGCAAGCTTCTTTCACCAGTCATGTGTTTGGAGCACCCAATATCAAAGTACCATACTTTGTCCGTAGCATTCTTCTTTTGTGAGAGAAAAGCAACATGACATCTGTTCTGAACTTTAGGAACCCATTCGCACTTGATGGAGATCAGCTTCATCTTGATTTTGTCATTTGGCCAGGTGATAGGTCTTCCTGCTTGTAGGTCTCTTACTAAGATTCCACAGTTCTTAGTTTTGTGGCCTTCGAGCTTGCAGTAGTCGCATCTGAGTGGGATTGGAGGAGGTGGTCTTCTTGTCCATTTGTTTCTTCCTTCATGGTGGAAAGGTTTCTTGATAGTTCGGTGTTCACTTAGCATCCCTCCGGACACAAACTTGCTTTTCTTTTCTCCTCTTGAAGTCGAGGCTTGATATCCCAAGCCTTGTTTGTTACTGCTAGGCCTTCCCATAGCAATTACATCATCTAACTTCGCTTTTCCTTTGTTTAGTGCTGCTAGAGTGCTTTCAGCTTTGGCAAGTTTGTCTTGAACTTCGGTAAGTTCGGTGTGAAGAGCATATTTCTTTCCAAGCATACTATAGTACCATAGTTTATAGTCAACTTTTTCAACCTCCAGATCCTTATTGTCTTTCTGGAGTTCTGCATTTTTCTCACGTAGTTCGTTCACCTGTTCAGACAGAAAGAACATCTTTTCAAGTTCCTGATTTCTGCTTTTAAGACCTTGGAGTTGTTCCCTTAGGCTTCCATTCTCAACATGCAATTCCACTTATTCAGCAATAGAAATTTCCAGTTTCTCGAACGTTTCTTCATAGAGATCGTTAAGTTTGCTGATGCTTTCATCCTGTTCCCTAACAAAAGAACGAACCATGTTAGAGGAAACCATATTGACTGAGTTAGTACCAATACCTGCATCGGGTTCATCATCACTGTCTGAATCCCATGTGCCGATGAAAGCTACTCCATAGTCTGAACCATGTTCATTGGACTCCTTCTCATCTTCAGAGTCACTGAACGTTACTTGGTAAGATTTGCTTGACTCCTTTGGTCGAAGATTGGCACAGTCCTTCTTGATATGGCCTCTTCCCCCACATTCAAAACAGATGATCTCCTTGTCATCCTCAGTCTTAGAAGGTCTGGATCTGTTTCTGTCGAATGACTTCAAGCCTTTCTGAGTGGGTTTTGAATTTGATGTCCCGGCATCCTTCTTCATAGAGGAGTTGAATCTAGATCTACGGTTCTTGATGATCTGATTAAGTCTTTTGGACAGCATGGCCAATTCTTCTTCGTCACTGTAGTCATCAAGATCTTCCATGGTGGAGTCATCCACATCCTTGGTCACGGATTTGAATGCTACTGGTTTACTTTTGCCCCTAGGGCAGTGATCCATTTCCCACGATTGTAGGATTCCCATTAGTTCATCGACCTGCAATTTATCAAAGTCTTTGTATAGTTCAAGTGCGGTTACTTTTGCATTGAACCTTTTCGGAAACGTCCCAATGATTTTTCCTACGATATCCTGCTGAGAATACACTTTGCCAAGCTGAAGAGCTTGATTGGTTAGATCACGAATACGACCAATATATTGGCCGACTGATTCATTATCATCCATAGAAATCTTATGAAATTGAGCATCAAGAGTAATCATCCTGGATTTCTTTACCGGAGCCATACCCTCGTAGGTATTGGCTATAGTAGTCCAGACGTCATATGCGATCTTGCATCCAACGATAAGTCTGTATTGATCCTTCGTGAGAGCATTATGGATCGCATTCAGGGCTTTGGAGTTCTTTGAAGCAGCAAGCTTCTCGGCAGCAGTCCATTCACTCCTTGGTTTGATGGTTTTTACACCGTCTTTTTCTTCTACTGGAGGATGGTATTGATTTTCTACTGCATCCCAAGCCCCTTCATCTAGAGCGATAAGAAAGGCCTCCATTTGATCTTTCCAATAAGCATAGTTGGATCCATCGAGCAATGAAGGTCTGGTTACTGATCCACCTTGGTTGTCCATGCTTCTACGTCTGGATCTCGCTTTCCAAAGCTTGTGGCTCTGATACCAATTGTTAGGTCCGTTTGCGTGGATAACCAATTAAGTAGTCCTGAAAACTAGTTCAAACACCTTTCGTGGACACGTTAAACAGTTTAAGATATTATGCAGCGGAAAGTAAATAAACTGTAAGAATAAAGAACTCAAGGTTTGTTGACCCAGTTCGGCACAAGCCTACATTTGTGGGATACCAATCCAGGAGATTCACTAATTGTTTTGACTTGATCCTCGATCTAAACAATAGTGATTTGTTTCGCCCAACTCCAATCACCAAGCAGACTGAATTGTCAGACCAAGGCACTCCCCCTGCCTTGGTGAAGATCTTCCCGACCTTGCTTCAATCCCTTGAAGGCTCCTCCTTCAAGTTGCCCTTGGTCGAAACCTGTTGGCGACTCTCATTCTTGAATCTTTCAATTAAGCTCTTGAGTTTGACGACTCCTCGAAAGCCTTGATTGAATCCGTCGCCTTCAATCAAGTTCACAGTAGCACTTTCGATCAATCCACTGGAGGAAGTGTTGATCGTATGTTTTCCTTCAAAATGATGAAATCAAGAACTCGGAAGGAATGTGATTCTCTTAGCACAATGCTTACACTTGCACAAGGGAGAAGATGTGTAAAGTGAGTCGTTCACCTGTTTGTTCATCCCTTGGCCGTCCTATTTGAAGAGAACCACCGCACCTCCATTCCAAGGTAAGATATTCTTACCATAATTGCACGGATCCTTGGGATGGAGTTGCCCGGATTAGGAGATCCTAGTTTCCTTACTTCGTGTGCGAGATCCGGGCAGGAGATCAGCTAGCTGTTGGAGAATCTTCATGAGTATATTCGCCAGCCCTTCTTCCTTTACATAGTTTGTCTTCTGTTGTCGTAGTTGGTCCAACAAAGTAGTTCAGACATCGGTTGTGAACACATTTGCTCAAAACTGGTTCCCAACACAGGTAATGCAAACAATTAAATTTGGACGTCCATAAAGAAAATCCCTTTTTTTTGCTAAGCTTGTAATAACTATTTGCAAAGATAATAGATATGGCTTGCGGTAATAGCACTGTTGGGAAAGAACAAATCTTTCTGACCAACTTAAAAAGCAAATAAGTTGTTCAGTTAAGATTACAAGTATTATTTGCACTGATCATACAGTTGGTAAAGGGAAAACACACAATCAGAGAGCAAAGCCCCTAAGCATGAAACAGTAACATCTAATACTGCCAGTCAAAAAAGCAAAGATATCTGAACTTTGAGACCAGAACAAGAGCATACTATAGGTCCCTAAATAACATCATCAAATTGGCATACAGTAGGACTAAAGAAAGCAGCAACTAAATAAGGAAAATTAGTATTACTATCATATAAGACCAATAGAATAGACTATATTAAGACTCTTCAACACAAACGCATAAAAATGTTGTTAACATTTAGTAAGCATCAGTAAAACACAATTCAGCCAAATGGGAAATATTGATGCATAACGTATGTAAATCAAATAACGCAATATCATGAAAGAAGCTAGACAGGAACTTTTCAGTCACTCCATGAATAAAAATGAATTCAAGAAATAAATAATGCGAGTTAGGTTGATCGAGTTTAAACCAGCTTTAAAATTATCATGTTACAATTTCAAAAAGTAACCTGGGAGCAATCAGTACACTTTCCCATATTATAATCATGCAAGCAAATCTAATTCCATGGATAAAAAAAAAAACATGTATTCGCAAATTCACAGGAAAAAATGTCCTTGCAACAGGACCTTATTTTGTTGAGCACTGAACAAGCATATTGTCTCCACGTACATGGGCTTCATTTGCTTTACGATGGCAGCAAGTTGGTTGGTGCTGCTCTGTACTGGCCCACAATTCAATAATAAATAATTAATAAGAAAACAGCTTGAAATGATAAGAACATATTCTGAAATCATCATGAAATAATTGTTCAGGCCTGTGGTTGAAGATTGACGGAGACGAGGACTCCTACGAACATCATGTGCATTGGAGTCGTGCGTGCCTTCCTCTTCAAACGTTGATTGCTCGCTGCCCTGGAATCGACGTTGAACACTGCGCCAATGTTGTTTGCTTGATTCAGTAAGGTTCCATCCTCTTGCCGACACTTTTTTCTTGTAATTTCTATCATCATATATATGTGCTTTTATGGATTGGATGCAAAATATAATCCGAGAACAAGGTGCTTTTAAATTCTTTTTCCCTGTAGATAAGAGAAATGACTGTAAATTCAATCATAAATTTCTGTAATCTATTTATATAATAAATCCTGAATAATTTTTGGTCTGTGCAGACTCTATTGCCTTTATTAATTTCAATTTATCCTTCTTAATTTTAAGGGATTAATCAGTCATTATATGCTCATTTTTAGATCAACAACTCTTATTAAAGTACGTAGACAGACTGAGTTCACACGTAATTGCTGAATAATTCCAAATCATCTTCCACATTATCAATATCTATATTTAGAAAATAAATCTATCTATTAATATAATAAAATCTTGACTAATCTTCATATATAAAATAACAAGATGTAATTGATTACAACTAAAATTATTTGACTGTGTACATAATTTTTTGAGCAATTCCCAAAATATATACCCCAACTTTTCCAAAATTTTCATACATATACCTGAACTTTATTTTTGGGAAAAATTAGACCTGAACTTTTAATTTCTGAAAAAACTACATTTTTGGTTTTCAAAAATATCTTTTTAGACCTTTTCTACTTTTGGGATACTACATTTTGGCCCTAATAAATTTTAAAGATTTTATTTTGTACTTAAAGGCCCTTACATTTAATACTTCGATTTCATAAAATTGCTTAAAAATTAGTACTACACCTGAAAAACATATTAATTATCATTCTCTAAGTTTTTGTTGGGTTTGAATTTTTAAATTTTTTGGAACGTTTGAATCCTTATTTAAAAAATAAAAAATTAAAAAATTAAGGGTTCTTTTATATCTTATGGGTTTAATTTTCTTTGGATTTAGATATGGATATTTAATTTAAAAATGAAAAAACAAAAGATAATAAGGAAAGTGATAAATAAATATTAAATAGGTAAAACTATGATCGTTGTTTGTAATTTTTTATTTTTTGAATAATATTTATTTTGAGATAATTAATTATTTAAATATTAAATAGGTAAAAAATTTGGCCGGACCACTGTAGCAAAAAAATTGGTTGGGATCACTAACATTTAAATATTCTTAAATAAAAAATTATGCTATATCAAATATTAAATGTATGCATGGAACTTTAAGGATTAATTAAAATGTTGAAAAAGTATTAGAACCCAAAATGGTGTATTCCAAAAGTAATGATGTCTAAAAGATATTTTTGAAAACTAAAAAGTGTAGCTTTTTTAGAAATTAAAAGTTGAGGTCTATTTTTTTTTCCAAGAAAAAAGTTTAGGTATATACTTGAAAATTTTGAAATAGTTTAGGTACAATTTTTGGAAATTGCTCTAATTTTTTAAAAAATATTAATATTATAATATTATTTGAGTAGGATGCTCACGATTCAACACAAGAGATGCAACGACATCGCGGTTGGCTCCAGGTAAGCCGCCTAGTGAGTTGCAGATAGACACAGGCGCCGACGCCAGCAGAAACAAAATTCAGGAATGTATCAAATGCTAAAAGCCTCACAGGTAAAACTCAAAATGGAAAAAGAGCTTGCAGAACAAAATTCATCATATAAAATTCAAATGCCCAAAAAAGATATACAAGAATCACAATACAATAAAATCGAGAAAGCTTCATACTTAATGAAATCGCTGACAGGACCTTAGCTACAATGAAACCCGAACTTCATAAGAGAAGTGTTGGATTGGTGAGTTTCCGCGAGAGGAAAATGAGATAAGGACATCAATGGAGGAGCGGTGCACCTTCTACAGTAACTTCCTACATCAGAGGCGACGAACAGCGGTGGCTAGCGTGACAGCAATGGCGACTGTAGATGGTGCGCAGAGCAACTGCATGGTGAGAGGGTTTGGGCTGAGAATTAGGGCATTATATTCAAGTTTCAAGGTTAACTCTTTCATGAGGAGGCTGAAGGCGTAGTGGGCAACGAAGGAGACAAAGGAAAACGGGGGCGGATATGGGGCAACTTGTTTTTTAGAGATTGAATGTTAGGGAATTAAGAATCTTCCAAAAACAAACAATTGAAGAATAAAAGAGATTCAAGAATGTAAAAAAAAAAATATATACTTGGAAACCCAAAACGGGAAAAATCACGGACCACGAAGAAATCCACTATGAATATGGAGAGATGGATTCTAATGTGGAGAAAATGGAATGAAAAAGCCAATTTTAAGCCACTAAAATGGATGAAAACCACCCACTTAAAGAAACAAAAACTGCTCCAGCCAACAGCAGCTTCTTCAGTCATGCCCATGACTAAGACAGATCTCACTTTCTGAAAATTTCAATACTTTCAATACTCGGCATCATGGTCATCATTAAGGGGCTTCTCCCATTCTGAAAATTCATTGCTTAAAATATCCAATACAAAGAACTGAGGCATAATTCTAACAATCTCCACCTTGTCGAAATTCAATCCATCAATAAAAAATCTGTTTGTCATAAATGCCCTAAAGGGCCTTCAAAACCAACTCAAACTTACCAAGTCCAAGCAATGTTGAAACTTGGCAGGAAAACTGGTTTAGTTAACGTGTCTCTTGGACTATCTGAAGTGTGAACTTTGCTTACTTGAATTTCTCCAGCTGTAAGAATATCACGAATAAAGTGGTGCTTGATGGCAATATGTTTGGTCTTCTCATGATAACGATTGTTCTTGGAAAGATTGATAGCACTTTGGCTATCACAGAATACAGTAAGAACTTGTGCAACACCAAGTTCAAAGACCAAACCACGAATCCAAATAGCCTCTTTGACACCTTCTGTGGCTGCTACATATTTAGCTTTTGTTGTAGACAAAGCTACAACTGATTGAAGTGACGCCTTCCAACTAATAGCACATCTAAAAAGAGTAAATAAATAACCAGAAGGAGACTTTCTTCTATCCAGATCAACACCATAATCAGAATCCACGAAACCATTCACACAATAAAATCAGACTTGTTTCAGTCAAAGACTAAACCAAGATGTGATGAACCTTTCAAATATCGCAATATCCACTTAACAGCGTTCCAATGAGCGTTCCCTGGATTATGCATATAACGGCAAATCTGTACAATCTGGTCTAGTACAGACCAACAACACTTGAATAAAGAACATTTTCCATATAATTTATCTCATCATCTGAATTAGGGTAATCATCTCCAGATAATTTCAAATGTGCATCTAAAGGACTGGAAATATACTTACGTTCTTTTATGCTGAAATGTTTAAGAACCTTTTCTACATATGACTTTTGAGAAAGAAAAAGTTTACCAGCACTACGATCTCGAACAATTTCCATTCCAAGAATCTACTAACCTGCACCCAACTCTTTCATATTGAACTCACTGCTTAACTGAGCTTTCAATTTAGCAATCAAAGACATCATGAGAGGCAATCAACATGTCATCAACATAAAGCAGTAAATAGATAAAAGATTTATCTGAAAACTTCTGAAAATAAATGCAATCATCATACTGACTGCAAGAATACCCCTGCTTGATGATGAAAGAGTCAAACCTTTTGTAACAATGCCTCAGCGCATGCTTTAAGCCATAAAGAGACTTCTATATCTTACAGACCAAATTTTCCTTTCCAGGAACAATAAAACCTTCTAGTTGCTGCATGTAAATTTCTTCTTCAAGCTCTCCATGAAGAAAGGTTGTCTTGACATCAAGTTGCTCCAACTCCAAATCAAACTGAGCAACAAAACCAAATAAGACACGAACTGATGTATGTCTTACAACAGGTGAAAATATCTCAATCAACACCTTCACGCTGACTAAATCCTTTAACCACCAATCGTGCTTTAAATCGAGGTTTTTCAACCCCCTGAATGCCTTCTTTTTTCTTGAAGATCCACTTACATTGCGATGAATGTATGCCACTTGTAAGTTCACCAAGATCCGACATGACATTTTTATGGAGACTTTCCATTTTTTCATTCATATCCACCATCCACTTAGATGACTCAGCACAAGCAATAGCATCAGAGTAGGGTTCGTCTACTTCATTAATTTCTTGTGCAACAGAAAGTGAATATGCCAGACTGCCAGTATAAACTCCTCAGAATATGTAGATGGTGGTTTAATTTTCCTCCTAGGACGATCTCTGAAAATTGAAGGACCCACTCTACTGAAGCAAGTTCAGTGGTAATAGACTCTTCAGTTTGTTGATTTTCTTTTTGAGGTATTATATCCACCTCCACCTTCTCACTAGTTCCAGGTTGTTCACTTAAACTCTCTGAAGTATTAACAACATTCTTTTGAGAAGATAACAAAGATTTCTCATCAAGAGTTACATCTCTGCTCAAAATCAACTTTTGTAACTTATCATCAGTACACCATAAACGACAGCCTTTTGATTCATATGAATAACCAAGAAAAATACACCTCAAAGCTCTAGGTGCCAATTTATCATCACTAATATATGCATAAGCTGGACAACCAAAAACGCGAAGAATAGAATAATCAACAAGATTACCTGTCCAAATTTCTTCTGGACCTTTAAAGTCAAGAACCGAGTGTGGTGATCGATTCATCAAATAGCAAGCTGTTGAAATGGCTTCAGCCCATAAACCTCGGCGATTCCATAGTCCAGTGTTAGAAACCATAAAACGAGCTCTCTCCAAAAGAGTTCTATTAACTCGTTCCGCAACACCATTCTATTGTGGCTTCCTGGGAAGTGCCTCGAAATTCCATGCAAAGAGCAGAATTCGTTGAATTCCTTGCTATAAAACTCCAAACCTCTTTTAGTTTTAATTGTTTTCAGTTTTCTCTTGGTTTTATTCTCAACAAGGGCTTTTCACTTCTTAAAAGTATCCAAAGCTTCATTCTTGATCTTTAAGAAATATACATATATCTTTTGAGAAAATTCATCAATCAATGTCATTATATATCTTTTCCCCGTGAAAGATGGAACTCTAGATAGTCCCCATAACCAACGCATGAAACTATTACTAAAAGAGAAAGGAAAAATGAAAACCAACAGAGAAAATAAAAGGATGAAAAGCCACAGGAGGCAACAAACCAAAATACACGGTGGTAAAGAAAGATGGCCAGTGACCAAAGCCAAAAAGATAGCCAGGCAAGGGCCCAAAAATCTCCGCGCTGGCCTCGTTAAAACCCTCACATGGGAAAAACCCATAAGAGGGAAAACGAGTACCAAAGCAGAAAAGGAGATAAAAAACCACCGTACAAGGTGACATAAAAGCCAGACTTAGTGAAACCTGTAGTAATCAAAATTCATATCCTGAAAATTGTATTTGTGCATAAAAGGTGGACCAGATATGTACCAAGTCAGGTCCCCATAAATCTGAATGTATATAACCAAGAATACTACTCGTGCGATAAGTAGCTCTAGAGAAGCTTACTTTTCTGCTTTCCAAAGACACAATGCTCACAGAATTACAATTTATTGATCCCTTGATCACTGAGAAATCCCTTTGAACAGAGAAGTTTTAATTCTTTTTCAATCATATGCCTAATCTCATGTGCCATATACGAGTGATGCAACCACTGCAGTTGTTTGCCACTATAGAGCCTTCCAAAACATAAAGACTCCCAACACGATTTGCTTTCAGAATAGTCCGAGCACATGTAGAAACTTTTAAAAATCCACCTTCAGCAGAATACATATATCCAAGAGATTCAAAAGTACCAAGAGAAATATGACATCAAGCACATATCTCACATTCGTAAGAGTACGAATATTTCCATCATGAGTTTTTATCTGGATAGAACCAATGCCAATAATACGACATTGAGCATCATTTCCCATCAAAACTGTACCATTATCGGTAGCTTCTAATGATACAAATCAATCCTTGTTAGGACAAATATGGAATGTGCAGCCTAAATCTATTATCCACTCATTTTGTAACCGTTTTTCATAAGTCACTAACAAAATGTACTCCTTCCTGAATCAGAATCAGAATGAATAAAATCTGCCTCGGCTGGTTTCTTGTCTTTTTCCTCTCTTTATTTCATATTCTTCAACTTATAACAATCACCAATCACATGCCCAGACTTCTTGCAGTAATTGCAAATTACATTCGGCTTTTGTATCCTTGACTTAGAACGTAATTTCTATCTCCAACATTTTTCTAAAAATTCCTCCCACAAACAAATAAACCCTCTGCCTTATCATCAACATGACTGTCATGATCAAATTTCTCTTTCGACAACAAATTTGACCTAACATCATCAAAAGACAGAGACACAAAGTACCAGAATTTCCATAAAGCATGATTTCTCTAAACTGGCTATTTGAGAGAGATAATGAGACAATCAATTTCATAGCTTTATCTTTATCAACAATTTTCACATCAAGATTCTTCAAATTCATACAGATTTAATTAAATTCATCCAAATGAGATTGAATCGATGTACCTTCAGACATACAATGGTATAAAGATGTTCCTTCAAACGGAGTTTATTGAAAAGAGACTTCATCATATATAGGGATTCCAATTTATTCCACAATCCAGCCATAGTTGTCTCATGAGCAACCTGACGCAGAACTTCCTTTGACAGCATCAATTGAATGGTTGTCAATGTCTTTTCATCAAAATCTTCCTAATTGCCGTCTGACATAGTGGCTGGCTTCTTACTCTTTCCATCCAAAGCCTTCTTCAATCCATTTTGAACTAGAATTGCCCTCATCTGGAACTTTCATTAATCCTGCCATCAAATTTCTCGATCTCAAATTTCGCAATCAACGTCTTGAATTGTAGAACCTGGCTCTAATACCACTTGTTAGAGAATCAAGGATCTTCCAAACAAACAATTGAAGAATAATAAAAGAGATTCAAGAATATATAATCAACATAAGATATACGTGGAAACCAAGAATGGGAAAAAACCACGGACGACGAAGCAATCCACTAAGAATCGAAATTGAGAGTACAATTACATCCACAAAACTCTCATAAGATGGAATGATTCTCTCAATGGATGAAGAAAAAATGGATTCTAATGTGTAGAAGATGAAATTTTCATATGGGATGAAAAAGCCAATTTTCAGCAACTAAAATGGATGAAAACCACGCACTAAAATGAAAAAAAAAACAAAAACAAAAACAAAAAAACTGCTCCAGCATCATGACCATGACTAAGACAGATCTCCCTTTCTGAAAATTTCATACTTTCAATAATCGGCATCATGTTCATGATTAAGGGGCTTCTCCCATTCTGAAAATTCATTGCTTAAGATCTCCAATACAAAGAATTAAGGCATAACTCTATCAATGAGGAATAGGTTTGGGGGACAAGGAGAAGAAGGCGACGGTGGCGCATAAGACCGAGGACTGGTGGTTGACGGAATGGCCAAAGAGCTCCCCACCGTGACGGGATGGCCGATGAGCTTCGCCTGGCATCCCCCTCCCCAGCCACTGCCATCATCTCACGGGGAAAGAAGAAAATTTGGGGGAAAAGAAATAGAGAGGAAATGGAATAGAAATAGGACCTCACAATTCTCACTTATAGATATCGAACCCTCTCCTCTATCTACCAGAAGCTCCAATCATGGCTGCCTCCTCATCCTCCAAGCCGCGACAAGCCCTCCCAAAAAATCAATAGTCGTATCCTGCAAAGCGAGAAGGCAGAACGACGACGAAGAGGGAATCAATTTCTGGGAACGCATGTGGAATTCGGGGTTTGAAGGGAAGAGACGTAGAAGAGCGAGAGAGGACCGCAAGAATGGCATGAATCTGAGACGAGGATGATGAAGAGGCAGATTGAGATAGCGAGGCAAGGAAGCGCAAGTCGGGCAAGGATCCCACTGTAGCAATATATGGTATTGTTCCTAAAAATAATATGTTATTTCAATAGTGAATTATATAATGCTATATTGTTCAGATTCATATGTCTTTTTGCTAAACAGTTTATACATGCTATGAAATGGGTAGTGGAAGTCCATGACACACAAATTACAAATGAACAAAAGGGAGGGAAGGGATATAGGGGGCCGGGCTGGAGAATTACCCCCCCCCCCCCCCCAACGTAAAGGTTGAGAGTCAGGGGACTTGACCACTAAGCCAAGTCTTCATCCCCTGTTGAAATTCATTTAATAATATATTTGTGATTTTTAAAATTGATATAATTATTAAAATTTTATATCATTATTATTATTTATTTTTTTATTTTTAGATGTTAAAGTAAAAAATTATATTTTATAAAAATAAGAAAATGTTGTAGTGATTTTAAAATATGGCTTGGTGAATTGGAGATAAAAGTTGCATTGCAAGCATTTATAATAGTTGTCAATTTTAATACAAATTTCATTTTTATTATTATATAAATGTTGAATAAAACTAATTAATTCACTTCTTATAATTTGCTCTATCCATGCCCCGACCCCGACGTTTTGTGTTCGCCATTGTTCTTACTACCGGATAAACTACAGTATTATATAATAAAAATAGGTTCTCCCTTAAAAGAAATTCTGGTTTTGCCACTAATGAAAAACTTAGTAAGTTTGTATGTGTGATTTCATGCTTCTCTATAGACCATAGAATATAGATCATAGATGAGTTGCTATGTTGTGTGATTATATATCTTCGAGTTGCATCTTATACACATCAGCTTTAATGCACAACAATGTCCAAAAGAAAGAAAAATGTTGGAGGTTTGAAGAGATTAGTATACTTGTGATTGAATCGAAATGAGTTATTATAGTCTGTAGAGGGAGTTGGCAACCTTGCATGTTTGTATATATGTTGTTTTGTAATACTATATCTGTATTTGTATTGTCATGTGATGTCAGAACAGAATACATTCAGTGGAGGACAAGATGGGCTATGTGACCAAGGATTCATCTTGCTATTCACCATACTGGCATACTCCACATCGCGCAAGTCTTTCTTACCCTACGCGGGGAAGCCATAAGTGCATATGCTTCTTTCCAGCCTAACAAGGTTCACGTTGGTGCGGCAGAGCACCTCCTAACAAAAAAACCAAGATCCCAAAAAAGAGTGGTCCACGGCCAAACAAGGTTGGTGCTGCGGAATACCCTTACCATGAAGCAGAGTCGAGCACTCCCCCGCCTTGCAAACCAGCGTTAGGATGTTTGCTATTTTTATGGCTCTTAATTCCAATATATCAAGAATGTTGTTCGCTGTCTGTTTCGGTGATTTACATATATGTTTGGTTCCTTTCAATACATTTAAATTGATGGCATAATCATGTACTTTGGCTTGCGGCCTACTATAGCTATTACACAGCAAATATTTGCATGTTTGGCTAAACTGCCAAGTTAAATATGTCGTTATATTTTTTCTGGTTATCAATATTTTTTTGGGGGAAAAAACCCAAATAATCATATAATTATGTTTGATTTCCCAAACCATCCAATAAAAAATCTATTAATCAAATTTTTTATGGAATAATTTGAGAAATCAAGCATAATTATGGGACTTTTTGTTTTCTTTTTGGTGCATGTATTGTTGAATTAGAGATGCATTATAAGATATCATTGACATATATAGTGCATCTATAATCTGTTAAGTTTTTAGACAGATATTCAAATCAAAATCAATTGATAATGAATGAAGTTGCCCATATATATAGGCAAGAGAATCTCACAATCTTTCCGATATGGGGCATGTCAATATAATCGTTGCCCAGCAGGAATTGACTTAAAGTAAGTAAAAACTACTCCATTAATATAGGAACAAATTGGGTGAGTAAGGGTGAGACATAATTATGGGGGAAAAAAACCCAATACATCCCATAATTTTACCTTTTTTCCCAATCCATCCCCAAATTATTGCATTAACCGAACCCATCCAATAACTTTCTCAATTTTTGCCTAATCCATCCATTTGCTCCTTAATGACCGGTCTGTCCTGACAAGGCGCACAATTAAGGGATACTAACCTAATCTTGGCGGAGGTGGCAGCCAAATGGCATTTGAGACCGGCCATTTCATCAAACCCAGTAAACGACATAAGTTTCTCCCCCTCCCCCCAAATCGCGAATTACCCTAATTCACCCAGCTTCTTCTCCCCCAATATAAAGCAAGTCGCCTCCCTTAGCTCCCTCCAACCACCGCGTTTCCGGCATCCCTCAACTCCCCCCGGCATCAAGTTCGTTTCAGAGAGGCCAATTTCATGGTTTGGTGGGTATTGAAGTAAGTTTCGTATACCTTAGGTTCCAGTCGTGAGGTCGAGTGAGAAGGAATGGGGAATGCGGCTGCTCGATTGAGGCTCGAAATCGAACACGATTACCCGCCACCTGACTACGGTAAGTTCCCTTCAATGGATTTTGGATCTTTCGGTAGATGTCGCTGCTTTTAGGGCAATTTTATAGGATGTCGAGTATGCGGTGGTCCCTCCATAGTTGTCTTCTTTTGAACCGTGGCCCCTCATTTCTGAATTTATTTTGTCCTTAGGGTAGTTGTGGACATTTATGTCGAGTGGGTAGGGGACAAATGGAACCAAGTGGGGATTAAAGAAAAAAATGTATGATGCTTTGTTTTTGTCATGCGAATCTTGCACTCCACATGTTACTAAAAAGTCACTGATTTTATGTGTTTTGACTTGTTGCATTCACTGTTGTGTTCCATCCATTTGTGCAGAGCCCGAAGGCGACAGGGTGACTTTTAGTATTCACAGTGGAGGTAAAATAGTAAACAGGGAGCACAAGACGGATGGTGGAGTGGTAACCATTTTTAAGTATGACCATGTGCTAGTTAAAGAACTCGCAGTTGTCGGGATTAGAAAATTTGCTGCAGGCTTACATTCGGGGGAAGATTTCTGTGTTTATATGGCTGTTGGGAATCATTTGAAGCAGGTGATGGATGAAACAACTATAGAAAAAGCTTGTGATTTGTTGTCGGCCTACTCCAGGGAATTACTTATGTATGTTGTTGATAAAAACGAAGGTGATGAGATGGTGGCGTCTGATGGTATTTCTGGTGAGGATGAGCTTGCAAATTTGAGTGGTGATTCCGACGAGCCATACGAATATGATATGAGGGAGGAGGAAAGTGATTCATACGATGAAGAAGATGCTGCTGGGAATTTTGCAGAAAGATCAAACAAAAGGAGGGCTGACCAGAATGCTAAAGGGAAAGAAAAAGTGATGGCTACTGATGGTGGTGATGACAGCCCCATGGAAGTGTCTGATGAAGATGTTGATGTGATCCAAAGTGGTTATGAACTTATTAGTCCAAGGGGATCGGATGAGGATGAAGAGTATGTTAAACAGCAACTGCCGATGTTTGACACCAATGATATATTTAAATCGAAGTTCAAAGTTGGCATGGTCTTCAACACAAAGCAAGAGATGAAACTGGCAATCCAATCATATGCTATAAATGAAAAGAGAAACATCAAATTCCCTCGGAATGACAAGAGACGTATTGTGGCCAATTGTGCTGATGCAAATTGCAAGTGGGTCTTAAGGGGGCTGCCTTCGGGAAACGAAACAAGTTTTAGAATCAGGGAGTTGGCTGACAAGCACACATGCAAGGCAAGCAATGATGTGGAGAATGTAAGCAGTACATGGCTTGCAAAGAAGTACAATGAAAAGTGTGTGAATGACCCGAATAGGAATATGAAGGCCTTTAGATCGGAGACAGACAAAGACTTGAAAGTCCAATTCTCTACACACTAAGCAACAAGGCAAGAAAAAAGACCATTCAATTGATTGAAGGGACGGGGTTAGAACAATATAAGCTACTTTGGAGTTTTCAAGAGGAAATTTTAAGAAGCAACCCCGGTTCCACAGTTATGATTGAAACGGATGGCAGTGATGGGATTAACAGGTTCGATAGAATTTATATATACCTTCATTCTTTGAAGGAAGGGTTCATAGGTGCATGTAGGCCAGTGATTTGTTTGGATGGGTGTTGGTTAAAGGGGACATACAGGGGTGTTTTGCTTGTTGCATGTGGAGTGGACGGGAACAACAATTACTTGCCAATTGCATACACGGTTGTAAAGAAGAAAACAACAGATACATGGTCCTGGTTTCTTGCACATTTGAAGCATGATCTCAGCATCCAAGATCCAACCAAATTTACCTTGATGAGCGACAAACAAAAAGGTAATCAAGCTGCCATATCATGCATTCAGTCACAAAATCTAATTTTGTTTAACAATTATGCACCTGCCTTTATTACATTGTTTTATATGAAATCAGGTTTGATCCAAGCTGAACAAGATATTTTCCCCAGGGCAGAACTTAGATATTGTGCAAGACATTTGATGGCCAATTTCCAGTCAGCCAATTTCAAAGGATGGTCACACAAGAAAATCTTTTGGAAAGCAGCAAAATGCACAACATTTAAGCAATTCAAGAGGGTCATGGATGGTCTCCACAAGGACGATCCAAAAGCTATAGAATGGTTCAGAAGCAAACCTCTGACTCAATGGTGTAGGGCCTATTTCAGCACTGTTCCAAAGTGTGACATTCTCACCAACAATGCATGTGAGACATTCAATGGGAATATTCTAGAGGCTAGGAAGAAGCCAATACTGTCTATGTTGCAAGACTTGCACATGTATCTCATGAGTAGGTTACAAAGGAATAGAGACATGGCTGCCAAATCCAAGAGGTGGAAAGTTGTTCTTTGCCCGAGAATTCTGGAAATCATGGATGGATACCATGCCAAGGTTCTGGATTATGTGGCACTCAAGTCAAATGCTAATAACTTCCAGGTATGTTCTAATACAAAATTTTGCTTCAAACATAATTATTCTAGTGCATTTGCTGTTTTATGTAGTCGATTCCAATATGGTGTGTACTTGAGCAATATAGACAACACTTCTCTTTGTTGTTTTACATTGAATTCTTGCTATTTGAATGTCTAGATGAATTCATTATCAAATGACTTTGAGCAATACAATGTAGACTTGGATGGGAGAGTTTGTGGCGGTAGAAAGTGGCAACTTAGTGGCTTGCCTTGTACACATGCCTATGCAACAATTAATCATATGAAGTACGATCTTGACTCGTTCCCCTTTACCCCCCCCCCCCCCCCCCATCAGTTGTGTGGCTTGGCTCCCATACACCTTTGCCGACACATAGATATCATGTTTACGAAAAAAAACCTACTGTATTGTATTGAAAAAAAAAATGTGAACCCCGACCCTATTTAGGGCCCGTTTGGATTGGCTTTTGAAAAAAGCAGAAGCTAAAAGTAGAAATAGAAATAGAAGTCAAAAGCAGAAGCATGTCACTTTTGTGTTTGAATGTAATTTTTGAAAAGCATACTTTTTTTTAAAAAATAAAGTTTGTTTGGATGTGTAAATTGAAAAGTGCTTTTGAAATATGTAAATTACCAAAAAGGATATACTACTTATATGGGATAGTATATATAGTGTAATTTAAATAAATTAGCATGGGCATTTATGAATTTGCACAAATTACTAGGTGCTTTTGGCTTCTGTTTTTCAAAGAAGTACCCCATGGCCAACTTCTTCCAAAAAAGCCAATCCAAACACTTGTTTTCCCCTAAAAGTGCTTTTGGCAAAAGCAAAAGTAAAAAGTACTAGTGTAGAAGCCAATCCAAACAGGCTCTTAGTTGTAAGTTTACGGTTTATATAATTCTTTAACATACTTTATTAAAATGAAAGATCAAATTTAATACTCCATCAATTCTCAAAAAATATTAATATTCATTATTTTCACATAATCCAATACAAATTTTTAACGATTAATATCTCAAATAAGACTTTTCAAAAGAGTGCTTTCCAATGCTCTCGGCTCTCGACTCGTCGCTTCCCGCTGTTAAATTGCCAATTATACCCCTACATACATGGTTACCAGATACCCATGGAGAAGCACATTATAGTACTTGTATGCTTCTAGCCGGAATCTTATTAAAAATGGGGGCGTATGGATTAGTTCGCATCAATATCTTTCTTCCACATAAAGGAAATAGATTAATCCGTTGGTATACTTTATGTATTTGCGTTTTAGAACTTCTTTTAACGACTTATGCATTCTGTTATCATTTCCGATCGGATGATCCATTAATCCAACTAGTAGAAGATTCTCACACCGCCCCCTATCCCTCCGGCGAAACCCTCGTTTGTATTCTGCGGTGGTGCCACGGTGTCGTTTAGGCATATTGTCCTGAAAGGAAAAGATGCCATCCCATGACCTCTTTCTGTAAACCCTGAGAACTCTAACTTGGTGACTCTTGATTTTGTGGACGGTGATCGTGTCAAACCTCGCTTCACGATCGATCCTCGACTTACTGACCGTCCCTGCCTTCGCTATGCAGATGGACTGATCATCTCTGTTTTAGGGAAGAAAGTGGGCTATATGGCACTGTTGGATAGGATTTCTAAGGTATGGAAGGTGCCGAAACATATTTCATATGGTGGATATGGGGGCTGGTTTTTATCTCGTCAAGTTCGACAAGCTAGATGATAGACTGCGGGTGCTTAAAAATGGTCCATGGATGCTGTTCGATAGCTACCTCACGGTGTGCCCGTGGAGACCCAATTTCATAGCTGAGGAGGAAACTCCGAAGAGAACGGTGGTATGGGCTAGATTCCATGGCCTAGGTTTAGAATTTTTTGATGAAATGTTGGTTACCAGGTTTGCAGGGGGCTTGGGAAAACCAATCCGGGTAGATGGCATGTGGGAAGGTGCGGATAGAGCCAAATATGCTAGAGTATGTGTAGAAATTGATTTGAGTCTCCCCTTAGTATCAAGTATTCTCATTCGAGATAGATGGCAAAAAGTTGCCTATGAAGGATTGCACCTTCTTTGCACTTTTTGTCATAGATATGGGCATGGGAGTCATGCTTGCACAGCCGGACTGGAGTTGATGGAGGGCCAGTTGCTGGAGAACTTTGGGCGAGACATGGAGAAAATCAAAACTCCTATTGAGAAGCCGGCAGAAAGTTTGCATGCAGATAAGGGAAAAGCTGTTGTTTCCATATTTAGGGAGAAAGAAACTTTGGAGGTTTCATCAGAGGGAGTTGACCAAGGGGATTGTTCTAACATGGAAAGTGAGGAGGGCGGACAGGAAAATCACACTGCTGGGTCTGAGAATTACTCAAATGAGGAAACTTACGGGTCCTCTCCCAAGGCTGCTGCTGTACCGCTGCAAGAAACTTTTGGGAAAGGTGGCAATCCTCCTCAACCCGTTGGGGGAGAATGGATTAAAGTGGAACGGAGAATACCTAATGAGCCTAAGAAAGGAGTTGGGCCTGTGAAGGGTAAGTTAGGAGAAAACTCTCTACTCCATCATTAAACTAATATGAGAGCCCAATATTCCCATGGGTCTAAAAGCCCTCTCAAAGTTATAACCAATAAACTGGATATTAGGGAGAGACGAAAATAGATGGGGCTTAAAGGCCCAATCACCAAGGCATCGACCCACAAGCTTGAAGGTAAGAACTCTATCGTGGAAGGGAGTTCAAGTTCGAAGCGGCAAACACCTTCAAACACGACTAGTGCTACTCAGGTCGAGACAAAAGTGGCAAGCTTAGAGAGCAATCCGAGTAATCCAAAAGGAGTAGGATCTTTGAGTCCGATTGGGAAAGATGTCGTTATGGCAGAAAAGATTTGTGAAGGAGCGTCGCCTCCTTCGTCTTCGCCCACTAGATTGAAGGTGCTATCAGTCCTTCCCTCTTTTCCCTGCAATATTTTATGAATTTTCAAAACTTTAAGATATTGTCATGGAACATTGGTGGGATTAATGGGAATAACACTCGGCGAGCGTTAGTGAATTTGTTGCGACATCATTGCCCGGATATTATTTTTCTCTTTGAGCCCCAATTGGTTTTTAGTAGATCGTCGTCTTTCCTTTTGTTTGTGGGGAATATGGAGCTTTAGATTCAGGAAGCTGTTGGCCGCTCTGGGGGTATTTGGGTGTGAATTAAACAAGGTCTTACGTGTGGGGTTCAACTTTTCGAGACCAAAAATCGGCTAACTACGGTGGAAATTTCCTTGGCTAACTCATCTCAACCGGAAATGATCTTCTTGGTTGAGCAGCAAGGGAATAGGGTGACGGATCGTCTCGCTAAGGATGGTAATTCGAATGAGAGGTTCTTTACCACTTGGGCGTTCCCGCCAGATTTCGTCATGGGGGGCCTTACTGCAGATGTCTCGGGTGTTTGTTAGCCTAGTTTCTATTTCATGTTGCTGTTTTCCTTTTCAGTCTTTTGTTCTTTAGTCTCTTCCTCTGTGTTGTTTTCTTTTTGTTTCTTTTGTAATTTCGTGTGGTGTTTCGTTTTTTCTCCGGCTATTGAATTCGCTTATCCAAAAAAAAATGATTAATAACTCAAATTGTATAAAAAGTAAAAATTATAAAAATTTAGAGGCTGTTTGTTTTGCGTTTTATTTTTCTTCATTTTGACTTTTGCTTCTCCGAAGAGTCATTTTTTTATTTTTTCTAGCGGTTTGTTTTGCCTTTTTAAAAAAGTTAAAGGAGAAGCAAAAGTTGAAATTCTCCTTTTTTTAAAAAAAAGTAAGTAGGGGGTTACTTTTAAAAAATGAGAAGTCTTTTTAGGTATAAAAATACAAAAATATCCATATTTAATAAGGAAATAAAATAAATGATAAATATCCTTATAAGATTTATGTCCATTTTAGTAATTTTAGTACTTCCTCCATTTTTTTAAAAATGTTACACTTCTCATTTGCACGTATGCCAATGCACATTTTTAACGATTAATAATTCAAATTCGGTACAAGTAAAAATTCTAAAAATTTGATATTTAAAAACTACAAGATGAGATGAATCCAACAAGATCTTACTTGGCTATATTTTGTCTTCTACAACTATAACAAAAATAGAAGTCATAGTGCTACAATGAACAGTAAAAAAGTCAAAACATAACCTTTAAAAAAAATGGAGGGAGTATATAAAAAGTCCTTTTACGCATAATTCATCCAAACATGTTTCTGTTGAAAAACACCTTTAATTATATTCATCTAAACAATTATTTGGGTTGCTTTTGCTTTTGAATTCACATTCTCTCTACTTCTCATTTTTCTACCGACTTCTCATTTTTTTCAAAAGCCAAAACAAACAGGCCTTTAATATTATAAAACTATGTGATTAGACAAATCTAACATCTTATTTGACTATATTATATCTTAACGAAACTAACCCTACAAATGATCTCAACCGTTGGATGATAAAAATGATCAACGGTTGCAGACAAACGTCCTCAGGTCCGCACCTCCCTTTATCCGCACCACACCATCTCCGAAATAATATCATATTAATATCCAAATTATGATGGTTGCAGCTGTAATACCCGAGTGTCAACTTCGAGGACGAAGTTTATTCTTAAGGAGGGTAGACTGTAATACCCTACATTATTCTAAATATATTTTAAATTAATCCATTTATTTATATTAAAATCATTTTATTACATGTGTAATTGCTATACGCATAATTATTAACTAACAGTTTATTTTATAATAATAATAATAATAATAATAATAATAACAACAACAACAACAACAAAACAATCTATATATATACATAGCAAAATAATTGGAAACAAATATTTAGTCTATATTTATTAATATGACAAGATTCACTCTATTTTTAGTATATTGTCAAACCCAATATGATAGGAAAAAATTTGGAATAAATCTTTGATTCTAAATCCTTAAATCTAACGCCCATTGCTCCTTTCAAAATTTAATCTTCTTCATCTATTGTGCTATTCAAATCAATTCTATGTACACAAAAAAATAAAATAGAAGGAATTAATAAATAACTACAACAATATATATTATATATTTAATGTAGCATATCTTTAAGATGATATGCAATATATATTATATATTTAATATATGTGTAGGATATCTAGAAGACAACAAGAAGATAGTTGGAGTAAATCTTGGGAAGATTTAACTTCCAATTCTGCCGACCCTTCACCCCTTTTTAAACCCCATTCCCATCATCTTCATATCTTGTTGCTAAAAAAAGATTTATACGTACAAAAAAGAAAAAAAAAAAGAAGAACGAAGAGAATAGAAAAAAAATACAGAGATTAGATCGTTGAACGAGTTCGACGGAGAAGAAGGCACCTTGGACGAGATCCAACACTCCACAGCCGTAGGTTGGTGGTGAGAAGGAGGGAGAACGAATGATATCGGACGGAGAACGAAGGACGTGGAAGCCACGCCTACGAATCGACGAGCCGGATAATCCAAATTTAGGTAAGTTACCGCTTACTGTGGTTCTGAGTTGTTAAAATCTACCGAATACATAGATCTAAATAAAGAACCCTAAAAATATGTCAACAAAAGAATCCTACGGCGCAATGTTTTTATTTGAATTTTTCGAACCCTTATTAAAACTATTCAAACGGAAAAACTTAAAACACAAAAAACGCTCCTAAGAATTGATCTAGTTCGTGTAAAATTTCATAATTTTTCATCGTCTTTTGATATCTGAAAACGGTCGAAAACTAATCTGCTTCAGAATTAGATCTTGAACGGTGACAGATTCTTAGTCCGAACTTGTTGTTGATTTTTACATTAGATCTGGACCGATTTAGGAATAGTGTTAAACATAAGAATTGTAGATCTATAAGTTTAGAACACCTCTGTAAATTTTTAGAATTTTCCGTTAAGATTTGAACCTCCGAATATGAACCGAACCAATCTGTGTTCTTACCGAATTCATGAAAGCTGACAGAAATTAGTTTCGAGCTTGATCCAAAGATTAACCACTGATCCGACGAAAATTAGGCTTTGCGTTCTAAATGAAAGTTGTAGATATTTGTCTTAAGTATCTTCCTGTAAAATTTCATCGAATTAGGAGTTCGTTTGCTATGGTAGATCTTGAAATTATGAAACTGCTGTTGTAAAAATTCGGACAGATTATTAACCTGATGAAAATCTACGTTTTTGACTCGCTTCCGTAACCCGGATCGAAAAACTTAAAACACGAAGCTTGTTCATCTCTGTGTTTTTGAGCCCCTGGTATAATTTAAAAATTTTCGGACTTAAAAACTGATTTTTAGTTAATTTTGGAGTAAACAGTGGTTTTGACAAAGTCAAATCTTGAAAATCTTGTTGAACGGTGAAATTAGCCTTTAAGGTTTAAACGATTGGGAATACCTTTGAAATAAAATACACATGAAATATAATGCTTGCCCGCAAGACAATTGAGATATAATTCTTGCCGAAAGGCAATTGATATATAATGCTTGCCGAACGATAATTGAGATATAATGCTTGCCGAAAGGCAATTGAGATATAATGCTTGCCGAAAGGCAATTGCTATATAAAGCTTGCCGAATGGCAATTGAGATATAAACATGAGACGTGAGATATGAAACTAGAAGACTCGAAAATTGTTCCTTCTAGACTAGGCTTTTAAAATTATGTCCTATAGTTACATTACTTTGCAAGCTGTATTCATGGTCTTATGAAATCTTTGTCTTTTAAATTATGCGGTTAAATTGTTATTAGATGAATACATTAAATCATGTCTTGTATGCACATATTTTCTTTAAATATTAAATAATGGCTTTGAAACCCCACGATCATGTATGTGTTAACTTACTCAGCAAGTTGTGCTGACCCAAAACATTTCTTTTTTTTTTCCTACAGAGCATGTGGATTATACTTGAGCACGTACATGCATGGGATTTTTTGGAACACTTTATTTTTAAATTTTGCATTCGACTATAGTATGAACGGACCTGTTTAACCCGTGTTTTGGCCATGTTGGCCCAATTTTTAAATTCCGCTGCATTATATATATAAATATTACATTCCGCTGCAACTTTGTTATTAGTATTTTCGAATTATATTACAATGGGCTGTTTGAATGTTTAAATTCTGAAAAACCATAGCCTTGCATCTCTTTCGCAAGCTCGGAGAAACCGTGTCTTGCTAGGGAGGTGTGGCGGTGACATTCCGACCGGGGTTACCAAAAACCGAGGTGTTACAGAGTGGTAACAGAGCCCGGAATATTTTAAAACTATTTTAAACTACTATTTTTAAAGCTATTATTTTTAAGCTATTACTATATCTATAGAGCCCAATTATTAGTTTTAAATTTAAAGCCCAAATTGTTAGCCCAAAAGTTTTTAGAAGCCCAAATATTTTTAAAGAAGTCCAAAAAGTTATTATTTTCGGCCCAATATAGAGGTCCAAAAATTTTTACTCATACTTTTAAATTTTCCATTTTATTTTAAACCACATGAAAAAATAAATACAGTGCATAAAATTATTTTGGGGGGATTATCATTTGCATACATGCATTCATTTAATTATATATTTAAATCCATTAATTTGATGATTCTTGCAGTCAATAAATTTTACTGCTTGAATGCACATTTAGATTCTCATATTCACCTTAGACATCGTTCTTTAGCATTGACCTTATCAACTCGAAGCTCTAAATATCAAAACACACTCACATCTCTCCCAAAATCATTATGAAGCAGTTATGGGGACATAACTGCGATCCTAATGGGGAGGATGCAAGAACCTAATAAGCATTTTACTTTAGCATACTCTGCACTAATACGTTATCTCTATATCTCACATGTACATTTCCTTAAACTTTGATCATTCAAATGAATTACTCTATCCTTATATGATAGGTGACTTCGAGGACGAAGTCGATTCTTAAGAAGGATAGAATGTAATACCCGAGAGTCAACTTCGGGGACGAAGTTTATTCTTAAGGAGGGGAGACTGTAATACCCTACATTATTCTAAATATGTAATACCCGAGAATTTGCAACATAAAATCAATAAATAAATAAAATACATAAAATAAATAAATAAATAAACATGATAAATAGATAAAGAATCATAAGAGATGAGAAATGGAATTTAAATTAAAAAGGAATCAAAATTCCGAGAACCCGGGAAGCCGAACACAATTTAATTAAATAAATGGTTACACGGAAACCCAACACCAATGGACTCCATAACTCGAGTCCAAATGTAAATTTAGATCCGAATAAAATTAAGATAGGAAATCGGAGCCTGAAATTATCCCGGAAATCCGAATCCGAGAACATAGAGGGATAGAAGTCCGAAAGAGAGGAGGAAATGCCCGACGGATCGCACGACCCGCCCGGACCGAAGTCCAGGCGTGGGCCGCGCGGTTTTTGGCTAAACGGCGCGCCAAGGCCGCGCCATCGGACAGATTCACCCGTTGCGAGATTTACTCGCCCGAATCCGGATTTTTCGACTTCGGTTGCTCACCTTGCGACTCAAGACATCCTAGGGCTGCCTTTGGACGTCCTTTAGGTCCTTTACATCTATAAATAACCATCCTAATCAGCCCCAAACACTTTACAAAACCCTACGAAATCTCTCTACCCGATAAACCCTAATTCCGGAGTCGTCGGAGGCACAAACCGAACAAAGGAACTGACTTGGACGAAATTTGGAGGCTTCTATCATCTTGGTAAGATCCGATCTATTCCTCTTTCCATTCTTGATTCAAAAACGAATCCTAACTTAATCTTTTTCCATTCTACACCCCGATCCGGATCGAGAGCGAAGAACCCGACGAACCGATGAGATAAACGGTGGACTGGAAGCCACGCCTCCGAATCGACGAGCCGGGACGACCATAAATCTGTAAGTTGACACTTACATGGTTTTGGGAGTAATTAAAACACTTAAATCTAAAAGCTTAATCAAGACTTTCGTAAAATCTATCAACACGAAAACCCTACGGCGCAATGTTTGTGCACGAATTTTTAGAACCTTTAAAATTGTTCAAACGAGAAAACTTAAAACATGAAAAACGTTCTTAAGACATAGATCTATCTTTTGTAAAAATTTCATAATTTTTCATCGTGTTTTGATATCCAAAAACGACCGCAAACGAACCTGCCTTCGATTTAGATCTTGAAATGGTGATAGATTCTTTATCCGAACTTGAGGTTGATTTTTTACTTTAGATCTAGACCGATTTAGGATTGGTGTTAAATATAAGAATTGTAGTTCTATAGTTAACAACACCTCCGTAAATTTTTGGAATTTTTCGTGGAGGTTTGATATCGGAATTCGACTCCAAACCGAATTGTTTTAAATTTAGATCTTGAAATCTTGGCAGATTCTTGGTCCGAACTTGTAGGTGTTTTTGACCATAGATATAGGATGAATTAGATCTTTTGTTGAACATGAAACTTGTAGATATATGTCTTAAGAATCTCCCTGTAAAATTTCATCAATTTTGGAGTTGGTTTGCTATGGTAGATCTTGAAATTTAGGAACTGCTGTCGTAAAGATTCGGACAGATTTGTAACCTGATAGAAATCTACGTTTTTAACTTATTTCCTTAACCCGGATCGAAAAAGTTAAAACACAAAACTTGTTTGTTTCTGTGTTTTCAAGTCACCGGTCAAATTTCAGAATATTCTGATTTAAAATAAATTTTTAATTAATTTTGGAGTAAATAGTGGTTTTGACCAAGTCAAATCTTGAAAATCTTGTTGAAAAGGATTTTAAATGATATCGGAGCGGATAGCGTCCTGAAATAGTATATTTTGAGAAACTTACTAAATTTGGGAAATTGGTCTTTCTAAACAAAGAGAAGATTAAAACATTGGGTTTATGACTAAGCTGGATACTGTCAATTTTGTCTACGGCTTGGGACATAAGAGCCCAAGTGTATGGCTAGTGGACATAAGAGCCCTAGCGACATATTGATTGTATGGTCAGCGGGTGTAATGAACCTATTAAAAGATTGACCATGATACTCGTGGACATAAGAGCCCGAGCGTATGGCTGGCGGACATAAGAGCCCTAGCGATGGTGATCTGTGAAAGAAACGAAGCGAGATATTTGTTTAAATTAAATTCCGGTTAAATTGTGCTTTTAAATTTATGTCGATTTATTTAATTACTTGCGAGCTATATTTACGATCTTATGAAATCCCTGTCTTTTAAATTATGCAATTAAATTATTAGATAAATAAATTAAATTATGGGGCGTTATGCACATGTTTTCTTTAAATTTAATTAAAGGCTTTGAAACCCCGTAATCATGTCTGTGTTAACTTACTCAGCAAGTTTTTGCTGACCAAACCATATTGTTTCCCTTTTTCTTTCAGAGCTGAAGAATATGCATCATCGTATGCATTCATGGGAATTTTGGGGAAATACTTTATTCTTAAATTTTGTTTTAGACTAGATATTGCATGAACGGGCCTGTTTAACCCGTGATTAGGCCATGTTGGCCCTATTTTTGAATTCCGCTGCATTATACATATGTAAATAATATTTTCCGCTGCAACTGTAATGACATATATAATGGGTTGTTTGAATGTTTTAAATTCTGAAAAACCATAGCCTTGCATCTCTTTAGTGAGCTCGGAGAAACCGTGTCTTGCTAGGGAGGTGTGGCGGTGATATCCCGACCTGGGTGACCAAAAACCGGGGTGTTACAAAATATATTTTAAATTAATCCATTTATTTATATATTAAAATCATTTTATTACGTGTGTAGTTGCTATACGCATAATTATTAATTAACACTTTATTTTATTATTATTATAATAATAATAATAATAATAATAATAATAATAATAATAATAATAATAATAATAATAATAATAACAACAACAAAACAATCTATATATATACATAGCAAAATAATTGGAAACAAATATTTAGTCTATATTTATTAATATGACAAGATTCACTCTATTTTTAGTATATTGTCAAACCCAATATGATAGGAAAAGATTTGGAATAAATCTTTGATTCTAAATCCCTAAATCTAACGCCCCTCATTTCAAAATTTAATCTTCTTCATCTATTATGCTATTCAAATCAATTCTATGTACACAAAAAAATAAAATAGAATGAATTAATAAATAACTAAAACAATATATATTATATATTTTTAACGTAGCATATCTTTAAGATGATATGCAATATATATTATATATTTAATATATGTGTAGGATATCTAGAAGACAACAAGAAGATAGTTGGAGTAAATCTTGGGAAGATTTAACATCCAATTCTGCCGACCCTTCACCCCTTTTTAAACATTCCCATCATATTCATATCTTGTTGCTAAAAAAAGATTTATACGTACAAAAAAGAAAAAAAAAAAGAGAAGAACGAAGAGAATAGAAAAAAATATAGAGATTAGATCGTTGAACGAGTTCGACGGAGAAGAAGGCACCTTGGATGAGATCCAACACTCCACAGCCGTAGGTTGGTGGTGAGAAGGAGTGAGAACGAAGGATCTCGGAAGGAGAACGAAGGACGTAGAAGCCACGCCTACGAATCGACGAGCCGGATAATCCAAATTTAGGTAAATAACGCTTACTGTGGTTCTGGGTTGTTAAAATCTACCGAATACATAGATCTAAATAAATAACCCTAAAAATCTATCAACAAAAGAATCCTACGGCGCAACATTTTTATTTGAATTTTTCGAACCCTTAAAACTATTCAAACGGAAAAACTTAAAACAAGAAAAACGCTCCTAAGACACTCATCGTGTAAAATTTTCATAATTTTTCATCGTCTTTTGATATCTGAAAACGGTCGAAAACTAATCTGCTCCAGAATTAGATCTTGAACGGTGACAGATTCTTAGTCCGAACTTGTGGTTGATTTTTACATTAGATCTGGACCGATTTAGGAATAGTGTTAAGCATAAGAATTGTAGATCTATAAGTTTAGAACACCTCTATAAAGTTTTAGAATTTTCCGTTAAGATTTGAACCTCCGAATATGAACCGAACCAATATGTGTTCTTACCGAATTCATGAAAGCTGACAGAAATTAGTTTCAAGCTTGATCCAAAGATTAACCACTGATCCGACGAGAATTGAACTTTGCATTCTAAATAAAAGTTGTAGATAATTGTCTTAAGTATCTTCCTGTAAAATTTCATCGAATTAGGAGTTCGTTTGCTATGGTAGATCTTGAAATTATGAAACTGCTGTTGTAAAAATTTGGACAGATTATTAACCTGATGAAAATCCACGTTTTTGGCTCGCTTCCGTAACCCGGATCGAAAAACTTAAAACACAAAACTTGTTCGTCTCTTTGTTTTTGAGTCCCTGGTAAAATTTCAAAATTTTCGGACTTAAAATTGATTTTTAGTTAATTTTAGAGTAAACAGTGGTTTTGACAAAGTCAAATTTTGTTGAACGGTGAAATTAGCCTTTAAGGTTTAAACGATTGGGAATTCCCTTGAAATAAAATACACATGAAATATAATGCTTGCCCCGCAAGGCAATTGAGATATAATGCTTGCCGAAAGGCAATTGATATATAATGCTTGCCGAACGACAATTGAGATATAATGCTTGCCGAAAGGCAATTGAGATATAATGCTTGCCGAAAGGCAATTGATATATAAAGCTTGCCGAATGAAAATTGAGATATAAACATGAGACGTGAGATATAAAACTAGAAGACTCGAAAATTGTTCCTTCTAGACTAGGCTTTTAAAATTATGTCCTACAGTTACATTACTTTGCAAGCTGTATTCATGGTCTTATGAAATCCTTGTCTTTTAAATTATGCGGTTAAATTGTTATTAGATGAATACATTCAATCATGTCTTGTATGCACATATTTTCTTTAAATATTAAATAATGGCTTTGAAACCTCACGATCATGTATGTGTTAACTTAATCAGCAAGTTGTGCTGACCAAAACCATTTCTTTTTTTTCCTACAGAGCATGTGGATTATACTTGAGCACGTACATGCATGGGATTTTTGGGAACACTTTATTTTTAAATTTTGCATTAGACTATAGTATGAACGGGCCTGTTTAACCCGTGTTTTGGCCATGTTTGACCCAATTTTTAAATTCCGCTGCATTATATATATAAATATTACATTCTGCTGCAACTTTGTTATTACTATTTTCGAATTATATTACAATGGGTTGTTTGAATGTTTAAATTCTGAAAAACCATAGCCTTGCATCTCTTTCGCAAGCTCGGAGAAACGGTGTCTTTCTAGGGAAGTGTAGCGGTGACATCCCAACCTGGATTACCGAAAACCGGGGTGTTACAGCAGCAGTCCCAACCACAATAACGTAGATCTTTGTTTTGAAAGTCATCCAGATATTATGTTAATAAGGCTGCATATATTGTTTGTTGGTCTCTAGAATTTTGGCAAGCAGCCAAAATGTATTCCTTACTTGTTATGTTTTCAGTAAGAATGATTAATCCTATCTAAACACAAAATTGGTTAACCGGTCAATACGAAATGTGCTTTTTTTTTAGGAAGAAAAAATAATTAAAAAAAATTGCCTAAAGTCGACAAAGTGATCAGTCATTTCTTATGGAAAGATGGCCAAGGACATGGCATCCACCTTGTAAAGTGGGAAAAGATTGCTACGCCTAGGCGGATGGGTGGCCTGGGATTGAGGAAATGTAGAGATATGAATATTGCCACGTTAGGCAAATTGTTCATGGATGTCATGACCAATTCTTCTAAGGCCTGGACTGCTCTTATTAATGCTAAGTATGGTTGTGGAGGAGGATTTTTTCCCCAAAGACCGGCAGGTTCAGCTACTTATAGAGCTCTCCAACAGGTGGCGCCATACTTTCTGGAGGGAATTCGACTTCGGCTAGGGAATGGCAAGAACAACTTTTGGTATAGTAAGTGGCTGCCAAGTGGAACCATTGCTTCATGAGTTCTCTATGCCCACATCTCAGACACACTTCTTCGAGTATGTGACATGTTTGTGGAGGATAGATGGTGTTGGGAGAAACTAACTATTATGCTTCATGCCGATATTGTTGAAGAAATTCACAAGTTTGGTCTGATATCTTTCCATGCAGCCGTGAATGACCGGCTATGTTGGATGGGGGAGTCTACTGGACAATATTCGGTTGCATCTGGGTATGATTGGATTCTTTCACGTTGGGGTTTTCGCGTGGAACGTTTGGTTGCATGGATTTGGAAGCTTCCTTGCCCGCCCAAGATGAAGTTGATTATGTGGTTATTTTTGAATAATGTCATGCCAACGAATGCATTAAGGTTTTGTAGAGGCATGGCTGCGGCGCCATCATGTGCTATATATGGTGCGGTTGAAGAAGATAGTTGGCATCTTTTTTTCCATTGTGACTGGGATAAAAACACTTGGCATCGTTTGGGGTTTTGTTGACAGCTGCCATCTGAAGTTTCGGCAACTGAAATCCCTCATTCTTATACAGGTTGTATAGGAAGTGGTCGGGAGTTTGTTTAGCAGGCAGCGGTGTGGTCCATTTGGTAGGATCGGAATGATTTCTGTATGCGAGGGGAAGCAGTCAATAGCTTTCACTACAATGTGTAAAGCGCGATCTCTTGGCCAGGAGCTTGATCGGGCGTTCCTGCAACATCCCAAGGTTGCTCGGATGCGTTTAGTTTCATGGAATCCGTCTCGCCATGAGGGTATTTTACTTCATGTTTGATGGTAGTGCTCTTTGGAATTCGGAGCCGGCCGGATTTGGTGGAGTTATCCGTACAGGTGATGGTCAATGGGTGCAAGGGTTTTCTAGCACCATTGGTATAAGTTCTAATTTGATGGCAGAGCTTGTTGGCATATGAAGAAGTATTCGGATCCTTCATCAGAAAGGGGTGGTTGAAGCGGCTTGCTTCTCTGATTCTCAAAAAGCCGTTCGACTCATCAAACAGGGTGTTCCCAAAGGTCATTTATTGTTTCCTTTGTTGAGCAATATTTGTGAGCTGCTGAGACAACGGCCGGGTTACAAGTGGAGACATCTTCTTCGGGAATGTAATATAGTTGATGATGTTCTAGCTAAAAGGGGTGCAAAGTCTTTGGAGTTTTTCACTACTTGGATTTTTCCTCCGGACGAGGTTCGAGATTGCCTCGGTGTTGACGCCTTGGGATTTGGTTCCCTCGGTTTTAATTTACTGTTTTTCTCCTTTCTGTCGCCTTCTTGCTGTAGTTTTTTTAGTTTTCTTATTTGCCGATGTACATCACCGTTATCCCCCAAAAAAAATTGCCTAAAAGATAAATAATTAGAAAAAATTAAAACGTACGTGTGGGAGTTGAATTTTTCCTTAAACTCTTAACCGGCTTTTATCATCAGGTTGGAATAAATTTTAATAAAAAGATTGCCCAAAACCAACAACATGCTCCTAATCAGCGATTGCCTTTGCGGTTTTTGATATGTCTGTACAGCTGTATTCTACATCCTCCACAAGAAAGAAAATTGTTGGAGCTTTGAGGAGTAAATTAATAAAAGAACTCAATTGACGTGGTTTAACTTTTAAATACTTAAAGATTTTTTTAGACCCGTTATTGTGTTGAATGTAAGAAATTAGTATTTATTGAAATGCTGAATTGTCAGTAAAATTTGCTGAGTTGTTATTAAAATGTGTTGAATTTATATTTTCAACATTAGTTGATTAATGTAGAAAATATTTTATTCAACACCTTTGAATGAATATTCAGCACTTCAGCAAGTAATGGATTAGCATAGGAACCTATTCCATTATTTTGATTATTGGAAAGATAATTATGGTAGGATGCTTATTCACATCCCTCACTTTCCTATCTTGTCCGTAATTATGGAATTTGGTTTGGAAGCTGAATCAACTTCTGTTGAAGGAGTATTTTGTATGTACTGAATGAGTGCTTTATATGTGCTAAGTGTTTTTTTATACAACTTATTCACAATTAACCTGAATTTTTCAGGTATTTGTATTTGTATTTGAACCGGGCAAATACTTTATCTCAATATTTGTATTTGTAACCGGAGTCCTTGGTTAACCGGGGGTTCGGTTTCGATTCTATTCAGCGATTAAACGATTCAGTTCGATTATTTAAAATCTACGAAACTCAAATATTTAAGAAATGAAAACTTGATTATACATTTTTAGAGGGCCGGACGAGGTTATTACACTACAGAAAATATATATATATAACTATGGAATCCAGTGGTTCTTTTCAATGTTATCAAAATATGTTAGTATATGTAACAAATCTTAGTGTAGAGGTATAATTCAATAATAGGGTATTCTGAAAGACAAAAATCAATATAGGCTTATTAATTATGATGATATGTTTTGATAGTTAGCTCTTTAGTTTTTTATATACTTAAATAATTAAATTCATAATGATAAATATTATCTATATATAATTTTATATCATCAAATGTCTATAATATTTGCAATATATATAACTTTTAAAATAAAATAAATATATTCGGTTCGGTTCGGTTAACCGGGGAAACAAATTATAGTATTTGTATTTGTATTTGAACCGAACGAATACTGAAATATGATATTTGTATTTGCTCAGGGGTTCTTGGTTAACCGGAAATTCGGTTCGATTTCGGTTCGATTCAGCGGTTCAACGAATCGGTTCGAATATTTTGTCCACCCCTATACGCAGTGCACGCCTCATTAGCATTCAACACGAAGTACCTATAGGATCAACACACCAACACCTGCTATATTTTTCCAATTCCACATGCTATCTCAAACCCGTAATTAAGAATGTTAAAGATTTAAAACTTACAACAACCCCATCATGTCCGTAATTATGGATATTTTTGGTGGGTTGAATTCAGTATCATTACTTTTCTTGATAGGTCATAGACTCATAGTTAACCAAAATGATCCATTTTGTTTTCATTTTCTTGGGCCGAATTCGAAACGAACTGGTAAAAAAATAGGGTTAAAAAGAGACCAAAAAATTTAGGTACGTAAGGAAGGGTGCTAAGGAAAAGTCAAACTTTTGAAGAGGTCCCTTTCTATAGTTTTAGAGCAATGAGTTTTTATAAATAGAAACATAATAGGAGAGGTTTAGAGTTTAGAGTTTGGAGTCCTTGACTCTAAATTACCCAAAATTTATATTCCTAGTATTAAAAATTCACAATATAATTTTATTTAAACTGCATTTCATACTATCCACGTCTAATCGATGGGCGAAATGCCCCTTACCCTTATTGAGTTGACCGTAAAAGCGTTTGTGAACAACTCTGTCTCACTGGCAAGTGACGAATCACAAAAGCATATGAAGGCATAATCATAAATTTGGTAGCAACTAGGGGTGTAAATGAGACTGATAGGCTCGTAAAATATTCGGGCTCGACTCGATCAAAGCTCGACCCAAGCTCGACTCGAAAAGGCTCGGCTCGACTTCGAGATCGGCTCGAATATTAATGAGCTCAAGCCGAGCTCACTAATACTCGTCTTGAAAGCTCGATAATAGGCTCGAATATATTATATATTATTTCTTTCTTAAAAATATAGTGTATTTAATAATATAGTACTACATTATATTTTATTATGGTTAACACTAAATCAAAAACT
The DNA here is from genome assembly GCA_030278955.1 of Hygrophila difformis. Taxonomy (NCBI): domain Eukaryota; kingdom Viridiplantae; phylum Streptophyta; class Magnoliopsida; order Lamiales; family Acanthaceae; genus Hygrophila; species Hygrophila difformis. Next base: position 17,763,675 of record JAOANR010000010.1, on the reverse strand, counting down.
CTAAATCCCAATCTCCTTCAAAATTGGGACTATTATAAAGAACTAGTAACTAACCCGTCGAGACTCGACGGGTATAATTATATATTTTATATATAATATATATAGTTATATCATATGAAACTAATAGAGAATATATGATAATTATAGTTTAATTATTTTTAAAACTAATAGAGAAATCATATTAAATCGTCTTCTTGTTGCTTGTCCCGTACAAACCTACCAGATCAATAAAAATAAATAATAAAATTATATTTTATTTAATTTGAAATTTAATTTATAATTAAATAAATTTAAATAAGTATTAAGCATGATATGAACATTTTCCTTACAATTTGCTGAAAATTTCACTGTAAATAACGTTTCTTGTAGTATCCTAAATTAATCCATCTTAACTAAATATTAATACTTTGAGTCTCATCTTGCTAGTGACACGAGATATCACAACATATAACTATTTATTGCTAAAAACTGATTTCCGAAGATAGAGTCCAACCTTCTTTAATGATTGACATTGACATTTCTTTACATTCACGTAACAAACTGCGAATGGGAATTGTCTCATTTGAAATCGAATGGAGAATTTGGTTAAATCAGACGGGCTTATAATCATTCTACCAATCAAGAATTTTATACTTTCATGGTTTCTCAAAATTAGTTTAACCTTAATTATATGGTTTCGCATCTTGGTTACTATCAATCTACTTCCATTGCATAATTTATTTGATGGATCTATATAACTAAAAGAATGATTATACAACACTCATTCAACTTTAACACTCATTCAACTTTATTTTATGATTCAGGAGACCAGAAAACTTGATCGTTTTTAGATATTGTGATGAAAATATTTCATTGTCATTATCCATGATTTCATCCTCTTGACAAATATTTTTAGAACTGAGATATACATTTTCATTTGCAGACAGACATTACATGATGTAATAATTGATTGTATCAACTCATCTCATTGGAAGGGGCTAGTATAGCACATATCTTTAAAAATGTCTATATATAAAGTAATGCAGTTTATATTTGTATATGTACATTAAAAAAATACTTATATAGGATCACCCGTAGAGTTTATAAGAATATTATCCGAAAATGTCACATCTGACTACATCTCCAAGATCAATTCCATTTCTACCATCACCTACATGAAGTATCCATATTGCAATTTTCTTTTATATATAAATCTCATTGTAAACAATATTTCTTGTAGTACTTGAGTTAATCCATCTTAATTAAATATTAATACTTTGATTCCTCTCTTGCTAGTGACACGAGATATCACAACATATAATTGTTCAAAGCTAAAAATTGGTTTTGAAAATAGAGTTCAACATTCTTTAAATATTGACATTGACTTTTGTTTATAATCATTTTAAAATAAAGTGAGAATTTTCTCCTTTAAAATTGAATGGAAATTTGGTTAAATCCAATAGGCTTATAATCATACTATCAAGAATTTTCAATTTTCATGGTTTCACAAAATTATTTAGCCTTAATTGTATGGTTCCGTATCTTATTTACTATCAACGTGCTTCCATTGCATAATTTATTTGATGGATCTATATTCTTAAGAAACATGACTATGCAGCCCTACTTCAACTTTATTTCATGATTCGGTAATCCTGAAAGTTTGATCATACTTTGATATTCCGGTGAAAATATTTCATCGTCACTATATATACTTACTTTTATCATCTTGACAAATATTTTTAGAACTGAGATATATCTTTTGATTTGCAGACATATGTTCCATGATGTAATCATTGATCGTATCAATATCTTATTTGTAGGGGCTAGTCTAGCAACATCTTTAAAAATGTCTGGATTTGAAGTGGTACAATTTATATTTGTATATATAATCTCAACAATTGTCGACCCGTATAGTTCATAAGAAAATCATCTTGAAATGTCACATCTGATTGTACATCTCCAGATCAATACCAGTTTTGCCAATTACCATCACCTGCATGAAGTATTCATTTTGCAATTTTTTTGGCATATATAAATTTCATTGTAGACAATATTTTTATTGTATCTTGAGTTAATCCATCTTAATTACATATTAATGCTTTGAGTCCCCTCTAAAAACCGATTCTGGAAGATAGAGTCCAATATTTTTTAAAGATTGACAATGACTTCTATTTATAGTCATAGTAAACAAACTGCGAGCGAGAATTTTCTCCTCTGAAATCGAATGAAAAATTTGGTTAAATCAGATGGGCTTATAATCATTATACCAATCAAGAATTTTCATCCCAAATAATGAAGTTTGTTTTAATTAGAAAAGATGTTAAATCATTTTCTGTGGTAACTCTTTTGTAGGTAGAATTCTCATCACAATCTAGTGGAATACCAAATCTAGAATGTGCAGTCCTACCTCTTGGAAGAAGTAGTGATGCTATTCCACTGGATGCTACAAGCAATATAATATCACGCCTCCACGAAGGGCTGAACATAATGGTTTCCAGATAAACATATTGTTAGTTCCACCATGTAAAGAAAAAAGAATCCCACCCTCACCACTATCAACTGCAGACATTATCTTATTATAAATATTCTTTGCTCATCAATTAACAATGGTAATAGCTTAGTATGATCTGTCATAATTTTTTTTCTTATTATAATATGATTCTTCTAGTATTAGTAAATTCTCTGTTTCAGACGTTAAAACTTCATCTGGTACAGGCATTCCAGAGAACAGGTTCAAACTTATAGAATTTACAGCAGTTAGCTATTCAATTTTTTAACAAAGTTAGATTTTGTATTTATTCTTCGGTCAATTACAAATATGATAAACTATAGATTAATGACATAGATAAATGAATTCTTCCTTAAAAAATAGATTAAATAAATTTAATTTTCCTTCTTTATTTAATAATAGATATATCCGCACTCCAATAACTCTTTATAATCCCCATTATTTTATTTATAATATTTTTACGGAAATAGTTAATTTATTGTAAACCAATTATTCACATAATATGAATTTTCACAATTTTCTTAATAATTATAAATGTCTTGTATAATTTTTAATATAATAAAATATAAATAAGTTTCATATTATTACTTCCGTGGTCAAATGTTGTTGACATTTGTAAATGTGCTACTATTCACACATAGACTTTCACTTAAAGTTTTATCATAGTTATACAAGTTAAAATATGACCAAGTGAGATCTTGTTAGATTCGTCACGTCGTGTAGTTTTTAAACATCGAACTTTTAGAATTTTTACTTGTACTGAACTTGAGTTATTCATTATTTAAAATGTACTGTCTGAAAAGTGGGTCCGTAAAAAATATTTGAATACAGAGAAGTATTTTACATATTAATTATATGTAATATATAAATTGGAATTGGAAATTCTATATAATTTAAAATTTAAAATCTTTCAAATCTTTTTAAATTTTAAATGTCAAATCTTTCATATGTTTTTAAAAGTGAACAATATTTTAGGATTCCCTATAAATTGAAAATTCCATATATTTCAAATTGAAAATCTAGAATGAATAAATAAATAATAAATGAGAAACTCTAAAATTAATAAATTTAAAATGCAAAAATCCATAAAAATTGAAAATTTGAAATGGAGACACCACATTAAATGTAGGATAGGTTGTTCACTAATGGTTTTATTAATATATAGATTATGAATAGTTTAATATATTTCTACAGAACTCCGTCTTTTAAGTTTTTAAGCTCATTACTGAATAATTTAAAATTTTTAGTCTTGAATCCAATGTGCTCTAAGGATACCCGGTTTAAAAAAAAAAAAAAAAACTGAAATTTATGTCGAGCTTTTTTGGGCCGTCGAGCCGAGCTCGAGCTTCAATATATTGTGTCGAGCTCGAGCCGAGCTCATTTTTTAAAGCTCGTCGAGCTTCGAGCTCGAGCCGAGCCGAACTTATATATAACCGAACCGAGCTCCTGGTAAGGCTCGACCTCGACTCGGCTCGTTTACACCCCTAGTAGCAACTTGATCAAACAGTTACAAGTACTATATGCTAGATTTTTCTCCAGTGTCGTGCGCATGAGAGTGTGATTTTTTATTTATCTTTTTTCATTCTTGAAAAAATTAAAATTGTTAGAAAATTATTACTTTAGAAATAGCGGACATCTTGAACACCTATAATCCTTTACTGTATCAATTAGTTTTCTACTTGAACTCCCCAATTATTCCTATAGAATTTAATTTCAAACTACCAAATCCTGACGAGAACCATAAGCCAAAATCAGTAACATCTTCGGGGGCAGTCCTGCCACAAAGTATTGTTTTTTTGGTGAGTTACCGTGTATCCTCAAACCAATTTGGACCTAAAACTAATCCATTGAGAATCTAGACAATGAAGGGTACTTCTCCCAAAGCAGTTTTTTTGCTACAAAGCATTGTTAATAAAACCGACTCCATTCCAATGCAAAAAATAATCCCCTTTTGGCATATCAAAGGGGCCATGAAAATGTTACAAGTTAAAAATCAAGTTCAAACAGCTTGCACAATAGATCCTTCGCAACAACGACAGAATCAGGAAACCACAAATTGAGCTGTTGCAAGAACATTTGTATACCTGGAAACTTGAACCAGAACTCAACCAGCCAAAACAGACCAGCAGCAGAGCATCTATATCAGGAACATATCTCATCAGCAGTGGGACTAATGGGGATCACACCAGACGATGTAACAAGAGCATCAATGGGGATGTCACTTGGAGTCATTGGTATAACACTGTCTTCTAGTATTTGGCACGAATAAGACAGAGCAACTGCATGTAGTTGCATAAGTATAAATACTTAATACTCAGAGATTAATGTGTCGTGTGGTGTGACTATGTTACAGGTCTTGCTTAGGCAATACATAAGATTGTGATGAATAAATCAACATACCAAATAAAGGTTTCTTCCACTTGCGGTCCTTTGTAAGCTCTTCATATTTTGTGAGGAAGGCATCATAATAGCTACAATTAATTCATTATTACATGAAAAGAGCACATGGGATAAAAACATAAAAACATATTAATTCAAAATCGATAGAGAACATTACGAAGAGATAAAATGTACTGAACTTGATATCTGCAGATGTTAATATTCAGGATTTATATATAAACAAGGGCACACATACAACACAATATTCAATTTACTTTATATGTTTCCATCCCTTCACAGATTCACATGATTTAATTCTCTATTTCTTACGACACAATCAAGGACAAAGAAAGGTGAAAATTAAAGAGAGGAACAATAGTATCAGAAAAGTCCTCTCTTTTTAAAGGGTATGGTGACGAACAATATTGAATCACTCAGCATATTACTACAAAATCAAGCTCTTCCAAGGGAAATGCATAAAGTAAAAGATAAGATTGAGGCAACATGCATTTTAGCCCAAGGAGGCCCTTTACATGGAGAATTTCCACCATTATAACAGGGCAATAAACTTTCAACAGACTAATTTACAGTGCTTAGTCACTTTACAATGCAAGATACCAAGAAAATGCTGCGACACTTAAAAAAGTGTACTAAAAGTTAAGTTCGAAACTTTGATTGCTGAAAATCAGATTCTATAAAGAGAATAGATTACATACCCTCCACCACGGCCCAAGCGCCTGCCCATTTTGTCAAAAGCAAGTCCTATGTAAACAAATAGCGAAAAAAGATGTAAAGCTCTGAAGTTAAGATAGGGTACCAAATCAATTATGAAAGTAGAATAATAGTTAAAAATAAGGAGGTTGGGCCACACCAGGTAAAAGGAACAGGTCCACAGGTTCATTTGCAAACATTACTGCATTGAAGACGCGCCTTAATTCAGATATCACATAAGGAAGCAGCCACCCAGTAATTTGAGGGCAATAGTCTAACAATTTACAGTCATAATAATGTATGTGTGAAACAGAGTACGAGTATATGAGCATTATTAATATTCATGCAACATTCAATAATGTCAGGCCAAATATAGATGATTACCTCAGTACATGGAATGAAAGTCCAAAATTACTGGATTTTATGAAGAAGTTAGTCATAACAAGAAGTTAGGCTGTATTCTGGAAGAATGGTAAAGATATCATTTCTTAATTAACACGGCTTCAACCCATCATGTACTTCTATTTCTTGAAGCATACACAGATAAAAATATGTACTCCCTCCGTCCCATATTTATCTTCTTCGACACTGTAGATACGGAGTTTAAGAAAGTTGTATTTTATTATTTTCATGTGTACTTTTTGAGGGGTAAATTTGTCTCTTTTTGTCTTGTAGTGCAATTGTTAGTAAAATTAAGGATTGGTTTTTCTGTAAATATATGGACATGTAGGGACATTTTAGTAAAAAAAATTTCCCTTTTTTGGGTAGGAAGATAAATGTGGGACGTCCAAAAACGGAAAGTAAGAAGATAAATATGGGACGGAGGGAGTAAAGCATATTAAAAGCTAAATGCCCTATCAATCATGCATTCATGCTCTACAACAAACTTACATCCAGGTGCAGGGCAGACCCCATATCTGATCAGAAAACACAACTTGCGTATCATCAACACGGCCTACTAGCGCACATTAAACAGTTCAAAGTATACAAGAAACAAGACTTACCATCTTCACGTTCATTTCCCTCAGCATCACATGGAGCCGGTTCCAATATATTCATGGAATTTGCGATCAAATCATCCATCCTAGAAATGTTTAACATCCTCATGAAACTATTCTTGTCTTCAACCCTAGGAACATAAAGCTTTTTTGGCACTTGCGGATGACCACCTTGTTGAAGAATAACAAAATAAGAACTTAAATTTCATGGATCTATTATTCCCCCTACAAAATTAATACATAAATAAATAACCAAAAAAAAAAAAATAAAATCGAAACCAGTGTTAACATAAAGCCTAAAGTCGAATGAAGCGGCAAGCATGAATGCGCACAATCACAAAAGAATACAGCACAACATCTAACATTATGTTATTAGCAATCCAAACACTATTTGCGGGAAAAAGAAAACGAGGGCAGTAATCACATATTGCACACATGAAACACACAATCAATGATTTTTCACATCTAACCAAGCTTAAGATGAAAATAACAGGGTAAATCACCAATTTTTGACATTGTACTATAACTGTAGGTATCACTAACCAACTTTGTTGATACTATCAGGCTTAGTAAGAACCGAGAGGGAATAAAAAGATTACCCGTGCCAGTATTCTGCAAAATCTCAGACAAAATTTTACTGGTATCCACTTCTCGCAAAGGAGCGCAGCTGATGTAAGCACATAGTCTTGTACAAGATTTGAACCATGGAGCATTCAACACTATCCTCTGTATTGCGTCATCTAAAGAAGACAAATTCGCACAAACCGAAAATTCCAAGAATACCAAAATGAGTACAAATTCATAGTCGGGTTAACTGAATAGATAAGCATCAATCAGCTTTTAGAACAAACAAATTGCCTTCTTGAGATCTGAGCTGGAGGTCCATGGACTTGAGTTCTTTTCTCACTTTGGTGCGAAGAGCTTTCTTCAGCTTGAAAAGTGTGTCCACAGGGGTTGTGGCGACGGTATTGTATGCACTCATGGTGGCTGAGGAAGGTTGAGGGAAAAGAAAGGAGGAGATGTCCCGATTGGTGGCGGCGGGCGGTGGTGATGCGGCAGCGTAAATGGGTAATCTGAGGTGGGAAATGGAGGCGGTGGTAACCCGGAGGACCACGTGGTGCACTAGCCCTGTTTTATTCATTTTGCAATGTGAATCACAGTTACAAAAAAAAAAATATCTATATAAAAGAAAATACCAAACCAAATGGGAGGTTTTCAGTCACAACTGGCTGACCTCGAACGTTAGGGCTCACGATTTTGCCTTGTCGGTAGTTCGGGCTCACAATTGCTTCCTCCAATCGGGAAACCTAGGGTCTCATCGTCGGCAATGGATTTCAATGTTCTCAGCGGCGCTTCGGTTCCCAGTCGCTTCAGATGGTGGCGATTTGGCTATGCCACGGACGGGGAAACACAATGGGATAGGTTTGTTCGTACTGAGGAGAAAAGTAGTGGATTTAGCCGTGCTTTGGTCGGCCGGAGGGTGGCGTCGGGGCGGGGCGGGGGGGTGAATACGAAGTGGAGGGAAGAGCTTAGGTTTCGGGGCTGCCTGCCAGTGCCCAGTGGGCTCGATCGGGTTAGAGCTTAGGTATGGGTTATGGGTTTCGTTTTGAAGAGACTAAAATATCCCTGCCTCTATATCCAAGTCTAACGCTAAACTGGTAAGGCTGCGTTTTGTAACAGCGAGCGAAATCCCCAAATGTTCTTCCTCGATGCCGATTTTCTTTCCATCATCCGTTTGTTTCCCGAAAATTGAGGTTTTTCAATGGATAAACGCTGTGGGGAAATCACTAAACGCCGACGCTCCCAGCGTTTTGCGTTTCAATTTTAGCGTTCTTGGAAAAATTCCATTCTCGTCCACCGGATTCTGGACGGAAGAAGGAAAGAGTTTTGCGGCATATTTGATAGTTATTGGATCGATGAAACAACCTAAGTTCTTGCGTAGTTCCCATTGTATCCATGGAATTCCAGTATGAAGTTAAGGAATTCGTGGTAACTGGATATCTATGAAGTCTTCGTCTACAAAGTTTGAAAATTCAGATGAGTCCATGTAGGAATAACCATCATCAACTGGTGTAAAGCTTTCTTTTATCTTGAATCTAAATTACTGGAATTTCTTGTTCTCGGAATGGGTCTTCATCGGCTACTCATTTTTTGTGCTCCGGTATTTAATCGAAATTGAGTTTCAGTTACAATTGTTTAATTATAGTATGAATCGCAATAGAGTATTTGGTTTTTGTCATTATTTTTGGAATTGGATTTCGTTTCTGCCATTGTTTCTGTTTTCTTTTGTTTTGTTGTGAATCCCTTATTTTGGGGGCAAAGGAATTTGTATGCTAGTTCCTGCTATGTGAATTTTGAACCGAAAAGATTGTGAGTTATGTTTTCATAAAACCCTATTGACATTTACTAGTTGGGCTTCCAATATTTCGACTGACAAAGATTTACTTTGTTGGCTGTTGAGTAAGTCTATATTACTACTTCTTTGTATGAGGAAACAGTTCATGAGTTCAAGGGTTAATGAGTTGATTGTTACTTTTTTGCTTAGTTCCTGTTGTATGAGGATCATTTCTTGGTTATATTTTGTGAACATGCATTGTGATTGTGTGCATAAAGGAGACTGGCGGATGCTACTAAACGAATATACATTTATATACTATTTTGAATCTGTATTTAGTACTTGGATTTGATGAAACATATGGATTTTACCCAGAATTTTCTCAGGATCCACGCCTGGTTAAAGTGAGTAGCCTCTTTGTGTCTGGTGGAGGTTGGTAGGCTTGACTATGTTTTGCAGGTTGTGACTCTGTGGTACATGACTTGGCAAGTGTGGTTCCGTATCTTGATTCCACTGGCCTTGACTTCCTCGATGTAAGTTGATTTTTTTTATTTTTTTTCATTGAATATGTATCATGTATGTATGTGGGTTTTGAAGAAAGTCAGCTAAACAGGAGTATACTATATTTTTGCTGTAAGAAGACAAGGAAAATTTCCTCCAACCCAATATCTTTTGTCTTGACTCCTGACCTAAACTTTTACTAAGGCTGGCATGACTATTCTCACAAAAAATGCTCCACTTAGACAGTTAGATCTACACAGTTGCAGGGACTTCTTACTTCCTTGCTTGCTCTCATCCTCTACGTGATTGTGTCTGTCTACTTTCCCTTTTGGATTGTCTTTGGCTTTCGTTGTAACATCATACTGATGTAGTAATGCTTATTGGCTTGTGTCCTCTTCATTAATAGATTAATATGTTGTGCTATATGCTATTCATATTTCATCTTGTAATGCTTGGGAATTTGGATCATCAATCTCTACAGATTTTTCTTTTCGCCTGAACTGCCTTTATATACTCCGAACACAGAATCAAATCTGAGGAATATGTGACAAGTATTACATTTTCTTTTCTCATGCTCGCCTCAATTTTTTTGAACCTTAAAACCAGAGAATGAATGAACGTTAATGTAACTAGCTTTACATTTAATATGCTTTTTAAATTTTACAGTTGTCTAATTTGGGTCAAATTGTTATAGCTGCTCATGTGTCATGTCTTAGTTATTTAACTTTAGTGATCCGCGCACCCCAAACAGTGTGATGTGACTTTTTTTTTTTTGTTTTTTTTTTCTAAATTTGTTAAGTTAACTTCTTTTTTTTACTTTTTCTACAAAAAGGTTAATAAGTAAAAAATTATAAGCTGAAATTAAAAAAAATTATTTATTTAAAACTTACTCTTTACAATCTTCGAAATGAGTATAATATTAAATAGGTAAAAATGTATCGTTTAAAAGTTATTTTTAATGGTACGTTTTTAATTATTTTATAAAAATTGTAATAAGTAAAAAAATAGAAACCAAAATTCAAGAAAATTTATATATTTAAAAACTATCTTTCACGATTTTCAAAATGAGTATAATATCAAATATGTAAAAATGTATCGTTTAAAAGTCGTTTTTTAAATTTCTTTAATTTTTTTATTAAAATTAAAATGGTTATAACTTGAAAAATATAAGTCGAATTTTAAAAAATTACATATTCAAAAACTACTCTTCGAAATCTTTGAAACAAGACCAATATTGAAGAGTTAAAAACGTACCGTTCAAAAGTCGATTTTTCTATATAGTAAAAATGGTTAAATCAAATAAAAAGTGTAGAATTTTAAAAAAATCTCACTATAAAAGTGAAAATTACATATACAAATGTTTACATATAATCTAATCTATTATTCCTCCAAATACAGGTGCTCTTGCAGGTGGAACTAAGTTCATCCAGCGTTGAATGCGGCTATGGTAGATATTTTGCCATTCGATAGCCCCGTCAAACGCAAACACGGGTGCACCACATTATAATTGGTGGAACCGGATGATCATGGTGTAGATGCAGCTGGACAAAGTGGTTATTGTTAACCAAGCAAATTGCGATTTCTTTGTACTCTCCAAGTGAAGGAGCGTACCAAAGAGGAACATGGGTAAAACAAGCATTCATATTTGAACAGAATGTATGAAGCACAACATTATAAGCCGAGGCAATGACCACTCCATGATCTATGGCGTCCATCCAATAGTCTTGACCGATAGGACTCTGAAATTTATTGAGTCTGTATAAAACGTTTCCCAATAAATCAGGCCCACCATAGATCAATTCATATATATCAAAATGCTCTGTTATCTCCTTGATCAGTGCAGCTCGGACGTCACGCCATTTCTCTTCATCGCCGTAGATAAGTGTTGCAATTGCTCTGAAACCACAATTACCATCGGCTTCCACATCAATAATCTGAGACACATAATCGCGAAATTCAGAAGGAATGGAAGATTCATATTGGACGAAATGTCGTTTTTCCTGTCTTTTATGTCCATTTAAAATACTTTTCTCAAATTTAGAGCGAAAGCGAGTTGTGTCCCATTCTTGAATTCCACTAGGCCGACCTTGGTGTCTAGTATTGTATGCCGGTGGTTGCACATCAATACTATCACTCATTCCAAATATATTTGATGACATATCGTGTTGAACTCCATGACCGCCTATATCATGCCGCTTGAATGATAACCTTTGCCAATGTATGTGTATAAATTCCAGTGGAATTGACATGTTCATTTGTTGGCAAAATGAAATGTCATGCTTGCACGGTAATCCATAAACAGTTTTAAATGAACATTCGCAAAGCCCAATTAAAAAGGTAGATGCTTTTGAAGCAGCATCTACTTGTTTGAAAACTAGCTCGGTTGCCTCTATCGATATCCGGGAAATGAGGTTGGCAAAAAGGTTATCATTCCTCCATTTATGCCGGGGAACATTTTTCGAACGTTCAAACTGACGAACAATGTCTGCGAATTGCTGTTCCAGCATCTTCTCGATTCGCTGGTACGAGACATGCAATGAGGACATCGAATTTAATAGAAACTTCTTCAATTTAGAGTGCTGAGATTCGACCCTGAAATAAAAAAATCGACAAATTCGAGTCATACCGCAATTAAGTAACAAAAAATCTTCTTATATAATTAAATTACCTTTGTGTAGTCGTGCTGCCTAAATGCATTATCTTGTTCGTCCATGCATGAACAAATTTTGTGTGGTGTTGCCTTATCCACGTATCATTGAGGTAGTTTAATACTCGTGGATATGAGCTATAATCTTCACAAAAACAGCGCCAACCATTCTGAAAATCAACCTCTGATTTTGACTTCACCAGCGAATGCCACCGACTCCAAAATTCATCCCACTGCGATCTAAGAATAGCCTTGCACTTGGCCGTTATAGCCTTGTTTATGTGCCATTCACAGAGTAAATGGTTTGAATTTGGAAAACATGACTGAATAGCACCGACAAGACCCATGTCTCGATCCGTAACGAGTACCGATGACATCATCGCTCCAGTTTGATCAATTATATTTTTCAAATTTGATAATGCCCAACTAAAGTTATTTATAGTTTCATTACTAAGGTAGGCAGTCATCAACAAGAATGTTTGTCTAGTAGAAGTAATGCCAACAACCTCTAGTAATGGAATTCGGTACTCATTAGTCTTATAAGTCGAATCGAGTATGAGAACGGTTGGAAAGTTACTATATAATTCTAGACTCGTAGGGTGTATCCACATAATATCGGTTATTTTATTAGTGTTAGGATCTACTTGGTATTGAAAATGATATTTCTTTTTTTGAAGATTGTATAAGACGAACTGAGAAGTATTAAAGTCACCTAATTGACTCTTCCTATTCAGACTTATGACATTATATATACTTCTAATATTAGTGCTATTTGACGGAAAATTTTTTTTTATTACTTGCAGAATGCCTCGAGGGGCTGCTTCGTCAACCAGATCTGATACAATTTTCTTTTCAACTGGTTTCAGTCTACATGCATATTCATGACCTTCAAAGTTTTCATAAGGTGGATGATTATGAATGCCACACTCTACTACCAATTGCCATAAGTCACTTTGCAAATCATGAGAGACCCCTTTTAGTTTAAATGGACAATTATTTTTTTTTAACCGAGTATTTTTAACCAGTGGCATTTCTTCAGATCTGTGTGGCTTATACTTACCCCCCCTTTCACAACCAAAAATGCATCTCGGTTTGCGATTTCCAGTGCTATTCATGGACTTGCTTATTACTACAACAAAACCATTCTTAGTCGCAGTGGCTTGTACCCATTCTCTCATTTCATCCCTAGATTGAAAAATCTTCAAAAAAAAAAAAAACATGTATAAGCTCTTTCAATCCATTTTTATTATTTATTACTAATGATAAATCAATAGGAGCTATTTCCATAAATGAGATGTTCCAGAGTATGAGACGAAGGGCCGAGAAGGGTGAAATAACTTAACTACTCTTTCCGCTTATAATTGTTATAAATAGTAGATATTTTTAATTTTTTTTGTGATTCTAATATTTTTAAAAAATTAATGTATCATAGTAAAAGATCAATCGAATCAATCATTAACTGAATTATGGGCATGAAAAAAATATTTATAAGTAAAATTTTCAAATTAAAAATAGCATGAAAATGAAAAATGAAATGAAAATTACCTTACTCGTTGTAAACTGTGACGCATAATCATTGGCAGAGTCATGAACATTTTCTGAAAATTGACCAATTGCTTCATGATCGAGAGGATGATTGTTTTCATTAGTGGCTGCACCATGAAATCGCCAACTATCTGAGTTGTCGAACGACCAATATTCAGATGGCCAATTGCTAGAAAATGAAGGGTCGAAGTTATCCATATTTTTGAATTTGTAAGTGATGAACGAAGACTAGGTTTTGAAAGGGGTATTGACGGGGTGGGAGAGGAGTAGGCAAGACTCCGTATAATATAGGGGAGGGAGGTATGGCCAAATCTTGAAAAGCATGATTTATAGTCCCGAGGAGATAACCTTTACAGTTATTACGGTTTTTGTGAAATAGTGAAAAATGTACCGTTAAAAAACGACTTCTAAACGGTACATTTTTACCATTCAATATTATACTCATTTCGAAGATCGTAAAAAGTAGTTTTTAAATATATAATTTATTATTAATTTCGACTTGTATTTTTTACTTATTACGGTTTTTATAAATAGTTAAAAACGTACCGTTAAAAAGTGACTTTTTAACGGTACATTTTTAACTATTCAATATTATACTCATTTCGAAGATCGTAAAAAGTAGTTTTTAAATATATAATTTATTATTAATTTCGACTTGTATTTTTTTACTTATTATGGTTTTTGTGAAATAGTTAAAAACGTACCGTTAAAAAATTACTTCTAAACGGTACATTTTTACCTACTCAATATTATACTCATTTCGAAGATCCTTAAGAGTAGTTTTTAAATATATAATTTTTTTAAAATTTCGACTTATATTTTTTTTACTTATTATAATTTTTGTAAAAAAGTAAAAAAAAAAAAAAAAAAAAAAAGGTCACATCATTGCACTGTTTGGGGTGCTAAACTGGTAAGGCTGCGTTTTGTAACAGCGAGCGAAATCCCCAAATGTTCTTCCTCGATGCCGATTTTCTTTCCATCATCCGTTTGTTTCCCGAAAATTGAGGTTTTTCAATGGATAAACGCTGTGGGGAAATCACTAAACGCCGACGCTCCCAGCGTTTTGCGTTTCAATTTTAGCGTTCTTGGAAAAATTCCATTCTCGTCCACCGGATTCTGGACGGAAGAAGGAAAGGGTTTTGCGGCATATTTGATAGTTATTGGATCGATGAAACAACCTAAGTTCTTGCGTAGTTCCCATTGTATCCATGGAATTCCAGTATGAAGTTAAGGAATTCGTGGTAACTGGATATCTATGAAGTCTTCGTCTACAAAGTTTGAAAATTCAGATGAGTCCATGTAGGAATAACCATCATCAACTGGTGTAAAGCTTTCTTTTATCTTGAATCTAAATTACTGGAATTTCTTGTTCTCGGAATGGGTCTTCATCGGCTACTCATTTTTTGTGCTCCGGTATTGAATCGAAATTGAGTTTCAGTTACAATTGTTTAATTATAGTATGAATCGCAATAGAGTATTTGGTTTTTGTCATTATTTTTGGAATTGGATTTCGTTTCTGCCATTGTTTCTGTTTTCTTTTGTTTTGTTGTGAATCCCTTATTTTGGGGGCAAAGGAATTTGTATGCTAGTTCCTGCTATGTGAATTTTGAACCGAAAAGATTGTGAGTTATGTTTTCATAAAACCCTATTGACATTTACTAGTTGGGCTTCCAATATTTCGACTGACAAAGATTTACTTTGTTGGCTGTTGAGTAAGTCTATATTACTACTTCTTTGTATGAGGAAACAGTTCATGAGTTCAAGGGTTAATGAGTTGATTGTTACTTTTTTGCTTAGTTCCTGTTGTATGAGGATCATTTCTTGGTTATATTTTGTGAACATGCATTGTGATTGTGTGCATAAAGGAGACTGGCGGATGCTACTAAACGAATATACATTTATATACTATTTTGAATCTGTATTTAGTACTTGGATTTGATGAAACATATGGATTTTACCCAGAATTTTCTCAGGATCCACGCCTGGTTAAAGTGAGTAGCCTCTTTGTGTCTGGTGGAGGTTGGTAGGCTTGACTATGTTTTGCAGGTTGTGACTCTGTGGTACATGACTTGGCAAGTGTGGTTCCATATCTTGATTCCACTGGCCTTGACTTCCTCGATGTAAGTTGATTTTTTTTATTTTTTTTTCATTGAATATGTATCATGTATGTATGTGGGTTTTGAAGAAAGTCAGCTAAACAGGAGTATACTATATTTTTGCTGTAAGAAGACAAGGAAAATTTCCTCCAACCCAATATCTTTTGTCTTGACTCCTGACCTAAACTTTTACTAAGGCTGGCATGACTATTCTCACAAAAAATGCTCCACTTAGACAGTTAGATCTACACAGTTGCAGGGACTTCTTACTTCCTTGCTTGCTCTCATCCTCTACGTGATTGTGTCTGTCTACTTTCCCTTTTGGATTGTCTTTGGCTTTCGTTGTAACATCATACTGATGTAGTAATGCTTATTGGCTTGTGTCCTCTTCATTAATAGATTAATATGTTGTGCTATATGCTATTCATATTTCATCTTGTAATGCTTGGGAATTTGGATCATCAATCTCTACAGATTTTTCTTTTCGCCTGAACTGCCTTTATATACTCCGAACACAGAATCAAATCTGAGGAATATGTGACAAGTATTACATTTTCTTTTCTCATGCTCGCCTCAATTTTTTTGAACCTTAAAACCAGAGAATGAATGAACGTTAATGTAACTAGCTTTACATTTAATATGCTTTTTAAATTTTACAGTTGTCTAATTTGGGTCAAATTGTTATAGCTGCTCATGTGTCATGTCTTAGTTATTTAACTTTAGTGATCCGCGCACCCCCAAACAGTGTGATGTGACTTTTTTTTTTGTTTTTTTTTTTTCTAAATTTGTTAAGTTAACTTCTTTTTTTTACTTTTTCTACAAAAAGGTTAATAAGTAAAAAATTATAAGCTGAAATTAAAAAAAAATTATTTATTTAAAACTTACTCTTTACAATCTTCGAAATGAGTATAATATTAAATAGGTAAAAATGTATCGTTTAAAAGTTATTTTTAATGGTACGTTTTTAATTATTTTATAAAAATTGTAATAAGTAAAAAAATAGAAACCAAAATTCAAGAAAATTTATATATTTAAAAACTATCTTTCACGATTTTCAAAATAAGTATAATATCAAATATGTAAAAATGTATCGTTTAAAAGTCGTTTTTTAAATTTCTTTAATTTTTTTATTAAAATTAAAATGGTCATAACTTGAAAAATATAAGTCGAATTTTAAAAAATTACATATTCAAAAACTACTCTTCGAAATCTTTGAAACAAGACCAATATTGAAGAGTTAAAAACGTACCGTTCAAAAGTCGATTTTTCTATATAGTAAAAATGGTTAAATCAAATAAAAAGTGTAGAATTTTAAAAAAATCTCACTATAAAAGTGAAAATTACATATACAAATGTTTACATATAATCTAATCTATTATTCCTCCAAATACAGGTGCTCTTGCAGGTGGAACTAAGTTCATCCAGCGTTGAATGCGGCTATGGTAGATATTTTGCCATTCGATAGCCCCGTCAAACGCAAACCGGGTGCACCACATTATAATTGGTGGAACCGGATGATCATGGTGTAGATGCAGCTGGACAAAGTGGTTATTGTTAACCAAGCAAATTGCGATTTCTTTGTACTCTCCAAGTGAAGGAGCGTACCAAAGAGGAACATGGGTAAAACAAGCATTCATATTTGGACAGAATGTATGAAGCACAACATTATAAGCCGAGGCAATGACCACTCCATGATCTATGGCGTCCATCCAATAGTCTTGACCGATAGGACTCTGAAATTTATTGAGTCTGTATAAAACGTTTCCCAATAAATCAGGCCCACCATAGATCAATTCATATATATCAAAATGCTCTGTTATCTCCTTGATCAGTGCAGCTCGGACGTCACGCCATTTCTCTTCATCGCCGTAGATAAGTGCTGCAATTGCTCTGAAACCACAATTACCATCGGCTTCCACATCAATAATCTGAGACACATAATCGCGAAATTCAGAAGGAATGGAAGATTCATATTGGACGAAATGTCGTTTTTCCTGTCTTTTCTGTCCATTTAAAATACTTTTCTCAAATTTAGAGCGAAAGCGAGTTGTGTCCCATTCTTGAATTCCACTAGGCCGACCTTGGTGTCTAGTATTGTATGCCGGTGGTTGCACATCAATACTATCACTCATTCCAAATATATTTGATGACATATCGTGTTGAACTCCATGACCGCCTATATCATGCCGCTTGAATGATAACCTTTGCCAATGTATGTGTATAAATTCCAGTGGAATTGACATGTTCATTTGTTGGCAAAACGAAATGTCATGCTTGCACGGTAATCCATAAACAGTTTTAAATGAACATTCGCAAAGCCCAATTAAAAAGGTAGATGCTTTTAAAGCAGCATCTACTTGTTTGAAAACTAGCTCGGTTGCCTCTATCGATATCCGGGAAATGAGGTTGGCAAAAAGGTTATCATTCCTCCATTTATGCCGGGGAACATTTTTCGAACGTTCAAACTGACGAACAATGTCTGCGAATTGCTGTTCCAGCATCTTCTCGATTCGCTGGTACGAGACATGCAATGAGGACATCGAATTTAATAGAAACTTCTTCAATTTAGAGTGCTGAGATTCGACCCTGAAATAAAAAAATCGACAAATTCGAGTCATACCGCAATTAAGTAACAAAAAATCTTCTTATATAATTAAATTACCTTTGTGTAGTCGTGCTGCCTAAATGCATTATCTTGTTCGTCCATGCATGAACAAATTTTGTGTGGTGTTGCCTTATCCACGTATCATTGAGGTAGTTTAATACTCGTGGATATGAGCTATAATCTTCACAAAAACAGCGCCAACCATTCTGAAAATCAACCTCTGATTTTGACTTCACCAGCGAATGCCACCGACTCCAAAATTCATCCCACTGCGATCTAAGAATAGCCTTGCACTTGGCCGTTATAGCCTTGTTTATGTGCCATTCACAGAGTAAATGGTTTGAATTTGGAAAACATGACTGAATAGCACCGACAAGACCCATGTCTCGATCCGTAACGAGTACCGATGACATCATCGCTCCAGTTTGATCAATTATATTTTTCAAATTTGATAATGCCCAACTAAAGTTATTTATAGTTTCATTACTAAGGTAGGCAGTCATCAACAAGAATGTTTGTCTAGTAGAAGTAATGCCAACCACCTCTAGTAATGGAATTCGGTACTCATTAGTCTTATAAGTCGAATCGAGTATGAGAACGGTTGGAAAGTTACTATATAATTCTAGACTCGTAGGGTGTATCCACATAATATCGGTTATTTTATTAGTGTTAGGATCTACTTGGTATTGAAAATGATATTTCTTTTTTTGAAGATTGTATAAGACGAACTGAGAAGTATTAAAGTCACCTAATTGACTCTTCCTATTCAGACTTATGACATTATATATACTTCTAATATTAGTGCTATTTGACGGAAAATTTTTTTTTTATTACTTGCAGAATGCCTCGAGGGGCTGCTTCGTCAACCAGATCTGATACAATTTTCTTTTCAACTGGTTTCAGTCTACATGCATATTCATGACCTTCAAAGTTTTCATAAGGTGGATGATTATGAATGCCACACTCTACTACCAATTGCCATAAGTCACTTTGCAAATCATGAGAGACCCCTTTTAGTTTAAATGGACAATTATTTTTTTTTAACCGAGTATTTTTAACCAGTGGCATTTCTTCAGATCTGTGTGGCTTATACTTACCCCCCCTTTCACAACCAAAAATGCATCTCGGTTTGCGATTTCCAGTGCTATTCATGGACTTGCTTATTACTACAACAAAACCATTCTTAGTCGCAGTGGCTTGTACCCATTCTCTCATTTCATCCCTAGATTGAAAAATCTTCAAAAAAAAAAAAACATGTATAAGCTCTTTCAATCCATTTTTATTATTTATTACTAATGATAAATCAATAGGAGCTATTTCCATAAATGAGATGTTCCAGAGTATGAGACGAAGGGCCGAGAAGGGTGAAATAACTTAACTACTCTTTCCGCTTATAATTGTTATAAATAGTAGATATTTTTAATTTTTTTTGTGATTCTAATATTTTTAAAAAATTAATGTATCATAGTAAAAGATCAATCGAATCAATCATTAACTGAATTATGGGCATGAAAAAAATATTTATAAGTAAAATTTTCAAATTAAAAATAGCATGAAAATGAAAAATGAAATGAAAATTACCTTACTCGTTGTAAACTGTGACGCATAATCATTGGCAGAGTCATGAACATTTTCTGAAAATTGACCAATTGCTTCATGATCGAGAGGATGATTGTTTTCATTAGTGGCTGCACCATGAAATCGCCAACTATCTGAGTTGTCGAACGGCCAATATTCAGATGGCCAATTGCTAGAAAATGAAGGGTCGAAGTTATCCATATTTTTGAATTTGTAAGTGATGAACGAAGACTAGGTTTTGAAAGGGGTATTGACGGGGTGGGAGAGGAGTAGGCAAGACTCCGTATAATATAGGGGAGGGAGGTATGGCCAAATCTTGAAAAGCATGATTTATAGTCCCGAGGAGATAACCTTTACAGTTATTACGGTTTTTGTGAAATAGTGAAAAATGTACCGTTAAAAAACGACTTCTAAACGGTACATTTTTACCATTCAATATTATACTCATTTCGAAGATCGTAAAAAGTAGTTTTTAAATATATAATTTATTATTAATTTCGACTTGTATTTTTTACTTATTACGGTTTTTATAAATAGTTAAAAACGTACCGTTAAAAAGTGACTTTTTAACGGTACATTTTTAACTATTCAATATTATACTCATTTCGAAGATCGTAAAAAGTAGTTTTTAAATATATAATTTATTATTAATTTCGACTTGTATTTTTTTACTTATTATGGTTTTTGTGAAATAGTTAAAAACGTACCGTTAAAAAATTACTTCTAAACGGTACATTTTTACCTACTCAATATTATACTCATTTCGAAGATCCTTAAGAGTAGTTTTTAAATATATAATTTTTTTAAAATTTCGACTTATATTTTTTTTACTTATTATAATTTTTGTAAAAAAGTAAAAAAAAAAAAAAAAAAAAAAGGTCACATCATTGCACTGTTTGGGGTGCTAAACTGGTAAGGCTGCGTTTTGTAACAGCGAGCGAAATCCCCAAATGTTCTTCCTCGATGCCGATTTTCTTTCCATCATCCGTTTGTTTCCCGAAAATTGAGGTTTTTCAATGGATAAACGCTGTGGGGAAATCACTAAACGCCGACGCTCCCAGCGTTTTGCGTTTCAATTTTAGCGTTCTTGGAAAAATTCCATTCTCGTCCACCGGATTCTGGACGGAAGAAGGAAAGGGTTTTGCGGCATATTTGATAGTTATTGGATCGATGAAACAACCTAAGTTCTTGCGTAGTTCCCATTGTATCCATGGAATTCCAGTATGAAGTTAAGGAATTCGTGGTAACTGGATATCTATGAAGTCTTCGTCTACAAAGTTTGAAAATTCAGATGAGTCCATGTAGGAATAACCATCATCAACTGGTGTAAAGCTTTCTTTTATCTTGAATCTAAATTACTGGAATTTCTTGTTCTCGGAATGGGTCTTCATCGGCTACTCATTTTTTGTGCTCCGGTATTGAATCGAAATTGAGTTTCAGTTACAATTGTTTAATTATAGTATGAATCGCAATAGAGTATTTGGTTTTTGTCATTATTTTTGGAATTGGATTTCGTTTCTGCCATTGTTTCTGTTTTCTTTTGTTTTGTTGTGAATCCCTTATTTTGGGGGCAAAGGAATTTGTATGCTAGTTCCTGCTATGTGAATTTTGAACCGAAAAGATTGTGAGTTATGTTTTCATAAAACCCTATTGACATTTACTAGTTGGGCTTCCAATATTTCGACTGACAAAGATTTACTTTGTTGGCTGTTGAGTAAGTCTATATTACTACTTCTTTGTATGAGGAAACAGTTCATGAGTTCAAGGGTTAATGAGTTGATTGTTACTTTTTTGCTTAGTTCCTGTTGTATGAGGATCATTTCTTGGTTATATTTTGTGAACATGCATTGTGATTGTGTGCATAAAGGAGACTGGCGGATGCTACTAAACGAATATACATTTATATACTATTTTGAATCTGTATTTAGTACTTGGATTTGATGAAACATATGGATTTTACCCAGAATTTTCTCAGGATCCACGCCTGGTTAAAGTGAGTAGCCTCTTTGTGTCTGGTGGAGGTTGGCAGGCTTGACTATGTTTTGCAGGTTGTGACTCTGTGGTACATGACTTGGCAAGTGTGGTTCCATATCTTGATTCCACTGGCCTTGACTTCCTCGGTGTAAGTTGATTTTTTTTATTTTTTTTTCATTGAATATGTATCATGTATGTATGTGGGTTTTGAAGAAAGTCAGCTAAACAGGAGTATACTATATTTTTGCTGTAAGAAGACAAGGAAAATTTCCTCCAACCCAATATCTTTTGTCTTGACTCCTGACCTAAACTTTTACTAAGGCTGGCATGACTATTCTCACAAAAAATGCTCCACTTAGACAGTTAGATCTACACAGTTGCAGGGACTTCTTACTTCCTTGCTTGCTCTCATCCTCTACGTGATTGTGTCTGTCTACTTTCCCTTTTGGATTGTCTTTGGCTTTCGTTGTAACATCATACTGATGTAGTAATGCTTATTGGCTTGTGTCCTCTTCATTAATAGATTAATATGTTGTGCTATATGCTATTCATATTTCATCTTGTAATGCTTGGGAATTTGGATCATCAATCTCTACAGATTTTTCTTTTCGCCTGAACTGCCTTTATATACTCCGAACACAGAATCAAATCTGAGGAATATGTGACAAGTATTACATTTTCTTTTCTCATGCTCGCCTCAATTTTTTTGAACCTTAAAACCAGAGAATGAATGAACGTTAATGTAAACTAGCTTTACATTTAATATGCTTTTTAAATTTTACAGTTGTCTAATTTGGGTCAAATTGTTATAGCTGCTCATGTGTCATGTCTTAGTTATTTAATTGTAATAATCGATAGAAATCATAAGAAACTTACTCAACGTGATGGCCCTTGCTAAAACTAGTAGAGGAGATTAATGAAACGATACATTAATTTTTTTATAATAAAAAAAAATTAACTTCTAAAGATTATTTATATAATTTTATTTTATAACCGTTGAACTCTAAAATTAAATACCAAACACTATTTAGGCTCTGTTTAGTAAATCTATAAAGTTTAGAGATTAGAGGTTAGAGTCTGGAGTTTAATGTTCAGATATTGAAGATTAGAGTTTGAATTTTAGTTTTGCAAACTGAGTGTTTGGTAAGATTTTTAGAGTTTAGACTTTAAAAGGCAAAATTACATAAATAGACTTTACTAGCCATTAATTAATATGCAATTGTATTTTCACCTTTTGAACCAACTAATAAATATTTAATTTTTTGAATCCATTGTTATTATTAAAATTATATTATCGATTATTTGAAAAATTAAGACTTATATATTATTTTATGAAAATATTTGAGTTGGCATTTCCAAAATAATATAATTCATTAATCGAAATAATTTGTGTTATGTAAATTCTTTTAGCGAATGTATATGTAGTCTTAGAAAATATATAAATAAATTACAAGCAAAATTAATTAAAACAAAATGTAAATGTGGATATATAAATGAAATGTGTCATGAAGAAAATTAATCAATAAAATTAACAATTAATAAGGTATTGTCATCATCTTCCTCTATTGTTTTGATCATTTTTTTTGCTCCTATTAAACTTTTAGCTATTTTCTCTTTTGAGTTGTGTCATATGACCTTCATTAACACCTCTTCCTTCACTTCGAATATTAACATCATCATCCCCTCGGTTATTGGTGCCTGCATCTTCATCATTGCTAGAATCGCCATCAAAATGTCTGTCCTAATTTGAATTTCTTCTCACATAGTTGTGCAGGGTCATTGCAGCTATGGCAATCATGACCTGTTTTCTAAATGGAAAATTCGGCATCACTTTTAAAATATTCCATTTCCTCTTTAATACTCCAAACCGAGGGCTCGATAACACTACGTAAAAAAGAATGTGCTTGGTTAAATATCTCTTCTTTTCTTGATGCTGGTCTTCCCGATTGAAAATGAGATAAATGATATCGTTCTCCTTTATAAGGTCCTAAATATCTTGGAATTTGATGGTAACCCGCATTCACCAGATAACATTTACCTAGATCAATTAAATAAATGAATAATGCAAAAAAAAAATGAAACATTTGTATAGTGATTTTCTATTATAAATAATATTGAAACCAAATTCAATACCCGTTACCAGGTGGAGGATGTGGGAAATTCCACTTTTCTTGACGAATAGCTTGATAAAACATATTGGCATCATGTGCTGATCCCTCGCACCCAGCAAGAACAAATGTGAAACACATATCAAAATCACACACAACCATTACATTTTGAGTAGGCACACCCTTCTTTCTGATATAGGGAATTTGTTCATCGACTGGAATACTTGCTTGAATGTGCGTTCCATAAATTGCACCTATACAATCCTACAATGTGTATAATGTTATGAATCATAATTCATTAGTCATTAATGAAGAACAAAAGACTAAAAGTTACTACTAATATCTTAAATTTACTTTAAAATGTGGCATATATCTTCTATCCATTTGTATGTGTTCTGAAACAGCCTTGAAATTAGGGTCTTGCGGTTTTATCACTTCAGATGACATACACACTACTCATTGTAATGCTAAGGAAAAATATCTAGAAATAGTCTCTCCAGATCGTTGAAATCTTTCTTGAGCATCTCGATTAGAAACCCCATGTCCCGTCACTACTAAAAATATTGCCATTATTTCACGCGTAGACATGTTGTGTGTGCCAACTAATTCGTATTTATTCTCCAACTCTCTAAGTAACTTTAGAAACACATTTTTTTGCATCTGGAAAGCATTATGAAATCTTCTATCATGACCAGACAACAATTCGTTCACCCATTGTACCCCAGTTTGAGGAGATATCATGCAAGGTTCCTTACGAATATATTTTCGATGATACGTATCAATTAACCGTAATGCCACATCCAGTAATTGTATTGTAGGTGAATGTTCCACTAATATTTCGGTCAGAGCCGTCTTCTCACGACTAACCCCACCATCAGTGTCATCATATATATTAAATTCCTGTAAATTCAAATATTGATATATAAAAATCAGAAACGCTAATTTATTCTAGAAATCTTTAAACATAGACAAAAATAATGTAAGTTTCATTCGTCCCCTCCAAATAAAGCAATAACATAAAAAAATTTCAGTTCCAAAAAGTAAAAACAGTCATTCCACAGAGGAAGAAGTTCAAGATACGATGCTTATACAAATAAGATCATGTACTCCTCAAGAAGTTAGTGTAGTCAGCATAGTCGGATCTCTGTTCTGATTGTAAGTACCATAAACAACACTCATTATCCGAAAGAGCCACAAAAACCTCACGTTTGACATTATTTTGAAAAAGCCTTAATGCATGTACCGGTACAGGTGTCCTTTTCTTGGAACTTCGGCCTCCATTGTATCTAATATCTTTATTGCTTCAGTGATTTTTGGGGGCAATTTGTTCAATTTTTCCTTAACCACGGTATGATGAGTTTCTATATCTTCATGAATTGAATTTATTTGGTTTGATAACATAGAAGCTCCTCCATTTTTTTTGCTCACTTGTTTGTGCTTTGGATTAGCTGGTGTGCTAGTTCTCTTGGAAGTCTGTCCATGGGTTGGCACAGGAGAAAATGTCTCGTTATCATCACCAACACCAACCTCAGCACCTTTAGTATTAATATCCGCTTCACGGTCTTCCAACCCAAGATCAGGGACATCTGATGAATAGTATACACTTTGTTGAGACGCATACTCCGGATCCAATGTACCTTCAAAAAAACTTGCTGGCGGAATACCAGCTGAAGGAGCCCACATATCTTCCTATGTAGCAAATGTTCCCGAAAACAATAAAGTCAATTTATCTTCTAATTCAGGGTCTATCCCTGCCTTCCTGAACTTGACAATTTCAGGAGTAACCTATGATTGGAGAAAAAAGTAATTGGTCTTAAATAAATATCACAAACTTGCATTTTTCTTCATTATTAAATTTGAGTTGTATATAAAACAAACCTTTATATTCCTTTCCCACCATTACTCGGATGCCTCGATTGTTTTCTTTGATGGATTCCAACCTAAACCAGTAGCAAGATGCCTTAATGTCCTCCAATTTTTCTAGTCCTTTTTTAACACGTCCCATTTATTCTTCGTCTTGTTTGTTGTATATGTTATTCCTGTTTAAGTGGCAAAATGAGCAAAAGCATGATCAAGTTAATAAGCTATTAACTTCGCATTTATTCTTCATCAACACTGAGCAAAAGCATGATCAATTTAATAAGCTATTAACTTCGCATTTTGAGTGGAAAATGCAAGTTTGTGATATTTATTTAAAATCAATATACAAATGTTTCATTTATTTAATTGATCTAAGTAAATATTATCTGGTGGATGCGGGTTACCTTCAAATTCCAGGATATTTAGGACTTTATAAAGGAGAACGGTATCATTTTATCTAATTTCAATTGGGAAAACCATCATAAAATAAAGATGAGAGATTTAACCAAGCGCATTCTTCTTTACGTAGTGTTATTGAGCGCTCGTTTGGAGTATTAAAGAGGAAATGGAATATTTTAAAAGTGATGCCGAATTTTCCTTTTAGGTAACATGTCATGATTGTCATAACTGTAATAACCTTGCACAACTATATGAGAAGAAATTCAAATTATGACAGACATTTTGATGGCGATGATGAAGATGCAGGCACCGATAACCGAGGGGATGATGATGTTAATATTCTAGGTGAAGGAAGATGTGTTGATGAAGGCCATATGACACAACTTCAAAAAAAAAAAAAAACTCAAAGTTTACTAGGAGCAAGAAATGATCGAAACAATAGAGGAAGATGATGACAATACCCTTATTGATTGTTAATTTTATTGATTAATTTCATTGTTGACACATTTCATTTATATATATCCATATTTATATTTTTTAATTAATTTTGCTTGTAATTTATTTACATATTTTCTAAGACTACATATACATTTGCTAAAAGAGTTTACATATTTACATATTTTCTATTTTCTAAGACTACATATACATTTGCTAAAAGAATTTAAATAACGTAAATTATTTCGAATAATGAATTATATTATTTTGCAAATGCCAACTCAAACATTTTCATAAAATAATATATAACTCTTAATTTTGCAAATAAGCGATAATATAATCTTAATAATAACAATGGATTTAAAAAATTAAATATTTATTTGTTGGTTCAAGAAGTGAAAATACAATTGCATATTAATTAATGGCTAGAAAAGCCTATTTATGTAATTTTGCCTTTCAAACTCTAAACTCTAAAAATATTATCAAATACTCAGTTTGCAAAACTAAAATTCAAACTCTAATCTCTAATTTCTAAACTTTAAACTTCTGACTCTAATCTCTAAATTCTAAACTCTATAGATTTACCAAATAGAGCCTGAAACTCGAAACTCTAAATTCCAAACTCTGAAGTTTTACCCTTAAACCGGTGAATTTGGATAGAATCTATTAAATGAAATTTCTTAAGTAAGGTCATGTTCTCAAGGTCTTAAATAAGCTGTTCTAATCTGAATTTTATAAGATCAGATCATATATGATCTGAATTTGTCTGGTCTGAATGTTTCTTGTCTGATAGGATTCAATCTGGTCTGATCTAATCTGAATTGTTCTGGTCTGATCTAGTATGATAATATGTTATCTTATACTTCCTCTTAAAGATTGCTACGGACCCATCCAGCACGTAGTCCAATGCATATTTTAAACCATTAATAACTCAAATTCGGTACAAGTAAAAATTCTAAAAGTTCGAGATTTAAAAACTACAAGACGAGATGAATCTAACAAGATCTCACTTAACTATATTTTAACTTGTATAACCATTATAAAATTTTAAGTCAAAGTATATGAGTGAACAGTAGCATTTTGTCAAATGTAGCTAACAAAAAAAAACGGAGGAAGTATAATTTTATTATAATGATCTGATCTGATCTGGTCTGAATTTTTCTGGTCTGAATGAGTTTGGTCTAATCTGAATGTTTCTTATCTGATCTGGTCTGATAAGATTTTAATAAAAATAAGTAATAAGTCTTGGAAATAAATCCTAGAGAATGGGGCCTAAGAGGTCCCTTTTTTTCAGAGTTCTCTAATGGAACACAAAAAATATTAAGATGAGCTGGAAATCGTGATGTCACATTAAAAATTGAGTTTAAAGTAACACAAATGCAAATATAAAAAGTTATAATTAAAATAGTAACAATTTTCCCATTGAATTAAGCATGCATTGCCCCTAGTTACAAGAATTTTTTGTTCTAGCGACCGAAAATTTTTAGTAAAATTTGGTCACTAAAGAGGTTAGTGATCGAATTTGCGACCGAAATCCGTTAGCTATCACAGTTTTAGCAACTGAAATTGGTGAGTTACCACAATTTTAGCTACCAAATCCACAATTTTTCTGGTAGTGTGTGCATTGTGTAAAATCATCATTGAAAGCCAGAAAAGTGTCTCCAAGGAATCACGCCACTGCGTCTTGCATAGTATTAAATGTGAAACTGATTATCTTATTATTGCGTTTTTAAAACGCAAATAATCAGGTTTGCAACACCAGTTTTTAGCGGTTAAACTGACTATTGGCGTTTTGAAAACACAATAATCCGATAATCACTTTCATTACAGTTATCCAAACACCTAGTAAGTCAATTGGGGACGGAATTGGTTTCCCTTTTATTAACACATGCTGAATTTTGATATGGATCTTCGCAATATTAGCGATGATGCCCCTTTTGGATGGTGACGGGTGTTTCCCAACTGGATCAATCTCACCACCTCTTTGAAATTGTTGAAATTAGTAGAATAATTTTGGTGGGATTAAATTACAAAAATGAGTTCAAGAGCAGTACCAATTAATGCCATGAGCTCAACCACAATTCTCGGAGTTGGCTCTTTTTAATCCTTCACAATTTTTACATACGTAAAGATCAAGCTACGTGTTGGAAAAATGGAATGCAAGAGTATTTGAAGAAATTGAAGAATAAAGTTTTTTTTTTTTTTTTTTCTTAACCGCCTATACAGGTTAGGAAATGGGTGGTGGAGACCAATGCCACACAATTATAAAGGAATAAACGAGATGGATAAAAGGCCGGGTGGGTATCGAACCATCAACTTTCAGGCTGCAAGTCAGGCTTGACCAACTTGGTTCAAGTCTCATTCCCAATTCCCAATTGAATAATAAAGTTGAACATACAAGTTTTAGCATAATTAAAAGTACCAGAAAATTCAAATGTCGCGTATTAGCAACAAGAGGAGAAAGCAAGAATTCATATAAATCAATGAGCATTGAAAGTTAAATCACAACAATGAAAGCCTAACTAGATTATTCAAAAATTAAACAATCAAAACCCACTAAAAAGTGGGTAAGAAGCACATGTAAACCCAATTGCTAACAAAAACTTTCTAATTTTAGTAGGAATAACAAAATAAAACAACAATGCAATATCTTTTGTACCACAATCTAGTAGAAACTTCTCTTTGTCGGATAGTATTTTTTAGCGCAGTGATATTCACAGTTGGCAACAGTGACTGATTCTCTTTAGTGACTTGTAGCCACTTCGATGGGCGTCACAATCTAATACTATAACATGTTTTATACATCTGGCCCAAACTTCAATTAGATTTTAAAAAATGATTAAAATTGAAGAATATCTAATACGAAGTATTAATAATCCATATTGCACCCTTTTATTGAGCAAAAAACATTTTCCGAAATGTCTCACAGTGCATCCACTTTGCATTACATTTTTTTTTCTGCATTCTGCGGATTACTTTCCAATCTGTTGTGTTGTTTGGGTTGCCCCTTCAAGTATAATCCCTTGGGACCGGTGGCCAAACTAGAATTGCGCTAAAGGAAGGGGAAGGGTTGTTTCCATTTTTTTTTTTTTTTTTTTTTTTTTTTTTTTTAAATGTCACTAAAAAGAGATGGCGAGTCTGCACGAAAAAAAAAAAAAAAATTATCAGGAAGAATGTTAACCTTATAGAGTATCAGCATCCGCTTCATCACCCACCCATTATGGAGGGACCAAGACCAGACCACTCTATATGGTTTTCACCCCCTCGTGGTTCGATCGGGGATGAACTGTGAACTGTATAATTTCTTCTTAATAGCAATTCTGGATTGTGGGCTATGCTATCATCAACTGAAGCTCATATTTCACTGTAAAACTCTTTTTGATCGACGGCACAAGGTGCATATTTACATGCATGCATAATACTACTTCCTTGGTTTTGAGGTCACAGCTCCAAGCTAAAGCTGATGAGTCCTATAAATACATAATATGTAATCATGGTTATCGTATACGTGGTAGACCAAGCTAAGCTTTGTTGCCGCGGGTTGTCCTGTTTTGCACTATATGACCGATCCAATAAGGCATCATATGATCCCAACTGCTATATAGGAATTTAGGGATGATCATTGCTTGTCACCATGGTTTGCTGAGAATGTTGCTGAATTATTATTCCTCCAGAACCTTCTGTGCTTGTGTTTGGTGTCCCGCGAACAAACTTCTGATTCCGTCCTCTTCAGCATTTCCCACATGATCTGCACGTCTTCGTATCCACAGGTTTCAATGTCGTCGTGAAGCTTTAGAAGCCCACGACCTGATGAGGGAACCAAAATATGGACAAAGAAAATGGCAATTTAGTGGTAGCAAAATTAACAATGCATACTCCCCTGTTAGCAATTTAGGTCCTTTTCACTATATAATTATAGTTTTTATTAGAAAATTTACCGTCTATTAAATATTACTACATAACTATAATATTGAAATATGGTTTATACGACTAATTATAGTTTGGTGCAAAATAAAGGATATTAAATGTGATTTATTGATTTAGAATTATGAATATTATAATTATAATTATTTTAATTAAATAGTAGGCAATTTATTTTCATAATTCAAAGCAAGGGTCATAGTTTGCAAATTCTAATCATCAATATACACGAAGTGAATTATTTGGGAATTGGGACTTAGTCTAATGGTTATGTACCCTGGTTTCCAACCTTAGGATTGGGGTTCAATTTCCACCTTACCCCTATTCATCTCCTTTATCCCACTTTAAAATTTATGTCACTTGGGCTTCTACACAACTTTGCTTTGTCAATGTTTACCAAAAATTAAAAAAAAAAATTATTTGATTCATTGAACAAGATAAGATCGTGACAATCACAGTATTTTTAAATAAAACACAAAAAAATAAATTATAAACTACTATATGACATAGCATTACAAATTTAAGTCTATATTTCGTTCTTAGTATTTGTGCGGTTCAAATACATATACAAATACCTAAAAGAAGTTGGGTAATCAAACACAACACCTTGATAATTACTATTGGGGTTTTGTTGAGGTATAGTATGATAAGAGGAGTGTTATATCCTAATTCCTACAAGAAAAACATTAATGGGTGCACTCATCACTCAGTCATGCCTTGGAATAACAAACTTTCGGCTGTGAAATAGTACTAGTATTAGTCAAAACTTCAAAAGAAAAGGACATCCCACTAATTTTAATTGATTACCTAATTTTCTAACTAATTGGGATTTTTATATACAGTTTTATCCAGGGACACTTGAGTCTGTATCATCATGATCCCTAACTAATTAACTCCAACTACCTTCCATTACCTCCATTTTCCCACTATATTACATACGACTATATCCCATTCATTTCAGAATATATATATATTTAATTCATTCAAAAAGTAAATCATGATACTGAGATGAATTTTTATGTTAAACCAAAACATAAACAAATTTTAATGGCATTTATTTTCAAAGAGGAAAAAGGAAAGATCTTAGCAAAGTGATAAAGAAATGAATATCCCAACAAAACTTACACTGGATTCAATGGCAATTGATCCCCAAACCAATCAAAAAAATTGGTACCAAAACCAGAGAAATTGTACCCAAATCAGCAAACAACAAAACAAACACACAAGCACGAATTGAACCCACCAAAAGAATTATCTATCCAGAGTCGGTAGTTAGTTGAGATCAACCACAAAATTATGAATGAATTACTATAATTAAGCCCATGAAACAACACGAAAATTTCACGTCAATAATTAATTCTTGAGTCCATTATTCCAAAAGGAAAAGGAAAGATTTAGGGGGAGAAAAAGAAAAGAACTGACCATTCTTGCGAGGAGGCTTGACACGTGCAGAAACAGCCCACCAAACTCTCC
The DNA here is from genome assembly GCA_030278955.1 of Hygrophila difformis. NCBI lineage: Eukaryota > Viridiplantae > Streptophyta > Magnoliopsida > Lamiales > Acanthaceae > Hygrophila > Hygrophila difformis. The sequence goes on along the minus strand of JAOANR010000010.1, from coordinate 17,731,622 downwards.
TCATCGGAAAAACCACCTTCCGCCACCACTCCATCTTCTTCCGCCGCCGAGTCCGCCCCCAACCCGGCCTCAATTGCCCTCTCCCAACACCCACCCTTTCCAAAGACAAAAATCCAAACCTACATATATATATAAAAGATTTCTTTTTTTTTTAAAAAAAAAAAAAGAAAAATGGAAAAACAGAAAGAGGAGAGAAAAGACAAGGGTGATAGTCCCACAGTGTCAGAGAGATGAGATCACGATGATGAGAGGGTTAATTAGAAGAAATGAAATTCAGTAGTAATAGTAACAATACATACAGAGAATAATTACAAGAGGAGGAGAGGAGAGGAGGGGTGTGACTGTGAATGAATGTGGTGACCGACACGTGAGGTGGGGTTTGTTTGTTTGTTTCTTCGAGATCTTTAATGATACGACGACACGAGTGAGTGTTTTAATTTCAGACATGCCCACGTTTGCCACAGTGGCCTTTGTTACTCTTCTATTCTATTGCCGTTTCTCATTTTTGTCCGTCTGTTGAGATTTCCTTTCAATTGGAAGGAAACGAATTTCGCAATTTGGCAACTGCTACTCTGCTAGTTGGCCACTTACTACGAGTCACGGTCACGGGGCTGCCGCATGATTATCTTTCGTCCTCCTGTTAATGGACGGTGTCGATCATTTCAGGCAAACTACATTCTTTAGTCGGTCCCCGTATTATTACATCTGTGGGCGGTTGGTTTAGCCGTTTAGTATTAGTTTAGCCTCATTTATTTATTCCAAATACTACTAAGAAGGGCATTTGCACAAACGTGTACCGATTGACAATTCAGTTCAATTTTTGGGTTTCAAATTGCAGCAGATGAGATAGGTACAGACCACCAAAGGTCTGTATGTTGCGGAAGTGTATCCAAATTATTCAAATGTAGCAAAATAAACAGACACAGAATTTACGTGGTTCGGTCAAATCGACCTACATCCACAGGTAAAAGAATAAACAAATTTTCAATATGACGGGAAATATTACAAAAGGGTTTGGACAATAATTTCTGGACCACAAAAAACCCATTCAACAAATGTAGACTCCTCATAAAAGAAAAGCCTACCAAAACACACTCACTCTCTGGGCTAAATCTGCCCACTAAATTGAAGAAGCAGAGAAACTCAAAGCTGCTGCTTTGCTGCTACTTGTTTCGTTTGTGTTGGTGTGTTTTTCATCTCCAGAATGATTGCCTATTTATAGGCAAATATTGCCTTCCAACCTACCAAATACGTGGGAGGCACCTAACAAATGGGATTGGTGTGGACAGTTGCACCACCTAACAAATCTTCACCTTGGTGTAAACTAATCAAAGTCGAATGATGTAAGAAAAATGGACGGATGCAGCAACAGAAAAGGAACGTCGAGTCGAGATGGAACTCTTCCCGCAAGACGTTTATGCCCCGGTAGTGCTCCGGCAACGGCAGAACGTCCCCAAAGGTAAAACGACGATTGCCTCGACGTAGCAGCACCGCAAACGTCGACGGCCGGCGAACAGAACAAAAGATGAAGAAGTCAGGAGGAGAGGGAAGAATGTATGCAGAAGGATGCAGAGAATGGTGTGTGTTCCTAAGCCTGACCCTGCTGCCATTTATAGGCGTTGGACGAGACGAAACCGCCGGCATCCATTGATGGGGCAGTTTCAACTCAGAATTCGAATGGTTTTCAACAACTCGCGACGGGTGTTGAAATCAGAGTGGGCTTCAACGACTGGGCTTGGTGCATGGGCTAGACAAATAAATTTTGTCTAAAAAATTAGACAGGCCCAAAGCCCACCCAAAGCCCAATTACCAAGATCCAAGTCCAAGTCCAAGTCCACGGGCACGGGCACGGGCACGGGCGCGGGCGACGGCGACGGCGCGGCGCGGCTCGGCTCGCGACGGGACAGGCGCGCGCGTGTGGGCTTCCCCCACACTTGATCAATCTGTATTAGTTTAATTCTTTCTAACACGCAGAACAATATAAACTAATTCAACTCCCACTGCTTAAGCGATGTGGGACGCGCCACTTTTACCTACCCTTTAACAACCATTTAAACACAAGCGTTTCAACTAGCCGCATTCAATGACCCATTTCGACCACTTATTTCTCACTCACCCGACAACGGTTTTGAGAAAATAAATGCACTACGACAATCTACGCGAAACGTAGAATTCGTATACGCTATTTAATTAATCCAAATTAAATATCGTCATTACGCAAAAATGAGCTCAAAACCCCCTTTTTCCAACAATCCCCCACATGAGTGGAAATAACAGCAGCAGTGAATGCAATGCAGATGCAAATGCCCCGACTCCTTCTTAAAGAAAGGTCACTGCACGGGTTTAAGTAGTTTTTGGCTTTGAACTTAAACCATATCAATATTATCGAGTATACAGGCGGCGTAGTGATTTTACTCTTGAACTATCACCCACAACGTATATTAGTCCGATAATAAAGAATCAGTAACTTTTCAGACTCTTTGTCCGTTCTCACGTTTGGTTCCATTCCAGGCCATGGAAACCCCCTTTGGATTCATAAGTCTCTACTGAAGCGGCCACACTTCTACTTATATAGGTGATTCGATCAAGTATCCTGTCATACTTATATGAACACACAGTTCCAGAATCATTAAGAGTCATTAAACTCAACCTCTACCACAGACAGGCATCAAACACTTCATCATTGCTTCTGAGGGAAAGGATTAAGATTATTCTTCAAAAGTTTTTTCACATTTGAAATCATACATCTTAGTTGTCCCTTTGAACCAAGTTTGTGGGATCTCCACGCATCATGGTAGGGTTACCAATGTAATCATTCTTTAGGTGTGGGTTTTAACCCCATTCCCTCTCGCAATTTGCAAAATTGATCTCTGTTCACAGCTTTTGTTAACGGATCCGCTAGGTTATCTCCAGACTTCACATAAGTTAGAGAAATCACCCCACTAGAGATCAATTGCTTAACGGTATGATGTCGACGACGGATATGTCTCGACTTACCATTATACATCTCATTTTGTGCCCTGCCAATAGCTGCTTGACTATCACAGTGTATCATTACTGTTGGCACAGGTTTCTTCCAACATGGAATTTCCTCGAGGAAATTTCGAAGCCATTCGACTTCTTCACCAGCTTTATCTAAAGCTATGAATTCAGATTCCATGGTGGATCGGGCTATACACGTTTGTTTTTGTGACTTCCAAGACACAACCCCTCCCGCAATCATGAATACATAACCACTTGTGGATAATGAATCACTTTTCTCTGATATCCAATCGGCATCAGAGTACCCTTCAAGAACAGGAGGATATCTCGTGTAATGTAACCCCAACTCTTGAGTATATTTCAGATATCTCAAGACTCTCATAATAGCCTTCCAATGCTCACGACTTGGATTGCTAGTATATCTACTCAGTTTGTTAACTGAATATGCAAGATCCGGGCGAGTACAATTAGTCAAGTACATTAGACTACCAATTATTCTTGCATACTCTTCTTGAGAAACAGGTTCACCCCTGTTTACTTTCAACTTTTCACTGGGATCCATAGGCGTCTTTGCCGGACGACTATCATAAGCGTTGAATTTACTTAATACTTTCTCAATGTAATGAGACTGAGAAAGAACAATCCCTTCGGGATGTCTTATGATTTTTATCCCTAATATGACATCGGCTACACCCATGTCTTTCATGTCAAAATTCCTTTTTAACATGTTCTTGGTCTGATTAATCATATTCAAGTCACTACCCATGATCAACATGTCATCTACATACAAGCAAACTATAACAAAATTGTCTGTTATTCCCTTGTAGTAAACGCATTTATCACATTCATTGTACTTGAACCCGTTTGACAACATCACATTATCAAACTTCAATGCCACTGCTTAGGCGCTTGTTTCAGACCATACAGAGATTTAACCAGTTTGCAGACTTTATGCTCTTGTCCTTGAACAACAAAGCCTTCTGGTTGATTCATATAAATCTCTTCATCTAGATCACCATTTAAGAATGCAGTCTTAACATCCATTTGATGTATCTCAAGATTGTAAAGTGCAGCAATCGAGAGAAACACTCGAATGGAGGTGATTCTAGACACCGGAGAATAAGTATCAAAATAATTATCTCCTTCCTTTTGTCTAAAGCCCTGAACTACAAGGCGAGCCTTGTATTTATCGATCGATCCATCGACTTTATACTTTCTTTTAAGGACCCAACGGCATCCTAAGGGTTTACAATCTTTCGGTAGATCAGTAAGAACCCAAGTGCGATTCTGCATAATGGATTCTAACTCACTGTTTATGGCTTCTTGCCATAACGCAGCATCTGATCGAGCCAGAGCTTCACTCACAGTTCTTGGTTCGTTATCTAACATAAAAGTGATGAAATCTGGACCAAAAGTTTTAGCCACTTTGGCCCTATGGCTACGACGAAGTTCAACTGGTTCAGGAGAAATGCTTCCCTTGTCAGTTTGCTTCGGCTGATCAGAACTCGTAGCTTCATCAAACGTTCTTTTATTTGAACATTCCACTTTATCCTTGTAAGGATATATTTCTTCAAAAAACACAGCGTTTCTTGATTCAATTATTGTTCCTTCACTTATACCAGATATTTCTGACTTATATACCAGGAAACGATACGCGTTACTGTTGAGGGCATACCCTATAAAGATACAGTCAACTGTTTTGGGGCCGATTGTAACTTGTTTAGGAGGTGGCACCTCAACTTTAGCCAAACACCCCCACACTTTGAGGTATTTGAAAGAAGGTTTTCTACCTTTCCATAACTCGTAAGGTGTTACTTCCTTACCTTTGTGAGGTATTTTATTTAAAATATAATTAGCTGTTAAAACAGCTTCCCCCCACAAGTTCTGGGGTAACCCTGAACTGATCAACAAGGCATTCATCATATCATTTAGCGTACGGTTCTTACGTTCCGCAACACCATTGGACTGCAGTGAATATGGAGCTGTAGTTTGATGAATTATTCCGGATTCGGCACACAATTCAGCAAATGGAGCAACATATTCTCCTCCTCGATCACTCCGAATAACCTTAATTCGGCTATTCAACTGAGTTTCAGCCTCAAGCTTGAAGTTTTTAAAAGCTTCAATAGCTTCATCTTTGCTTCTCAACAAATAAAGATAGCAATAACGAGTGCTATCATCAATAAAAGTAATAAAATACTTTTTACCACCCCGAGTTTGCAAAGATCTAAAATCACATATATCAGTATGAATTAAATCCAGGGGTTTAGTATTTCTTTCAACACTTGGAAATGGAGGTTTTGTCATTTTCGCTTCAACACAAATTTCACATTTGTTTTTATCGTTGAATTCCATTTCCTTAAGTAAATTTAAATTTACCAATCTCTTTATAGTATTTTTATTTGCATGTCCAAGTCTACAATGCCATAAATTAAAACACTCAAGCAAGTAAGAAAAGAACCTTCAATTTTATTACCAGAAGCTTGCTCAACAACTTGGCGTTTAGCCATTACATTAAACTTGAAAAGACCATTGGTGAGATAGCCTCTACCAAGGAATTTTCCAAACTTAGTCATGATAAACTTATCAGACTCAAAGACAAGTTTAAAACCACTACTAACTAGCAGCGAACCAGAAACCAAATTCTTCCGGATATCTGAAACTTTTGACAATTTCCCACACGAGTATTTTTCGAAATAATATAACCCCGGTCTTGATTTTTATTTAATGAAAATCATTTTATGATTGTGGAGTTGGGATTAGGGATATACTTAAAGGTTGTCACGTTTTTATTACTCGTGTTAAGAAACTGTGTCCCGAAAGCGCACGGTGTCAAAAATTGCAGTAATTTATAGTAAGACCGGATCGTTCACTGGAGGATGTGCGATAGAAGCAGGGCCCACGTCGTTTTACTAGATTTTCCATTCGTATTGCTCCAATGGTTTTGAAAAGTGATTAACATCTACTACCATGAATTTAAACTAAACTGCAAAAGCGTTTAAACTTACTCTACAAAACAAATAAGTCTATTCTAGAGAGCGGGTAAAGTTTATTCTAAGAATGCGATAGATACTATCTATAAAAGCAATGAAAATTTACACTATGCCAGCTGTTAGGCTGAATCATAATGTGGACAGAAGGGACAGGAAGAAAAGAATGAAAATTGGACAAGATTTAGATAATGCAGTATTAAACTTCCATTTTTATACACAGATCTTTGTTTCAGATAATCCTATCAGATAGCTAGTTCTCATGCTCTCAATACTGCGTTCCCTTTAACAGACATGTACTTACAGCATGAGTTTACATGTTCTTAAGACCGCAAATTCTAAGATACCATAGAATTGTAACTGCCCTGGCCTGGGTATGTTACTTCATCTGTGGTGGATAAGCAACACCTGCCAAATTATTAATTGAAATGCCAAGTACTACTATCATTCCCCCATGTCACACCCAAAGATTCTAATTGAGCCCTAAACTATCCCTTAACTATCCATCCGAGTAGCAGTTACACAACTCTCAATACAACCGAGTGACCTCTAGAGAAAGCAGTTAAAATAAAGCGGTAAAAGAAAGCGTTAAAGAAAGCAGTTAAAACCTATCGCTCGGAAGTTTTGAAGGTCTGACCCTGGTAGTAAAAGACAGCTCCCCATCAGGGTGAAGGGGTATGGATCAAGAATTCCCGGCTCTTGGTGAACCACTCGCGTGTTCACTTACTTCCGGGTGATTATGAGATACAAACTAATGAAACAGACTAATAAATTAGTTTGTTCCGGATGTACTCACTCAGGACTCAAAAATAGGCTTTGGCAGAAGAGGATAGCAGTTGAAAGAAAACTCAACCCTATCTTAGAAAATAACCAATGCCTGGATGATGTTCCTCTAAAATTATTTATTACACTGTATTTGAGTCCAAGTGGACCCCATCTCGGTGTAATATTTAATTTTAGATTCCCAACAAACAACAATTTTGGAAAATAATGGATTTGAAAATCATTCCCTAAACAGGTACTAGACTCCCAGTTAAAACACAGACCCTTTCAGTCTAGGTGAGACCTAATCGCTGACTCTGCTTCTAATTTCCCAAAATCAACCCTTGACAGAATATGAATTAGTCATAACTGAAGAATTTTATCCCTCACTCAGATCCGGTTTTTATAAATGAATTTTTGTTGGAAATTTAATACGCAATATCTGTTTAAGATCTAGACTTCTGATGTCCAAGGGAAGGATCCCAAAATAATTACAGACCACAATAGTACATAATATTATCATGCATAAGGATATAGAGAAGTGTAAAATTGATTGACCCAAAATATAGATGCGGGTCTAGACAGAAGATGAAACACAGATATGAAGTGGTCAAAGGACCAAAGTAATGGCAGAATAATCGGGTGGACTGTAAACATCTACTGTCCAATTTCCCAATCACTCGGATGGAGCGAATTTAGACAGGTGGAACCCTAAAATGGCAGTGTCGCTACCAGTTGGGCCCCTACTGTCTGTGAATTCGGATAAAAACCTACATGCTTCCTCTCTGCAGTACTTATCAACTAATGTTGACAGACATTAGCATAGTTTTATTGTAGATTGGAATTTGGGTTGGAAATTGAGATAATAAAATAAACTGTATCTGGATGGGAGTCAGCCGAGCAGCTATTATAACCCCGGATGGGCGAACCGCCAAGGCTTCCACTGACAGTCATCCAGACCATGCAAAATAACACTTAGTAATTAATACCCAGAATACGAGCTAGTTATCCATGAGGGAATACGCGCCAACATTAGTCTGATGTAGTCTTTACTAATTGTTACACACAACACGCAAAGACAAAATTAACAAGAAATAAAAGAAGATTCCTTGTATGAGAGACATTGGTTTCTCATGCAAGGTTGTGGATTGGGTCCACAATTGATGATCTTAAATAATCCTTCATACCATAATTAATTACAGTCCGGATTATCTGCTTAAGTCATCAAGATTTTATTTATAGAGGAGTATTTTAATGGCAATTGAACAAAGGTCCTTTAATCATGATGATTATTGATGTTTAATTATTGCTAATCTCAATCTTTAATCATTAATGACTCAAGGGTTCAATTAGTTAAGCGATGAAAATGGAGAATCAAAATTTGGGCAGCATAACACCCTATATTGCAATTCCAGAATGTTACACCTTAACCAATGGGGTTATGATGTGAGTGATGCAATATAATATAGGAAGAGAATGAAGAATGTTTGAGATTCAATAGAGAGAAGGGAGTCTTTGTCGCGATATCATAAATTTTGTCGCGGACCGAGGTCCGCGACATGGATATCCCGACAAGTTTTTAGAATTTTTGGCAGCATAACGCTTCTTTGTCGCTAAGCTGGATTTTGTCGCGGAACGTGGTTCCGCGACAAGAGTGTTCCGCGACAAAGAATTTTCAGAAAATTTTTAAAGCATTTGGTCCTTGTCGCTATGCATGGAAAATTTTGTCGCGGAACGTGGTTCCGCGACAAGGTGTTCCGCGACAAGGGTTTTCAAAGAAATAAGGGCATGGCATAATTTTTCTGTCTCAGAATGAGATTTTGTCGCGAAACGTGGTTCCGCGACAAGAATGTTCCGCGACAGAAAGCCATGCAAATAAAATGCAAGAGTTTGGCTCCTTTGTCGCCAAACAGGGTTGTGTCGCGGAACGTGGTTCCGCGACAAAGTGTTTCGCGACAAAGGGGTTTTAAAATATGAAGACAAGTGTCTTTAGACACCTTTGTCGCGAAACAACCATTTTGTCGCGGAACGTGGTTCCGCGACAAAAGGCGGTTGGCGACAAAGGTGGTTCAGGACAAAAGTCAGAAAAAGCAGAAATGAACAGTGGCATGCAAACAGCGTGATCTCACCCTATTTCAGATCAAAAAGCTATTCTAAGCTAAAAACAAACAAGAAACATTCAAAATATGGAAGAACATGCTTGAGCAAAAATAAATAAAGCTGGGCAGAATTTTAAAATAGAGCAAGAATCCTAATCTAGGGTTTGATCACACTTAAATACACAACATCATCCATAAAATGCAAACAGTAAACATAAATAGGAGCATAATGGGGGTCAAATGACCCCAAAAGAAAAAGAAAGCATAAATCCATGGGGTGTGAGACCCATTTCATGATTTGGGACACAAATGATGAATGTTTTCCCATTTTATTAAGTGGGTGTTGTAAATACCCATGATTTGGGTATTACAAACCCTAAAAACAAGAGTTTAGAAAGCATAACAAGTATTAAAGTGGCTACTTAAGGCTACTGGAAAAACAGAAAACAGGAAACAAATACTTAACTATGCTAAACTAAGAACAAGAATTAAATAATACAAAAAATAAAAACTAAACTACACTACCTAAAGCTGGAACCCGAGCTTGTCTTCAAGAGAGCTCTAATCAACAAAATTCCAACCTCTAGCTCATGGGAAACACCTCATATTTATAGAAGTGTAACCCTAAGCCCATGGGCCTTGATTCGAGCCCATTGTGTCTCAAGACATCACACACATCACAGCTTTGTCTCGGAGCATCAAGTTTGGTCGCGGAACACACTGCATGTGGCAAAGCTTCTCGACTGGGTCTTGTGTCTCTAATTGGGTGTCTTTGTCGCGGAATAGACCTTTGTCGCGGAACAGGGCATCGCGACAAAGGTATCGCGACAAAGGTATCCTGGCTGGTCTCCTCTTCATCTGGGTCTGCTTGGTCGCGGAACCATGCATCGCGACAAAGGAGCTTCCGCGACAAGGGTGCTCCTGGGCCTGCTGGATTGGGCCAGATGGGCCGAAAATGTTCTTTTTGTGGGCTTTTCTCTCTTTTTCCCATCTTTTTCATTCCTTTTTCTTTTCATTTCTTTTTCTCATGTTTTTGGATTTTTCTAACATAAATATGTAATAAAATTACATATTTATGCCTTTTTCACACCAGCTTATTATTTTTACAATTATGCATAAATCAGTCCAATTCAACTGCTTTCTTACTTAATGTAAGACCGGAATGCGATCAAATGCCCGTTTAAGACACGGAAATGGATTGAAAATAATGGTCATTTCTGGCCATTATCAACATCCTCACATTTAATACTGATCGTCCCCGAGCAGTCAGAGTCAATGTTCCTAAGAACACGGACTCTTCATATTCAATTCATTTTCGTGGCTTCATAAATCACATTCTTTTTGGATTGGGATAAGACAATCAAAAACTACAAATATTGAATTCCCTTGATTGCAGTGTTGAATAAAATGATACTTGCTCACTGAATCGGGCCTACAAATTAAACATTATTATCAATCCTTCATGAATATCATGTTTGAAAGATGCAAAGATTAAGGATGAGAATTAGAGGATGACATGAACATTTTTAATGAAACAGAGCCTCACTTATAAGAGAATCGGAAAATTCACTCACTCACAATTGCGGTTTAATCATTGAACGCTCAAAATCAAATTTAATTAAATTATCCCATAAGCTTGCAATCAGACCAACTCGCCACCGGCTCATTTCCTCAAATCGAGATCATGAGGTCTTATTCAAGGGTTGTAACGGGGCATACGGTTGTAACATAGGTGAGAAAGGGAATTTATTGGGCTAAGAAGTGGCAAGAGCTCATTCCATCATGACTTGGCATATTTTTATTAAAATTTATGATCATCAATATTTTTCTTTCTTTTTGCTTTTTCTATTGCATGACATTAGACTATTGTCTAATTGCTTGTCATTTGCAATTTATTTATGTTGAATGGGATTCAACTTTCTTTTCTTTTTTTTTTTTTTTGAATCGGTTTATAACATACCGATTTGATGAATTGATGATCATAAATTCAATGCCTTGATAAAATTCATTCTTGCACACTTGGGTTTGAATATTTTGGTCTTTTTATAAGGATAGGAATAATATAGAAGGCTTCAAAGAAAAATTAGGCTTAAGGATCAAAGTGGTTAATCCTAAAGGGAAAATATTTTTGGGTTTGGAGTTCAAACGAAGGCCAAAAATTTGGGTTGCTAGGTGCCTCGATCATATGCTCGATTTTGGGAATATGGCATGGTCTTGAATCGGTCCCAATCTCAAGTTCTAGTTTCCTTTAATCAAATTGATTCACACATCAAAGAAAATGAATGAGTAAAAGTGACTCATGGCTCAAACCTTACAAGGTTAGGTTGATTCATGTCATACAATATTCTCAAGTTTAATCAAAGCTTAGTCCTAACAATTTATTCAATCGAGATCTCTAATATGCAGATTTATTACCCAATAAGCTGATCGCATCATTAAATTTTTATAGCTCAAAACCTTAGGAATTCATTTCATGCATGTCTTCAATTATATTATCCCAATCTAAAAGTTTGAAAATTTAATCACAAGCCTAAATTCAATATGTGAATTTAGAGCAGGTTTATGCACATTTTTGTTGGTTATTTAATTTAAAGCAGTAAAGAGGCACTGCTGACACACGGAGTGTGTCAACAGCATATTTTTGGTCTGACAGTCACTTATTCATCTTGGACTGCCAGACATCTTTTCAAAGGAAAGAAAATAAAAAAACTGTTCAGTGGTCTCAAAAGCTGAGTTCCATTTTAGGGAAAGCAATAAATTACATCCGAGACAAGGGTTTCTCGTGCAGTTAGTACAAACCTGCACTTACGAAAGGAGAGATCCCTTGCAGATTACTACTACTAAAACGGAAAATAAAATAAAATAAAGCATACTAGGATTCGTCTTTCCTTCTTCCTCTCCTCAGAACATGTATCAGAGCCAGTGGACGTAGCTGGTCAGCTCACAGCGCAGGCACCAGTCGCGGTTTCTCAGGGGTGCATGCATTCTTCTGCAGAAAACTCTGGGTGGTTGCCCTGCAAACAGGTAAGGGGCATCATTGTCTGCCATCCACGCGAGGGTGTTGGTGGATGTGTAGTTGAAAACCTCTCGGCTGGTCACCATCTTCTCGATCATTGCGATCCCCTGATTGACCTGACTTTCATCCATCTTGCTCATGAGCATCAGTCCGCGGGTGAGGATTGACGCTTTATGATTGTCTTCGATGCCTGGCCGTAGCAGCTCGCATGCTCGCTCTTCGTCCCCTTCTACAAATGCCATGAGTGCTGGAACAATTTGGAGATTGAAGTTTCCAGCCTCAGTGCATGTGTGCAGAAATCTTTGTTTCTGCCATCGTATCTCCTCCTGCCAGTGCCTCACCCTAGCAGCATCCAACTCGCATCGCCTGTAGACGATGGCGAGGTTTCCTGCGTCCCTCAGCTTCGTGCAAGTTCTCCTAGCTCTGAACACTTCTTTCATTTCATCCTCCCCGATTCGGGAGAGAATTTCTCCTAGAAGCTCTAGCGGAAGGTCCATCAGCTGGGTTCCTCTGGGCACTGGGTCTGGGTTTGGAAGATTGCCCATGAAAAGATAAGAAGTGATGAATCCAATTTTTATATAATTTTCAGAAATCATTCAAGTTCAGAGACCAACATCCTCACATTTAGAGCTTTGCTCTAGATGTGAGGTTATTAAATTTCCAACTTGAATTTTTAATATAAAGCATAGGTAAAATAAATTTTTATGAAAGGATAGGGGTCATTGGGCCCAAGAGTTTGATTTTCAATTTTATTAAACAAGTCCGAGGCACTTGTTGAAAAATGGAATGAGATGATACGAATGGGATGGGTGCTCGAAATTGGAATGTGCAGTGGAGACGTGACGGAATGGATTTGCTATTTTGGACTGTCTGGACTGTCTTGGACGGTCAAAACATCCAAACATTTGCAAACACTATTTTTAATTTTAAAATGGTTGACTCATTTTATTTAATGAAAGTGGGATGTGAGTGGTCCCATTTTTGTTTTTTGAAAAGGTTAGCAGTTAGGTGACGAAAATACTGCTATTTTACTCACACTAGGGTTCCATTGGGAACAAAAGACTTCAAGTCAAACATTAAACAAAATAACTCTTTTTGTCTTTTTTCCAAAGGGTTGCTTTTATTAAAAAGTGGAAGCTTCTCATTGGGTGTTTGTACTATATTTCCATAAACAAACAAACATTTATTCCCATGAGATTTCTAACATGAGAACAAATATGCCCAAAAAGATCTTCCATCTTTATTGCCCTAAAACAACACTGCAAGAAGTCACATCAAGATCAAACAAACCAATAACATCAAGATATTCAAAACAATACCCAAATGTTCATCAGTTTGTTCTTTCCAGTTTTATCTTCCAAAATTTGTAAACCATTAACAGATTTCAAAACACATGTTCTTGGGGGTTCTAAAAAATTTCAACACACTGCTCATAACCGAGAGTCTTTAGAAACCCCAAAAACAGAAGAACTCACGCACAAATAAACCATATTATGCTAAAAACACATCAAAAACACAAACAAGAACAAAGGAGTCCGAGCGGGTGCCATGAACAAAGGGGGGGGGGGGAATGGGTTTACCCTGCCCTCCATGGCTCGGGTCTAGGCATGGGTCCAAGGTTTGGGAAGGTTCTAAGCAATCTGTCCATAGTTTCCCCTTAGAAAATGGATGAGGGTTGCGAAGAACACGTGGTGTTCGTTCGGACGAGAGGAAAATGGGGGAAAGGAAGAAGAAGAAAGAAGTTGCAACGTCGACTGGACTGGCAAGAAAGTGAAGAAAAACTGGAGGGGGTGGGGGGTATAAATACTGAAACTTTTGTCGCGGAACAAGGTTCCGCGACAAAGGCATAGCGACATTAGAGAGGTCGCGGAGCTGGGGCCTGGTCGCGGAGCAGCGCTTCGCGACAAAGTCGTCGCGACAAAGTTTAGTATGGAGAGAAAGTCAACGAGGGTTGTGTCGCGGAGCAGGGCTTGGTCGCGGAGCCATGCTCCGCGACAAGGTGCATCGCGACAATCAACAGAGAAAGGTTAAGGACAAAAGAGAGTTTGTCACGGAACAGGGCCTGGTCGCGATGCATGACATCGCGACAAAGGACCTTCCGCGACAAGGAATTTTGAATTTTCAAATTTCTTGGACTGGGCCCGAGTGTGATGTTGGGCCTGAGTCCATTTTATTTGATTTGGGCTGAATAAATTCAGTCCAAATAAATTCAAAATGCTGGGCTAAAAATTAAATAATCCACTTGCATAAAATTAGGTTGGGTCAGTTCCATTTATCTGTGAATTTTATTCCGGGTATTGAATTTCTTCAAATTCCGAAAGCATTCTCTCAGACTTATGGAACTAATCCAACCAAGAACCTGGTTTTTCCATGTTACTCTTATCTGCTCCTTCTTTTTGATGGTTCCGAGCTTTCTGCAAGACAGATGATTAAAACGCATGAGATTTTCTCCAAAGATCAACATCCTCACATTTAGAGTGTTAGTACTCTAAATGTTTAATTGATTTTTGGGTACTTTCTCATCATGAAATAAGTACTATATATATATAAAATGAAATTTTTGTGTTTTTAATGTTGTTTCTTATTGGGTGTAAGCCGGGTCTGCCACTGCTTGGCTTTCTTTCTCCGGATCGAACTGTCCGATGTACTCCTTCAATCGATGTCCATTCACCACTATGTTGCCCTTGTCAGTTCGGATCCTGACGGCTCCATTTTGAAACACTTCTAGCACCTCATGTGGTCCTTCCCATCTGGATTTAAGCTTCCCAGGGAACAGCTTCAACCTAGAATTAAATAATAATACACTTTGACCAACATAGAAATGCTTAGGCTTAATCCTACGATCGTGCAACTTCTGGGTCCACTCCTTATAAATTCGAGAGCTTTCATAAGCTAATGCTTGTATTTCCTCAATTTCATTGAGGTCCAACTTGCGTTTGCTCTGAGCAACTTTCGGATCGAAGTTAAGCGTTTTGACGGCCCAGTAAGCTTTGTGCTCTAACTCTACAGGCAGATGACAGGCTTTTCCGAAGACAAGTCTGTAAGGGGACATCCCAATGGGAGTCTTAAATGCTGTGCGATATGCCCATAGAGCATCATTGAGCTTACGTGCCCAATCCTTACGGGTTATCCCGACAGTGGCTTCGAGTATGTGTTTGATTTCGCGGTTGGATACTTCGACTTGACCACTAGTCTGGGGATGATAAGGCGTGCCTATCTTATGGAGGATCCCATTTTTACTCATTAAAGTTTCAAAAGCTTTATTAATAAAGTGTGTTCCTCCATCAGATATCACCACCCTAGGTACGCCAAATCGACTGAAAATGTTGTTCTTGAGGAACTTGATGACTTGGCTACCATCATTGGTCGGTAATGCGACAGCCTCAACCCATTTGGACACGTAATCGACAGCTACCAAGATATAGTAGTTTCCACCAGATGGCGGAAACGGTCCCATGAAGTCAATGCCCCATACATCGAAAATCTCAAGTGTGAGAATTCCCTTTTGAGGCATCTCATCCCTCTTGGAGAGGTTTCCTAATCTTTGGCATTTGTCGCAACCTTTCACAAATGTCCTGCAATCCTCATAGATGTGAGGCCAATAAAATCCACATTCGAGGACCTTGTGGGCCGTTCGAGCGGGACCATGGTGACCTCCATATTCTGATTCATGGCATTTTCTGACAATTTGATAGGCTTCATGCTCGGTCACACATCGCCTGATTATTGAATAGGCGCAGTGTTTGAAGAGATAAGGTTCTTCCCAAAAGTAACTTAATACATCTCGTTTGAACTTATTCCTCTGATGATAGTTCGAAAACTGTGGGGTTATTCCGCATGCCAAGAAGTTAGCGATGTCGGAAAACCATGGACAAGCTTGATTATGCAGATGCAATGCGAACAACTGTTCGTCCGGAAACTCTTCATTAACGGCTTTTTCCTTTTTATCATTATCTAATCGAGATAAATGATCAGCAGCACCATTATCTCGACCTCGCCTATCTTTTATTATGATGTCGAATTCTTGCAACAGAAGTACCCACCTGATTAATCGAGGTTTGGCATCTTGTTTGCTAAACAAGTATCTCAATGCAGAGTGATCGGTGTATACTATAGTCTTCGTACCTATAAGATACTGTCTGAATTTATCAAACGCGAAGATTACATCGTACATCTCTTTCTCCGTTGTGGTGTAGTTAATTTGGGCTTCATTCAGGGCATGACTTGCATAATGAATTACGCAATGTCTCCCATCCTTATGTTGTCCAAGAACTGCGCCCACGGCGAGACCACTAGCATCGCACATTACCTCGAAAGGTATTGACCAATCGGGTGGTTGCACTATCGGTGCAGAAACCAACATCTTCTTGAGCGTGTCAAAGGCTTGGACACACGCTTCATTTATTAAGAAGGGATTTTCTTTACAAAGCAAGTGAGTGAGCGGGTTGGCAATTTTAGAGAAATCCTTAATGAATCTCCGGTAAAAACCGGCATGCCCTAAGAAACTCCTCACTGCCTTGATCGAGTTGGGAAGAGGGAGATTGGAAATGATGGACACTTTGGCTGGATCAACTTCAATGCCTGCACGAGAAATGCGATGACCTAACACTATGCCCTCAGTGACCATGAAATGGCACTTTTCCCAATTTAAAACCAAGTTAGTGTCCTCACACCTCTTTAAAATCTTAGCAAGATTAGTCAAACATCCATCAAACGTATCTCCATATACAGAGAAGTCATCCATGAAGACCTCAATGCATTTTTCGATAAATTCAGAGAATATAGACATCATGCATCTTTGAAAAGTAGCAGGTGCATTGCAAAGACCAAAAGGCATGCGCCTATAGGCAAAAGTGCCATAAGGGCATGTAAAAGTAGTTTTTTCGTGATCTTCACTGGCGATCACTATTTGATTGTACCCAGAATAGCCATCTAAAAAAACAATAAAATGCCCTTCCCGCCAATCGTTCCAACATTTGATCGATAAAAGGTAAAGGGAAATGGTCCTTGCGAGTTGCCTCGTTCAACTTCCGGTAGTCTATGCAGACTCTCCATCCGGTGACTGGGCGCGTGGCAATTTCCTCCCCTTGTTCATTCTGCGTAATGCACATCCCACCCCGCTTCGGAACAACCTGCACAGGACTGACCCATTTGCTATCAGAAATCGGGTATATAATACCGGCGTCTAACAGCTTGATCACTTCCTTTCTTACCACTTCTTGCATGGGTGGGTTCAATCTTCGTTGGGGCTGGCGAGAGGCCTTGAAATTCTCCTCCATTAAAATCCTGTGCATACAAACAGAAGGGCTTATTCCTTTGATATCAGAAATGGTCCAACCGATTGCACGCACATAATTTTTAAGAACGACCACCAGAGCATTTTCTTGCTCTTGGGAGAGCTTAGCCGAAACAATCACAGGTAATTTTTTATGTTCTGCGAGAAACGCGTACTTTAGATGATCGGGTAATGTTTTAAGTTCAAGCTCTGGTGGGCATTCAATGGAAGGGAGTAATTTGCGAGAATTAGATGGGAGAAGATCAATTTTACCTTCCGGACCCTGCATTAGTACAGGATCCGCCTCCTCTTGGTCGGCGTCGTCATGGAAGTCTGTGCCGTCAAACTCCTCCAAATCCCCTGTTTCAGGATCGGCAAAGTGAACGGCGTTGCATCCGTTGTGCTCCACGCCAGTAGGCTTCAGTACCTGCTTTGAAATCTCATCCAGCATCATTTCATGATCAAATCCAGAGTCAAGCTCTCTCTCCTCACAATCAATTTCCTCTCCACTATCTATTACAGAAAACATGGAACAAGCTCCTTCATTTGGAAACTTCTGCAGCTGTTCCATATCAAAGGTGATTTCCTCGCCATCGACCCTCAATGTGACCTTTCCAGATTTAGCGTCAATTAGTGCACCACCAGTGGCCAGGAATGGGCGTCCAAGGATAAGTGGCATTTCAGAATCTTCTTCAATGTCGAGGATAATGAAGTCAACCGGGAAGAGAACCTGGCCGGTTTTGACCACAACATCCTTGAGGATTCCTACGGGCTGAGTGATTGATCTGTCTGCGAGCTGCAGTCTCATCTTGATTGGTTGAATCTCTCCAAGCTTAAGGCGGATTGCCATAGCTAGTGGCATCACATTGATGCTCGATCCTAAATCACAAAGCCCCATACTCACTTTGGCCTTTCCGAATTGTACTGGAAGTGTGCAACATCCGGGGTCCTCTTTCTTTTCGGGCAATCTCCTCTAAACTATGGCACTGCATGTGCTGTTGAGAATAATCACCTCCTCCTGCTCGACCTGCCTTTTTCCTGAAATCAATTCTTTCAAGAACTTAGCATAGATGGGCATTTCGGAAATCATTTCTGTGAGAGGAATGGTTATCTCTACAGACTTTAATCGTTCCAGAAATTTCTTGAATTTAAGATCATGTTCCTTATTTTTAAGACGTGCAGGATAAGGAATCCTAGGCATGTACTTGTTATTATCTAATTGTTTTTGTGGTAAAGGGAAGGAAGTTGTACCTCCACCTGTACCCTTATCTGTTTCAGCTGTTTCAGGTGCAGCATCGGTCTGCAGATCAGTTGTCTCTTTCTCGGCTTCCTTTTCAATCTCCTCAACGTCACTTTCCAGTTCATTTCCTTGTACCAGTTTCTCCTTGCCCTTGGGTCCTTCCAGAACTTTACCAGACTTCAGTGTGATGGCCTTAGGATTTTTCTCAGCAGCACTGGGTAGAGTTCCTTGGTCTCTTTTCTGCATTTCCTTGGCCATTTGTGTAACCTGCGTCTCCACGTTCCGGATAGAGGACTGCAACTGAGTGTTGATTTCCTTTTGACTGGTGATAAAGTCAGTCATGAGGGTCTCCAATCTGGAAGGGGGTTTCTGCTGGTTCTGGTTCCAATTCTGGTTCTGACCTTGGTTTTGGCCAAACTGATTCTGATTCTGATTTGGGACAAACTGATTCTGTGGCTGCTGGAAGTTTTGGAAATTTTGGTTTTGAGGTGGCCTAGCTAGAATCTGAGGCTGAAAGCCTGGGTTAAAGTGCTGGGGCCTTGGTTGGTTGAACTGTTGAGGCTGGGTCAACAGGTGGGAATTCAAAGCATTGTTGTTGGAATATGAAAGGTTCGGGTGCCGGTTTTGGAATCCACCTGCATAGTTACAGCTTTCATTCGCCACTTGCTGACAGGACTCGGTGGGATGCGGGCCTTGGCAAGTCCCGCAAACAGCTTCAGCATTTTGAGCCTGTGTAGAGCTCCCAGCTTCCTGATTCAAGGCCAAGACGGCCACTTGGTCTTTCAGTTTGTCCAGTTAAGATTTCCCTACTGTACCTACAGCACATAAACCACGAGGGGGAGAGGAATTAACATCATCAGAAAGTACAGTTCTGTTTACACTCATTGCTTCAATCTTGGCCCAGGCTTGGTCCATGGGGATGTATAGCAGGTGTTGACCACCAGCAGCATCAAGCATGTTCTTCCATGCTGGGGTCAAACCGCTATAGAACTTTCTCAATTTCTCCCACTCATGGAAACCATGCTGGGGGCATTTCCTGAGCAAGTTGGAGAACCGTTCCTTTGCATCATACAGGGACTCGTCTGGTTTCATCTTGAATTCCGCAATCTTAGAGCGGCATTCATCCACCTTGGATTCCGGGAAGTACTTTGTCAGGAAATTTCTGATAACGTCCTCCCATGCAGATTTCTGATTCACGGGCAGTGATTTATACCATGTCCTTGCCCCGCTAGTCAGAGAGAAAGGAAACAGCCTCAATCGAATGGTGTTAGCAGATACATTCTGGTTTTTAATGGTATCACATAGTTCCAGGAAAGTCTGCAGGTGATCGTGGGGATCTTCATGATTTGCTCCTGTGAACTGGTTGCTCTGAACAAGATTGATGAGAGCCGACTTTAATTCGAAATTCCTGGCCAAGAATGGGGCTTGTCCAGGAATGTTCAAATATGGTTCTAGAATGGGCTGCATATAGTCAGCTGCGGCTGCCTGTTGATTGTTCCCTGCCCCTCCTTGGTATTGTTGTGGGTAAAAGTTCTGATTCGGATAGTAATTTCTGGGATCATTGAAATCGTTAGGGTTAGGATGATTCTCATTTTGGTTAAACTGGGGGTTTGGAAATTGAGGATTCTGAAAATTTTGGTCATTTGGATTATTGTGGTTAAGTGGGTTGTTTTGGGGGTTTTGGTGGTTTGGGTTGGGTGGAGGCAGAAGGGTTGCTGCTCGAGATTTGGGGGATTCTCACCTCCCTGAATGACTTGAGGGGGGAGATCCTCCAAGTTCTCAACGTCAACGTCTTCTGGATCCTCTTGGATGTTTTGGAGTGGTGGGTTAAGTGGAATGTTTGGGGGATTGCCATGGTTATCCGCCATGTCTGAGATGTCACTGCTTGTGCTTGGAGAGAGGAGAGCTGGTCTTTCCCGTTCCTTTCTTTGCCTAGCTTCCGCCCTCAGACGACGAGCTGTTTTCTCAATCTCTGCGTTGAACGGGATCTCGGCTGGAGTCTCCTTCCTCTTTTGCATAGAACAGAGGTCTTAGCTGTGACAGTACCTGCACATTCCCCAGGTTAGAATCGGTTTTTGGGGTGAATATTTATATTTATATGTATAAGCTAACTAGGAGCAATGAGGAATGTAATTCTCTAGTAAAACGGCGCTGCATCCTCCCCGGCAACGGCGCATGAAACTTTTGACAATTTCCCACACGAGTATTTTTCGAAATAATATAACCCCGGTCTTGATTTTTATTTAATGAAAACCATTTTATGATTGCGGAGTTGGGATTAGGGATATACTTAAAGGTTGTCACGTTTTTATTACTCGTGTTAAGAAACTGTGGCCCGAAAGCGCACGGTGTCAAAAATTGCAGTAATTTATAGTAAGACCGGATCGTTCACTGGAGAATATGCGATAGAAGCAGGGCCCACGTCGTTCTACTAGATTTTCCATTCGTATTGCTCCAATGGTTTTGAAAAGTGATTAACATCTACCACCATGAATTTAAACTAAACTACAAAAGCGTTTAAACTTACTCTACAAAACAAATAAGTTTATTCTAGAGAGCGGGTAAAGTTTATTCTAAGAATGCGATAGATACTATCTATAAAAGCAATGAAAATTTACACTATACCAGCTGTGAGGCTGAATCATAATGTGGACAGAAGGGACAGGAAGAAAAGAATGAAAATTGGACAAGATTTAGATAATGCAGTATTAAACTTCCATTTTTATACACAGATCTTTGTTTCAGATAATCCTATCAGATAGCTAGTTCTCATGCTCTCAATACTGCGTTCCCTTTAACAGACAGGTACTTACAGCATGAGTTTACATGTTCTTAAGACCGCAAATTCTAAGATACCATAGAATTGTAACTGCCCTGGCCTGGGTATGTTACTTCATCTGTGGTGGATAAGCAACACCTGCCAAATCATTTATTGAAATGCCAAGTACTACTATCATTCCCCCATGTCACACCCAAAGATTCTAATTGAGCCCTAAACCATCCCTTAACTATCAATCCGAGTAGCAGTTACACAACTCTCAATACAATCGAGTGACCTCTAGAGAAAGCAGTTAAAATAAAGCGGTAAAAGAAATCGTTAAAGAAAGCAGTTAAAACCTATCGCTCGGAAGTTTTGAAGGTCTGACCCTGGTAGTAAAAGACAGCTCCCCATCAGGGTGAAGGGGTATGGATCAAGAATTCCCGGCTCTTGGTGAACCACTCGCGTGTTCACTTCCTTTCGGGTGATTATGAGATACAAACTAATGAAACAGACTAATAAATTAGTTTGTTCCGGATGTACTCACTCAGGACTCAAAAATAGGCTTTGGCAGAAGAGGATAGCAGTTGAAAGAAAACTCAACCCTATCTTAGAAAATAACCAAGGCCTGGATGATGTTCCTCTAAAATTATTTATTACACTGTATTTGAGTCCAAGTGGACCCCATCTCGGTGTAATATTTAATTTTAGATTCCCAACAAACATCAATTTTGGAAAATAATGGATTTGAAAATCATTCCCTAAACAGGTACTAGACTCCCAGTTAAAACACAGACCCTTTCAGTCTAGGTGAGACCTAATCGCTGACTCTGCTTCTAATTTCCCAAAATCAACCCTTGACAGAATATGAATTAGTCATAACTGAAGAATTTTATCCCTCACTCAGAAGATCTAGACTGATACGCAATATCTGTTTAAGATCTAGACTTCTGATGTCCAAGGGAAGGATCCCAAAATAATTACAGACCACAATAGTACATAATATTATCATGCATAAGGATATAGAGAAGTGTAAAATTGATTGACCCAAAATATAGATGCGGGTCTAGACAGAAGATGAAACACAGATATGAAGTGGTCAAAGGACCAAAGTAATGGCAGAATAATCGGGTGGACTGTAAACATCTACTGTCCAATTTCCCAATCACTCGGATGGAGCGAATTTAGACAGGTGGAACCCTAAAATGGCAGTGTCGCTACCAGTTGGGCCCCTACTGTCTGTGAATTCGGATAAAAACCTACATGCTTCCTCTCTGCAGTACTTATCAGCTAATGTTGACAGACATTAGCATAGTTTTATTGCAGATTGGAATTTGGCTTGGAAATTGAGATAATAAAATAAACTGTATCTGGATGGGAGTCAGCCGAGCAGCTATTATAACCCCGGATGGGCGAACCGCCAAGGCTTCCACTGACAGTCATCCAGACCATGCAAAATAACACTTAGTAATTAATACCCAGAATACGGGCTAGTTATCCATGAGGGAATACCCGCCAACATTAGTCTGATGTAGTCTTTACTAATTGTTACACACAACACGCAAAGACAAAATTAACAAGAAATAAAAGAAGATTCCTTGTATGAGAGACATTGGTTTCTCATGCAAGGTTGTGGATTGGGTCCACAATTGATGATCTTAAATAATCCCACCTACCATAATTAATTACAGTCCGGATTATCTGCTTAAGTCATCAAGATTTTATTTATAGAGGAGTATTTTAATGGCAATTGAACAAAGGTCCTTTAATCATGATGATTATTGATGTTTAATTATTGCTAATCTCAATCTTTAATCATTAATGACTCAAGGGTTCAATTAGTTAAGCGATGAAAATGGAGAATCAAAATTTGGGCAGCATAACACCCTATATTGCAATTCCAGAATGTTACACCTTAACCCATGGGGTTATGATGTGAGTGATGCAATATAATATAGGAAGAGAATGAAGAATGTTTGAGATTCAATAGAGAGAAGGGAGTCTTTGTCGCGATATCATAAATTTTGTCGCGGACCGAGGTCCGCGACATGGATATCCCGACAAGTTTTTAGAATTTTTGGCAGCATAATGCTTCTTTGTCGCTAAGCAGGATTTTGTCGCGGAACGTGGTTCCGCGACAAGAGTGTTCCGCGACAAAGAATTTTCAGAAAATTTTTAAAGCATTTGGTCCTTGTCGCTATGCATGAAAAATTTTGTCGCGGAACGTGGTTCCGCGACAAGGTGTTCCGCGACAAGGGTTTTCAAAGAAATAAGGGCATGGCATAATTTTTCTGTCTCAGAATGAGATTTTGTCGCGAAACGTGGTTCCGCGACAAGAATGTTCCGCGACAGAAACCCTTGCAAACAAAATGCAAGAGTTTGGCTCCTTTGTCGCCAAACAGGGTTGTGTCGCGGAACGTGGTTCCGCGACAAAGTGTTTCGCGACAAAGGGGTTTTAAAATATGAAGACAAGTGTCTTTAGACACCTTTGTCGCGAAACAACCATTTTGTCGCGGAACGTGGTTCCGCGACAAAAGGCGGTTGGCGACAAAGGTGGTTCAGGACAAAAGTCAGAAAAAGCAGAAATGAACAGTGGCATGCAAACAGCGTGATCTCACCCTATTTCAGATCAAAAAGCTATTCTAAGCTAAAAACAAACAAGAAACATTCAAAATATGGAAGAACATGCTTGAGCAAAAATAAATAAAGCTGGGCAGAATTTTAAAATAGAGCAAGAATCCTAATCTAGGGTTTGATCACACTTAAATACACAACATCATCCATAAAATGCAAACAGTAAACATAAATAGGAGCATAATGGGGGTCAAATGACCCCAAAAGAAAAAGAAAGCATAAATCCATGGGGTGTGAGACCCATTTCATGATTTGAGACACAAATGATGAATGTTTTCCCATTTTATTAAGTGGGTGTTGTAAATACCCATGATTTGGGTTTTACAAACCCTAAAAACAAGAGTTTAGAAAGCAAAACAAGTATTAAAGTGGCTACTTAAGGCTACTGGAAAAACAGAAAACAGGAAACAAATACTTAACTATGCTAAACTAAGAACAAGAATTAAATAATACAAAAAATAAAAACTAAACTACACTACCTAAAGCTGGAACCCGAGCTTGTCTTCAAGAGAGCTCTAATCAACAAAATTCCAACCTCTAGCTCATGGGAAACACCTCATATTTATAGAAGTGTAACCCTAAGCCCATGGGCCTTGATTCGAGCCCATTGTGTCTCAAGACATCACACACATCACAGCTTTGTCTCGGAGCATCAAGTTTGGTCGCGGAACACACTGCATGTGGCAAAGCTTCTCGACTGGGTCTTGTGTCTCTAATTGGGTGTCTTTGTCGCGGAATAGACCTTTGTCGCGGAACAGGGCATCGCGACAAAGGTATCGCGACAAAGGTATCCTGGCTGGTCTCCTCTTCATCTGGGTCTGCTTGGTCGCGGAACATTCCTTGGTCGCGGAACCATGCATCGCGACAAAGGAGCTTCCGCGACAAGGGTGCTCCTGGGCCTGCTGGATTGGGCCAGATGGGCCGAAAATGTTCTTTTTGTGGGCTTTTCTCTCTTTTTCCCATCTTTTTCATTCCTTTTTCTTTTCATTTCTTTTTCTCATGTTTTTGGATTTTTCTAACATAAATATGTAATAAAATTACATATTTATGCCTTTTTCACACCAGCTTATTATTTTTACAATTATGCATAAATCAGTCCAATTCAACTGCTTTCTTACTTAATGTAAGACCGGAATGCGATCAAATGCCCGTTTAAGACACGGAAATGGATTGAAAATAATGGTCATTTCTGGCCATTATCAATATCAGGGACATGCAGCACATCCTTCAGAGTCAAGTTTTTGCCACTAGTTAGCCTCAGTATCACATTTCCAACGCCAACCACATCAGATGATGCTTGGTTTCCCATGTGCAGCTTTCTGCCTTCAACAGTCCGGTATGAAGTAAAGAACTCCCTGTTGGCAGCCACATGACACGAAGCCCCGGTATCAACAAACCAACCTTTAGCATCATCAATATGCAATACTGCTTCAGACACCACTGCACAAAGGTTGTCTTCCCAACCGTTAGGTTCAGCATGTACCATGTGAGTGGTAGGTTTAGCAGGCTTCTTATTCTTCGGCTTTGGGCACTGATTGGCAAAGTGCCCAACCTTGCCACAGTTGTAGCAATTCCCAGAGAATTTCTTCCTCTTTTGGCCGTCGGCAACCGCTTTACCTTTGCCCGCAGCAGTCGGCTGCTTGCGTTTACCGGTTTCAGTCAAGTTCGCCTTAGCCTCCACGGAATGGCTGTTTGACACGGCCTTGCGGTTATCCTCCTCGATTCTAATCCGTGTAACAAGATCTTCAAGGGACATTTCTTTTTGCTTGTGCATCAAGTAATTCTTGAAGTCTTTCCACGAAGGAGGCAGCTTCTCGATCACAACCGCAGCGTTAAACGCATCGGGCAATTGCATTCCCTCAGCGTGAACGCTATGTATCAGTAATTGAAACTCTTGAACTTGTTCAACCACTGAACGCCCGTCAACCATCTGAAAACCCAGATATTTGGAAACGGCATGCTTTTTAGTACCAGCATCCTCCGTTTTGTACTTCCGTTCCAACTGAATTCACAGTTCCTTTGCTCCTTTTACAGAAGAGTACACAGCGTACAAAGGATCGTGAGAGCACTCAGAATGAAGTTCTTACACATGAAATCACCGTGAACCCATTATTCTTTGGCGAAGAGCTTCTGAGGATCGGTCTCCATCTCAGACAGGGACGGCCGGCTGCTCCTCAAAAACCCGGCCAAACCAAGAGTGGTCAGATAGAACAGCATCTTCTGTTGCCACGTCTTGAAATCACGCCCGTCAAACTTTGACGGCTTCTCGGCCACTCCAAATGACCTTGGCAATGCCATAGGGACGGAACCCGTTGACGGCCCAACGCCCGGCACGAAGGCCGGCTCCGACTGAACATAAGTTGGCAAACTAGTGTTCAGCGGCCCACCGCCCGGTTGTAAACCGGTGTTCATGTTATTAAGTCCTGCGGGTGCAACCCCGACTGTTTGTCCAGAAAACGGTAAAGACGCCCCAACCGAAACGTTGGGTTGGAACGAAACTGTTCCAAAAGAGTGTCCAGAAATAAACTGCCCAGAATTGGGCAAAACAAAGCCGCCAGAATTAGGCGTCGGCGACGGGGGCAGGAAGGCCGTCGCTGGATCAAGGAAGTATTGATCGACGGAGGCGTTTGGGTCTGCCGTCGGCAGTGGCAACGGCAGCGGCAGCGTCACGGGTGGAGGAACGACAGTGGCAGTGGTCAGCACTGACGGCACCGCTGCGGTTGGGGTAACGACAGCGGACGCCTGGACAGACCCAGGCATGGGAACGGAGGCGGCGGCGGCAGCGGCAGCGGCAGATGAGACGTCAGCGGAGGCGGTGGCGGCAGCAGTGAAACCGTCCATTTTAAACGTCTTGCGCTTGTAAGAAAAATGGACGGATGCAGCAACAGAAAAGGAACGTCGAGTCGAGATGGAACTCTTTCCGCAAGACGTTTATGCCCCGGTAGTGCTCCGGCAACGGCAGAACGTCCCCAAAGGTAAAACGACGATTGCCTCGACGTAGCAGCACCGCAAACGTCGACGGCCGGCGAACAGAACAAAAGATGAAGAAGTCGGGAGGAGAGGGAAGAATGTATGCAGAAGGATGCAGAGAATGGTGTGTGTTCCTAAGCCTGACCCTGCTGCCATTTATAGGCGTTGGACGAGACGAAACCGCCGGCAGCCATTGATGGGGCAGTTTCAAGTCAGAATTCGAATGGTTTTCAACAACTCGCGACGGGTGTTGAAATCAGAGTGGGCTTCAACGACTGGGCTTGGTGCATGGGCTAGACAAATAAATTTTGTCTAAAAAATTAGACAGGCCCAAAGCCCACCCAAAGCCCAATTACCAAGATCCAAGTCCAAGTCCAAGTCCACGGGCACGGGCGACGGCGACGGCGCGGCGCGGCTCGGCTCGGCTCGGGACGGGACGGGACGGGCGCGCGCGTGTGGGCTTCCCCCACACTTGATCAATCTGTATTAGTTTAATTGTTTCTAACACGCAGAACAATATAAACTAATTCAACTCCCACTGCTTAAGCGATGTGGGACGCGCCACTTTTACCTACCCTTTAACAACCATTTAAACACAAGCGTTTCAACTAGCCGCATTCAATGACCCATTTCGACCACTTATTTCTCACTCACCCGACAACGGTTTTGAGAAAATAAATGCACTACGACAATCTACGCGAAACGTAGAATTCGTATACGCTATTTAACTAATCCAAATTAAATATCGTCATTACGCAAAAAGGAGCTCAAAACCCCCTTTTTCCAACAAATGATGAGTAGGCTCCACCTTAATCTTCAAACTTCCCTGAAAAATAAATGTACCCAAACTATGCACACAAATGCGCCAAACGGTACTCCAACTGTTCTTTTGCCTCCAAATTTCCCACCATGGGAAAACACAATGCCTCGGTGAGGCATTCAAAAGCTCAAAACATTTAGCAAGTCCAAGCAGTGTCGAAACTTGCTATGAGGTACAGGTTTAGTGAATATATCTGCAGGATTATCTGTCGTAGCAATCTTCTGCACTTTGATCCTTGATTCTGATCTTAGAAAATGATATCTCACGTCAATGTGTTTGGTTCTTTCGTGATGAACATGATCTTTGGCCAAACATATTGCACTGAGATTATCACAAAACACAACTGTTTGATCTTGATGTAGACCAAGATCGCTAACCAGTCCTTTTAACCAAATTCCCTCTTTGGCAGCCTCTGTCAACGCCACGAATTCTGCCTCCGTAGTAGACAGTGTCATTGTATCCTGAAAAGTTGCTTTCCAACTAACAACAGAACCTCCAAGAGTGAAAACATAACCGGTCATTGATCTCCTGCTATCCACATCTCCAGCATAATCAGAATCAGAATACACAACCACCGAACACTGCAAGTCGCCTCCATAGATGAGACCAATATCAGATGTACCTCTCAAATAATGAAAGATTCACTTCACAACGAGCAAATGCTCTTTTCCTGGGTTCGCCATGAATCGGCTGACCACGCTGACTGCCTGTGCCAAATCAGGTCTAGTGCACACCATGGCATATATAAAGCTGCCCACTGCATTAGAATATGGAATCTTTGCCATATACTCCTTCTCAGCTTCAGATTTAGGTGCAAAGGTAGCCGAGAGTTGTGCACTAGTAGCACATGGAGTATTCAAAGGTTTCGCTGAAGACATCCAAACTTTGACAGAATCTTCTGTATGTAGCTTTTTTGTGACAAGAAAAGCTTCTTCTGATCTCTATCTCGATAGATCTCCATTCCCAGAATTTTCTGTGCTGCACCCAAATCCTTCATGTCGAACTCTGCACTCAGTAGACCCTTCAATTTCTGATTATCGGCCTTGTTCCGTGCAGCAATGAGCATGGCATCTACATAAAAAAGCAAATAGATGATCGAACCATCTTCTAACTTCTTGTGATATACACAACAATCATATGGACTTCTGTTGTAGCCAAGCTCAACCATATAGTTGTCAAATCGTTTATACCACTGCCTCGGAGATTGCTTTAGACCATATAATGATCTCTTCAATTTGCAAACACGGTTTTCTTTTTCTTGTACAAGAAAACCTTCAGGATGAGACATATAGATCTCCTCCTCCAATTCCCCGTGAAGAAAGGTTGTTTTCACATCTAATTGTTCGAGCTCTAGATCCTGATACGCTACCATAGCCAACAGGACACTAATGGAAGTGTGTCTGACCACAGATGAGAAAATCTCATTGTAGTCAATTCCTTACCTCTGAGTAAATCCTTTCTTTTGAAGATCCATTTGCAAGTAACAATCTTCCTTTCAAGTGGTTGTTTGACTAGCTCTCAAGTGTTGTTCTTATATAACGACTCCATTTCATCACCCATTGCAGCAAGCCACTGGACAGGCTCGCCACATGATACATCTTCTTTGTAAGTGGAGAGCTCAGAATAATTCAAATCTTCAGCTGTTTGTAGAGCATAGCAGACAAAATCTTGATATCTGCTTGGAGGTTGGACTCCCACCCTTCTAGGACGATCATAAGCAATTCCTTGCTTCTGCACATCAGCTGAACTCGATGATAGGTTGGTTTCAGGTGGCTCAACTTCGGTTGATTGATTGGAATCCAAATGTACCTGCTCTTGCTCAACCTCTGGTTGTTCATCCGAATCATCAAGTGAAAGTTGAAGCTCCACCTTACTGTCAGCACCCGATTTTTCTTTCACATTCTCCACCTTCGTAGGCAGATTAAGGATAGAATTCTCATCAAACACCACACTTCTGCTCAAGATAACTCTTTTCTCAGAAGGTGACCAAATTCTGAATCCTCTGACTCCATCTCCATACCCTACGAAAACGCCCTTCTTCGCTCTGGGCTCCAGTTTTCCCTCGCTTACGTGATAATAAGCCGCACATCCAAAAGATTTCAAATTCGAGTGATCATAGGAATTACCCAACCAAACCTCATAAAGAATCCGACAATCAATTCCAGTATGAGGTTCCCGATTGATCAGAAAACAAGCAGTGTTGACTGTTTCTGCCCAAAAGCTCCTTGCCAATCCAGAATTTGAGAGCATGCAGCGTGCCCTCTCCAAAAATGTCTGATTCATACGCTCTGCCACTCCATTTTGCTGTGGAGTGTTCCTGACTTTGTGATGTCGTGCAATTCCATTGTTCTTGCAGAACTCATTGAATTCCCTCGAACAGAATTCCAGACCATTATCAGTTCGAGGCCTTTTAGTCTTCTTGTTGGTCTGATTTTCTACCAAGACCTTCCACTGCTTGAATCTCAAGAAAGCTTCGCTCTTTTCCTTCATCATGATTACCCAAGTCATCCTTGAATAATCATCGATAATGGACAGAAAATATCTGCTGCCTCCAAGCGACTCGACTCGTGAAGGACTTCAACAGTCAGAATGTGTAATCCAATGTCGACTTTGTTATGTGAGTTGCCTTTCCAAATTTGGTACGATGTAATTTCCCAAATGTGCAGTGCTCACAGAAACCGAAATCAGCAAACTTGTGACCTTCAAGAAGACCACGAATTGATAGGATCTGCATTCCTCTTTGACTCCTATGCCCAAGTCTAATATGCCATAGCTTGGACATATCAGAAGAATCAGCAATAGCAGCTACAGAATCTACTACAGTAGATCCCTGCACAACATACAAAGATCCATGCAAGACTCCCTTCAGAACCATGGAAGATCCCTTCATGATGTAGAGTTCACCATGCTCCCCTTTGTATCTGAAACCCTTATTGTCAAGGACTCTTAAGGATATTAGATTCTTCTTTAGCTTTGGAACATGTCTGACATCGTGCAGAGTTGCAATTTCACCGGCATGTGTCTAAGCTTGATAGAACCAATCCCAACTGTCTTACAGACAGAATCATCTTCCATAAGAACATTTCCTCCATCGACTGGTTCGTAGCACGAAAACCACTCTTTGTTAGGACACATGTGGTATGATGCTCCAGTATCAAGAACCCATACATCATCCTGCAATGGCTGCACAATTGTAGCCAAAGCCAAATGATCCTCTAGATCTGTATCGTCGTTGTCTGCAACAGAGACAGACTCCTGTTGCACTCCCTGTTGTTGCTTCTTCATCATCTTGGGACACTAGGTCTTCTAATGTCCTTTCTCTTTGCAATAATTACAGACATCACTTGGCTTGGGACCTTTAACAAAGACTTTTTCTTCTTTTGTTTTACAAATTTTCCGTGTCCCTTGCCACTCACTGCTAACAACAAGCCCATCAGCCATATCATCTATATTACTCGAAGATGCCTTATGGCGCAGCTCCCTAATATGCAAAGCAGCACATACATCTTCTAGACTGACAATATCTTTACCAACTATAAATGACTATACAAAATTTTCAAATGATAGTGGTAAAGATACTAATAATATTAATGCAGTATCTTCATCCTCGATAACTACATCAATATTACCAACAAGATAGTATTTAATTTATCGAGATGGTCTCGAAGAGATGTACCTTCCTGCATCCGTATGCTGAACAAACTTTGCTTTAATAAAAACTTATTGATTAAAGACTTAGTCATATAAAGACTTTTGAGCTTTAACCACAAACCAGAAGCTGTATTTTCCATTGCAAATTCAGTAATAACATCATCTGTCAAGCATAGTAGGATGGTTGAATGAGCCTTCTCCTCTAGGCTCACCATCTCAGCATCGTTTGAATCTGCCTTTTTATTCAACGGAGCCCACAGGCCTTGTTGCTTTAACAAAACCCGAATTTTAATTTGCCAAAGGCTAAAACTAGTCCTCCCTATGAACTTGTCAACCTTAATATTTATGGCTGCCATTTTGCTAACAAGAGGCACAAACAAGGCTCACAAAAGGTAGCTCGACCGAGATGCGTTTCTGATGTGGAAGATCAGATTAACTGCGACCACGGAGCATACTACGCAATGAGGGCTCTGATACCAGTTTGTTGCGGAAGTGTACCCAAATTAGCCAAATGTAGCAAAATAAACAGACACAGAGAATTTACGTGGTTCGGTCAAATCGACATACATCCACAGGCAAAAGGAGAAACAAATTTTCAATATGAGTGGAAGTATTACAAAAGGGTTTGGACAATAATTTTTAGACTCACAAAAAACCCACTCAACAAATGTAGACTCCTCACAAAAGAAAAGTCTACCAAAACACACTCACTCTCTGGGCCCACTAAATTTAAGAAGCAGAGAAAGCTCAAAGCTGCTGCTTGCTTCGTTTGTGTTGGTGTGTTTTTCATCTCCAGAATGATTGCCTATTGATAGGCAAATATTGCCTTCCAACCTACCAAACACGTGGGAGACACCTAACAAATGGGATTGGTGTGGACTACTGTTGCACCACCTAACACTGTACCTGCAGACCATCACAAACAAACATCACATGCCAATATCACGTGGCTACACAACAGAAAACAACACAAATACCTGATGAAAGTTGATGAACACTTCTCCAAAACTGTCACACAAAACCGCCATATCCCCCCCACCCCACCAGAACCTTCTTCATTCCCCCACCAAAACTGTCATCGTCCCCACCCAATACCATCATCTTCTCCACCCAAAAATCTCTGAAATCCACCGGCTACAATCACTCTCTGGTTGTACTCCGACAAATCTTTGATGGCCACATGATAGATTTAAACATCCCACCGCCGGATGAAAAATCTACAGAAGAATCCATGCCGGAAACTTGCATGGAAATCACGTCCATGGATGAAGAACTTTGGGGTGGAATCTCAGGGGGGATGGGTTTCGTGATTCATCCGGTCTATACAGGTACGTGTGATGCGTAGTTCTACATGTGTGATGCCTGCAAGTATTGCATGTGATGTATACGCCATTTCATGTGATAGGAGACTAAAAGTGATCTATACTTCATCCGTTCTCATTTAATTGAGACATTTATACAGTTGTAATTATTAATTGAGTAACTTTGGTGAATTTTTTTAAATATAGTTACATAAGAAAAAACATAATCAATTGATATCTTTTTAGATTCGTCTAATCACGTAGTTTTAGAATATCAAATTTTTATAATTTTTACTTATACACAATATGAGTTATTATTGGTTAAAAATATTTATTGGATTGCGTAAAATATTGAAATGTTGCAGTTATTTAAAAACAGATGTAAGTATATAAGAATAAGAACCATGGTTACAGGCATCGGCGGATCCAGAACTTTTTTACAGCGGTATCACAAAATATAATGGGAGCCAGGTTGGAATAAGAATTAGAGTCACAATACAAGAACACATAGAGAGAACCTAAATTGAAATTGATAATAATGGTATCACCATAAAATTTGAGTTGTTGCACTAAGCCAATTATATCCAAATATAAAAAAGTTTAAGCCTAAAAGGCTAAAATAATAATTTCATCAATTTGAGTGGTATTACGTGCCACCGTTAGATTACATGTGCATCCGCCTATGGTTACAGGTGGTTACATATTGCGTTGTGTACTTGTATTATGTGATATCTGTAGGTATTTCATGTGATGTTTATGTCATTTTATGTGATGTTAAACTAAAAGAGTTGTGTACATCCCAATAATATATGTATAATCTCTATGTCCATACATTACAATTTTAAGACATGAAGTCTGCACCTAAAGGTGTCTGTACCCTAACCTCTTCCAATTGCAGCTTTTAATCATTACTTTATTTTATTTTACTATTTTGGTATTATTTTTGGAATTTGGAATAGAGTGGGTACTGGGTAGTACTCCACCCATGTCCGCTCCATTCAATTTGGTCATTCACTTGATATCGTAATTGGCTCATTTAATTTCATCATAACAAGAGTGGATAATTATTAGTTAGGTCAAAATTACTTGGGCCTTTGAAATTATGTAAATATTTTTATGATATTTTGTCTTCTTTTAATTAATCTGTTGTGCTTAATTAATTTTTGAAATTCTCTGCATAGTCATAAGAAGGGTAAGCGGGAAAGAGGGTGATATATGTGACGTGTTTTTCATGTCGGCCAACTAATTCTCTTGAAATCTTCATATTCTTTTTTTTTTTTTTAATCATATCCGATTTTGCACTGTGCTGTATAGCCATATAGGCAGGTTGTGCTCGTGACCTTTCTCAGGCCATTATTGTGGCCTTTTTTTTGCGGAGAAATATTTTATTGCCAAAGAGAACCAATCCACCAAGCATATGGGATACATAAACCAAAACAAGAACAGAACTGACCACAACGAGTACAAAGAGGTACTTCCACAGTTGCTGGAATGGCCAAAAAAAATCAAGCAAACAGATCACAGGCATGACATCAAGTACGCAAGCAGATCACAAACAGCTCCATTAGCCATTCCCATTTTGAAATTAAAACCATTCCTCTACCTTATCACCCCCTGCTGCTCCGGTTCTAGCCCACTGGTCTGCGATACAATTGCGTTCCCTCATAATATGTTGCACTCTCACCTCCCCCGCATGTCTCAAGATCGAGACAATTGGCCCAACAAAACTATGTAATCTCCATGGGACCTCCCTCGGATCACCCAACCATTTCACCACATTTATTGAATCGCATTCAAAAATAAGTTTTAGTAAGGGGAAGCCTTGGTCCCGAATGAGTGCGCGGCATAACTGACTGATAGTCAAAGTCTTTGCCTGTGTCGAATCTGCATGACCAATAAATTCAGATAATTTGAGGATCTCCTTCCCTTCGGCATCCCTAATGACCTCCCCAATCCCGGTCGGCCCTGGATTACCAAGAGATGATCCGTCTGTGTTGATCTTCCACCATTCATTATCTGGTCGCGTTCAAGTTAATCCCCTTCGGGCAGCCTTGCCACCTGCACGTCTAAAAGGAAGCAATCCATCCAAAAAACTTTCATCTGACCAGTTTAAACCCATGTGGGTCTTGTACCCGGCAGCTTTCCACCACAATCGAGTCCTCCATTTAATTTCCTTCATTGCTGTGAGCTTGTCAAGTGACCGTCCGTTAAAAATAACCTCATTGTGATACCACCAAATCGTCCAAATAATGGCCATCCCCATGACTCCCCAAACCTCCTTCCTCCCTTGTCGTAGATCACTCCACATCCACCTAGCCATCAAATGCTTCACATCCCCCGGGATTGCCCACTGAACTCTAAACCAAGCAGCAATGGTGTACCACAAATAACTTCCAAACTCGCATGCACAGAAAATATGGTCAATTATTTCAGTCTCATGGGAGCAGAAGGGACAAGAGGCTATGGCTTTTTGAATGCATCCTCTTCTTTGTAACACCTCTTTGACGGGGAGAGCATTATTGAAAGCCTTCCATGCTAGCAATTTTTCTTTGGTAGGGATTTTCATCCTCCAAATCAGGCTCCAGATCTGCTGCATTTCATGTGTCTCCTCTCCTGAACATAGCTTCCAGCAGGACCGGGTTGAAAATTGGCCATTTCCTTCCAACCTCCATACCACTCGGTCTTCCGTAAATCTATTAAGTTGGATATGTTTGATCATTGCCAAAAACTCATTCCGGATGTTATTCTCCCATTCGAATGTCTGCGTCTGCCTCCTCAGCAGGATAGACCATTCCCAAATAAAGCCCGACCACCTTCCAAACTCATTTACCATAATTCTTGGAAAAATCTCCTTCAACGACCTTCCTTCCAACACCCAATTATCGTGCCAAAAACGAGTAGACATTCCATTCCCCACTAGAATACTGAATCCATCCCTCTAGTTGTTAGCATAGTACCTGTCCCAATTACTACTAATATTTCCCCATAAGGATCAACTATTTATCACCCCCGGGATCAAAGGTGCTTCCCCCTTTAATACTTATCAACGATAACCTTCTTCCAAAGATCATTATCCCTAGCAAATCTCCAATGCCACTTAAGCAAAAGAGCTTCATTAAACTGCTTAGTATCCCAAATACTCAACCCCCACCGTCCTTATGTTGACAATTTTTTTCCCCACTAATGGTGTGTATTTTTCTTGAGCCATCCCATTTATTCCAAAAAATCTCCTCTTTAATAGCTCAAGTCTATCGGCCACCGTTCTAGGGACCTTGAATATGGACAAATAATATACCGGCAGGGAGCGTAAAATGGATTTGATAAGACAGAGTCTTCCTGCCTGCGTTAGTATACTCCCTTTCCATCCGGCCAGCTTCTTCTCCAACACCTGTTACCAAATTGTCGTCCCATTAATTCTACCTCCAATCGGGATGCCCAAATATTTCAACAGCCATCTTCCCACTTCACAACCCAAGACAGTAGCCGCCTCATTCACCATCTCCTCTGAACAATTTATACCAAATATACTACTCTTTTTAAAGTTTATGCGAAGCCCTGTTGCCATTGACAAACAACACAGTATTCGGTTAATCAATACCACTTGTCCAATCTCACCCTCGCAAAATATGATTGTGTCGTCCGCATATTGAAGATGTGAAATCACTGAACCCCCTCTACTTGATTTCAGCCCTTTAAGCAACCTCAAGTCTCTTGCATGCATCATAAGCCTATTAAAAATTCAGCAACTACCACAAACAAATATGGGGAGAGTGGGTCGCCTTGTCGTAATCCTTTTTGCGACTTGAAAAAATTGGTCGAGGACCCATTAATAAGCATAGCAGCTGAAGCTGGCGTTACACACTCTTTAATCCATTGTATCCATTTGGGTCAAAATCCCATCACCGACATCAGACTTAATTGAACGTCCCATGACACGTTTTCGTATGCTTTAGCAAAGTCTAGCTTAACAACAACGCCACTAGTTCCTGCTGCCTGCGTAGTATGTACCACCTCAGCCGCAATAAGCACGCCATTAAGGATCTCTCCCTCAGATGAATGCCATTTGCGAAGAGCCCACCAATCCATCTAAAACTCCTTGAAACCTTCTAGCCAGCACCTTAGGCACCATTTTATATAAGCTTCCAACCAAAGATATTGGCCTAAACTCACTGAACTCCGTAGGACTCGCCACCTTAGGAATTAGTGTAATGAATGAACCGCCTACTTCGCTTGGAAGTTTGCCTTCCCTATCAAACCTTTTTAATATATCCAGGATATCCATCTTCAGCATTTCCCAGTATTGTTTGAAAAAGTTCATATTAAATCCATCAGGCCCCGGTGCTCGATTCCCGTCACAACTCCAAACTGCCATCTGTATTTCTTCCTCTATGAATGCCCGATCAAGCCACTCTCTGTCCTCATCACCTAACCGCGACATACCCATATAACCAATCTGAAATAGTTCAACCTCTTGCTTTACAAACATTGCCTTAAAATGAGAGAAAGCCGCCTATTTAATCCCTCTTGGATCTTCAATCATCACACCATCCTTCTTGATTGCCCCAATAAATCCTCTACGCCTATGTAAAGTTGTCATAGCGTGAAAGAAGCGAGTGTTTAGATCGCCTTCTTTGAGCCACCTAACTCTTAATGTTTGGAACCACCGCCTCTCCTCTACCAAGTACGAATCCTTCAATTCCTCATTTCAGCCTATGCCTCATCATCCTGCCACTGCCTCCAAGAATTTCTCGCCTATGCCTCATCATCCTACCACTTGAATTGCTCCTCAATCTCGCCAATTTCAGCCTCTAATTTATGAATTTTATTCTCCAAGTCCGCCGCATCATAACCCTTCCATTGGCGAATTTTGTTCTTCAACACTTTCAATTTTCCTACAATGTTTTCATCCCTTCCCTGACCACTGCTGTTGCTAACCTCCACTCCCCACGATTCTTTGACAATCTCATGGAAGCCCTTAGCCTCCAACCAATAGTTAAAAAAATGGAAAGGTTTGAGGCCCCATGACTTTTCTCCCAATGACAAGGAAACAGGGTAGTGATCCGAGAGGACCGATTCACTTTTCCTCTGACTTAATCCCCCGGGCAATACACAGCCACCCTGGCGTTAGAAGAAATCTGTCTAGCCGGCTGCAAGATCTCCCTCCCCGACCAATCCAAGTGTATTGACCATTTTTCATCGGCAAATCAACTAACGCAAACCCGTCTATGAAAGCTCTAAAATCTCTTATCGACCCCCAGGTCATCACTCGCACCAACCCTCTCCGAAACCACCGCGTTAAAGTCTCCACAAAAGCACCATAAATCCCCATTAGCTGGATTGCATTTCTGGGTAAGGGAATCCAAGAATTCGGCTCTATCCCTCCTACTCTTAGGTGCGTGTACTGTGATTAAGTTAATACTCCCCCTCAATTCCATCAATACTACCCTTTAACCAAATGAAGTGATGCCTTTTTTCCACAATACCAAACGAACTATGATCTGCGTTCCAAACCACTATCAGACCCCCGGCGTATCCTATTGCAGGCTAGAAACAACTTGCAACTTTTCAATCCCCATATTCTTCAAACCAACCTCTCTTGGATATCACCCATTTTTGTCTCTTGGACGCACAAGATTGTTGGCCTCAACCTTTTACACATCCTCACCAACGCCCTTCTCCTAACACCCCCGTTCAAACCCCTAAGATTACATGTTACCATACGCATTAAATTTGAGCTGCCCAACTCCAAATCAATCATGCCTCCCTATACCCTCTCCAATTCCTCCTGAACCCGATTTACCGCCTCCTCCCTAACCATTCTACATTCCGACCCCAATACTTCCGCGAGGTCAAGGACGGCCTCTACCTCCGAAAAATCAACAACTTTCAGTCCATCACTAACCTTGTACGTAGAAAACTACAATTTAGCAAACTCGTCTTCCCTCCGATCCTCCACTGCCCCTCCTTTTCCTTTCCCAACCTTTCCCTTAAAACCCACCTTCCTACCCTTTTTACGCCTTCTGCGCCGCGAACTCTGCTTCCCCAACCAAACCTTTGCCATAGCCTCTGCAATTCTCTTAAGCTTGGGAAATTCCACAAACCTGACCTCCTCCAGATTGCCCAAAACCTTCCCATCGTCCCCAATCTCCCAACACTCTCCAATCCCATTATTCCCTAAGGATACCTCAATATCTGCCTGCGCGCATACCCCCTCTGATACACCATCAACTCCATCCATACCTTGCCCTTCGACTCACCTATCCACCGAAGTAGAATTGTTGTCGGTTTTGGTGCCTCCTCCTCCAGCCAATCATCGCCCACAACCGCTTCCCCCCCTTGCCATTACTGTTAGGGGTATCAACATGAACATTCCCACAGCCTTCTAAGTCCATGTACACACTTCTGGGCTCCTCCATCACAGTTACCTGATTCTCCGGTGCCTCATTCGCCACCACTATTGCCTCGCTAAAGTTGGCAACAATTTGAACCTTTGATATATGATCTCCCACTTGGATTCGAATCCCCGCCGGAATGCATGCATCCTCGTTCAAGGCAACCAATAATTTGGCATGATCGAATCTCTTCTTATCCCTTGTTTCTTTATCTATAGTAATCACCTTCCCCCACCCATTTACCAGGCGATGGAAATTGTCTTTGCACCACGCTGTAAATGGTAGGCCAAATACATATTCCATACGAGTTGTTTATATGCCACTCCTCTATCCCACCTCTTTTTCCAACTAATGAACATGCAGTCGTTCCTATCGGACAACAAACTATCTCTCCTTTCTAAGTTGTTGAAGATCACTGCCACCAGATGTCCCCCGCCATACAGAATCTCCCCACAGTCACTATATTTGTCAAATAACCACTCTTGGAATCCGGACAGTGCTTCCAACTTATTTAGTTCTACCACCGCAGTTCGATGCACCCGTGCCACGTCCATCTCTTCCTCCTTGAGTTTTACCACCTCGGTTGTCCATTCATTGTTTCCTGCTTTGAAACGAACCCTTCCCCCACGAGCAACTTTTGCATAGGTACGCTCATCCCTCCATGCATCTTTCCCTTTGAGTGGACCATCCCTCGAAGACCCCTTCCCCATTGACACCCTAGACCCATTCCTGATACTAGGGTTACTAAGAGCCCCTCCAGCTGCCCTAACACCCCTGCCACAACCGTCCGTCCAATTGTTTGATAGCCATCTCTGCTTCAGTCTTCCAATTGAATCTAAAGAATCCATACTTAAAACTCTTTTCCGGCCACTTTTTGGCTGAGAAATACCAGTCCCGCACCCTGGCCAACTTATCTACTTCACGAAATATATCCCAGTTGACTGCTTCCACAGGAATGTTCGCAATGAAAATTCCAAACAAAACCCTACGACCATTTAAGTCCTTCCTACTCCAGCTTCCCCCCGTCCGGCCATCTCTCCTGTGCCCTCCATCTTCATTCCTTCTCTAGCCAAGCCTACCTTCTTCCGTCCCTCGTCCAACCTTATCCCGACGCTGCTCTCCGGCCATCTCTCCTTGCTTTTCTTTGGGAAAATTATCTTTTTGTACTTTACTATATTCTCCCTCCAGAATTTAATTACATTTTTTTTATCAAGTTTGGATGAAAAATGAATGTATTTTTTGTATTTATCCAGCAATTTTTTAAACGACATTAATTATTTTAGGTGTTAAGCCGGATGGATGTTATAATTCCCCACAAAAATATATTTATCCCCTTCGATCAACTCCATGAACATTCCCGAATTTAAATTCCCAAATTTGATGCCGGATTTAGAGTTGATCAATTTGGGCAACCAAATCCGGTAATTTAGGATGAGACATCTAATTGAGGGTCAATTAAGGAGGAGATAAAACACCTAAATAATTTATACGTTTAAAATGTAACAAAAGTTCTTTAAACGTCTATTTTCGTTCAAACCCAGTACCAAAAAGTGAAAATCTATATATTAAAAAATAGTACCAAAATGTGGGTGCAAACAATTATATTGTGGTACAAAAACGAATTTTCCGCATAAAATTAAGTGAAAATGTTGAAGTACTTCATTCTTTTTTTTTTCGGAGAAAAGGAGGGCCATAGCCATTCTTATTCAAAAGTGTTACAAGAACCAGCAATGTCATTTGCTAAAGACTCCAAAATAGAATCCGGAGGTCTACCTAATCTCTCCACCCCAAAGATAGAAGAACTATGTCTAAGCAAAGAGTCAGCAGACATATTACAAACTCTAGAAATGTGCATGAATTTAAGATGTCAATTCCAACTAAGCATCTCCTTAAGCTGTGCAATAACCCTGATGTGAGGACCTTCAGCAAAATCCCCAGAAAGCAACAAATCAGTTATTTCCTTATTGTCTGCTTCCACAATGAGATTAGAAACCCCCAAATCCCAAGCAAGTTGAAGACAGAGCACTATACCCCAGGCCTCCGCAAACACAACAGGCATGATCTCCCCATGAGCGACAATCCGTCCAATCCAATCTCATTCGAATCCCTGAGTAAACCCCCAGCTTTGCAAGAATCAGAAGAGAGGCTAGCATCACTATTAGCTTTAACCCAGCCATTAGGGGGTCTGGTCCATTTAATTCTGCGAGTGCACCAGTTCTTCGCACCAAGCTTGTTCAACTCCCTCCTGCCCGCAAGGTGTTCGATGGAAGTTCTCGATGCGTACCAGTGGAGTTTATCCCAAGCAATAGCGTCATTGCCGTGTGCTTCATTACACCGATTCTTCCAGATCATCCAACAACAGTATCCAAAGAATGAAGAATCAACTTCTTCCGATTGAGTGCAGATCATGGACAAAATCCAATCCTTGGTTGGAAGAACCCAGAACTGATCATGTAAATGAATACTGGAATTCAACCAAACCAAGGTAGAAACATGGCAGTCCCGTAGCGCATGAATTAATGATTCTTCTCCCCCACACTTCCAGCATTTGGTATTATTGATCAGGCCTCTTCTGAATTTCGTCACAGCTGTAAGGACTCGATCATGAATGGCCAGCCAAAGGAAGGTCCGGACCCGTTGAGATGCAGGCCAACGCCAGACGATGTTCCAGGATTTGTCTTCTACAGGAGGATTGTGTGCCCACTCCAATGCAGCAGCTGCGCTTCTAACAGAGAATTTGCCATTGGGGCTATGTCTCCAGAAAGGTAAGTCCTCCAAATTGGGTCTGAATGGTGGGGTAGAATTTGCAATAAGCTGAATAATGTCCGGAGGCAATAAACCAGTGAGGTCTATTAGATTCCATTGGTAATCAGATGAGTAGTCTGCCACCGTTTTACCCAGTTCATCAGGGGCTAGCTCACAAGATGCAAAGTCCTGCAAAACCATATTGGAGTTAAGCCATTTGTCTAACCAAAAAAGAATAGACTTACCGTTACCAATCCTCCACCCAATATGCGGTTGAAATTTAGGCCAAATAGATAGAAGATCTTTAGCACTATAGGAAAGAGTTTGAGACCCGTGACTGAATTTATGCTTATTCCAACCAAATCTAGCTTTCATAATCTGCACCCACAAAGTGTTCCTATGCAAAAGACCCCAATAAAACTTCATGAGCAGTGCCTCATTGAAGTCAGCTGCTCTACGAAGTCCAAGACCTCCTCTGGCACGACTGACAGTGATACGATCCCAAGCTAGAAGATGAACTTTACGTCTGAGAGTAGTAGAGCCCCATATGAAATTACTGGTGATAGAATCTAACTCTCTAGAAATCGACTTAGGGAGCCTAGAAATTTGCATAGTATAAGTATTCAAGCCCTGGAGTACTGCCTTAGCAAGGGTGATACGTCCAGCAAGACTTAGGTGCTTGCTGGCCCAGGCATTAACTTTACTATTAGCCCGATCAATGAGGTAACTAAAGTCTTTAGCTGAGCGCCTTCCCGAGGAGAGGGGAATGCCAAGATAGGTCCCAATAGATGCTGAACTTTGAAAGCCTAGGATAGATTCAATGTTGAACCTGGTTGCCCGTCCAACCACTTTGCCAAAGATGATCCTAGATTTTGGAATACTAATCTTCATAACTGAAGCTTCACAAAAACTCTCAAGAATATGTTTGATAAGAACAGCTTGGTCAGTGGTAGCTTTAGCATAAAGAAGTATATCATCAGCAAAAAACAAATAAGGAATTCTGATAATATTATGTTGCCAACTTACAGCCTGCCATTGGCCATCCTCCACAGCTTTTGTAATAAGCCTGCCGAGTCTTTCCATACATAGTATGAATAAGTATGGGGAGATAGGATCTCCTTGTCTAATGCCTCTAGATGGAGTAAAAGGTTGTGAAAGTACCCCATTCCAAGAAACCTGTAAAGAAGAAGTCTCCACACAACTCATAACAATATTAATAAAAGAGGAAGGAAGACCTGCTTCAGAGAGAGTAGCTCTGATAAAGCTCCAGTTGAGCTTGTCATAAGCCTTCTCTAAATCAAGTTTGATAGTCATGAAGCCTGGTTTAGCAACAGATTTATCCATGAAGTGAGAAATTTCCTGACATGTGACAATGTTGTCATGGATGATCCTACCTTTGACAAAACTTGCTTGACCCGAAGCTATGATCTGTGGCATGATATATGTTAATCTATTAGCAAGAATTTTAGTAAGAATTTTATAAATAACATTACAGAGACTGATAGGTCTGAGTTGCATGACAGTCTTCGGATTAGGGACTTTGGGGAGGAGGATAATCTGTGTTTGGTTGACAGCCTTGA
This sequence comes from Hygrophila difformis, assembly GCA_030278955.1. NCBI lineage: Eukaryota > Viridiplantae > Streptophyta > Magnoliopsida > Lamiales > Acanthaceae > Hygrophila > Hygrophila difformis. The sequence goes on along the minus strand of JAOANR010000010.1, from coordinate 17,688,407 downwards.
TAGAGCAAAGGCCCCGAAAGCAGTCTGAAATAAATGAATGAACAGATTGTCCTATAGTGGCCCAATTTTGTTGGTAGAAAAAGGCATGAAAGCCATCAGGACCCGGGACTTTGAGAGGAGCCATTGCTTTGACTGCTTTGGTTGTCTCTTCAAAGGAGGGTGCCTGATCCAAAAGCTCGTTATCTGAAATAGAAATCTGAGGCAAAGAAGCTGGCAAAATCCGAGATACAGACTAGATACTAGCTGCATCTTGGAATATGAATCTAAAGTAGTCAACTACCATAGAGTGAACCTCTTTCTCCCCTTGAATTGTAATACCATGAGCGTCATCCAGAATTGAAATATTCTTTCTAGCACGTCTAGCTCGAACGAAGTTATGATAGAACTTAGTATTTTGGTCCCCGGCGAGGCTCCAGTTTCTGACACTCCGTTGGATCCAAAGAGATTCTTCCTCCTTAAGGATAGTACTTAGATCAGAAACAAGCTGCTTATGGAGTCTTAATAAAAAAAACTATTATCTTCCCAATGAACTACTCTTTCAATCCCAGCTAAACGAGCTCTGATTCTAGCTTTTTGCTGACCTTTGGCCTTAGAGTAACTAGAACTCCATTCTTCAATTCTACCCCTGAACGCTTCAAACTTACCACAAAAAGAGTCATTGGTCTTCCAAATAGTGTTTAGAATGTGTCTAAAATCTGCATTATTCTGCCAAGCCGCTTGGAAACGAAAAAGTTTACTACCATTAGGTAGCCTAGGATTATTAGCATTGAAAATCTTAAGGAGAAGAGGGGCATGATCCGATTGGATTCTAGGTAGCACTTGAGTAGTACAATGCGGATAAAGGGACAACCATGCTTCGTTACCAATAATATGATCAAGTCTCCTCTGAAGCCGCCCTCGAGCCCAGGTGTAGGGACTACCAAAGTATCTGAGCTCCTCCATTCGAGAGTTTCTAAGCCAAGACTGCAGTTCAATGATAGAGATGGTAGAGATAGAACCCCCTCGAGCTTCATCCATTCTGCTGAAACAGTTAAAATCACCCCCAATAATCCAAGGACCAGTCCTAGAAAGATGGATACAAGCTAGCTCAGGCCATAGCCAAGATCGTCTGTATCTATTTGGGGCGGCATAAACTGTGGTCATGAACAAAGACTGATCATTCATAGAGATCTTGGTGTCTATGTACTGGGAATGAAATTCAAGGATTTCCACGTGCACGCTGTCCTTCCAAAGAAGCCATAATCCGCCAGAAAATCCATCAGCTTCGACACGGAATGAGTTGTTGAATCTGCTCTGAGCGATGAATTTATCCGCACGGCCACCACTTATTCTGGGTTCCAATAAGGCAATAAATCCATTTTTTTAGCGTACGTAATGTCTTTGAATTCCCTTAGGAATTCCTTAGAACCAGCACCCTGCACATTCCAAAATCCAACGGTAAAGTTCATGTAATAATAAAAAAGATTATAGAAAGAGACAAAAGATGCATCGAAAAGGAATCAAAGAGGAAGGCTAGAAGCTCGTCCCCTATCATCTGCAGAGCCAGGGTCTGAAGAAAGAGGAGAGAACATCTCATCCTCACTTTCTCCATCCGGTGGTCTGCCTTCACCAAAATTGAGAGGACGTTTGATCTTTTTCGCTTATGAATCGATGCATCAACAACCACGACAGCTTTATGATGAGCAGGTGGAAGGGATGTAGAAACACTACAAGCTCTAGCTCCAGAGGGTTGAATAGTCCAAGGAGGGGAAATGGCAGCACTGCCAGGGCCCTCAGAAGAAGGTACAGACAGAGGTTGCTGGACTTGAGACACTTGGTTGGAGCCAGAGGGAGGTCGAGACGAGGAAGGAGAAGAACGAGTTCTAATGGGTTTGAGTGGAGGACACGTATGAGGAGGGGATTTAGGAATAGACTCCAGAGACTCATTGGCAATATCTGGATGTTCTGCAAGAAAAGAAAATCTGTTAGTGGAAGAGGTAGAATGGGCAAGAGACTGCTTGCTGTTAGACGGAACTCTGGGGCCTCTCTTGCGAGGCTGGGCTAACATCCAGGGACCAAACCCAGTGTCATCCGAATCATTCCTAGGCCTATCTTGATGAGCCGGCTCAGAATGAACCTGAGGAGACCTCTGATCCTCCACAGAAGAGGGACACTTATCCTTTGCATGCCCACACATTCCACAGTTGAAACAGATGACCTTAACATTCTCATATTCAACTTGAAGCACCGTATCATCCACTTCAACTTGAGGCGCCAAAGGCTTGGAAATATCGATCTTGACTGCTAATCTTGCAAACCTGCCTCTGGAAGACTTATCAGTTTCAGCATCAATAAGAATCACATCACCAACGAGGGAGCCTGCACCATGAATAGCTCTTCTACTATAAAGAAAGAGAGGGATATTCGGAAATCGAATCCAGGTGATGATGGATGTGATCACATGAGTCCTGGGATTGAAATGTTCGTCCCAGGGATGAACGTGGAGATAGTTCCCCAAGATGTTCCATGGTCCCCCTGTGAGCGCCAGTATAGCGTCCTGTTCTTGTTTGAAGTTGACGACAAAATAGTCATTCTCTAAATCAATGAGTGGTAAATTTGCAGAAGCAGGCCAAATCTTGTTAAGTCTGTCCTTCAAGACTCTATACGAGACCTTCCTGCCTACAACTTTAAGGACGACCGCATATTGCCAAACACGGAGAAGTCTCTCCTTGAATGCTTTGGACAGAATTAGCTTCGGAACACCATTATTAGTAGTTCAGATCAAATCGTCAGGGTCACCAGCAAGATCATCGGATTCATCACCAATCTGAAAGTGGTGAGCCCGAGCCCCCTTCTTAGCCATATCACGGTATGAAGTCTTGGGGATCTCGCTTGTAATCCCCGCCTGCTGATCTGGAGGATCTCCACCAGGATCATCCTGCATAGCAACGTCCATGGAGAAGGGCAAGGAAGCTAGGAAAAAAGAAAACTGGAAAGGATTCTTGAAGCGTTTCTTGGAGAAAGATGACTGCTTGTTCTCGGAAGAGGAAGTACTTCATTCTTTATTCAAATTACACTTTGCATTTTTATCTTATTTTTTCGCTTTATAGTTTAGTATCTACTCAAAATTAAATATAGCAGAGTGCCACGTTTTTCTTTCGACACTTTGCATCCTAACTATTCTGTTTTTTTATTCCCATGGGAACCCGGGTCGAGCGGGATTTGGCTATGTGGTGAGGAACAGGGAAGGTAAATGGATCAATGGGGGCTGCGGGTATTTGGCTGCCAGACCATTGGCTTTGCAGAGTTGACAGCCATAGTTGTGGGGCTTGAGGCAGTGGCATGCCTAGAGATCCGGAGGATTTGTGTCTATACTGACTCCTTATCTAGCCTTGATCTTGTTAAGGCAGATCCGGTCTTTCATCCATCTGCGGCCCTCTTGGCCAAAATCAAGGAACTCCAAGAATCTTTTGAAGACTGTGCCTTCCATCATGTGTTGAGGGAAGGTAATAGGGTGGCCGACAAGCTAGCCAAACGTGGTGCCTCGGAGGAGGATTTCTTCACCACTTGGGCATATCCACCGGACCTTGCTCACGCGGACCTGGCGGCGGATGAGTTAGGAGTTTGCTTCCCCCGACTCTAGACTCCTAATGGGGGTCTCCCTTTACTTTGCTTTTCCTTTGGCAGCCTGCCGTTTGTCGGCTGTCTATATGTTTTTTCCTTTCTTCTTTGTTCCTTGTTTTCTAGCCTTAGGGCTTTGCAAAAAAAAAAAACTATTGTGTTTTTTTAATGAACTCGACTATCAAAAGGAATAAGCTGGAATATTCTAGTTGTAGGCCGACGCATTTGTTTGTCACTTTGTTGTTTGTCCAAGAAAATTTGTAAGCAATATTCTCATTGAAACGAAAGGCGGTGTACCTAGTTTCTTGTCTTTTTTATGCTTTTGGTAAATTTTCAATTTTTTTAAAGCAAGTATACGAATGCATTTAACTTCTTCCAACTTATAGAGGCCCTTATATTAGTTATATGATTTTCTTAACCAATTAAACTAGAATTCGAATGGATTTAAACAAGGGGAATCTTACTCAAGAATCGATGTGGGAACACTCAATATACTTTTAAGAACATGTATAGGGTGCGTCCTTTAAGAACATGTATAGAGTGTGTTTGGGAGGAAGCGGATTCCAGGAGCAGATTGTTTAAAAACACATGTAATGGGTGTGTTTGGGAGCAAACGGATTCCGGGAGCAGATTGTTTAAAAACACATGGAGTTGCAGCACCAAAATCTAGAAATATGGGAAACTATATGCCTACTCATTTCCAAAACTTATGCAAATTGATATGATCAAAATTGAGGCAGGCAACACTACATATAAATTTTTGAAAGAACGGTATACAAACTTAACAACTGAAATTGGATCGGCAAATCACAATCACTTCATTAGATTCATACCACCGCAACTTTCCGGCTACAGCATAAATTGCATCTCAGCACTATATGAAACAAAATATGATCTACAAGTAGTGCCTACTGATGATATAATATGACTAAAACCGAAGTAGTAAGTACTCGGAGAGGTTCTGAACCTGCATAATGTTTTGAGTTTGTTTTCACCAGTTCAGAAATTGAATAATCACTTGGAGTTGTCAAAACCTGCTAATCATCCATATTCTTCAAGTATTCCTTTGAAAGCTTTGTTTCCATTATTAGCTTCTGCTCTCTTATGAGATCATGTCCCGACTCAAGTAGAGCTTCAACAGTTTGCTGTATAAGTGAATATTGAAATGAAACGCAGAAAATGTGATCAAGTGGTCTACTCGAATAGATGATTATTTGAAAAGGGTGAATTAAACAGAAGACCTAGTTCCAGATTATTAATGAAGAAAATATTGGTCATGACTATATTCAACGTGTCAATTCTCATTTGCGCGTGCCTTAATTTCATATTTACTCGACATCAGCTACTAAATAAAATAAAATCAACATAAGCATCATTCATACAATGTGCATTTAGGACAGTTGTAGAACTTATGGTGTTTCATCTAGCCCAATGCTGGCAATTAAGTGCGAACAATAAAAAAGATGATAACAAAAAGGTGAATGTCAAGATGGAAATGTGGGAATATTAGAATAGAGAAAATTGGCACCAAAAGATAAGAAAATAAGGCTAACGGATTGAGATAGTATGATCACGTATCTAGTAGACCCTAACGTTGCGTTTGGTTGGGGGTATCTTGGATGCCCTTGGGAATCTTCAGAAACCATACATCAACCAATTTTATTCTTTCTATTCATTGCTTGTTTAATTTATTTTTATTATTTTTGTGGTTATTGAGTTTTTGAACACTTTTCGATGCATTTCACTATATACAGCTTGTAATTATATAAAATTGCAACCAACAAGTAGATTCCAAGGTACAATTATCTTCCAAACGTAATGCAATACATGATAATTTATGAAATGCAAATTTTACATAGGATGAAGAGGGATTTTATTATAAATGAGCTGCATATTAAATAATTTGAACGAGAAATAGGCTTCATGGGAACTATTAAGAATAATTTTGAATTACAGGGCATTATGGTCTATTTATGTCATGTAGAAATCCGAGATTCCTAATCCAACCAAATGCGATAATCTTAAAATACCAAAAAAATAAGATTCTCAGTAATCTGAGATTCCCAGCAATGTGACATTATCAACAATCACATTCCCACTGGCAATCCAAGATCCCTCTAACCAAACGCACCGTAAAAGCTTCCAGAGTTCTGGTATGAGGGTAGAATGATGGGATCTATCAATTAGGGAAAGTAGAACCCCTAGAAACTATAGAGTTTTATAAATTTAGATGGGAACCTTGCTTTGATCATAATTATTGCAACATTCTCTCCATACATACAACCTCGTATAATGGTATGGATACTTAGATGGCTATAATGATGATATAAAAATGAAAAATGAAAAATATAAAGAATAATAATAAAAGAAAAAAAAGAAGGGATGTGAAAAAAATGCGAAAGTTCAAAAGTAATAATAAGTTTCAGGAGGATACCTTCGGAGCCGTGAATACTGGAAGTTTGCCATCCTTTTTTTGCTTGAGTAGTCTGTTACCAAGATTGTCAATGCCTCCAGCATCATTAACCCACTGAAGCCATACCCGAAAAGAAGGATCAGAACAAAAGAGATATCTATAAATAAAGAAAAAAAAGTAGAAAAACATCTTCTGAATCCTCCAGCACCTTAACAAGCAGCATAATCTAAAGAGTTTGTTTTTCTATTCTTCCCAATCCCCAATAAATGAGACAATAAGTACACTCTATCATGAATTTGAGCATGTGACCCGATCTCAATAAAGGTAATCTCATATTGATTGTCTTATTATACTATACTACACTTACAGACCTTCAAGGACTATTTATATTTTCATAAGACTACAGGTATCTTCCAGAAGTTGTGTGAGGACACCACATGCTTACGTTCACATAAATTTATTTTTTGATTTTGTGTTTTGTACTTTGACCATCAACGGTTCAATGTTCCCTGCGTTTTTCAGATTTAGAAAAGCTTAATTTGAGTAGATCAAACAATGGGTGAATACATATTACATTATGCTGGTAGAGGCTAGAGGTGCATCCTCACACTTTTCAATATATAGTAGGAAGTTTTCTAGTCTCTACTTGAACTTGATATACCTACTTCCACTAATATTCGTTGAGGTTCCTACGAGACAGGATAAATTTAAGGGTCAAAGTCTAAACTTTATCCACATTTCACACCCATTAACAATGCAGGAAAATTTTGATAAAATTCATATCTAATAATGATGTCTTTTGTTGATTCCTATATTCAAAAATAGCACAGAGCAATAAAATGGACTTACATTCCAAATATGCTGACACATACCTCTAATACTGAGCGGTCATATGTCCTTGACCTCAGAGCTCCATAGAAGTCCAATGCTGCACCACATGTAAACAGAAAATGAGATGTGAAAAAGTGAATGATTTCGAGATATATTAGTGCCATTCTTTTTCCTTAAAATAGTTTCATGTTTTATTCTGATTTTGAGACATTAAGAACTTCAGCAAGAGGACGGAAATACGTGAGCACAATATTGAGTTCTCCTTAATTAGTTTTTAACTTTAATGTTGTCATATAGTTGATTGTGTTGAAAAAACGGCATAAACATCAAATACCGTAAAAGTAACAGCAATCGCCAAAGTCCAATTTGGAGCCTCATCTACCACGCCGGAAAGATTGAAGCCATCGTCCAGGTATAGCATGTGTTAGATTGTATGTTGTGTGTTTTAGATTCTATAAATAGGTACTTCAATTGTTGTAATTCTCAGAGCAAAGCGAAGAGCGAAACAACGAAGCAATCTGCTCTCCGCTTTTGATTATCCTTTTCAGATATCAAAAGTGTAAAGTGTCATTGTGTGTGAGATATCAAATCAACAATTGGTATCAGAGCCTGAGCCGATCCAAACTCAGAGCATTAACAACAATTTGAGTATAAACAGTCAATTAAAAGAATTAAATCGAAACAATTTTTCTTACAGGGTTTTGCAAGAGCAGACCACCAGGAAGCCCCGAACCAGCCGCTGCCAACACCAGTTGCAGCCGCGATAGCACCACGCCGTCGCTACACCTAAAACGAGCTTAAGCCGCCGCTGTCTCCTCCGAGCCGCTGCCCAGCAGCCGCCGAAGTGCCGGCGCTGGTGATTTAATTCTTTTAATTAAGTGTTTATACTCAAATTGTTGTTAATGCTCTGAGTTTGGATCGGCTCAGACTCTGATACCAATTGTTGATTTCATATCTCACACACAATGACACTTTACACTAAAACAAAGCCTGAGTGATCCAAACTCACAGCGAAGAAGAAAAGCTGGGTAGAAGCCCAGATTATTCAAATTGAAGTTTAAGGAAAGAAAGGAGTATATACATTGGCTCATCTCCATTCCCCAGCAAAGCTGCCCTCAGACGCAGCTGCTCCAGCCTCCACCGCTCACAATCTCTGGTCACCACCGAGCACCATCCGACTAGCCTGTTGTCGTTCGGCTGCTCATTTTCTAGCGCCTTAGAAATCTCCACCTCACAGGTCCCTCGCCGTCGCCTGTCATCAGTCTGTCGCCCCGGCGTCCCTCGCTGCATCTCTGACCACTCCAATACCTCCTCCAGGCCTTGACGCTGACCGCCGATAATGTCACCTCTCCATCGAGGCCCTGCCGTGGGTGAAACCGCTGCTCAAACCATTTTTCTCTTTGATATTCCTCTGTGACTTCTTTCTCTGATTTGAGAAGAAAAAAATAAAGTCCAGGAGACAAACAGGGTGGTTGAATATTTATTGAAGACAATTGACAAGATTGGGGATTAGAATAGTCCACCAATTTATTGCACAGTCAAAAGGTGAATACCAAGTCAAAAAATATTTAAGGGAGTGGAGCCAGATTCATTTTGAATAGAATGAGCTATTGTCTTGGGAGATTGACTCAAATTAAAGGTCGAATATCACAGGACAAATGTCACTGTCGTAGCTTACAAAAGCAAATTATGAGAAATGGAGTATTCAAATGAAAACCCTTCTCGGAGCTCAAGATGCGATGGACGTGGTTGAAAATGGTTTTGAAGAACCAGAAAGTACCGAGAAACTCACCGCAACAGAACAAAAGGCGTTGAAAGATGCGCGATCCAAAGATAGAGGAGCCCTGCACATGTTATTTCGAGCCGTTGATGAATCAGGCTTCGAAAAGATATCCGGTGCCACCACCTCAAAACAAGCGTGGAAAAGGCATTCAAAGGTGCCGACTGAGTAAAGCTAGTTCGTCTCCAAAACCATTCGTGGAGAACTCGAAAGTATGAAAATGAAGGAGTCTGAAAACGTGTCCGACTACATCACACGTGTATAGACCGTGGCAAACCAACTCAATCGGAACGGTGAAGAATTATCCGATGCCCGAATTGTGGAAAAGATATTGAAATCATTAACTAATGATTTTGAAAATGTGGTGTGTGCAATTGAAGAATCGAAAGACCTCAAAGTGCTCACAGTTGAAAAGCTCGCTGGATCTCTCGAAGCACACGAACAAAGAAAGAAAAAAAAGAAAGAGGAGTCACTTGACCAGGCACTCCAAGCCAAGGCGTTAATTAAATAAGAGAAGGTTCTCTACACTCGAAACTTTCAGGGGAGATGACATGACCATGGAAATCGTGGACACGGTCGTGTTATCCAAGGCAACAATTATGAAGGGTACCACAGGGACAAATTTTAAGGAAGTCAAGAAAACTGGCATGGAAGAGGACGCACTCGAGGAAGAAGTAGTCGATCAAGTTTTTCAAATGTCAAGTGCCAAAAGTATGGTCACCATTCCGAAGATTGTAAAAACGAGGGATGTTACAAATGTGGCAGAATGGGACACTTTGCAAAAGAGTGTCGGGCCCGATTGGAAGAAACAACCAATCTAGTTGTGAAAGAGAAATCAAATGGAGGTGTCCTCGTGATGGCCCAAAATGATGAGATGATGGAAGAATCCAAGAAGATGATAGGGATGACAGATGGCAGAAGCATTTGAAGTTTACGGGGGCATTTTGTTGAAAAAACGGCATAAACATCAAATGCCGTAAAAGTAACAGCAATCGCCAAAGTCCAATTTGGACTCTCCTCTACCACGCCGGAAAGATTGAAGCCATCATCCATACAGTATAACATATGTTGATTGTCTGTTGTGTGTTTTAGATTATATAAATAGGTACTTCAATAGTTGTAATTCTCATAGCAGAGCGAATAGCGAAGCAAAAAGCAAAGCAATATGATCTCCGCTTTTGGTTATCCTTTTCAGATATCAAAAGCGTAAAGTGTCCTTGTGCGTGTGTGATATCAAATCTACATATTTTTTTTATTTTTTATTTTCTTTTAACTGGAAATCTTTATAAAGCAAGCTTGAAAAAACAAAGTTTTCAGAGCTAGAGACGAAGCTGCGGGCAGAAGCGAACCGGGTGTACAGCGGCGGTGTCGCGAACTGAAGAGAGGAGGCAGCGTTCGGAGGCAGTGGCTTGTCGGAGGTGTGCCGGCGCTGGTGGTGGCAGCAGGCGGCACTTTGGCGGCTGCTGTGCAGCGGTTTGGAGGAGACAGCATTGGCTTAAGCTCGTCGTAGGTGTGGCGACAGCGTGGTGTTGTCGCGGCTGCAGCTGGTGTGGCAGGCTCAGGTTCGGGGCTTCCTGGCAACGATGGTATGCTCTTGCAAAAACCTGTAAGAAATATGGTTTTGATTTAATTCTTTTAATTGAGTGTATATACTCAAATTGTTGTTAATGCTCTGAGTTTGGATCGGCTCAAGCTCTGATCCCAATTATTGATTTGATATCTCACACACAATGACACTTTTATACTTTTGATATCTAAGAAGGATAATCAAAAGTGGAGAGCAGATTGCTTCGCTCTTGTTTCGCTCTTCGCTCTGCTCTGAGAATTACAACAATTGAAGTAGCTATTTATAGAATCTAAAACACACAATAGGCAATCAACACATGCTATACTGTATGGATGATGGCTTCAATCTTTCCGGCGTGGTAGGTGAGGCTCCAAATTGGACTTTGGCGATTGCTGTTACTTTTACGGCATTTGATGTTCATGCCGTTTTTTCAACAAAACTCCTGCGTAAACTTCAAATGCTTCTTCCATCTATCATCCCTCTCATCTTCATGGATTCTTCCATCATCTTAATATTTTGGGCCATAATGAGGACACCTCCATTTGATTTCTCTTCCACAACTAGATTCGTTGTTTCTTCCAATCGGGCCCGACACTCTTTTGCAAAGTGTCCCATTCTGCCACATTTGTAACATCCCTCGTTTCTGCAATCTTCGGAATGATGACCATACTAGTGGCACTTTCGGCACTTGACACTGGAAAAACTTGATCGACCACCTCTTCCTCGAGCGCGTCCTCTTCCATGCCGGTTTGATTCACTTCCTTGAAATTTGTCCATGTGATACCCTTCATAATTGTTGCCTTGGATACCACGACCGTGTCCACGATTTCCACGGTCACGTCCTCTTCCCCGAAAGTTTCGAGTGTAAAGAACTTTATCATCTTTAATTCACGCCATGGCTTGGAGTGCCTGGTCAAGTGACTCCTCTTTCTTTTTCTTCTTTCTTTGTTCGTGTGCTTCGAGAGATCCAGCAAGCTCTTCAACTGTGAGCACTTTAAGGTCTTTCGATTCTTCAATTGCACACACCACATTTTCGAAAACATTAGTGAATGATCTCAATATCTTTTCCACAATTCGGGCATCGGATAATTCTTCACCGTTCCAATTGAGTTGGTTTGCCACTGTCTGTACACATGTAATGTAGTCGGACACGGTTTCAGACTCTTTCATTTTCATACTTTCAAGTTCTCCACGAAGGGTTTCGAAGACGAACTTGCTTTACTCGGTCGGCACCTTTGAATGGCTTTTCCAGATGTCCCATACTTGTTTTGAGGTGGTGGCACCGGATATCTTTTTGAAGCCTGATTCATCAACGGCTCGAAATAACATGTACAGGGCTCTCTATCTTTGGATCGCGTATCTTTCAATGGCTTTTATTCAGCTGCGGTGAGTTTCTCGGTAATTTATGGTTCTTCAAAACTATTTTCAACCACGTCCCACGCATCTTGAGCTCCGAAAATGGCTTTCATTTGAATACTCCATTTCTCGTAATTTGCTTTTGTAAGGTGCGGCAGTGACATTGTCCCGTGATATTCGCTATTTGACCTTTAATTTGAGTCAATCTCCCAAGACAATAGCAACCTTTTCTTCAAAATGAATCTGGCCCCACTTCCTTAAATATTTTTTGACTTAGTATCCACCTCTTGAATGTGCAATAAATTGGTGGAATATTCGAATCCCCAATCTCGTCAATTGTCTTCAATAAATATTTAACCACCCTGCAGCTAAACTTTAAGTGTTTGTCTCCTGGACTTTATTTTTTTTTTATCCTCAAATCAGAGAAAGAAGTCACAGAGGAATACCAAAGAGAAAAATGGTGTGAGCAGCGGTTTCACCCACGGCAGGGCTCGATGGAGAGGTGACATTTATCGGCAGTCAGCGTCAAGGCCTGGAGTTCAGGTATTGGAGTGGTCAGAGATGCAGCGAGGGACGCCAGGGCGGCAGACTGATGACAGGGCGACGGCGAGGGACCTGTGAGGTGGAGATTTCTAAGGCGCCAGAAAATGAGCCGTAGGCTAGTCGGACGGTGTTCGGTGGTGACCGGAGACTGTGGTCGGTGAGCGGTGGAGGTTGGAGCAGCTGCGTTTGAAGGCAGCAAAGAGGCAGCTTTGGTGGAGGCAGTGGGGAATGCAGATGAACCAATGTCTGTACTCCTTTCTGCCCTTGAACTTCAATTTGAATAATATTTTCTTCCTTGAACTTCAATTTGAATAATTTGGGCTTCTACCCAGCTTTTCTTCTTCGCTGTGAGTTTGAAGCTCTGATACCAATTGTTGAATTTTTTAATTGGGGAGAACGATTAATTTTAGATGTTATTTTTCTAAAACTCGTTCTCCATTCTCTGATACCAATTCTGTTTGAATTTTGAATTGGGGAGAATAATTGAGTTTAGGAATTATGCTTCTCTAAAACTCAATCTCAATTTTTTTACTAAAATTACACTATTTATAGTCGGAAGGAATACAATCGTAGAGACATAAAACACAACATTTTCGACAAACATGATATACACAATCCACAATATTTGACGGATTGTTATTCAAACATAGTTGCTACTTTGATTACGGCTGAGGAGCTTTGATTACGGCTGAGCATGGATTGTCGGTAATCTCTTGCTGCTATATTGGACTTCAATGAGTTTAATGATTCAACAGATTGCCACTTTTTTAGAATCGTCTGTTTTCATATTGTGATACAGATGTTCACAAGAATTTGTTACAGGAATTATGCAATTTGTATATATTTCTAAATATAGTTAAAGAATCACGGGCAATCCACAAAGAAAATCACTAACACAGCCCAAACTTACGTCGGAGCAGCATGGACTGCTTGTACCACAGTCCACAGTGATACTTAACAAAAACTAAAATGGCGAAGGGTCTTCTTGAACTTTCGACACCAAATCTTAGGAATCTTTTACACAAAGAATGCAGATAAGCATGGTTTAAGGAGACTAGACTTTGAAATTTGTTTGCACAATAAAAATTATTCCACTCCACAGGTTACTTTATGGGATAACGAAAATATACAAAGAAGAAATAGAAATATTCAGCAAAGTCAATTTTATTAACTCAGATAATTGCTTCAAGTAATCCAAAACACTTCGCCAAAAAAAAAACGTAATCCAAAACAAATAAACAATAGTACTTATGAATTATAATAATTAAGAAAAAAGGAAACATATACTATAAATTATTAAAATCAGATAGCTTCTTCATGTAAACCAAAAACAGATAAATGACAATACTTTAACTTAATATACATACATATATAAACCCTACAAATATAAATACTAACTAGGTATATTAATGCACATAACCATTATACTGAATGAACAGATAGGCCAGTACCTTGATTGGGAAATTCGCTAACAATGCTGAAAATCTCATCCCGCGTTATGCCATCTTTCTCATACATTCTATGGACAATGTTTACAATGTCTTCTTGGGTTGGCTGCCTGCACCAGATAATTAATCAAAGATCCATTAAGAAGAAATGCAACTAGTTAGAATGTATAACAGTCTTCGTAAATAAATATTTTTTTAAAAAAAAAAAATCAGAAGGATAGATGAATTGTATTATATGTAATAGCCCCAATATGAATCGTTAATGTTTGAGTATACTATTTGCAGTATCTAGCAGAAGTTTCCAAAGTAATATGCAACCCACTTAATAAATATTCACAAAACTAATCTTTGCAGAATTAGAGGGGAGTGTCAGCTGGGGTTCAATATCTGGTACCCAAACACAAGAAACACACATCCAACTTAGCACTAGTGAAGAACTGATGAAACAAAACACCTATCTTCCATTATTGATGAAGGGAGAACGGGTGCTTGGAGCCATGCAATGCAAGGCCTGTTGGTGAATTGAGATGTAAATGAAAAGAAAGCTGGAAAAAGACAAGGACAGGGGCTAGGCACGTGGGTAGGGATCTAATAAACTGAGCCTTTAGCCAAATAGAGTTCTATTCCATGGCAAAATTTCGAAGTCTTCAGTTAGCAACTTTCTATAAAATAGCAGATTTCCTTATTTAGGACGCATTCTTATTATTTGAAATATATGTTGTTCCCTTGTTTTCTACTTCTTATTGTGGTAACTTTTAGCAAATTTCCTATCATACTTTTATCAACAAAGTAACTTGCTGAAGTTTTGGCAAATTTTGTTTATCCCTTGTTTTCTAATTCTTATTGTGTTTATCCCTTTTAAGCCTAATATATGATTGGTTAACCAGCTGAAATAATATCTTTTCAAATAACTTACATACTTACATCCCCAAATAGGATTAAGTATCTCCTAATAGACTAGACTGTAAAGGGCTTTGAGAAAGGAATTTACCAGTAAAACTTATCCATCCTCCCATCACGAATCAGTGGAGCATAAATTGTTGTAAAATCATTTCCAGTTACAATAATTGGAACCCTGTTTGTAATGTCTGCTTCTCTCCAAGCTTGCCCAATGCTTACCCTTGTTGGATTGTCTGCTATATTCATGAGTGTCCCAACCACAATTTGGTTGTTCACGGTAACTTGAGTATTGTCTTATGAAGCAAACACATATACACAGGTCAGAAACCTATTTCAACAGATTTAAGGTTCAGAAACAGAAACAATGCACATTAAGAAAGCACATCTCGGAGCTAATTATAAAGAGGAAATTATAAGAATTATATGGCAGGTGAGATCTTCAACTTAAATCAAAATTTTCTCACCAAATCTGCCCAGTCCAGCATCAAGATCATTGATCATTAAACAGCTCATCTTTCCCTGTACCATGGAAAATAATCTGAACTCAAATTCAAAATACATGGTCTATTGAGTATTAATGCCTCTCAGAGGCTGTCATAGCACAGATCTGTAGATTTTGTTATCTGATTCCTTGTGAATGCAGAAAATGCATTCTATGGATTTATGATTTAAAGATTTCATGTTATTGGAAGCAGATAGTATATGCAAGAACAAGATAAGTGTTACCAAAGCCACAAATTTACTAAGAACGAAGGTCATCCAATTTTAATAATCAGACTGTCAATTCCCCACATGTTTGTATACCCCATATGCAAAGTTAAAACCATATTTACATGTTAGTTACAGGCTCATTAATGCACAGTCCATCTGCCTACTTAGTATCATTGTGAGAAGAAACATACAAGAAAATTGAGCTGCGAAGTAGAAAATGAAGCTAATAACCAAAATATTTCGAGAAAGATCTAACTTGGTTCTGAACCACTTGAGAAGCGGTTCTGTATCGTTCACGTATCAATCTTCCTGGTTCACCTATAGGAAGTAATAAATACCAAACTTTAGAAACAGTGAAACACACAGAATTAAATAAGCAAAAAACCACTTTTCACATCCGCATACCTGCATTTTCTGATTCCAATTCTCCAGCTGACATTATTATAGGTATAATACCCATTGCACGAAAAATAAGCTCCGTTTGAAAAGTTTTTCCCTGTCCTTTTCCTCCCCAAATTCCTGCCGATCAGCACATCTAATGTTACTCTCCTCGATAATTAATTCCAGTTACACTTAAATAGCATAATTGGTTATTGCAATTGTAAAGTCAGATTTCATAATCATATACGTGTTTAAGGAGAAGCAGTTGTTTACAACCATATAAGAAGACAGAACAATGACGAATCATTAATTTGGATGAAAAAAAAGGTACAAATCAAAGCTAAAGAACATCTATGATGCTGGTTGGGAATTAAGAAATGAAAGGAACAAAGTGGTTTCACAGTGTCTCAATGATTAGTTCTATTTACCCTTATGTCTCGAGC
Source organism: Hygrophila difformis (assembly GCA_030278955.1). Lineage (NCBI taxonomy): Eukaryota > Viridiplantae > Streptophyta > Magnoliopsida > Lamiales > Acanthaceae > Hygrophila > Hygrophila difformis. The sequence goes on along the minus strand of JAOANR010000010.1, from coordinate 17,672,434 downwards.
AGCTTATTCAAGACTTTAAATTTTGGTGCAGCAAAATATATTCACCTAAAATCAATGGAACTTTAGCATTGAGCAGATGAGCGATGTAGTTCTTCACAATGTGGATTACTGCAGTGGAAATAAAAACAAAAAAAATGTATCAGAACACTATAGCTCACGCCAAAAGTTTCATTTGCATGATCTCGTAATATCTACCAATCACTGAAATCACATCTGGTAACTAGTTTCTAAGAACCTATTTGAACTGACAGAAGTAAGAATTTAGTGATGAAGCACTATCTGAATGCCCTGTTACAAAACACAATATTTCTGTGTGAAAGCGTAACCGTATGTATAACTTCTACTTTCGAAACTGAACCAAAAGAAAATGGAAAACCAGACATTCTAGGATATAGAAACCATGATCCGGAAATATCATTTCTCAAGAAAGCAATAGAAGGCCATTTCTTATTTAGCCTTCAAAGTGACTTTGACTGACGTGTGACGTCAACTCCTAACTTAAGAGTTTGCGGGAAAGAGACAAGAACGATGATGCTCTTTTGCACCACATCATTTTTTTTACAGGAACATTGGCCACTATGTGATGATGGCCTTACCCACTTTATCCTGTTACATCAAAAATAAAAACCAAGCATGCATCAGATGCATCATACACCATCTATGATACAGTGAAGAATTTAAATAACATCAACGCTATAGTCTACCAGGAAAGCTGGAGCAATGTAATAATCTCCTTGAAGATACTCAAAAGACCTTGTAGCCTTCTGCCGGTAATCAAACACAATATCCGCTGCCAAATTTCAAGCCGATCACAAGAATATCAGTAACAATCTTAACTCCATACCCAATGCCATTTCCCGGCCAATCAAACTAGCCAGTAAGAATACCCAAGAACCCAATGAATACACAACCCTTTCCATAAAATTCAGGTCATATTTTTATTTACAAATTATGAAAACGTGTAGACAATAATTACTCATTACAGTCTTTGCCGAGGAAATTTCCGGCGAAGAGGTCATCAATAACTCCTGCCCTAGCTCCAACAGCGATGTTCATGTTATCGGCCTCCGCACCAAGTCTGTACAAGTAGTCTTTGCCCTCAGAGTCCTTGGATTCCCATGAAGACTGTTGGGAGAGCTTCTTTTGCGGTTTGCTGGCGGCACTTGAATTGGGATTGTCATTCCCTTCAGTTGTGGTGCAGCAAATGGTGAGGAAATTGGAGCGCTTGCCAGGGGAGAATTGGGAATTGAAGTTGAAGGGGGAATTGATGGATGAAGGAGAAAAGTGGAAGCAGAGAGCAGCCATGAATGCGAGCAATTTGGTGGGTAGGGGAAATTTGAGGGCAAGAAATTTGTGGCCTTTCAAAGTTGGATACTTTGTTGGATGTCATCTTAGTTCAGTTCTGTCCGTTAACTCCGCAACGGATCCTCCACTTCACCATTTTTGTTCACCCTCCTTTTTAATTCGGAAAATTGCAGTTAAATACCCTTCCAAAAATACTGAGACTATGATACCCTATACTATAATACTCTCATTTCGATACCTCCCAATGTTTTTGACTTTCTTGCAAAATTAATAAGTACGAATAGACTATTATGCCCCTACAGCAAACAAAGAGTGGAATTAATGGGGAAGGACAGCAGGGAGAATTCAACTTTATGTCACTTCCACCTTGCCTCGGTTTTGAAACCGCCGAAAAATTTAATTTTGATGCCCACGTCTCCCACCACCGGCATTTGATAATGGCCAAAATTATCCATTATTTCCAATCCATTTCCGTGTCTGAGACGGACATTTTGATCGAAACCCCATCTTATTTCAATAAGAAAGCAGTTGAATTCGACAGATTGATGCAAGTTTGTAAAAATATTAAGCTGGTAATGAAAGACACAAAACATGCAATTTTAATTGCATTTGTGTTAGAAAAATCCAAAAAAATAAAAAAAGGAAAAAGAAAAGAAAAAGGAATGAAAAGATTGGCAAAAGAATAAGATAGCCCACAAAAATCAAAAAGATGGGAAAAAGAATGAAAATCCCACAATCTGAAATTTTGGTTAAGTGTTGAAGATCAATTCGGTCTATAAGCAATTCGACCTAAATCGAATTCAGTAGACCGAATTGCTGAAAGAAAGAAGAAAGGAGAAGTGTTGAGGAAGAGAAGAGCAACCAATTCAGTCTATGGCAATTCGGTCTAAACCGAATTGACCCCTAGACCGAATTGCACCATGGAAAAAAAGAAGACTTTGAGCAAAACAGAAAGAAAGAGTTCGATCTATGCAATTCGGTCTAGGCCGAATTGATTGCATAGATCGAATTGCCTTAAAGCAAAGAAACTAAGCAGGAACCATCTTCAATTCGACAGGGCCAATTCGGTCTACCCATAGACCGAATTGATGGATGACTACCACATTCCAGCTCAAGATCAAGAAGGAAGACCTCATACAATTCGGATTGCATCAATTCGATCTAAACCGAATTGCATGAGGAGACCGAATTACATTCAAAGTACAGCTGAGCACGTGAGAAATGCATGATGGGCCTAGGGTTTCAAAAGGAAGTATAAAAGCTGACCTTCCTCAACAAAAATCATATACACAGACACACTTGGACAGTTTGCTGGGAGACAAAAAGAAGGAGCAGAAGGTTCTTCACCCCTTAAGGGTTAGGTAGGTAGTGTAGTTTAGTTAGTTTATTTTCATGTTTGTAATGTAGTTTTATTGCTTTTGAGCTTAGTTTTTGTCTCGTAGAAGCTGGTTACCACCCTTAGTGTAGCCATTTCCATAAACTTTAAATGCTTTGTAGTTAGAATGAACCCTACCTTCAAGCCAATGAATGGTTAAGGGTTATTTACTGCTTTCAAGTGTCAATACAAGAAAGAATCCAGAAATGGGTTTTCATTTCAAGTGGTTGGCATTTACTTCATGCTTTCTTTAGCAATAATGGTAGAAATGTTTGTTTGTTTCAACTAGGTTGCATTTATTATGTCCTAGTTGACTTACATTCTCAATAAATGTATGCGAGTGGGTTTTTGGCATGACTTACACCTTAGAGATTCAAATAAGTGCTCTTAGGTTTTAGACAATCTTAGGCTTGTTAGAGTTATTTTCCTGCTTTTTCAGTTACTGTTTTAGTCTTTCTTTGCTCTCGTTGGCTTATTGGTGCCGTAGATAATGTAGGTGTTCTTATTTTGAGCATGTATTCTTATTTGCTCAGTAGATGTTTAAGTTCTTGACCTTTGATTGCTTGTTTGTAGTTTTGAGGTTTGATTCATGCCAATGCCTGTTAGCCACATAACCTAGTCTATTTCTCCTTAAAACACTCATTAGTGTGGCTGTGAAGTGACATTGATGTGAAATGAAGGATTTGGTAAATCTTACCCATCATAAACCACACAATGTAAACCAAACCCACACTTATGAGAGAAAGACATGCAATTCGATCTGAGGTAATTCGGTCTAGGCCGAATTACTCATGAAAATGGAATTGCATGGCAAAAATATTTGTTAAATGCATTACTTGAAAATATGTATGCAATTCAATCTAGGTAATTCGGTCTATACCGAATTGCCCATGAGACCGAATTGCATTGCAAAAATTGTTGTCTCCATGTGGTTCTTTAAGCAATTCGGTCTAGGTAATTCGGTTTAGGTCGAATTACTCATCTAGACCGAATTGGCCTTGGAAACCACATTGTATGCATTTCATCCCCTCATGCCTTAGTTTATTTTATTTGTTCTACCAATTCGAATTGTCAATTCGGTCTAAACCAAATTGACTTAGCAATTCGAATTACCCTCATTTTCGAGTAATTGCCTTAGCCAAATTTGAGTGAACGAATGACTTCATTAATTCGAATTGTCTAATTCGGTTTAGACCAAATTGCTTGACAATTCGAGTTAGAGGATGCTTCATGACTTCACAAGGATTAATTGGGTATGGTGTTACTTTACACTTCATGCATTCTCAGTTCGGTCTCTTTTGCACTTTGCTCAATAGACCGAATTGTTTTCTTCCTTCTAATTTTAAAACTCCAAAAATATTTTAATTCAAGAGTTGTGTAAGTTGCATGGATGTATTGGGCCAAGGCCCATTACATCTAGTTTTTTCCATTACACATCTCAACCCATTAATGTTTATTTATTGTGTGATTAACACTCACACAATACCAAAAACATTTTCTTAATCTTGTTGGTTTCCCCTTTCATTGTGTGTATGAATGGGTAATAAGAAATATTACAGATCAATATTGGCGAAAAGGTCCCTTCACCGGGATAACGATTAGCTCGTCTTCTGTGTATTAATTATTACTCGTTATTTTGCATGGTCTGATTAGTGGTTGGTGGAAGCTACGGCGAAAAGGTCCCTTCACGGGGATAACGATTAGTCACTCATCCAACTCCTAATCAGATACAGTTTTCTTCTCTTTATCTTAATTTCAAACCTGAATCTAGCATTGTAGTAATAATAGATGATATATGCCAATGTGATCTAATAATTATTACAATAATAGAAAATGTGGGTTTTTCATCCAATTTCACAGACAGTGAAGTCTAAGGTGACGGCGGCAACTGTCATTAAAGGCATGCTATTGTCTAAAAAAATCATTTCCATCTGGAATACTTGGGACCCGGATAGCAGATGTTTGCCGTCCGAATAACCCCAATTATTTCTGGCAATTCTTTTTAGCCAAATTCTTCCTATCTCTGGCTAATTCATCTTTGTGTATCAAATTCTGTCTAACCCCACCATATATTTTGGGGTAATTTATTTTACTTCTCATATACATGTATGCATGATATTATTATGTAGATATTGTGGTCCTTGATATTTTGGAGATCCTTCTCCTTGGACATAGAAGTCTCGATTTAAATCAGATGTTGCACAATAAATTTCCAACAAAAATTCCTTTATAAAATCCGGATCTGAGTAAGGGATACATTCAACAGTTATGACTAATTCATCTTCTACTGGGGGTTGATTTTAAGAACTTAGAAGCAGAGTCAGCGATTAGGTCTCACCTAGACTGAAAGGATCTGTGTTTTAATTGAGAGTTTAGTACCTGTTTAGGGAATGATTTTAAATTATCTATTTACTTCTCAAAATTGCTGTGTGTTGGAAACCTTGTATTAAGTATTGCATCGAATCAGTGTCCACTTGGATTCTGATAAGATGTGATAACTAATATTAGAGGAACAACATATAGGCCTTGGTTAATTTCTAAGGTAAGGTTGAGTATTCTTTCAACTACTATCTTCTCTCACCAAAGCCTAAAATTGAGTCTTGAGTGAGTACATTCGGAATAAAACCTTCATAGGTCTGTTCCACTCGTGTTTGTATCTCATAACTAACCGAATGTTATAAGCCCTGTGGCTTACTGATATTTGGGAAGTTCTAAATCTGCATCTGGTCACCAAGACCAGGGGCTCTTTTATGCTAACGGATTGTGATGATCTTTTAAGACTTCCGAGCGATAGGTTTTTAAATGCTTTCTTTACTGCTTTCTTTACCGCTTTCTTTAAAATGCTTTCATAGAGGTCACTCGGAAGCAGAGATGTATCTGCCGGTTATAAGGTTTAAGAGTTATGGATTAGTTCGGGGTTAGATTTGGACTTTGGGTGTGACAAGGGGGACGATAGGAGTACTTGGCATATCAGCTAAGGACATGTTAGGTGTTGCTTGTCCACCACATATGAATAACACACTCTTGCAAGGCATTGCAAAGGGGAGTTATTAATCTGTGGTATCTTAGAAGTTGAGGTCTTAAGAGCATGTAAATTCTCACTGTAAGTACCTGTCTGTTAAAGGGAACACAGTGCAGAAAGCATGAGAGTTAGCTAACTGACGAGTTATCCCAAACAAAGATCTGTGTATTAAAATGGAAGTTTAATTGAGTTTCATCTGAATCTTGTCCAATCTTTATTATTTTCTCCCTGTCCCTTCTGTCACATTTTAATTCGCTTTCGTAGACTAATCTTATTCGCCTTCCTAGTATAAAGTGTATCGCTTTCTTAGAATAAATTTAATCGCTTTCTAGATATAATTTATCATGCTTTGTAGAATAATTTTACTGCTTTCATGATCTAATTTAAATTATTGTCAAGTAGTTGTTAGAAACCATTGCAAAACTTGAATCGAGTAACCGAGTGGAAAATCTTAGTAAACGACGTGGGCCCTGCTTCTATCGCACATCCTCCAGAGAACGATCCGGTCTTACTATAAATTACTGCAACTTTTGACACCGTGCGCTTTCGGGAGCACAGTTTCTTAACACGAGCAATAAAAACGTGACAACCTATAATATATCCCTAATCCCAACTCCACCTTCATAAATTGGTTTCACTAAATAAAATTGAAAACCAGGATTATGATTTTTCAGAAAATACTCATACAGTGGGAGTGTGTTTCAGGGCAAGGATCTTTATGACATGAAACTAGGATAAGTTTCATGATGCCAAATGTTGGGGACCTTTAGTGTGACAGACTAAAGGTCAAGATTGAACTATCTATCCCGGCTGCACCGTGAAAGTTGTCAAAAGTTTCATGTCAGGGAGAACTACAGCGCCGTTTGAAATCAGAATACCCCACATGAGTAATAAAAAGTGAAATATATCCTTAAACTCATTCACCACGAATCATAACTCTTTTCCTTTAATAAATTTAATTTGGGATATTTTAGAAAAGCTCGTGTTAGTAGAGCTAAGGTTCAAAAGTTTCATGGCGCCGTTGCCGGGGAGGTTGCAGCGTCGTTTACTGAGAGAACTACACTCCTGATTTACTCATAGATAGTTTTTGTATATATTTTTTTTTGAATCATTACAAACCTGGGGGTTGTGCAGGTGCTGTCAAGTCTTGATACAAACTGCTTATGCAAAGGAGAAAGGCCACATTGCCTGAGCTACCGTTCGATCTAGAAATAGAAAGGACCGCTCGCCAACTGAGGGCGCAAGCCAGACGAAGGAAAGAGCAGGAAGCCCGGACTCGTACCTCACCCGAAACCACAAGCAGTGAAATATCTGACATGGCAGAAAACCAAGACATTCCCCCGATCTTGCCATTAGACCAACCACCCAATAATCCTGGTAATGGAGCTGATGGGGGTATGGTAGAACACCCGAACCGTGCAAACGAGATTTAAGATCTACCTAATCCAAATCAGCAACAATATCAGCAGTTCCACCAACAACCACCACCCCCCTAACCAATATAACCAACAAAACCAAAATATGCCAAACCAACAATACCAGAATCAAGCCTTCAATCAGGATCAATTCCAAAACAACCCTCATGATCCCGAAAATATTTTTCAGCAGAATCCCAACTATCACCAGCAGTACCAAAACCAAGCAGAGCAAGGAAATCAACAGCAGCAAGCAGCAGCTGATTTTATGCAGCCCATCGTGGAGCCCTATTTGGATAGGCCTGGGAGAGCACAATTTCCTGCACGCAATTTTGAGCTCAAACCGGCACTCATCAACTTGGTGCAGAAAAATCAATTTTGCGGTGCAAATCATGAGGAACCCCATGATCATCTCCAAACCTTCCTGGAGCTCTGTGACACCATAAAAAATCAGGGAGTATCACCTGATGCTATAAGACTAATGTTGTTTCCCTTCTCTTTGTTTAGTGGTGCCAGGGATTGGTATAAATCATTGCCCATAAATCAGAGGAGTACCTGGGCAGATTTGGTGAGGATTTTTCTGTTGAAGTATTTCCCTGAATCTAAGATAGACGAAGGACGAGAGAAAATTGGAGAGTTCAAGATGAAGCCGGACGAGTCATTGTATGACGCAAAGGAAAGATTCGCCAGCCTTTTGAGGCGATGCCCCCAACACGGATATCAACCGTGGGAGCAACTGAGGAAATTCTATGGAGGACTCACCCATCCATGGAGAATGATGTTGGACGCTGCAGGCGGAAGACATTTACTCCATTTGCCTATGGATCAAGCCTGGGAAAAGATTGAGACAATGTCTGTCAACAGATCTGTGTTGAACAACAATGACAAGAAGGCGGACCCTCCTAGAAAAGTTTTTGCTGTAAGTGAAGGAAAAACAGATTTCGAAAAATTGCAGGAACAGGTAGCTGCGATACAGCTAGGACAAGAGAAAGGAAAGGGAGCAGGTACTTCTCAGGCAGGAGCCTCATCTGGCCAAGCGCAAGCACAGCAATCGGAAGCAATTTGTGGGCTATGTCAGGGACCACATCCAACTGACACATGCCAACAACTAGCTACCGAAAGCTGTAATTATGCAGGGAACTACCAGAACCGCCACCCCAACCTCTCCTATTCCAACAACAATGCACTCAATGCGCATTTGTTGACACAGCCAAACCAGCCAAACCAGTTTGCAATCCAGAACCTTCAGCAAAACTTCAGACCTCAGAATCAAGGATTCGTCCAGCAGAGAGTTCAGAACTTCCAGAACCAGAACCAGAACTTTCAACCCCATATCCAACAGAGGCCCAACCAAAACCAAGGCCAAAATTTCCAAAACTTCCAATCCCAACCTGATCATAATCAGCAATACAACCAAAAGCCACCATCTCGCCTGGAGAATTTGATGACCGAGTTTATTTCCAATCAAAAGGAAATAAACCAGCAGTTTCAGTCATCAATCAAAAATGTGGAGACGCAGGTCACCCAGTTGGCTAAGGAATTGCAGAACAGGGGGTAAGGAACACTGCCGAGTAGCACTGAAGCCAACCCGCAATGCAAGTCAATCACATTGCGGGGAGGCAAGACTCTAAAAGGAAATGTTGGATCTGCAAAGAAGAAAGCCATGAAAGTAAAGGTTTCATTGGAGGTGGAAAAGGAAAAGGAAAAGATTGAAGGAGATGAAAGTGTTGAGCTGGTACAGGATAAATCAGATACAGCTAACTCGCAGGCTGAAGCTGCAAATGAAGCTGAAGAGGGTATGGGTGAAGGTATAACTTCCTTCTCTTTACCACCAAAAATAGATAATAATAAGGTGCCGTATCCTGCACGTCTTAAAAATAAGGAACATGACCTTAAATTCAAGAAATTTCTAGAACGGTTAAAGTCTGTAGAGATAACCATTCCTCTCGTGGAAATGATTTCAGAAATGCCCACCTATGCTAAGTTCTTGAAAGAATTGATTTCAGGGAAAAGGCAGGTAGAGCAGGAGGAGGTGATCATACTCAACAGCACATGCAGTGCCATAGTTCAAAGGAAGCTACCCGAAAAGAAAGAGGACCCTGGTTGTTGCACGCTTCCAGTACAGATTGGGAAGGCCAAAGTGAGCATGGGGCTATGTGATCTAGGATCCAGCATCAACGTGATGCCTCTAGCCATGGCAATTCGCCTAAGGCTCGGGGAGATTGAACCAGTCAAGATGAAACTGCAACTGGCAGACAGATCAATCACCAAGCCCGTAGGAATCCTCAAGGATGTGGTGGTCAAAACCGGCCAAGTTCTTTTCCCGGTAGACTTCATCATCCTTGACATCGAAGAGGACTCTGAAATGCCGCTTATCCTGGGACGCCCGTTCTTGGCCACCGGCGGTGCACTGATTGACACCACATCTGGAAGAGTCACATTGAGGGTGGACAATCGGGAAATCTCCTTTGACATGGAAGAGTTGCAGAAATTCCTGAATGAGGGGTTCCATGTTTGATGTAATAGAAAGTAGGTGTGAGGATGAGAGCATAGACTCTGTGGCTGTGATGACGGACAAAATTTCAAAACAGGTACTAACGCCTGGAGGTGCTGAACAAGAAAGAAGCTGCAACGCTGTCCACTTCGAAGACCCTATCACTGGGGATCTTGAAGAGTTTGACGGTGTTGAATTCACTCAGGAGGAGGAAGAGAGCACCACGGAAGAGGAAGTGGACCCTGTACTGACACAGGGTCCCGAAGGTAAATCTGATCTCTCACCCCCAACCAATTCTCGCAAATTACTACCTTCCGTTGAATGTCCGCCAGAGCTTGAACTTAAAATACTGCCGGATCATCTCAAGTACGTCTTTCTCGCTGAACATAAAAGATTACCAGTAATTGTGTCAGCCAAGCTGACACAAGAACAAGAGGAAGCTCTGGTAGACATTCTTAAGAAATATGTACATGCAATTGGATGGACCATTTCTGATATAAAAGGAATAAGCCCCTCTGTTTGCATGCACAGAATTTTAATGGAAGAGGAGTACAAGCCCTCAAGGCAACCACAAAGGCGTCTGAACCCCCATATGCAAGAAGTGGTAAGGAAAGAAGTTATCAAGCTCTTAGATGCTGGTATCATCTATCCTATATCTGACAGCAAATGGGTTAGCCCAGTGCAGGTAGTACCCAAGCGTGGGGGGATGTGCATAACGACTAACGAGCAAGGAGAAGAAGTGGCGACACGGCCAGTAACCGGTTGGAGAGTCTGCATCGACTACCGGAAGCTTAACACCGCTACGCGGAAAGATCATTTTCCCTTGCCATTCATTGATCAGATGCTGGAGAGGTTGGCCGGGAGGGAGTACTATTGCTTTTTGGATGGGTACTCTGGTTACAATCAGATTGTAATAGCTAGTGAAGATCATGATAAGACCACTTTCACGTGCCCATATGGAACTTTTGCGTACAGGCGCATGCCTTTTGGACTTTGCAATGCGCCTGCCACTTTTCAGCGATGCATGATGTCTATTTTCTCAGAATTTATCGAAAAATGCATTGAAGTCTTCATGGATGACTTTTCTGTGTATGGAGATACTTTTGATGAATGTTTGACAAATCTTGCGAAAATTTTGAAAAGATGCGAGGACACTAACCTAGCTTTGAACTGGGAAAAGTGCCATTTTATGGTCACCGAAGGAATAGTGTTGGGTCACCGCATCTCGCGCGCAGGCATCGAAGTCGACAGGGCCAAGGTCTCAGTCATATCCAACCTTCCATTACCAAACTCAATAAAAGCAGTTAGGAGTTTCTTAGGGCATGCCGGTTTTTACCGGAGATTCATTAAAGATTTTTCTAAAATTGCCAAGCCGCTCACTAATTTGCTTTGTAAAGAAAATGCTTTCGTAATAAGTGAAGCGTGTGTTCAAGCCTTTGACACGCTCAAGAAGATGTTGATTTCTGCTCCAATAGTGCAACCACCCGATTGGTCAATGCCTTTCGAGGTCATGTGTGATGCAAGTGATCTCGCCGTGGGTGCAGTTCTTGGGCAACATAAAGAAGGAAGGCATTGCGTAATTCATTATGCCAGCCATGCCCTGACTGAAGCCCAAGACAATTACACTACCACGGAGAAAGAGATGTATGTTGTGGTTTTCGCATTTGATAAATTCAGGCAATACCTCATTGGTACGAAAACCATAGTATACACCGATCACTCTGCACTGAGATACTTGTTTAGAAAACAAGACGCCAAACCTCGATTAATCAGGTGAGTACTTTTGTTGCAAGAATTCGATATCATAATAAAAGACAGAAAAGGCAAAGACAATGGTGCTGCTGACCATTTGTCTCGGATAGATAATAATAAAAATGAGATAGCCGTAAATGAAAATTTTCTGGATGAGCAACTGTTTGCCTTGCATCTTCACGATCAAGCTTGTCCATGGTTTTTTGACATTGCTAATTTTCTAGCATGTGGAATAACTCCACCATTTCAGAGTAAAAAGCATAAAGCAAGGTTCAACCGAGAGGTAGTTAACTACTTCTGGGAAGATCCTTATCTCTTTAAGCATTGTGCAGATTCAATTATTAGACGTTGTGTAACTGAGCACGAGGCTTATCAAATCGCTAAAAAATTTCATGGATCGGAATATGGAGTCACCATGGCCCCACTCGAACAGCTCACAAGGTGCTCGAGTGTGGTTTCTATTGGCCTACCATTTACGAAGATTGCAAGGCGTTTGTTAAAGCTTGCGACAGATGCCAAAGACTAGGGAATATCTCCAAGAGGGATGAAATGCCGCAAAAAGGAATTCTCATCCTTGAGATTTTCGATGTATGGGGTATTGACTTCATGGGACCATTTCCGACGTCTGATGGGAATCACTACATCTTGGTAGCTGTCGATTACGTGTCCAAGTGGGTCGAGGCGGTTGCGCTGCCAACCAACGATGGTCACCAAGTCATCAAATTTTTGAAAAACAACATTTTCAATAGATTTGGTGTACCTAGGGTAATCATATCTGATGGAGGAACCCATTTTGTCAACAAAGTTTTTGCAAACCTCATGAGCAAAAATGGGATTCTCCACAAGATCGGCACGCCTTATCATCCCCAAACTAGTGGCCAAGTCGAGGTATCCAACTGCGAAATCAAACACATACTCGAAGCCACTGTGGGGATAACCCGCAAAGACTGGTCACGTAGACTCAATGATGCTCTATGGGCATACCGCATTGCATTCAAGACTCCCATTGGGATGTCCCCATACAGGCTTATCTTTGGAAAAGCTTGTCATTTGCCCGTAGAACTGGAGCACAAGGCTTACTGGGCCGTAAAAACGATTAATTTTGACCCACGAGTGGCTCAGAGTAAACGCAAGTTGGACCTCAATGAAATTGAGGAAATACGTGCGTAAGCTTATGAAAGCTCGAGGATTTACAAAGAGCGGACCCAGAAGTTACACGATCGTCGCATAAAGTCTAAACACTTCTATATTGGCCAAAATGTCTTGTTATTTAATTCTAGGTTAAATCTGTTCCCCGGAAAGCTTAAATCCAGATGGGAAGGGCCATACGAAGTGATGCACGTGTTTGAAAGTGGAGCTGTCAGGATTCGAACTGACAAAGGAGAGCTGGTGGTAAATGGACACAGGTTGAAGGAGTATCTAGGGCAGTTCGACCCCGGAAAGGAAGTTCAAATGACATCGGAACCGGCCTATACTTAACAAAAATCTATATCTATACACTTTTATAATTATTTATTATGTATTTATTTATCTCGGATGATGAAGTATCCAAAAATCAACTAAACATTTAGAGTACTAAGACTCTAAATGTGAGGATGTTGATATTTGGAGAAAATCTAATAATTTTTCTTATGTTTGCCTTGCAGGAATTCATGGAACCAAGAAAAAGAAGGATAAAGCTACGAAAACCAAGTTCCCGGTTGGATTAATACCAAATTTAATGGAAAGTAATTTCGGAATTTAGAGAAATTTAAAATCCGGAATAACTCCATAAAACGAGGGTGTTAATCCAACCTAATTTATGCAAGCAATTTATCATAGAGTAATAATTTTGTTTTAATGTGTGCTTTCAGTGTGTAAATTTTAAGAAAGTCCATAAATTCAGAAAATTTGAAATTTGAAAAATTTCAGAATTTCTCTAAGTGTTGAATGCGATCTATTTTTGTATCTCAAACCAATTCGGTCTACATCGAATTGTTTGAGACAGATCGCATTGGAGGTATGACTTGGAAATTTTCTTTTAGTCAATTCGATCTCCAAGCAAATTCGGGTTAGACCGAATTGGCCTAAGAGACCGAATTGGCTTCCCCAAGACACATCCTCCATCCTTGTGTAATTTTGGCCAAGTAGTAATTCGATCTATAGCAATTCGGTCTAGACCGAATTGATTTTGAATAGATCGAATTGATCTACAAAAGGCATGTGTGATGCCTTAGTTTTATTTATGCAAGTGAGAAATTCGATCTGTAAGGCAATTCGGTCCAATTCGGTCTAGACCGAATTGCCTCACAAAAGCATCCCCCATAATTTTTCTAAGTAACCAGATTCGATCATCTGGCTGTAATTCGGTCTCTGAATCAATTCGGTCTAAGACCGAATTGACTTCAAAAAGATCACGTTGCAGCAGAGTGTGTTTGCTTCCCTTTCCAATTCGGTCTCTATGCCAATTCGGTCTAGACCGAATTGGCCTAAGAGACCGAATCTCTCACAAACACCTGAGACCACATCAATTCGGTCTAGACCGAATTGATGGTTCGGTCTCCAGTAGACCGAATCACCCAAAACCCCTACCCCTTTATATTCCTCCTTCCCCCTCTTTTCCCTCACTTTCACTCTCCAACACTTCGATATTTCCCCGAAACCCCTCTCGCGAACTCCGTCTTCCTCGCGAAACCAGGGCTCGAGTAGAAGCTTTTACTTGATCAACTCCGTCCAAAACGTTTGAAAATGGCTTCTTCTTCATCTAATCCTACCGGGAGTGTCGGGTGAGTTTCCTGTTTTCGATTTCGCACCCTGTTTCGCGATTCAAAATGTTGTTTCTTCCATGTTTTTGCGAAATCGGTAATGGGGAAGGAAATGAAGCATGTTTTCGAGTGGGAGATGGTCGGAATATAGTGGGCATGATTGGGAAGAGGGTAGAACGCAATAGGCAGAACCTAGGGTTTCTGTGCTTTTGATCGTAACTGCCATTGTTGTGATTTTTGAGTTTTCTGTGGTGTTGGGGATGTTTTATTTCGAAAATGGGAGTTGCAAAACCCTCAAAAATCTTGTTTTTGCTCATTATGTGATTTTTTGTTCTGTTCGTGTTGTCTGCGTACATTATTTGGTTTACTGTGTTTGTTGTTTAAAATCTGTGAAAATGGGAAACACAGTGGTTTGTTTTCCCTTACAACCACTGTGTTATTTTACTGGTGTATTTGATAATGTTGATTAGATATGCATGTTGATGACACTGCCATGTCTATGTTTTTGGAGCATGAGTTTTTGGCAAAATTTTTGCATGATCATGGTGTGAATGGGTTGGGTTGTCTGTATTTGTTTGCATTTATGCATGTACTGTGTATTGTGTATTTTGTCAATAAATGCTTTTGTCGGGTACCTGTTAACCACAAATTGCAAACTCAACTCGAAAGTTGATAACTCAACTCGAAAGTTGATGTTTGCACACACGGGAAACATGGTATTATAGACGAAACCGTGCCAAAATTTTTCCAACACTTTTGGCATGACATTTATGTCTAAAAAGACAAAAAAATGGTAGAATGTTCTTTTCTTTTAAAAGTGTTTTGACCTGTGCATATTTTATTTTGGGCTAAATGGGAAGTATTCAAATGGAACATCTTGTTTCATTCTTTAACACCCATTTCCCGAAACAAATCCAAATGGAGGACCACTCACACTCCCAATTTTACTAAATAAACAAGTCAACACTTCTCATAAAAATCCAAAAATGCTCTTTTTGTGCTTGTGCATATTTATTTTATTTTTATTCTCCATGATCCATTACTACATACTAGTGATTGCATAATTTGTCATGTGCATTTATTCATCATCATTAATCATCCTGCTACCCTTTTTCACTTGATTTAAATCACTTCTTAAGTGATAAAAATCCAAATCTCTTTCGTAGGCTTGATAGCCTATGAAATTTTACTTTTTGGTCCTTTGACCACTCCGAAACCATTTTAGACTATTTATAGTCTAAGAAAAATTGTTGTAGGGACCTCAAATCCTTACTTTCTCGCTCTATCTTTATTCTGTTGCATAAGGGTTGGATGTAAAAATTCAACTCTATGTCTTTTTGTTTAATAAATTCAAGTAAAAAAACTAATTAACTCACATTTAGAGCTTAGCTCAAAATGTGAGGATGTTGATTTTCCAACTTGAATATGTTTATCAAAAAAATTTGCTAAAAATAGTTCCAACTCTCTCATTCAGCGACCTATGCTTAGAACTAGCTGAAGGAGTGAGACTACTGGTTTCAGACTTGTTTACTACTCCATGTCTTTCCAGAGGCATCATTCCTGCAGACCCAAATCAAGAGCAAGAAGGAAGGACTGAGCTGCTGGACCTTCCAGTGGAACTCTTGGGGGAGATCCTCTCTCGCATCGGAGAGGATGACACTAAAAAGGTGTTCGTTGTTCGGGAGGCATGCAAGAAACTCCGTGATGCGACAGACCTCCCTATCGTCTACAAAAGGTGCGAGCTGGAGACCACCATCGTGAAGATGTGGCAGCAGGGAGTCGAAGAGCAGAAAGAGGCACTCCTGCTGAAATGTGAGGAGGCTGGGAACTTCAACCTCCAGCTCATATCGGCGCTGCAAGCATTTGGAGCAGGCGACGAGGGTCAAGCCTGCGAACTACTGAAAGCAGGGATTGAGGACAACCATAAGGCCTCAATCTTTGCCAGGGGTTACATGCTGCTCAGTAAGGTGGACAATGAACAGGTCCAGCAGGGGGTAGCAATGATAAAAAGGATAGTGACTGATAAATCAGTCATGACATATGTGGGGACCAATGTCTTCGCATGGCTGGCTGATAGCCTAGAGACTCCCGACCTGTTTGGCACCCAGGGACCCAGAGTTTACTGCTCAAGAGTGCTGGAGGAGGGCGAAGCAGACGAGGGTGATTACTGTGTGCCCTGCAGCCTGACCAACTTCGTCCACTGGAGCAGGATCTTCTTTCAGGGTTAAAGGAGAAGGATGCTGAAGGTGGACTGAATCTGTAAAGATTCACTTTTGACTGGAGCTGGATTTAGGAGATCTTTTGATTGCTTTTTAATGCTAACTTTACTCAAGTGTATAGCATCTCCTGTAATCAATGTATTGGTGATTAAGGTCGTGTATTGTATAACGAACCTTGGAACTGCTGATTGTTATGGCCCGAAATGTATGGTCCAAAATGTATTTTGGAAGCCATTATTTACTGCTTTTCACAAGAGAATTTCGTCTTGAATTCTCAAAAATATTTTGAAAAAGATGTGTGACAGTCCAAGATGAATAAGTGACTGTCACGCCAAAAACAAAGCTGTGGCATGCTTGCATATGTTCACAGTGTCTTTTTACTGCTTTCAATTAAATAACCGGCATAAAACGAGCATAAATCTGTCACCTAAATTCTCATGTTGAATTTAGGCTAAGGATGAAATTTTCAAACTATTAAATTGGGATAAAATAATTAAAAATATGCATGATATAAATTTTTGAGGTTTTGAGCTATAAAAATCCAATGATATGATTACTTGGAAGAAAAGCAAAACTTTCTTGTTGAGAATTTGATTGAATAAATTGCAAGAATTTTTCAAAGGCTAGATTTAAGAATAAGGGTATGACATGATCAAACCATACCATGTGAGATCTGAGCCGAGTCATTTTTACTCATAAATTCTTTGTTGTGTGAAAATCAATTCGACTAAAGGACACTAGAACTTGCAATTGAGATCGATTCAAGACCATGCCATATTCCCGAAATCGAGCATATGATCGAGGCACTTAGAAAAACCCAAAATTTTTGGCCTTCTTTTGATTTCCAAACCCAAAAATATTTTCCCTTTAGGATTAACCAAGTTGAGCCTTTAAGCCTAATTTTTCTTTGAAACCACTATATTATTCCCAACCTTATAAAAAGACCAAGAAAATCAAACCCAAGTGTACACGAATCATTTCCATCAAGGCATCATAGTTTATGATCATCAAAAGTATCAATCGGTACTCTTAAACCGATCAAAAAAAAATGTGTGTGTTGAGATTCATTCAGCAAAAATAAATTGCAATTGACAAAGCAAATTAGACAAAGTCTAATGTCATGCAATAGAAAAGAAAAACAAAAGAAAGAAAGAAATTTTGATGATCATAGAATTCAAATAAAAATATGCCAAATTATGATGGAATGGATTCGTGTCACTTTTTAGCCTAATAATTCCCTTCCTTACCAAATGCTACAACCGTATGCCCCGTTATAACCTTAAATAAGACCTCGGGATCTCGATTTGAGGAAATGAGTAGGTGGCGAGTTGGTCTAATTGCAAGCTTATGGGAGAATTTAGTTGAATTTGATTACGAGCGTATTGTTTAAAAGCTAACTTTGAGAGTGAGTGAAATTTCCGACTCTACTATATGTGAGGCTCTGCTTTGATTGATTAATGTTCATGGCATGCCTAAATTCAAGAATTAAACCAATGAAAATTTTCTATACATATATTCAAGAAGAATTAACAATAATGATTGATTTGTATACCTATCCAAGTGAGAAATATCATTTCATTAAACACTGCAATCAAGAGAGTTTAATACTTGTAATTTTGATTGTATTATCCCAATATAACAAGAATGAAATTTCTGAAGCCACGCAAATGGATTGAATATGCAGAGTCCTTGCTCTTAGGAGCACTGACTCTGACTACTCGGGGACGATCAGTATTAAATGTGAGGATGTTGATAATGGCCAAAATTGTCCATTATTTCCAATCCATTTCCGTGTCTGAGACGGACATTTTGATCGAAACCCCATCTTATTTCAATAAGAAAGCAGTTGAATTCGACAGATTGATGCAAGTTTGTAAAAATATTAAGCTGGTAATAAAAGACACAAAACATGCAATTTTAATTGCATTTGTGTTGGAAAAATCCAAAAACATGAAAAAAGGAAAAAGAAAAGAAAAAGGAATGAAAAGATGGGCAAAAGAATAAGATAGCCCACAAAAATCAAAAAGATGGGAAAAAGAATGAAAATCCCACAATCTGAAATTTTGGTTAAGTGTTGAAGATCAATTCGGTCTATAAGCAATTTGTAACACCCCGGATTTGATAACCCAGGCCGGGATGTCACCGCCACACCTCCCTAGCAAGACACGGTTCCTCCGAGCTTGCTAAAGAGATGCAAGGCTATGGTTTTTCAGAATTTAAATCATTCAAACAGCCCATTGTAATATAATTTAAAAATAATAATATCAAAATTGCAGCGGAGAATAATATTTAAATACATGTATTGCAGCGGAATTTAAATATAGGGCCGACATGGCCAAACAGGGGTTAAACAGGCCCGTTCATGCAAGTCGCAACTAAATGTAGGAATTTAAAATAGAGTTTTTCCCCAAATGATCCCATGTATGCATATGATGATGCATAATCCTCATACTCTGAAAGAAAAAGGGGAAAAATGGTTTGGGTCAGCAAAACGTGCTGAGTAAGTTAACACCTAGCATGATCTAGGGGTTTCAAAGCCTTTAATTAAATTTAATAAAAACATACGCATACGAGACATGATTTAAATTTTAATTCATCTACTAATAATAATTTAATTACATAATTTAAAAGACAAGGAATTCCACACGTTCATAATTTAGCACACATGAAAAAAAGGGTTTAACACACGTTCATAATTTAACACACGTTCATAATTTAACACACATAATTTAAATAATTAAATTTTTCTCCCTAGCATGCATACAAAAATATTCCATTTACAAATTTTACCAATTTAAAGGAAATAATATTTAAATTGTGTATTTGACATGCCTTTAATCCACAATAACCATTTAGTCATGATATGAAATTTAAAGATACAATTTAAATGCATAATTTAAAGACATGCATAAATAAATAAATACTTTAAAAATATTAAATCTTTTATTTCCCCGTTACGTAACCATTTCTCAATGTTTTGTATAGCCGGTGATCCGGCGGCCGCAGCCGTTTCGTAAGTATCTCGTATAGCCGGTGATCCGGCGGCCAGCAGCCGTATCTGCCATACCCAGTAACACTCCGGAGCCTCGGGAAATCCATACGGACAAACCCGAGAGAGTAGGCAATGTATCTCCCGCCGATTGGCGTAATATCTCATCTAATTTCTCTCGTCCATTATAGGCCCGAAGAGAAAGGCTAGAGGGGCACCCTGCAGAGCACTCACCCTCCACCAAGTATCTCATGTATCGTTTAGATTTAACGTATCGGGGTTTTTCAAAAGTATAGATGTATCGTATTTCAAATCTTTGATCGTTCGTTTCGACATTTCAAAATCATTCGATTCAAAAGTATCTTGGCGTCACGGTTTGCGCCTTTTCAATTTAAAAATTCGATTTAAGTCCGAAAAATCTGAAACCTTCACAGTTTATGCAAAACACCCTAACGAACAACTTTCGTGTTTTAACTTTTTCGAAATAAGTTGAGGAAACATGTCAAAAATCGATTTTACTATGCAATCAGAAATCTGTCCGAACTCAGGTTTGACACAGTTCAAAATTTCGACTTTTTAACATATCAAATGGACTCCAAAAATTCTGAAATTTTATATGCACATACTAGACATGATTATCTACAACTTTTATTTAGATTGCAAAGCTCAAATCGGACTAGAAAATATAGAAACAAATTCACTAAGTTCGAACATGTTCATAGGCAGATTTCAACATGTTTTGTCAAAACAGTTTCTTTTCGATGCGATTTAAAATAGCAAACGTTAACGAAAATGTCTGAAATTTTTACACAACCTAGATTTATGTGTTAGGATTAAAAGTCTAGTTTTGAGTTTTTGGGTTTGAACTCTCGAAATAGGGGTTTTGGTCCAATTTCAAATCTATCACAGTTTCATGTTCGACTCTCAAGGCAGGTTCTTTCTCGGCCGTTTTCAGATATCAAACCTCAATGAAAAATTATGAAAATTTTACACGAACTAGATCTATGTCTTAGGAGCATTTTTCATGTTTTGAGTTTTTCCGTTTGAGCAGTTTTAAGGGTTCGAAAAATTCGCACACAATCGCTGCGCCGGGGGTTTTTCGTGTTGACAGATTTTAGAGTTACTAAATCTCTATGTTTGGTTACATTTTACGTCACCCAAAACCAAGTAAGCATTAACTTACAGTGGGGATGATGTCTAGGATGTTTTGGATTGATCGCGGCGCCCACGCTTGCTACGAATACGTCCCAATTACTCCGTCTCCTTTCCGTTGGCCCCGAAACGAAATCGAACGTAAAAATCTAGGGTTAGATCGGATTTTTGGATTTGTAAACTTAAACGAAAACCTATGGACAACTTACCACAATCTGGAACACTAGAAATATTGCTCTCCACGCCTTCCTCGTTGATTTTCGTCGCCGGAAAGTGGTCGGAAAGTCGTCGGATCGGTTTTGGATGAACAAGGGAGAAGTTTTTAGAGTTTGGGAGGAATGGGGGCTGCCACTTCGAAATTTAGGGTTCATTGTGAGTGTCCAATCCCCTCAAACCCGTCCATATACTCCTTCCCTCGACCGGGATTGAGTTTCCAAAGTCGGGGGTCGAAAATAAGGTAAGAAATCGTCGAAATCCGCAATACGATCGCCTCCTGCTATTTGGCGCGCTTTGGCGCGGTTTTTAGGGAAAAACCGCCCGGCCACCGCGCTAGCCCCGGCTGGGATGCGGTCCGTGCCGGGCCGTGCATTCCGTCGGGCCTTTTCGCCTCTCTTTCGGACTTCTGTCCTCCTACGTTTTCGGGCTCGATTTTTTGGGTCATTCTCGGATCATAAACTCTTATCTTAAATTTATCTCGACTCAAATGAATTTCATGTTTGAAATCTTAAGTCCGTCGGTCTCGGGTTCGTCGGCTTCCAATTCGTCGTCTTTTGACTCCCGTGCAATAACTTGTGTAATTAAATTTCTTCCGACTTCACGGGTTCTTGGAATTAGAATTATTTTCCTTCTTGAATTTAATTCCAATTATTTTGACTCGATTCATGCAATGTCTTCGGGCTTCCTTTCCCTCTTTTATTCCATTTTGAATTTTGAACCTATCGGCGTTTCTCTTCCGAGCAATAATTTATTGTGATAAATTATTTTCTTCTTCTCGGAGATATTTCGACATTGATCGGAATAAATTTTATTCCTTTGGACGTTGATAAAAATCTGGGTTATTACAGTCTACCCCCCTTAAGAATCAACTTCGTCCTCGAAGTTGTGTTTGGGCTTTTCTCGCGCTAAGAGTTAGGGTCCTTTTGTTTATTTTATTATTTTGCGATATTGTGTTATTGAATTATTGTTCGATTGTTGATTGTTTGTTGTTTGATTATTGTTTGACTGAACCCAGAATTGAAATTTCCGAGTTGCCTACGTACCCTGTGAAGGGATCAAGCCATGACGTAGTTCAAAACAATTTGAATTTGTTTATTTGGGATACAAAATATTCGGGTTGTTACATCCTCCCCCCCTTAAGATTACAGTTATGTCCCCATAACTGTTGTTGGATCGGTTTGACTCAGGGTTGGGTAACGTCGTATACAATCATTTCTCACTGAGCTAGAAAGTCCGCTTGGTCTACAACATTCCATCGTCCTACAGCTCTTCCTTGATCTCCTTGTTGAGGGTTTGCCAAATCTAGCCTTCTCTCAATCATCTCCGCACGAACATTGCATTCTCTAATCATGTGGTCTTCTCCACCACATCTATAACAAGTCCCGCGTCTTGGGCATTCGCGCACCAGATGGGCTTGGTGGCACTGCGGGCAACGTGGTACGGTTGTACGACGTATGCCATTTCTCCCATTATTGAAACCTTTATTCTTATTCTCCTTTGGCTCATTGATCCCAGCTTGCCATTGTTCTTCCTAAAATTGTCATTGTTATTGTTTCGATTCTTTGTCTCAAATTCTTGCGAGTCCTTGCTCGACTCCCCATTTCCTTTACGCTTCAGTTGCTGGATTCGAGCAATTGCTACAGCGCGATCACATATCGTCTGTAGGTTTGTGAATTGTCCTACTGCAAGTATCTCCCGGATACTAAGGTTCAGACCCATCTCGAATTTCTGAGCCTTGTCAGAATCGGTTGGTACTATCCTCGTAGCAAATCGTACTAGCTCCTTGAATTTGGTGTAGTACTCTTGCACTGTTTGTGCACCTTGCTTCAGGTTGATGAATTCCTCGTATTTCGCAGTCTTGGTGCTCAGTGGGTAGAATCTTTCTCTCAAGGCTTCCTTAAGTCCGTCCCAAGTGTAGGCTTCTTTATCTCCCTCTGAATTCGTTCGAAGGTTTTGCCACCACTCGTCGGCTTCACCTCCTAAGTAGTAGGTTGCCACGTATATCTTCTCCTCGTCAGGGCATTTGATAGCATCCAAAAGTTTATCAAAGGTACGGATCCACCCCTCTAGTTTGGCGGGATCCTCTTGCCCATCATAGTGTGGTGGGTTGTAGGGGTTTATCAATGCCAAGTAGTTGACTTGGGCTACTGGTGGGGGTACTGCTGCTTGTGCTCTATGCACCTCAGCATTTCCTAATGCCACAAGGACCTCCTCCATAGTCCTTAGACGTTCTTCCATGTTGTTGGGTATAGAAGGCGCTCGATCTCCTACGTTCGGAGGAACCTCATTGTTGTTAGGTGCGTTTGGGAGGTCAGTGTCAGTGTCGTTTGGGCTTACCTTCCTCAGTTTTCTTTTAGGTGCCATTTTCTGTAATTAAGCGCGCGAAGATGAGTTTCTAGGTGATCAAGATCTAGGACTAAGGCAAAGTTTAGTCTCAAGTTAGCGCTTCTAAGTCAAGACTCAAGGTCAAGTCGAACATTAGAGTGAGAAGGTTATGTATCACAAACGATTCACATAAAAAGGTTAGCACAATTATTTATGTATTCATATGCATATGTAATCCCCCCAATAAAAATTTAATGCATGCATTTATTTATCCATGAGTTTTAAAAATAAATTTATTCCATGGATAGATTAAAATAAGGATAAAAGGTTTGGGCCACTATATTGGGCCGAAAGAAATAAATTATTTGGGCTTTAAGTAAAAACAAGGTTATTGGGCCAACATAGTAATTAAATATTGGGCTAAAGATTTGGGCTAGGAAAAATAAATTTTGGGCTCAAAAGGTTTGGAATAATAAATTTGGGCTAAAAGTTAGGGCTTAGAAAAAATTTGGGCTCAAAATGTCAGTTTAAAAATATTAAAGGATTTTTAAATATAATACTAGTTTAAAAATAATAATACAAATTTTTAAAACAGTCCGGGCTCTGATACCACTTTGTAACACCCCGGATTTGATAACCCAGGCCGGGATGTCACCGCCACACCTCCCTAGCAAGACACGGTTCCTCCGAGCTTGCTAAAGAGATGCAAGGCTATGGTTTTTCAGAATTTAAATCATTCAAACAGCCCATTGTAATATAATTTAAAAATAATAATATCAAAATTGCAGCGGAGAATAATATTTAAATACATGTATTGCAGCGGAATTTAAATATAGGGCCGACATGGCCAAACACGGGTTAAACAGGCCCGTTCATGCAAGTCGCAACTAAATGTAGGAATTTAAAATAGAGTTTTTCCCCAAATGATCCCATGTATGCATATGATGATGCATAATCCTCATACTCTGAAAGAAAAAGGGGAAAAATGGTTTGGGTCAGCAAAACGTGCTGAGTAAGTTAACACCTAGCATGATCTAGGGGTTTCAAAGCCTTTAATTAAATTTAATAAAAACATACGCATACGAGACATGATTTAAATTTTAATTCATCTACTAATAATAATTTAATTACATAATTTAAAAGACAAGGAATTCCACACGTTCATAATTTAGCACACATGAAAAAAAGGGTTTAACACACGTTCATAATTTAACACACGTTCATAATTTAACACACATAATTTAAATAATTAAATTTTTCTCCCTGGCATGCATACAAAAATATTCCATTTACAAATTTTACCAATTTAAAGGAAATAATATTTAAATTGTGTATTTGGCATGCCTTTAATCCACAATAACCATTTAGTCATGATATGAAATTTAAAGACACAATTTAAATGCATAATTTAAAGACATGCATAAATAAATAAATACTTTAAAAATATTAAATCTTTTATTTCCCCGTTACGTAACCATTTCTCAATGTTTTGTATAGCCGGTGATCCGGCGGCCGCAGCCGTTTCGTAAGTATCTCGTATAGCCGGTGATCCGGCGGCCAGCAGCCGTATCTGCCATACCCAGTAACACTCCGGAGCCTCGGGAAATCCATACGGACAAACCCGAGAGAGTAGGCAATGTATCTCCCGCCGATTGGCGTAATATCTCATCTAATTTCTCTCGTCCATTATAGGCCCGAAGAGAAAGGCTAGAGGGGCACCCTGCAGAGCACTCACCCTCCACCAAGTATCTCATGTATCGTTTAGATTTAACTTATCGGGGTTTTTCAAAAGTATAGATGTATCGTATTTCAAATCTTTGATCGTTCGTTTCGACATTTCAAAATCATTCGATTCAAAAGTATCTTGGCGTCACGGTTTGCGCCTTTTCAATTTAAAAATTCGATTTAAGTCCGAAAAATCTGAAACCTTCACAGTTTATGCAAAACACCCTAACGAACAACTTTCGTGTTTTAACTTTTTCGAAATAAGTTGAGGAAACATGTCAAAAATCGATTTTACTATGCAATCAGAAATCTGTCCGAACTCAGGTTTGACACAGTTCAAAATTTCGACTTTTTAACATATCAAATGGACTCCAAAAATTCTGAAATTTTATATGCACATACTAGACATGATTATCTACAACTTTTATTTAGATTGCAAAGCTCAAATCGGACTAGAAAATATAGAAACAAATTCACTAAGTTCGAACATGTTCATAGGCAGATTTCAACATGTTTTGTCAAAACAGTTTCTTTTCGATGCGATTTAAAATAGCAAACGTTAACGAAAATGTCTGAAATTTTTACACAACCTAGATTTATGTGTTAGGATTAAAAGTCTAGTTTTGAGTTTTTGGGTTTGAACTCTCGAAATAGGGGTTTTGGTCCAATTTCAAATCTATCACAGTTTCATGTTCGACTCTCAAGGCAGGTTCTTTCTCGGCCGTTTTCAGATATCAAACCTCAATGAAAAATTATGAAAATTTTACACGAACTAGATCTATGTCTTAGGAGCATTTTTCATGTTTTGAGTTTTTCCGTTTGAGCAGTTTTAAGGGTTCGAAAAATTCGCACACAATCGCTGCGCCGGGGGTTTTTCGTGTTGACAGATTTTAGAGTTACTAAATCTCTATGTTTGGTTACATTTTACGTCACCCAAAACCAAGTAAGCATTAACTTACAGTGGGGATGATGTCTAGGATGTTTTGGATTGATCGCGGCGCCCACGCTTGCTACGAATACGTCCCAATTACTCCGTCTCCTTTCCGTTGGCCCCGAAACGAAATCGAACGTAAAAATCTAGGGTTAGATCGGATTTTTGGATTTGTAAACTTAAACGAAAACCTATGGACAACTTACCACAATCTGGAACACTAGAAATATTGCTCTCCACGCCTTCCTCGTTGATTTTCGTCGCCGGAAAGTGGTCGGAAAGTCGTCGGATCGGTTTTGGATGAACAAGGGAGAAGTTTTTAGAGTTTGGGAGGAATGGGGGCTGCCACTTCGAAATTTAGGGTTCATTGTGAGTGTCCAATCCCCTCAAACCCGTCCATATACTCCTTCCCTCGACCGGGATTGAGTTTCCAAAGTCGGGGGTCGAAAATAAGGTAAGAAATCGTCGAAATCCGCAATACGATCGCCTCCTGCTATTTGGCACGCCTTTGGCGCGGTTTTTAGGGAAAAACCGCCCGGCCACCGCGCCAGCCCCGGCTGGGCTGCGGTCCGTGCCGGGCCGTGCATTCCGTCGGGCCTTTTCGCCTCTCTTTCGGACTTCTGTCCTCCTACGTTTTCGGGCTCGATTTTTTGGGTCATTCTCGGATCATAAACTCTTATCTTAAATTTATCTCGACTCAAATGAATTTCATGTTTGAAATCTTAAGTCCGTCGGTCTCGGGTTCGTCGGCTTCCAATTCGTCGTCTTTTGACTCCCGTGCAATAACTTGTGTAATTAAATTTCTTCCGACTTCACGGGTTCTTGGAATTAGAATTATTTTCCTTCTTGAATTTAATTCCAATTATTTTGACTCAATTCATGGAATGTCTTCGGGCTTCCTTTCCCTCTTTTATTCCATTTTGAATTTTGAACCTATCGGCGTTTCTCTTCCGAGCAATAATTTATTGTGATAAATTATTTTCTTCTTCTCGGAGATATTTCGACATTGATCGGAATAAATTTTATTCCTTTGGACGTTGATAAAAATCTGGGGTATTACACAATTCGACCTAAATCGAATTGCTCAGTAGACCGAATTGCTGAAAGAAAGAAGAAAGGAGAAGTGTTGAGGAAGAGAAGAGCAACTAATTCGGTCTATGGCAATTCGGTCTAAACCGAATTGACCCCTAGACCGAATTGCACCATGGAAAGAAAGAGATCGATCTATGCAATTCGGTCTAGGCCGAATTGATTGCATAGATCGAATTGCCTTAAAGCAAAGAAACCAAGCAGGAACCATCTTCAATTCGACAGGGCCAATTCGGTCTACCCATAGACCGAATTGATGGATGACTACCACATTCCATCTCAAGATCAAGAAGGAAGACCTCATACAATTCGAATTGCATCAATTCGATCTAAACCGAATTGCATGAGGAGACCGAATTACATTCAAAGTACAGCTGAGCACGTGAGAAATGCATGATGGGCCTAGGGTTTCAAAAGGAAGTATAAAAGCTGACCTTCCTCAACAAAAAACATATACACAGACACACTTGGACAGTTTGCTGGGAGACAAAAAGAAGGAGCAGAAGGTTCTTCACCCCTTAAGGGTTAGGTAGGTAGTGTAGTTTAGTTAGTTTATTTTCATGTTTGTAATGTAGTTTTATTGCTTTTGAGCTTAGTTTTTGTCTCGTAGAAGCTGGTTACCACCCTTAGTGTAGCCATTTCCATAAACTTTAAATGCTTTGTAGTTAGAATGAACCCTACCTTCAAGCCAATGAATGGTTTAGGGTTATTTACTGCTTTCAAGTGTCAATACAAGAAAGAATCCAGAAATGGATTTTCATTTCAAGTGGTTGGCATTTACTTTATGCTTATTTAGCAATAATGGTATAATGTTTGTTTGTTTGAACTAGGTTGCATTTATTATGTCCTAGTTGACTTACATTCTCAATAAATGTATACGAGTGGGTTTTTGGCATGACTTACACCTTAGAGATTCAAATAAGTGCTCTTAGGTTTTAGACAATCTTAGGCTTGTTAGAGTTATTTTCCTGCTTTTCAGTTACTGTTTTAGTCTTTCTTTGCTCTCGTTGGCTTATTGGTGCCGT
The DNA here is from genome assembly GCA_030278955.1 of Hygrophila difformis. Classification (NCBI taxonomy): domain Eukaryota; kingdom Viridiplantae; phylum Streptophyta; class Magnoliopsida; order Lamiales; family Acanthaceae; genus Hygrophila; species Hygrophila difformis. Next base: position 17,644,656 of record JAOANR010000010.1, on the reverse strand, counting down.
AGATAATGTAGGTGTTCTTATTTTGAGCATGTGTTCTTATTTGCTTAGTAGATGTTTAAGTTCTTGACCTTTGATTGCTTGTTTGTAGTTTTGAGGTTTCATTCATGCCAATGCCTGTTAGCCACATAACCTAGTCTATTTCTCCTTAAAACACTCATTAGTGTGGTTGTGAAGTGACATTGATGTGAAATGAAGGATTTGGTAAATCTTACCCATCATAAACCGCACAATGTAAACCAAACCCACACTTATGAGAGAAAGACATGCAATTCGATCTGAGGTAATTCGGTCTAGGCCGAATTACTCATGAAAATGGAATTGCATGGCAAAAATATTTGTTAAATGCATTACTTGAAAATCTGTATGCAATTCGATCTAGGTAATTCGGTCTATACCGAATTGCCCATGAGACCGAATTGCATAGCAAAAATTGTTGTCTCCATGTGGTTCTTTAAGCAATCCGGTCTAGGTAATTCGGTTTAGGTCGAATTACTCATCTAGACCGAATTGGCCTTGGAAACCACATTGTATGCATTTCATCCCCGCATGCCTTAGTTTATTTTATTTGTTCTACCAATTCGAATTGTCAATTCGGTCTAAACCGAATTGACTTAGCAATTCGAATTACCCTCATTTTGGAGTAATTGCCTTAGCCAAATTTGAGTGAACGAATGACTTCATTAATTCGAATTGTCCAATTCGGTTTAGACCGAATTGCTTGACAATTCGAGTTAGAGGATGCTTCATGACTTCACAAGGATTAATTGGGTATGGTGTTACTTCACACTTCATGCATCCTCAGTTCGGTCTCTTTTGCACTTTGCCCAATAGACCGAATTATTTTCTTCCTTCTATTTTTAAAACTCCAAAAATATTTTAATTCAAGAGTTGTGTAAGTTGCATGGATGAATTGGGCCAAGGCCCATTACATCTAGTTTTATCCATTACACATCTCAACCCATTAATGTCTATTTATTGTGTGATTAACACTCACACAATACCAAAAAGCATTTTCTTAATCTTGTTGGTTTTCCCTTTCATTGTGTGTATGAATGGGTAATAAGAAATATTACAGATCAATGTTGGCGAAAAGGTCCCTTCACCGGGATAACGATTAGCTCGTCTTCTGTGTATTAATTATTACTCGTTATTTTGCATGGTCTGATTAGTGGTTGGTGGAAGCTACGGCGAAAAGGTCCCTTCACGGGGATAAAGATTAGTCACTCATCCAACTCCTAATCAGATACAGTTTTCTTCTCTTTATCTTAATTTCAAACCTGAATCTAGCATTGTAGTAATAATAGATGATATATGCCAATGTCATCTAATAATTATTACAATAATAGAAAATGTGGGTTTTTCATCCAATTTCACAGACAGTGAAGTCTAAGGTGACGGCGGCAACTGTCATTAAAGGCATGCTATTGTCTAAAAAAATCATTTCCATCTGGAATACTTGGGACCCGGATAGCAGATGTTTGCCGTCCGAATAACCCCAATTATTTCTGGCAATTCTTTTTAGCCAAATTCTTCCTATCTCTGGCTAATTCATCTTTGTGTATCAAATTCTGTCTAACCCCACCATATATTTTGGGGTAATTTATTTTACTTCTCATATACATGTATGCATGATATTATTATGTAGATATTGTGGTCCTTGATATTTTGGAGATCCTTCTCCTTGGACATAGAAGTCTCGATTTAAATCAGATGTTGCACAATAAATTTCCAACAAAAATTCCTTTATAAAATCCGGATCTGAGTAAGGGATACATTCAACAGTTATGACTAATTCATCTTCTACTGGGGGTTGATTTTGAGAACTTAGAAGCAGAGTCAGCGATTAGGTCTCACCTAGACTGAAAGGATCTGTGTTTTAATTGAGAGTTTAGTACCTGTTTAGGGAATGATTTTCAAATATCTATTTACTTCTCAAAATTGCTGTGTGTTGGAAACCTTGTATTAAGTATTGCATCGAATCAGTGTCCACTTGGATTCTGATAAGATGTGATAACTAATATTAGAGGAACAACATATAGGCCTTGGTTAATTTCTAAGGTAAGGTTGAGTATTCTTTCAACTACTATCTTCTCTCACCAAAGCCTAAAATTGAGTCTTGAGTGAGTACATTCGGAATAAAACCTTCATAGGTCTGTTCCACTCGTGTTTGTATCTCATAACTAACCGAATGTTATAAGCCCTGTGCGGCTTACTGATATTTGGGAAGTTCTAAATCTGCATCTGGTCACCAAGACCAGGGGCTCTTTTATGCTAACGGATTGTGACGATCTTTTAGGACTTCCGAGCGATAGGTTTTTAAATGCTTTCTTTACTACTTTCTTTATCGCTTTCTTTAAAATGCTTTCATAGAGGTCACTCGGAAGCAGAGATGTATCTGCCGGTTATAAGGTTTAAGAGTTATGGATTAGTTCGGGGTTAGATTTGGACTTTGGGTGTGACAAGGGGGACGATAGGAGTACTTGGCATATCAGCTAATGACATGTTAGGTGTTGCTTGTCCACCACATATGAATAACACACTCTTGCAAGGCATTGCAAAGGGGAGTTATTAATCTGTGGTATCTTAGAAGTTGAGGTCTTAAGAGCATGTAAATTCTCACTGTAAGTACCTGTCTGTTAAAGGGAACACAGTGCAGAAAGCATGAGAGTTAGCTAACTGACGAGTTATCCCAAACAAAGATCTGTGTATTAAAATGGAAGTTTAATTGAGTTTCATCTGAATCTTGTCCAATCTTTATTATTTTCTCCCTGTCCCTTCTGTCACATTTTAATTCGCTTTCGTAGACTAATCTTATTCGCCTTCCTAGTATAAAGTGTATCGCTTTCTTAGAATAAATTTAATCGCTTTCTAGATATAATTTATCATGCTTTGTAGAATAATTTTACTGCTTTCATGATCTAATTTAAATTATTGTCAAGTAGTTGTTAGAAACCATTGCAAAACTTGAATCGAGTAACCGAGTGGAAATCTTAGTAAACGACGTGGGCCCTGCTTCTATCGCACATCCTCCAGAGAACGATCCGGTCTTACTATAAATTACTACAACTTTTGACACCGTGCGCTTTCGGGAGCACAGTTTCTTAACACGAGCAATAAAAACGTGACAACCTATAATATATCCCTAATCCCAACTCCACCTTCATAAATTGGTTTCACTAAATAAAATTGAAAACCAGGATTATGATTTTTCAGAAAATACTCATACAGTGGGAGTGTGTCTCAGGGCAAGGATCTTTATGACATGAAACTAGGATAAGTTTCATGATGCCAAATGCTGGGGACCTTTAGTGTGACAGACTAAATGTCAAGATTGAACTATCTATCCCGGCTGCACCGTGAAAGTTGTCAAAAGTTTCATGCCGGGGAGAACTACAACGCCGTTTGAAATCAGAATACCCCACATGAGTAATAAAAAGTGAAATATATCCTTAAACCCCTTCACCACGAATCATAACTTTCCTTTAATAAATTTAATTTGGGATATTTTAGAAAAGCTCGTGTTAGTGGAGCTAAGGTTCAAAAGTTTCAGCGTTCATTACCGGAGGAGTTAAAGAGGCACAAGCATTCGTTTCATTTCGCCTAGAAGTTGGTGCATTTCATTTCGGCTTCCAGTGGAGAAAATCGAAGAGGAAGACGCGAAGAGGCTGAACAATCGAAGAGGAAGGAAGAGTTTTGAATACCCATCGATTTCGGTTCTTCAAAGGTACCAAATTTTAGGTCTTCATTCCGCAATAGGTGTTTACATGGTTTTATGGTTGAATGTATGTTTTGTGGCCTTGGAAGCTTGGACAGACTTTGAGAATGGGTTTTTTGATAGGTTTGAACCTGGGTTTTTGCTTTGAAAGTATAGAGCGGTTGCGGTCGGGCTTTTCTTAAAGGGTTTTGGGTTGCTTTGTTGGACTGTGATTTGGCATTTATTACTGGTAAAGAAAATGTTTGTGTTTGTTGTTTGTTGATTGATGCGGTTTGGGTAATTTACATGAAACATTTTGTGCGACACCACGGTTCACGTCACAATACACTTGTGTTTGTTGTAGTTTTTGAGATACCATGAAGATTCATGAGGTACACCACTGTTTTGGCATTGATTTTCTACAGTTTGGCGAATACAAATGGCTAGGGATGAGTGTTTGAGATACCACAGTGTTTGTGTAATACACCACTGTTATTGGACTTGATTTTGTGAATCTTTGTGAACTGAATAGAGATGAGTATGTTTGATTTTGGTGTGTGTGTTTCGATAGCAGTGATTCTAGTGAATATTAGAATGTTTTCGGCATGGTTTTGTCCACTACGTTGAATAGAAAATAATAATAATAATGTTGCATATGGTGTTTTGGGAATTAAGAGTAATATGTGTTGGTGTCACTTTATTTTACCATCAGTGTTTTGAATGACTTGTCATTGTTCTAAAATTGTAGTATCGTTCATTATCTTGTCCAGTACTCCATGTTTTGTTCGTTGAAATAGTGATGATTAGTGGATTTGGCAGGCAACGAACGAATGGCACCGAAAATGAAAGGAGCTGTGAAGAAAGAGACGAAGAAGGGAACGAGGAAGGGGGCAGAAGGTGGGGCAAATATAACTGCCAGGTGCAGCCTCAACGTGCTGCACGATGTCATGGCGAACATTAAGAGTAGAATTACGGAGCAACAGAAAAAAGCCATACAGATGACGCATTTCTATAATTTTTCAAAGGTGGAAGCACAGTATCAAAGCAAGACCAGGCTCCAATCGCTTTTGGAGCGATTCGACGCTGAGAGGTGCGCATTTCAGTTCGGGGAGGGATTTTACTTGCCCTTCAAGTCATGGGAATTTTCAGTGGTGTTGGGACTCCAACACACGGGTATGTACGTGAACCCCGACTGTGAGCAAAAGTCATCCTTCAAGCGCAAGTATTTCGGAAAGAAAGGTGGACAGCTGAAGAGGGACGATGTCGTCGATTTGATGCAGCAGTTGGCCGGGATGGAACATGATAAAGATTTTGCAAGGGCGTTTTATCTGCTTGTATTTAGTAGTCCTCTATTTCCGACATCCTCCCTGAGACTACTCGAATTTCTTGTCCACCACGGGACAAACTGCACAGAATCAATGAATATAGTTGCGGGGAGGCAGCGTTTGATTTTGTTGTGGATTCAATGAGACGTCGTACGGAAGGGAAGATATATGTGGACGGATGCACGGCTGGTGTTCTGGTAAGTTCATACTAGTACTATATAACGCTAGGCATGGTGTGCTAAAGGGCAACATACATATGCCTGGAAAACACTATACCTGCCCATCCATAATACCATTCTCATAACTGGGTTAACTGTAACCACGTGAAATTGTGGTTGTGCAGGGATGGTTCTATGAAAGATTTCCACGAATGGCAAATGCCATTGCCGATCCGGTCGTCCCGCGATTTCTTAGGTGGCAGGAGAGACACGCACGTTTGAATGAATGTCGGGCTGATCTCCTCAGATTGAGGGCAAGCGAAGCGCGGAAATTTGAGATAACTAGGCGGGAGAAGAAATTTGTGACCCAGGTGGTGCCCACCCCGGAGGGTTCGTCGGTGATCATGGAGGTTGATGGGCTTGCGAACGAGATACCCCGTAAGAAGAAGACACCAAAGCGCCTACTGAAGAAGAAGGTTGTGGAGAAAAAGACATTCGAGGACGAGAGAGTGGAAATGACTGCGGCGATAGAGGTACAGAGAATTTTATTGAAATTGTAGGTGTTTTGTTAGTGTTGTCATAGCATCGCTGGTTGGTATATATTTATCATCACTGTTGTACAATTATCAATTTTGGTTGCTCTGGTATATTATTCATCCACAATGTCGTTGACTGTGTATCCGAGTGATGTTCATGTGTTTACACTAACACAGGATGAAGCAAGTGGAGAGGACGTACATGAGAGCAGAAGTGATGATACGGAAAGCACGGAGATTGGATCAGGTAGCGAGAGCGAGGGCAGCGAGCAGGCAGCACAACACGAGCCTGCGTCGGGTAGAGAGTACGAGGTGGATGAGTCTGGTGAATCCAAATCAGGCGACGACGAGGTCAGTTAGGCGACAAGCGAGGACGAGGGTCCGGATGACTCGGACGACATGGCGGTCCCAGGTCCGACGGCTACCGTAGTAGAAAAAGGTATTGCCGTGAATAATTCATTAATCCAATACTGTACCATAAAGTTGCTCACCCTTAATCCCCTGATTACAATGGCTCTGCCAGCGAAACGGAAGGCGAGCACCAGCATCTCGTCGCCTGCAACTCGCAACATTAAGCCGCGTGTTAATCGAAAGCTGGATATGAAGCCACATGTGGAAAAAAATCAAAAGAATAAGGTAAGTATAACTATGGTGTTATGTCTCATTAGAGTGGTGTGTTTATGCTTTTACTACGGTACATAGAATAATGGACAGGACAAAGCCGATGAGGTGAAGAAGAGCAAAGATATGGAGATCCGAGAGAAGTACGCCGGTAAGAGGGGCTATGCAGGAAGGCTTTCTTTGTCGGAAGCGAATCGGGAGACGATTGAGCGGTTCATCGATGTTATAGATGAGAGGTATACTCAGTGTTGTTTGGTATTACATTTTTACTGGTGTAGTATTGTACACCTTTGATGTATGGTGCGTTCTTTAATAATCTGTATCCCTTTCCTATACAACATCAAGTTTGTCTGGAGCCAGGGAATATACGCCGTCGAACCATCGGGTGTGGTACTCCTTCTGTTCAACAATGCTGTGTGCAATGACTTAGTGGGTTGTTGGGCCGCGTATTTGTGTGGTCAAAGTTATCGGGTTGCATATGATGTTCAGACAAAGGTGGCATTCCTTAGCCCGTACACGACGGTACGATTTGAGCTTAATAAATAAATTGTATCATTTCTGGCATCATTGAATTTGTTAACCTATAGTTGTTTCGTTCGGCAAGCAGTCGAATATTCTACAGCTGATGAGCGATGCCTCTAAAAAGGCCACCCTAACTGGAAAGCAGTATGACAAACTTTGGATGGATATGTTGCTACCGGGAAAGAGAGAGTTCGATGTGATGGACAAGGGGTTTGATGAGGGGTTGGATTATGTTTTGGTGCCCGTGACCTTCTCGTTCCATTGGTTTCTAATTGTGTTGGACTTGAATGCGAAGGAGGTCGTGGTATACAATTCAATGTGGGCTCAGCGATATAACATGGCAATACTCAGAGTGGTAAGTATAGTGCATTTTCACACTGTTTGTAGTGTTTGTGCACTTTCACACAATCCTATAGTATAGTGCATTTTCACACTATCTGTAGTGTTTATGTTTTGAAGCTATGGTGTTTTATTGTATGCATAGGCAAATTTCTGTCGGTGGTATTTCATCCAAAGGCATGATTTGGATTTCGATCCTCACATTGTGAATCGGAAGACATGTAGGCAGCAGTCGGAGACCTCGGTTGACTGTGGCGTACATGTTATGTGGTGGATGGAGGCTTTTGTACGCGATACAAAGGCTTTCTGGGATACGGAGGCCACTGCCGATATCAAAGCTTATCGTTCTCGGGTGGCACTCCAATTGATTGTTGACGGGAACCGAACTGCTGAGGAGCAGGCGAAAGATGCCGACCAGGCCACCGAGAAAGAAACGGAAGGAGAAGGAGATTGAGGCGGCCCCAGTGACGGAGCACGCGGCCAAGAAGGGGACGGAGAAGGAGGCAGCACCAGTGATTGACCACACGGCCGAGAAGGGGACGGAGAATGAGGCAGCACCAGTGACGGACCAGGCGGCCTACAAGGGGACGGGAAATGCTGTAGATACTGATGATACCACTGTCGATGGGGCCAACGCCAACCTTACAATGATGGCTGATACTGCCCTTAACAATCCGGACACCACCCCCCTTCAGGAGGCTGCCCCGAGCACTTTGCACGTTGATCCACCCCCAGTCAACACGGCTACACCCACAGCTTATCGTGTCATTGATCCGGTCCTAGTGCATAGTGCTGTCCCCACCCCGGACACCACCCCTCTGCAGGCGGCTCCCCCGAGCACTTCGCACGTTGATCCACCCCCAGTCAACACGGCTGCACCCACCGCTTCCTGTGTCATTGATCCGGTCACGGTGCATAGTGCTGTCCCCACTTCGGACATCCCCATTCACCCCGATACGCTCCAAGTGCATGCTCCGGTCCCTCTCCGCATTGTCGACGCATCGGCCGTGCTTGGTTTGCCAGTGGACCAAAAAAATCCCACAGCTACCCTTGATCCCATTGCTCCAGGGACAATGGCTGGTACTCCTCCCGTAGGTACTGAAGTGCAAAGTGTTGTGCATGGTGGTGCCCCCTCTGACAAGTCTGGTATTTCTGCTCCCACTGCCGATATTCCACGTCCAATGGACATTGATGCTGACAATGTGGCTGACCCCACGACTTGAACTGTTATGATGTTTCTACTTTTGGATTTGTTGTTGGTTTGAGATGGAGTTTAACTGTTATGGATGCTGCAGGATTGTCGTGTTTGGTTGCTTGGTCGTGTTTGTTGTTTGTTCGTTTATCGTATTTAGTTTTATCTGGTACTGATGGGATATGTACTAATTGGTATTTCACCATTTTGCCCTAATCTTATGGGATGATGTTAACTGTTAAGGGATAATTGGTTGTTCTATGACATGTTTACCAATGTTCGTGTATACGCAAACCGTTAATGGCATCAATACCGAAGTCATGAACGAATATATACCACTGTTCGAATGCTTCAATACTAAAGTTATATGGAAACAAAAAGTGTGCGAACAATTCGACAACTCATTTGGCCATTACATGAATTATCCAGCAAATACAAGCACAACACAACAAATTTTCCAATACATTTCCCCACCACCAGCTTCAAGGGCGGCGTGCATTTCACCACCACCACCTTCGTTGGTGGCGTGCATTTCACCACCATCACCTTTGTTGGTGGCGTGCAGCGGGCTTATTCCTTCCATAACCGAGCCGGTTGACATATGCACACCACGACTTGGATCTACGGAGTTCGTTTGCATGTCTTCTTGTGTGGGATCGTGTGACCTCGCAATCGGAACAAAATGTGCACTGATTGGTGTGACCCAACCTACAAATACGCGCCTTTCGTGGCAAATGCAAGAGTAGTACAACCTGCCCTGGTTCCCGTTTACCGTTGAGTCGATAACGCGAATGTCAGCCCTGTGACCGCATTCACACTGTATGCCGCGCGGAAACCATAAATCCATAGTATCTAGTGTGTGTCGGTCGGCTGCCACTCTTCCAGCTGCGTTTTGAGAATTCCCGCTATACTCCATCGCATCTGGATTTAGATTGCTAAAGGCAAAAAAAATGTTAAGAGAGTTAGAATTGGACGGCATATGGATTGGGATAGGTTATATAGAGATTGGATGCTTTGGAGACCGGTCATGAGGGGTCAAACTTGGGAAGTGTGAGAATGACATAAAGTTACTTTTCAGAGATTCTTCTCTGCACTTGGCAGATTGCCTGCAAGAAATGAAGTCATGAATTGATGGTTGGTGGTCCCATCTGTACTAATTGAGGGGAAATCCATGAAACAATACAGTCATTTCAATTGGTACCAACCTTTCCTTATGATAGCACCATACATGAAGAATAGGAATATTATTATGATTGTTACTGATTCGTTGTGGTCCGAACAATATTTGTTTGTTCATAATCTACCCTTGATCACGAACAAGCTTCATTAACACATTCCCCCAACCCTATGTGCCACAAATGTGCATCCAAACATTATGTGAGTGAGGTTCAAACATAATGGTGCTATCTCCAAGCAGAAAAGTACAACACAAGAACAATGTCCAGTGTAGTCCAAGTCCTTGTATGGTGTGTTGTTGGGTAACCACAGTCCTATGTACTAAGTTGTTGATTTGAGCTCGTTAATGACATCCAAGCACTTTAATTTAAACTCATAACGAATCCATATAATTGATTATGTTGAATGAAGCCCGAACAAGCTTCATTAACACATTCCCCCAACCCTATGTGCCACAAATGTGCATCCAAACATTATGTGAGTGAGGTTCAAACATAATGGTGCTATCTCCAAGCAGAGGAGTACAACACAAGAACAATGTCCAGTGTAGTCCAAGTCCTTTTGTGGTGTGTTGTTGGGTAACCACACAGTCCTATGTACTAAGTTGTTGATTTGAGCTCGTTAATGGCATCCAAGCACTTTAATTTACACTCATAACGAATCCATATGATTAATTATGTTGAATGAAGCCCGAACAAGCTTCATTAACACATTCCCCCAACCCTATGTGCCACAAATGTGCATCCAAACATTATGTGAGTGAGGTTCAAACATAATGGTGCTATCGAATTATAAAGTTCATGCAGCAACATCGAATAAGAAGCCATCCATAATAAATAAGAACCTGCGAAAGTTACTTCTTTGCATTTACATGGTATCACGTATTGAAACCATCCTTACGAAGGATCGTTTCAAAAACTGAAACCATATACAAAAATACCACCTATCAAGTTAAAGTTGTACCAGACATGTTCCAAAAAAATATTACATGCCAATATGTGGTATACCACAGTGTCTGAAGCAATCAGCACCAAAGTGACACAGCTGTGTCGTGTGGTCAAAAATACCAAAAATGTGTCTGTATTCGTCCTTACAACTGGGTCACTGAACACCAGTGTACCGGTGTGCTTCCTTGCAGGTCGTTCTGTTATGCCCACCCTTTCGGCACAACCCGCATCTTACCCTGCTCGTCTCGGTCTGGGATGGTATCCGTCGTGTCTTCCTCCGCCCAGGCTGCACGCGAACATCAGGAGGCAGCACGAACTCCTCCTCAATGCCACCGCCCACGTTATAACATTCCATCAACATAAGATAGATCACCCCGTCGTACGTTGTCCTGTAGTACTCAACAGTGTAAAAGGGATCGCAGTAATCGTGAATATTACCCTGTATTTGCTCGATGGCTGCGCACCCGTGCTTGCACGGGATCCTCAATAACTGCCAGTACCCGCAAGTACAGGTCATCCGATCCACATCCACAACATGTATTTTACCATGCTCACGAACCTCAAACAACGAACCCGCCGCCAGCTGCAGATCCATTTCACCGGACGCATAGTAAGACCTGTTCAGTTTTTTTGCTGGTTCCGGACACAGTTTTCCAGTTATCCAAGCTCCTGCCTCTCGCTTCTCGTTCATCATCTTCATGATCTTCGACCGTATTTTATCAAGCATCGCAAATGGCGGCAGGTGTCTGGCCTTCTTGATCCAGGCATTCCAACTCTCGACAAGATTCGTGTTCATCACGCCCCATTTGTTCCCCGGGAAAACTGAATTCGCCCATTGACGAGGATCCGCATTTTCAAGCATGCAGATGAAGCATGCATTGCTTGAAGTATGGAATTCAGGTGCCGGATCATCTCGTCGTAAGTTGCGGCGTTTGCAGCAGCCTTGAAGACCCCTGTCCAGTAATTTTTGTCCTTGTACGGGTACTTCCTCAGCACCTGTCATCCGTAAAAAATGTAATGAACGGATGTCCTCCTGGTACCATTGTTCCTTTCAAACTATACCGCACTACACTGACAGTATACTATAACATACATAACAAACTATTACCTCCTTTTTGAAATTCTCCACAAGGTGTTGAACGCATACTGCATGATTGCTCCCAGTGAACACATTTGGAATAGCTTTCATCAAACCGGAGTGTCGGTCACTGAAAAACGTCCACCCGCCCCACGACACCCGTTCATTGCCTCCCTCAATTACGTCATTTAGCTTCATGCAGAACCATTGCCAGTTCTCATCCGTCTCCCCATCGACAACTAATACAGCATACCCACAATGACAAACACAACATATATTTTCACATATAACAACATGGTTAGCACAATAAACAACAACCCTTAATCCATACAACAACAACGTTCATATGTAACAACACCAAACATTGTACCTGCAAATGCTATTGTAATAAATCCACCCTCCGCATCTTTCCCCACAGCGGCCAATACCTGGCCTTTCCACTTTGTTTTGATATGGGTTCCGTCGAGCTCGACAAGGGGCCGACACCCTCTCCTGAAACCATCTACGCAAGCTGCAATTGTTATGAAGACCCTCCTAAATTTTTTGGTACCTTCAACAATCTCTAAATCCGCAACACTCCCAGGGTTCGACGCTAGTAGCCTGTTGCAAAATACCCGTATTTTGTCAAATGAGTAGTAATCGTCCCCATGCAATTCCTTCATCGCCACCTCCCTCCCGCTCCATGCCGTACGATAGCTAATATCGACTTTGAACGCTGCGCGAATAGCGTCAACTGCATGGTTCGGAGCATAGTGCGGGTCCCGCCTCAAATTCTCCTTGATAAATGCCGCAACCCATGGTGCTGTCGCCTTGGGGTGTACCCTTGATCGTAGATTGTTCACACCACAATCGTGCATCAATGTGCAAGTGCGGATCGCGAACGGCTCATCAGATTTGTGGCGGGATGCATAAATCCGCCATCCACAGTTCTCCACGGAGCATTTCACCTGAACTTTTTTCTTATTGTTGTGCACAAACTTGAATCCACGGCGGACTGCAATACAATGATTTTTTAGGACCTTCCTGAACTGTTCGGCATCTTTGAATTTCTGTCCTTCACCTTTGATTGCATTGGCCCAGATGACCCTTACATCTTCCTCGTCCTCATCTTCTTCGTTGTCGAATTCCTCGTCTGCTTCAGTATCCGTCCTGCAGCACAATTCATATAGAACATGATCCTATTGATAAAAAACTGGTCATCCAATACCGTGATCCTATTCATACAATACTAATGATCTGATTTGCATTACAACTTTGTGTAGGCACAGGTATACCACAATTAGGTAATATGATACCGAGGTTATTGAAATTAATACAGAAAAAGTCACAACGACCGCACGATATTCTTTCGGTACCAGCGGAGTGATAATTCTCATGTCTAAATGCATGTTCCATACATTACATCAGTCCAAACATGTATACAATCGCTAGAAAAGGCATTCGCTCTATCCGTAACAATACCGTTGTGCACAGAAATAACACAAATACAGAGACACCAATCCAAAAGTTACAGAGCAACATAAATAGACATAACAATACCAGTGTTGAGACAAAAATATAAAAAAATGTAAATCAGATCATCTACTAGGGTTTTAACACAACATTACCGTGCCCGCTTGTTTGCAGGTTCCCGATTCGTGACCTTCATCTTTCCAAAAGTCAGCCCTTTGGCCCGATTCAAAAGGCACATCATTCTCACATCGTCGTCCTTTATCAGCTCCATCAAGTATCCACCGTCGGGTTCTTCGTAATGCAGGGTCTTCGTTGCGGCATTCACATCAATCCATTTATCATTCACCTTTCTATAGACATCCGAAAGAAGGTCGGCATCATATATTCGCACAAGATGCACTTCCCCTTCGCAATGACAAAACAGTAACGTCTCTATTCCTTGCATTTCGGCTTCCTCTTGCCCATCTACTTGCTCTTCAATGTCACTCATCCTTCCCCAAGAACCCGTCGCACTATCCCCTACCAAAATCCTTCACAGCCCCGTCCCACTATACCCCTAACCCCTCCGACAGCCCTCCTACAACAATCCTAACCCATCGTCGACACCCTTCTCTCCCGTCAAGCTTTCCCCTTCCAACAACCCTCCTCAAACTCGCCCCAAAACCCTAACCCGTGAGCTCCGACGTTCACGAAACAGGGGTGACCCCAACCCTAAGCTTCTACCCTTCCCCCATCCCTACCAAAGCCGGGCGAACGACATTCTCCAACACACTCGCGCGCGAAAATGGAGCTCCACTGGTGCGAGTTCGATCGTCGCATGTAAGAGAGGTGAGAGAGACAAATGGGTTATGGGTGAAAGTGAGACAAATCTCGTATGGGGAGATTCAAAAAACGGCTGCCAACTCCCATCATTACCCATCAATTCTCTGCCAAAAGGGAGGGTATTAGTGTCAATTCACCATTTTATTTTAGTTTTGAGTTTCTTTTAGTTAATGGGTCCTGAAATCACATGTATATGTTTGTTGGGTATTAATACAATATGTATTGAGTATAGGGATACTAATACATAAGACTTATGAGGTGTGGATACTTTTCAATAACTTTCCCTTTATAATTTGGGTTTTGTTTCTATTTTAATTCACGGGCTTTCTAAAATGGAAATTCCTCAATGAAGAACTTCCTGTTCAAAGGTAAACTGTACCATTGCAAGTAACTTGAATGTTAATAGAATTATGCGGTTTCAATTCCGATTCTAAATTGAAAATTGGAAAAGATTACAACTATTAGATTATTAATTTTCAAAACCAAAATAATTGGTTGATCACTAGTACGGTTTAAATGTTTAAGTTGATAAAATCTCAAAATTTTAAAATTTTTGGAGAGACAATCATTTAGTATCCACTAGATACTAGATCCCGGATAACTAGTCTTGGGCCTTTTTATGGTCTGGGATGTCCGTATAATTTTAAGCGGAGTTCAATGCGAACTGTAGTAACAAAGTCAATTCTTATGCTGCGTTTGGTTGGGGTATCTTGGATGTTCTCTGGGAATCTTCTGCCGGGAATGACACATTCCCACGTTTGGTTGGGGTAATCTTTTAGGAAATAATGTTAAATTCTCAACCAAGTGGGAATGTTGGCTAAGATTGATGAGAATGTGATTCTCTTCTATAAGCCTGGTAATCTTAGATTACCAGACATCTTCCATTTCATCTTACATTAAGAGGATGTTTGTTTATGCGTTTTCGGATAGATTATCTGATTATTGCGTTTTCAAAACGCAAATAATCAGTTAATCATGTTTGTATACTAATTCTCAATAATATATTATTTGCATTTTGAGGGAATGAAACCGCTATTTTCTTGCAGCTATATTTTGGTGCTGCAAGAAAATTGCGTTTAGCAAAAAATAGATTTTATCATATTATTGCCTATGAAAAATACAAATCCAAACACTTTTTAATGATTATCTGATTATTGCGATTTGTAACAGCATAAGCTTATCCAAACACTTAATTTTCTACAGCACGTTTTGTTACAACAATTATCTGATTATCCATTTTCTAAACGCTACAGCACTTTTTAAAACGCACATCCAAACACCCTCTAAATTGTCTTTTATACCCTTTTAATTTTTAAAACCATACATCAGCCCATTTTAAAACTTAACAATTTTCTTATTTTTATTGAATTTTAATTTGGTATAATAAAATTTGAGGTAATAACTAAAATGGGTCACCAGAAGGAGTCATTTTCACTTTTAGGCGACGATATTTTGATTTAGAAAAATAGGCCATTAGAAGGATTTCGGGCCTGAAGTTAGGCCATTGGGCTGGAATTCGGGCTGCGATGGCCTAAAAATGGAAATGACTCATTCTGGTGGCCTATTTTAGTTTTTTCAATTATTTTTTATTTTATGTAATTAAAATAAATAATACTCATTTTGTGTCATTATTTATGTCCTGCTTTTTTTTTTCTTGTTCCAATATTTTTATTTCATTTTCATTTTAAAAATAATTAAATATTAATCGCCAAACCTACTCATAATCATATATTAATAAATAAATATATTAAACTTTCAAATTACCATCTAACATTAATAATTCCAGTCCATTCCACAATCACATATCAGTAAATCACACATAAATAAATAAATTAAAATTGTAAACTCATTACAATCGTATTATATAAATTTTTAAGTTACTTTTTTTAACATTAATATTGTGACGAATGGAGTAATATAAGAAATAAAATAAATATTAATTCAAAAATATTATAAAATAAGTAAAACACACACATATTCAAATAAATTATAAAGTAAAAAAATAAACATGTTTTATTATAAGTATCCCAAAATTTTCGAACATGGTACTTTATGTAGGGATAATTAGTATTAAATACAAGGATATAGTAGGGTTAAAAAATGTAGCTATTTATATAATGTGGTTGTAATGAATTTATAATTTAAATTTATTTATTTATGTGTGATTTACTTATATATGGTTGTAGGTTGGATGAGAATTATTAATGGTAATGAGTTTGAAAGTTTAATATATTTGTTTATTAATGCGATATGATGGGTATATATGGTAATTAATATTTAATTATTTTTAAAATGGAAATAAAAAATGTTGGAACAAGAAAAAAGAAAGTAGGACATAAGTAATGACACAGAATGAGTATTATTTATTTTAATTAAATAAAATAAAAAATAATTCAAAAAAACTAAAATAGGCCACCAGAAGAAATAATTTCCACTTTTAGGCCATCCCAGCCCGAGTTCCAGCCCAATGGCCTAAATTCAGGCCCGAAATCCTTCTAATGGCTATTATCCCTAAATCAAAATATCGTGGCCAAAAAGTGGAAACTCCTTCTGGTGGTCTATTTTAATTATTACCTCATAAAATTTCATTGATTGTTTAATTTATTTTTATTCTTTTTTGTGGTCATAGAGTTTTTGAACATTTTCGATGAATTTCACTGTATACGGTTTGCACATTCTATACAATTGCAACAAACAAGTAGATTTAACTCATTTCAAGATACAATTATCTTTCAAACGTAATGCAATATATGATAACTTACAAAATGAAAATTTACAGAAAATACAGAGGAATTTTATGATAAATGACGAAACATCGAATTAATGAGAAATAAGCTTCATGGAGTATTAAATAACAATTTTGAGTTAAGGATATTATAGTCTATTCATGTTAAAATACTAAAAAATAAGATTTTCAGCAATCTTATATTCCCAGACTGGTAATCTAAGATCTCTCCCACCAAACGCAACGTTAGGGCAAACGATATGTGTTTCATGCATTAATTTAATGACGTGACAAAATCCATTCTTAGGGTAAATGATGTTTCATGCATTAATTTAATAAAGTGACGGAGCCACGAAGAAATGTTGAATGTGAACGTGGATGTCCCACCTGAGTCCTCACAATCTTTGCACTTCGGATATTCAATGAGTTCGGGTGTTTTTGCCATTGCCAAAATGTTACCATTAGCGCTTAATTTTTGAACAAATGTCATTGGGTTTGCTTGAGGGTTTATATTTTTATCCTTTCTAGTGGAGGTTATTTGAGACATTTTTTTGTGTAATGGCGATCGACACAAGCATTAGCAAAGGAAAAAAATACAAAAAAACTGGGTGGGGGTCCAATTTAGTTTTCTCGGGTCTGGGTCGGTTCTGGGTCGGGTCTATCCCGACCCAGAACCGACCCGAACCGACCCGAATATTTTTATTAATTAGATTGAAGATTTATGCATGGATTACTTAACTGTATTTGACAAAATTTATTGATTAAATTAATCGTGTTTGAAGATTTATTAATTTACCAGTGACCTGAATTCCATTGACAATCCTAATTCATTGAAGATAGTATTATTAATTAAATTAAATAAATTCCATTGACAATCCTAATCCATTGAAGATAGTATTATTAATTAAACTAAATGTGTTTTAAGATTTATTAATTTAACTGTGTGTGACAAAGAAGTATTACTAACTGTGTTAGGAAGCACTAAATCACATATTGTGTGTATTTAATTAAATTAAAGTTGTTGAACTAAATTAATTGTTGCTGCTGATATTTTTCTAAAAAAAAAATATCGGGTCTTGGGTCGGGTTGGGTTGGGTCCAAGCTATTTCTTATTAATTCTTTCGGGTCCACGAGTCTACGGGTCTGGGTCCGGGTCCGGGTCCTCTCGGTTCGGTTCTACTCGGGTCCAAAGAGAGATACATCGGGTCTGGGTCTGTTTTTGGGTCCTATAATTTCCCTCGGTTCGGGTCTTGGGTCCGGCTGGACCCAATCCAGACCCGATCCATTGCCATCCCTAACAATATTCATAAGCATGGCCGCAAGGGGCAAAAGAAATTATCACAGGCCACCCTGGCACCTAATGAGTCGAAGAGCTTCTTGGGAGTTAAAAAAAAAAACAACATTCCATCACCACGCCCCGGCTATGAAGCCCCATCATACCCAAATACCATATACCTTATCAACCAGATTGAATGAGGTCCCAACAAAGCCAGAAAAACTCTCCATCCACCGATAATCCTCTGTACGGATCACACCCTCAAATTCTGGTATGTCTCGGGTTCCAAATCACCAAACACAACTGAACAGACTTAGGAGGACGTTGACAGGCCTATCAAACGGAATGCCCAAGCGGTGTGCCATACAAACAGTTTAATGAGTGTACACCTCCTCACCCTCATGCATTCGGCATTACGACCCCTCCAAATATTCCAATTTTTTATTTCTCTTCTTTTATAAAAATTATTTTTCTAGTTTTTAGTTGTTTAAATGAATTTGTTTGGGGAAGTAAGTGTAAGAGGTAAAATCTAATTTTTTTTTCAACAATTTTTTTTTGGAGGGGAAATGTTATTTCATTCAATACAATTTCAAAAGTTTTGTTACAGCAGACTTCTAAGTAAACGAGAACCCAAAAGAAAAATTGTTGACAATGAACCAAACAGCAAAAGCCAGCTAAATCCCCAAACACTATCCAATTTTGTCAATTCCTCCTAAAAAAAAACGCATAAAGCAGTATCAGCATCAGCCATGTCTTTAAACTTCTACAGAATGCCTCCAAGTAGCAGCTACCATAAGACCTCAACATGGAAAATTCCTCCCCATAGGAAGCAACAACAGCATCTTCCGACAGCAGCAGCAAGCAGCTGCTTCTTAATTGTTACAGAGACAGATGTGTCCAATTTCATACACAGCCAATTTATCTCCTATATCCGTTTTCAAATCCACACTTCCACCCATCCTTCTCCTGTCGCTCCGAGCTTTGCCCAATAGTCGGCTAATCCATTCATCTCCCTCGGAATATGCTGCACTCGGACCTCTCCTGCACCACACAACAATTCCATAACAGGTCCTAACAATGTTTTGAATCTCCATGGAATCAATCCTGTGTCGTTAAGCCATCTAGCCACATTTGAGGAGTCACACTCGAACACCACTTTTGGTAACGGAAAACCTTGGTCTCGCATTAGAACCTTGCACATCCGACTAATGGCAGTCACTTCTGCTTCCGTAGAATCAGCAATACCAATAAAATCAGACAATGTAAAAATCACCTCTCCTGCCTCGTCTCTAATTACCCCACCAATCCCGGATGGACCTGGATTACCCAAAGAAGATCCGTCCGTGTTGATCTTCCACCAACCTATTTCCGGCCTTTCCCATACAAGCCCCCGTCGAGGACCCTTAACCTTTACCATGCTGCATCCATTAGAACCCAACCCTTCCGGAAAGATCCCCTCCATGTCTCCCAAAGTACCACTTGTTACATTCGATGCTGTCCTCCACCAGAATGCTGTGTGCCATCTTATTTCATCCACTACCGCCTTAGTATCAAACTCTTGTCCCTTGAAAATGGATCCATTACGATGTTTCCAAATAGACCAAATTATGGCCATTCCTGTCGACAGCCATATCTCCCTTTTCCTTGGCGAAGGGCACGCCCCAAACCACCCTTCTTTTTTTTCAACAATTAGGTTTAGTGATGTTTGTGACTTCTCATTTTATTATTTTTTTCCCAAAGCCAAAACAAACATACCTTGAAATTGAATATGACCCATTAAATTAAATATCATATTTTTCAATTACACGAAAATTGTACAAATTATTTTTACCCTATCGTAGATATTTATTTGTGACAGTTTCTATTTTGTTTTATATATATATACAATTTGCTCTCAACAGGTGATGTGTTTCTAGGACATCGGCTAACAATTCCAGTATTGTATTAATTAACGTATTGTATTAAATTAATGTTCAATACAGTGTTTGATATTGATGTTGTATTACAACATACTTCCTCCGTTTTCAAATATTTCTTACGGACCCACTGCGCACGCAGCCCAATACACATTTTGAATCAATAATAACTCAAGTTTGGTATATGTAAAAATTTTAAAAGTTTGATATTTAAAAATTATACGACGAGACGAATCTAACAAGATCCCTCTTGACTATATTTTAACTGGTATAACTATGATAAAATTTTAAATCAAAGTGCATGTGTGAATAGTGCCCTAAAACCAAATGTAGTAAACATTTGAGAACGGAGGAAGTATCATATTTTAGAGATAATAACTAAAATAGGCCACCAGAAGGAGTCATTTCCACTTTTGGACCACTATAATTTGATTTAGGGAAATGAGCTATTAGAAGGATTTCGGGCCTGAATTTAGGCCATTGGGCTGGAATTCGGGCCGCAATGGCCTAAAAGTGAAAATGACTTCTTCTGGAGGCCTATTTTGGTTTTTTCAATTATTTTTTTATTTTATATAATTAAAATAAATAATACTCATTTTGTGCCATTATTTGTCCTACTTTTTTTTTTCTAATTCCAACATTTTTATTTCATTTTCATTTTAAAAAAATAATTAAATATTAATCGTCAAACTTACCTATCACACCACATTAATAAATAAATATATGAAACTTTCAAACCCACTATCATTAATTATTTCAATCCATCCTACAACCACATATCAGTAAATCACATATAAATAAATAAATTAAAATTTTAAACTCATTACAATCACATTATATAAATTCTTAAGTTAAATTTTATTACAATCACATCTATATATTAATAAAACCATTAGTGAACAATCTATCCTACATTTAATGTGGTGCCTCCATTTTAAATTTCCAATTTTTATAGATTTTGCATTTTTAATTTATTAATTTTAGAGTTTCTCATTTATTTATTTATTCATTATAGATTTTCAATTTTTGAAATATCTGAAAATTTCAATTTATACGGAATCCCACAATATTGTTCACTTTTAAAAAGATTTGAAAGATTTGAAATTTAAAATTTAAAAAGATTTGAAAGATTTTGAATTTTAAATTTATAGTATATAATTAGTATGTACTTATATCATTCTAGTTGTATATAAATACTTCTTCTATATTCAAATATTTTTTACGTATACATTTTTCACACAGTTCAGTGTACATTTTGAATCATAAAAATTCTAAAAGTTCGATATTTAAAAACTACACGACGAGACGAATCTAGCAAGATCTCACTTGGCTATATTTTAACTTGTATAACTATAATAAAACTTTAAGTGAAAGTCTATGTGTGAATAGTAGCACATTTACAGATGTCAACAACAATTGAATACGGAGGTAGTAATATGAAACTTATTTATAGTTTACTATATTAAAAACTATACAAAACATTTGTATTATTAAGGAAATTGTGAAAATTCATATTATGTGAATAATTAATTTACAATAAATTAACTATTTTCGTAAAAATATTATAAATAAAATAATTGGGTGTATAAAGAGTTATTGGAGTGCAAATATATCCATTATTAAATAAAGAAGTAAAATCAAATTTATTTAATCTATTTCTTAAGGAATAATTAATTAATCTATGTTTTAACAGATTTGCAATTGACAGAAGAACAAATACAAAATCTAGCTTTGTTAAAAATTGGAAAGCTAATTGCAGCAAATTCTATAAGTTTGAAACTTTTCTCTGCCGGTACCGGATGAAGTGTTAACGTCTGAAACAAAGAATCTATTAATACTAGAAGAGTCATATTATAATAAGAAAAAGATGATGAAAGATCATACTAAGCTATTACCTTTGTTGATTGATGAGCAAAGAATATTTATAATAAGATAATGTCTGCAGTTCATAATGGTGAGGGTGGATTCTTTTTTCATTACGTGGTGGAACTGGCAATACATTTATCTACAAACCATTATGTTCAGCCCTTCATGGAGTCGTGATATTATATTGCTTGTAACATCCAGTGGAATAACATCACTACTTCTTCCAAGAGGTAAGACTGAACATTCTAGATTTGGTATTCCACTAGATTGTGATGAGAATTCTACCTACAAAAAAATTATCCCAAAAAATAATTTAACCTCTATTCTAATTAAAACAAAGCTCATTATTTGGGATGAAAATTCTTGATTGATATAATGATTATGAGCACATCTGATTTAACCAAATTTCCCATTCGATTTCAGAGGAGAAAATTCTCACTCGCAGTGTGTTTTTCTATGACTATAAATAGAAGTCATTGTCAATCTTTAAAAATGTTTGATTCTATCTTCCAGAACTGGTTTTAGAGGGCACTCGAAGCATTAATATGCAACTAAGATGGATTAACCCGAGATACAATAAGAAAAATTGTCTACAATGAAATTCATATATGCCAAAAATAATTGCAAAATGAATACTTTATGCAGGTGATGGTAATTGGTAAAACTGGTATTGATCTGGAGATGTACAATCAGGTGTGACAATTCAAGATGATTTTCTTATGACTCTATGGGTCGACAATTGTTGAGATTATATGCACAAATATAAATTGTACGACTTTAAATCCAGTCATTTTTAAAGATGTTGCTAGACTAGCCCCAACAAATGAGATATTGATACGATCAATGATTAAATCATGGAACATATGTCTGCAAATGAAAAGATATATCTCAGTTCTAACATTATTTGTCAAGATGATGAAAGTATTTATAATGACGATGAAATATTTTCACCGGAATATCAAAGTATGATCAAGCTTTCAGGATTATCGAATCATGAAATAAAGTTCAAGGAGGGCTACATAGTCATACTTCTTAGGAATATAGATCCATCAAATAAATTATGTAATGGAAGCACGTTGATAGTAAACAAGATCCGGAACCATACAATTAAGGCTAAATAATTTTGGAAAACCATGAAGTAGAAAATTCTTGATAGAATGATTATAAGCCTGTCGGATTTAACCAAATTCCCATTCGATTTTAAAGGAGAAAATTTCCACTTTGTTTTACTATGATTATAAACAAAAGTCAATGTCAATCTTTAAAGAAGGTTGAACACTATTTTTTAAAACCAATTTTTAGCTTTGAACAATTATATGTTGTGATATCTCGTGTCACTAGCAAGAGATGAATCAAAGTATTAATATTTAATTAAGATGGATTAACTCAAGATAATACTAGAAATGTTGTTTACAATGAAATTTATACATTAAAAAAAAATTTGCAATATGGATACTTGATGTAAGTGATGGTAGAATCGGTATTGATCTTGGAAATGTAGTTAGATGTGACATTTTCGGATAATAGTCTTATAAACTCTACGGGTGATCCTATATAAGCATTTTTTTTAGCGTACATATACAAATATAGAAACTGCATCACTTCAAATATAGAAATTTTTAAAGATATGTGCTATACCAGCCCCTTCCAATAAGATGAGTTGATACAATTAATGATTACATTATGTAATGTCTGTCTGCAAATGAAAATATATATCTCAGTTCTAAAAATATTTGTCTAGAGGATGAAAGCATGCATAATGACAATGAAATATTTTTATCAGAATATCTAAACACGATCAAGTGTTCTGGACTACTGAATCATAAAATAAAGTTGAATTAGGGTTGTATAGTCATTCTTTTTAAGTATATTGATCCATCAAATAAATTATACAATGGAAGCATTTTGATAGTAACCAAGATGTGAAACAATATAATTGAGGTTAAACTAATTTTGGGAAACCATGAAAGTAGAAAATTCTTGATTGGTAGAATGATTATGAGCCCGTCTGATTTAAACAAATTCTCCATTCGATTTCAGATGAGATAATTCTCATTCGCAGTTTGTTTTGCTATGAATATAAAGAAAAGTCAATGTCAATCATTAAAGAATGTTGAACTCTATCTTCCAAAATCAGATTTTAGCAATAAACAGTTATATGTTGTGATATCTCGCGTTACTAGCAAGACGAGACTCAGAGTATTAATATTTAGTTAAGATGGATTAATTCAAGATACTACAAGAAACGTTGTTTACAGTGAAATATTCAGCAAATTGTAAGGAAAATTTTCATATCATGCTTAATATTTATTTAAATTTATTTAATTTTAAATAAAATTTCAAATTAAATAAAATATAATTTTATTATTTATTTTTATTGATCTGCTAGGTTTGTACAGAACAATCCACAAGAAGATGGTTTAATATGATTTCTCTATTAGTTTTAAAAATAATTAAATTATAATTATCATATATTCTCTATTAGTTTCATAAGTATAATATAAGTATATATATTATATATAAAATATAATTATACCCGTCGAGTTTCGACGGATTACTTACTAGTTATATAAAAGGTAACTTAAGAATTTATATAATGTGATTGTAATGAATTTATAATTTTAATTTATTTATTTATGTGTGATTTACTCATATATGGTTGTAGGTTGGATTGTAATATTAATGGTATTGAGTTTGCAAGTTTAATATATTTATTTATTAATGCTATATGATGGGAAAGTTTGACAATTAATATTTAATTATTATTAAAATATAAATGAAATAAAAATATTGGAACAAGAAAAAGAAAGGAGGATATAAATAATGGCACGGAATGAGTATTATTTATTTTAACTACATAAAATAAAAAAATAATTCAGAAAAACTAAAATAGACCATCAGAAGGAGTCGATTTCCACTTTGAAGCCATCCCGGCCCTAATTCCAACCCAATGTCCTAAATTCAAGCCCGAAATCCTTCTGATGGCCCATTTTCCTAAATCAAAATATCGTGTCCCAAAAGTGGAAATGACTCCTTCTGGTGCCCTATTTTAGTTATTACCTCTATATTTTAAACAGTTACATAAAAATTATTATTTCTAAATTATTAATAAATAATATATAATATATTAGAAATAATATTATTTAATATCATAATATTTAATAATTTTAAACAGTTACATAAAAATTATTATTTCTAAATTATTAATAAATAATATATAATATTAGAAATAATATTATTTTAATATCATAATATTTAATAATTATTATATGAACAAGGAAAGAATAGAAAAATTAAAAATGAATAAAAAGTAATACATCATAAACTCAACATCTCACATGGTATCAAACAGTACATCAAATTATTCATTAAAATAATTCCTTTACATCTCTTGAAAAATACCAAACATATGATAACATTATTTTAGTGCAGAATATTAATGGTGTACGCCCTAATACATCCTAATACAACGTGCCAAATGCACCCTAAAAGTGTAACTTCTTTTTTTTTTGAAAAACAAAGTAGAAGTACTACGAGTAATTTTATTCTGATAAAAGAATAGGGTTTCGTTAGGGTGCTGCTGTAACGCCCCAAAAATTTTAAACCAATTTTTGTGACGTCACTGCCGTGTTATCTCCCTTAAACTGTTGGCCAGTCAATTTAAGTTTGATAACACGAAGCCTGGTAATCAGAAAATCCAACACATCATAATATCAGAGTAACAGAGTAAGCAATAGAAACAAATCCATCATATAATCATAACAACTCGTCTACAAGCCTCATACAGTACTTCACCTCGGTACTCACGTCTACCTGTCCAAAATATCAAGTACAAGGAGGAATGACAAATGATTGGTTCACAGACCAATTCCAATTCATAGTAATACTCAGAAATATCAGACAAGTCACAGAAAGATAACATAGGGTCTAATATAGCATGTTAGTCAACAATATAATAATGCAGTCCTACTAGATCACTCAGCCCCAAACCCAACACCATGATCATGCTCTGCGTCCTCCTCGGGAGTATCTATAAGAAAGACAAAATGCAAGGTGTCAGTACATAAAGTACTGAGCAAGAGTAGGAAAAGCTGGGAAACAGGGAATAAGATTTTAAAGGATTATTAACAGTTATAAAATAGCATAACTAAATAATTAAATAAACATCACACCGTCCCATACCGGTGCTTCAACCACGCCATACACTGCAAAACAATTATAAGATGAATGATGGATGATGAGATGAATGGTATGACCTAAAGTGTCTATCTACCCTAAATGCAGCACATAAGTATGTCTAGCGCGCATCCTAATACCATGGCCGACATTCCTTCCCATTAAGGATCCACCTCTCCTTAATGGTCGAAAGAGATGCCTACAGTGCCCCCGCCGCGGACACTACATGCATAAAGGGGTAAGTGGACTTACGGAGTGGCATCCCAAGGATCGAACCACAGACAGCGGGTAGAGCCCAGAGCATCTCGCTCTCGAAAGCTTACATGCCCAGAACTAAGTTCTCGAAAGCATAACACATAATCAACACAATATATGCCCAAGATAATCAAATATTCATGTATGCCCAGTTTAACAACTCAAAAGCATAAACATGAGATTTGTATCCTCGAAAGCATAAAGTCAGCAATCATAATAATGTCAAACACATGCCCAATCTCATGACTCGGAAGCATAAATTGTATAAATCCCATAATCATAATTCACATGCCCAATCCCCAGATTCGAAAGCATACTAAGATAATTTCCAAGTCCCAAGACTAGGATTTAGATTCCGGGTTAGCCAAACCCCACATATCGGCTCGCAACTCTATTACAAGAGCTAAGTACAAGGTCACTCGAATCTCCTTAATTTCTAAGGCATGGTAGATTCCAAAATCCAATACCAATAGTTATGAATCAAGTACCAACAATAAGACCATTTTAAAATATTTCTCGAAGCCTAGAAACGAGTAAGAAACGATAAAATATGAAAGGGAATGAAAAATGGAAGAAAACGGCGAATGGGCACGCAGGGGACACCCTCGGGTTATAAATTCCTATTTTAAATTTTTGGAAGAGTCATTATCACTGAATTTCAATTGCATATTTGAAATCCTTGTTTCGAGTAGGGTCAGATTCATATATGGTTTGCGAAAATCGGATTAGAAACGAGTAAGTTAGAGCCGATTCAAGTTTGTGAGTTTTTAGGTGCACAGGAGGCGCCAATTGTGGCGCTCCAAGCCCCTTTTGGGCGCCGCAAAGGCATTGCGGCGCCCAAACTGGGCACCAACACAGCAGAGGCGCCACAGTGGCGCTCCAGGATAGTTTTAGGCGCCACCAAGGCATTGTGGCGCCTAAACTGAAGACTTCAAGGTCTGGGGCGCCGCAGTGGCGCTCCGGACCACTTTTAGGCGCCGCATAAGCTATGTGGCACCTCTGAAGCTTCAACAGAGACATGATATCGCGATTTGCACCCTTTTCTTCCAATTTTCCCCCACAATAAGCTAAATCCTACTCTTGCCTTGTGTTATGATGTCCCAAAGTCTTCAATCTCAGCTCCCAAGCTTCTCCAAACACCAAGGCAAGCTACATTACAAAATTTAACACCAAAACATCAAGATTCACCCATGAACATGAGTTCTTCCAACATGCATCCATTGTAAGCTTCAAAAACTGAAATCATCCCAACAAGGACAAGCCAAAGACTCACCTCAGCTTCTACACACACCAATGTAGCTCCCAATCAAAGATTCAACCCTCAACACAAGCCAAATCTACAAGAAATCCACCCAACACCATTCAATCCCGTCACTTGTTTTGCCCCCTTCACAATCCACCTCAAAACTCCTCAAAATCATGAATTACTAAGTGGAAATTACTTACCTTAGGTAGTATAATGGAACCCCCACTTGATTTGAGCAAAAACACAAGAATTTGAGAAGATTTGGCATCAACCCTAGCTCCCTCAAGAGGGGTGACGGGAATTGGAGAATGTTTGGAGTAGAAATGAGTCTCCAAACCCACATGTCCGATTTTTTATGTCCCAAAATGGGTCCGGGTCGGATCCTATGATGCGGGTCGGGTCGGAGAGTGAAATGGTGGGCTGGACTCTTCAAGCCTTGAGTCAATTCTTTACTAATCAAGTTGAATTGAACACTTGGACTCTTATTCTCTTGTGGGTTGAACCCACATATTCTTCCACTTCATTCCAATCATACCTACAAAATAATCCATAACATCTATTTTGCTTAATTAACCATAATTAATTAAATTAATTATGCATTAATTAAATCAGGATGTTACAATCCCTTCCCCTTAGGATCATTCGTCCTCGAATGAAAGATTGTGGATTGGGTAAGATACCTCATTCATTGGGAGTCAAGTCAAATTCAGGGTACCGCTCCATCATGCTATTTTCGGTTTCTCAAGTGGCATCTTCTACTCCGTGCCTAGGCCAAAGTACCTCCACCATCTTGATCACCTTGTTGCGAAGTACTTTTTCTTTGGTATCAAATATCGCCACGGGGTATTGTTTATACTCCAAGCTCTCGTTCAATACCACTTCATCCGGTTGGATGATCTTGTCGGGATCGGAAACGTATTTCCCTAGTTGCGAGACATGGAAAACATCATGCACATTTCTCACCTCAGCTGGAAATTCCAAATGATAGGCCACCTTCCCAACTTTCCTGATGATCTCGAAGGAACCTATAAACAGAGGACTCAATTTCCCCTTCTTGATAGGTCTGCATAACTCTTTTGACGATCCTGGGCTTCCTTCCTTCTGTCTCTAACCACTCGCACAATTTCAGTGGTTTCCTCAATAAGCTCGGGACCCAACACCGCTCGTTCCGAAGGATCACTCCAACACAAAGGTGTTCTGCACTTCCTTCCGTAAGGCCTCGAAAGGAGCCATACAAATACTCGCGTGATGACTATTGTTGTAGGAGAATTCCACCAAGGGTAGAAGTTTCTCCCCAATCCTTGGACATCTATCACACGAGCCCTCAATACATCTTTCAATGTCCTGATGGTCCTTTCTGTCTGCCCATCAGTGTGAGGGTGCCACGCCGTGCTCATACAAATCTGAGTGCCAAACTGCTTGCAACTCCTTCCGAAAATTTAGACAAGAATCTGGAATCCCTGTCTGAAATGATTTCTCTTGGCATCCCAAACCGTCTAACCACATGTTGGATGTAAGCACCTGTTAAATGCTGCATACTCCAATTTAACCTCATAGGTACAAACACCGCACTCTTGGTCAGTCGATCGACAATCACCCCAAATGGTGTCTAACTTGTTCCTCGTTTTAGGCAGCCCTATGATTAAATCCATAGCAATGGACTCCCACTTCCACATGGGAACCTCCCAAGGTTGCAATAACCCCGAAGGTCGCATGTGTTCTGCCTTATCCTTCTGACAAGTAGGGCACTTAGACAAAAACTCAACAACTTCCTTCTTCATGCCCTTCCACCAGTAATTCTGTCTCAGGTCCTTGTACATCTTCACCACTCCCGGATCTACAGAGTAGGGTGTACGGTGTGCTTCCTCCATAATTTTCCTTTTCAACACCTGGTCCTCGGAAGGTAGACACCAACAATCCTCAAACCTGATCACACCTCTGCTATCAATAGTGAATCCGTCAGCCTCACCTTCTTGATTGACGAAGACACGGATGATACGACACGGATGATACACCTCTGCTATTAATACCGCCGAAGACACGGATGATACGACTCGAACATTAGGATAATAGATCACTTTCTCACCTTCTTGATTGACGAAGGATGTTCTTGGTACTCCGACATCCAACCTTGCCTGGTAGTTTGGACAACAATCCATTTCCAGTATGATATCGGAATCCGTCAAGTCTAGCACCACGAGATCAGTGCTGAACTCCCGAATCCTTTATAGTTATACGTGCATTGGGTCATATCCGTTCACTTCATATTATGTCACCAGATGGTAATGACACAGAAGTTGATAAGTCATCAAAGGTCCCATCCGGTGTTCGAATATAATATCCGAGGATATAAGTGTACACGGTGCCCGAATTTAGCACGATGTCAAAAAGTATAGTACCTACAAATTCAACAATATGTTGCACTATCCTAATAATGACTTGCAATAACACAGCATGCTCCACTTAGCGCTGGTAATATTCTGAAATGCCATGTCCCCACTTGCTCCAAAGTGAGGAACTCCCTTCTCTTGACATCCATCATCTAAGGAAGTTAGAATGAGATCGCAAGGCATAGCAGATCGCCTCCCAAGTGAATCTGGATCTCTTCGCAAACTCGTTCTCACAAGTTTGCCACCAACGTAGCGTTGAATCCACAAGATGCCTATTGGGATGAACTGGATCGACTCTCTGTCCTGATTAATGTTATGCATAACTGAGAACATCTGTGGCATAAGCTGAACGGAATTGAAAGGCATAGGCCTTAATGGCAGTGGTGGTGAAACTGGCTCGTCCTCATGGCGAAGTCCTCCATCAACTCCCAAAGTTCATCTGCATGAAGGCCCTTCTCTTTAGTGAGGTCATTCTTTCACCGACATTATACTGCCCATCGTCACAAATTATTGGTCCTGAAATTCTATGAGGCCTTTCCCACCTCTCGGTTTCCAACTCTGCGTGACGGTATCCTGTACTCAAACGTAACAAACAATTGAGTAACATTCGGTAATGACACCGAATACAAATTAAGTAAGTATAGATCTCCCAGGATATCCTTATGGATTGATCGTGGTTTGGTTCACAACCAAAACTCAATCCCATAAGGGACACAGTTATCCCGAAAATAATGCAAGGCAACAGGAATATAAGCATAATCAAATGCAAATCCTATACTATATGCATTCCCCCACACACCTCACCACATGCTTGTGTCAAATTCTAAGCATATAAGAGCACACATGGTTCTGATACCAACATGTAATGCCCCAAAAATTTTAAACCAATTTTTGTGACGTCACTGACGTGTTATCTCCCTTAAACTGTTGGCCAGTCAATTTAAGTTTGATAACACGAAGCCTGGTAATCAGAAAATCCAACACATCATAATATCAGAGTAACAGAGTAAGCAATAGAAACAAGTCCATCATATAATCATAACAACTCGGCTACAAGCCTCATACAGTACCTCACCTCGGTACTCACGTCTACCTGTCCAAAATATCAAGTACAAGGAGGAATGGCAAATGATTGGTTCACAGACCAATTCCAATTCATAGTAATACTCAGAAATATCAGACAAGTCACAGAAAGATAACATAGGGTCTAATATAGCATGTTAGTCAACAATATAATAATGCAGTCCTACTAGATCACTCAGCCCCAAACCCAACACCATGATCATGCTCTGCGTCCTCCTCGGGAGTATCTATAAGAAAGATAAAATGCAAGGTGTCAGTACATAAAGTACTGAGCAAGAGTAGGAAAAGCTGGGAAACAGGGAATAAGATTTTAAAGGATTATTAACAGTTACAAAATAGCATAACTAAATAATTAAATAAACATCACACCGTCCCATACCGGTGCTTCAACCACGCCATACACTGCAAAACAATTATAAGATGAATGATGGATGATGAGATGAATGGTATGACCTAAAGTGTCTATCTACCCTAAATGCAGCACATAAGTATGTCTAGCGCGCATCCTAATACCATGGCCGGCATTCCTTCCCATTAAGGATCCACCTCTCCTTAATGGTCGAAAGAGATGCCTACAGTGACCCCGCCACGAACACTACATGCATAAAGGGGTAAATGGACTTACGGAGTGGCATCCCCAAGGATCGAACCACAGACAGCGGGTAGAGCCCAGAGCATCTCGCTCTCGAAAACTTACATGCCCAGAACTAAGTTCTCGAAAGCATAACACATAATCAACACAATATATATGCCCAAGATAATCAAATATTCATGTATGCCCAGTTTAACAACTCGAAAGCATAAACATGAGATTTGTATCCTCGAAAGCATAAAGTCACCAATCATAATAATGTCAAACACATGCCCAATCTCATGACTTGGAAGCATAAATTGTATAAATCCCATAATCATAATTCACATGCCCAATCCCCAGATTTGAAAGCATACTAAGATAATTTTCAAGTCCCAAGACTAGGATTTAGATTCCGGGTTAGCCAAACCCCACATATCGGCTCGCAACTCTATTACAAGAGCTAAGTACAAGGTCACTCGAATCTCCTTAATTTCTAAGGCATGGTAGATTCCACAATCCAATACCAATAGTTATGAATCAAGTACCAACAATTAGACCATTTTAAAACATTTCTCGAAGCCTAGAAACGAGTAAGAAACGATAAAATATGAAAGGGAATGAAAAATGGAAGAAAACGGCGAATCGGCACGCAGGGGACACCCTCAGGTTATAAATTCCTATTTTAAATTTTTGAAGGAGTCATTATCACTGAATTTCGATTGCATATTTGAAATCCTTGTTTTGAGTAGGGTCAGATTCATATATGGTTTGCAAAAATCGGATTAGAAACGAGTAAGTTAGAGCCGATTCAAGTTTGTGAGTTTTTAGGTGCACAGGAGGCGCCAATTGTAGCGCTCCAAGCCCCTTTTGGGCGCCGCAAAGGCATTGCGGCGCCCAAACTGGGCACCAATACAGCAGAGGCGCCACAGTAGCGCTCCGGGCTAGTTTTAGGCGCCACCAAGGCATTGTGGCGCCTAAACTGAAGACTTCAAGGGCTGGGGCGCCGCAGTGCCGCTCCGGACCACTTTTAGGCGCCACATAGGCTATGTGGCGCCTCTGAAGCTTCAGCAGAGACATGATATCGCGATTTGCACCCTTTTCTTCCAATTTTCCCCCACAATAAACTAAATCCTACTCTTGCCTTGTGTTATGATGTCCCAAAGTCTTCAATCTCAGCTCCCAAGCTTCTCCAAACACCAAGGCAAGCTACATTACAAAATTTAACACCAAAACATCAAGATTCACCGATGAACATGAGTTCTTCCAACATGCATCCATTGTAAGCTTCAAAAACTGAAATCATCCCAACAAGGACAAGCCAAAGACTCACCTCAGCTTCTACACACACCAATGTAGCTCCCAATCAAAGATTCAACCCTCAACACAAGCCAAATCTACAAGAAATCCACCCAACACCATTCAATCCCGTCACTTGTTTTGCCCCCTTCACAATCCACCTCAAAACTCTTCAAAATCATGAATTACTAAGTGGAAATTACTTACCTTAGGTAGTATAATGGAACCCCCACTTGATTTGAGCAAAAACACAAGAATTTGAGAAGATTTGGCATCAACCCTAGCTCCCTCAAGAGGGGTGACGGGAATTGGAGAATGTTGGAGTAGAAATGAGTCTCCAAACCCACATGTCGGATTTTTTTATGTCCCAAAATGGGTCCGGGTCGGATCCTATGATGCGGGTCGGGTCGGAGAGTGAAATGGTGGGCTGGACTCTTCAAGCCTTGAGTCAATTCTTTATTAATCAAGTTGAATTGAACACTTGGACTCTTATTCTCTTGTGGGTTGAACCCACATATTCTTCCACTTCATTCCAATCATACCTACAAAATAATCCATAACATCTATTTTGCTTAATTAACCATAATTAATTAAATTAATTATGCATTAATTAAATCGGGATGTTACAGCTGCGACTCGATGTATTGTGGTGCATCACAGCCGTTCATTCAATTTGTAAATTAATGGTTGAGATTAACTTGAAGGTAAAATAGTAAATTTGATATATTGCTCCCAAATATACTTTAGTACATTTCAGCGACAACTTAGATACATTTCAATGATTTGTTGATTAATAACGACGAGCTATAATATATTTCAGCGACATGTAAAATATTTTCAGCGACGATTTCTGCTTATATTTAAGCGATGTGCCATAGTATTTTTCAGCGACGTGCCATAGTAAAGTTGCAACCCCAATTCTTTCGTTTAACATATTTTCAGCGATGTGCTATAGTATTTTTCAGCGACTTGATGATGTGTATTTCAGCGGCTTCGTAAAAGTTGCAACCCCAATTATGTGGTTTAACATATTCAGCGATGAGTTGTGTTTATTTCAGCGATATACCATTTATAATATTATATATATTTCAACGACTAGACCATTATATATATTTTTTGAATGACTTTACCTTTTTTTCATTTACAACCCTTGAATTTTAAATGAAGGCTTGTGATTATTGACTTGATGTGCTGTAGATTCCGTGATTGCACCATAATCGAACCCAAAAAAATACGTATTTCAGACATCTAAAAAATGAATTCTATATATATAAAGGTTCAAGTTCAATACATTTTCTTAAGTTACCAAAACTCCTAACACCCAAGCCAACTACTTAACTACTTTAGTTTTATTTTTTTCCTTTTTTTTTTTTTACCGTGTGTCGCCATCGTAGTACTACTCTCTCTCCAAGGACCCTTAAACTCATTGCATATTGAATAAATAAAAGAAGCAATAGTGTATGTTACCCTATCAGACATAGTAAAAAAGTTTTATACACCCACCGCTTTAAAGATAACTTTTCTACCCGAAATGACAAAAAATCCTTCGGTCGGATGCTTCGATCGGTCTGATCGAACCATTTAAAGCCGATCGAAATGAGAATTTATTAAGCATGGTTAGTTGAGCTTTGGTCGGGACAAAAATTTTCGGTCGGCCAATGTAATGGCTTCGATCAAGCCGATCGATACTCTAATAATTGCTATTTTTTATTGAAAATTTATTTTATTTTTATTTTCATGACTATATTTATATTATTTGAAATTGTATATATTATTATTATTATTATTATTTATTTCACTACTGTATATATTTTATTTAAATTATATTATATTATTTTAAATTTTATATATTATTATTTAATTTATATATGATATCTATATTTTTGGTACATTTGGACTTTAAAAGTATTAATTATATTTATTATTAAAATTATTATTTTATTATTATAATATTTACTATATATTATAATATTTTTGAAATTGTATATATTATTATTTGTAATATTAATTAGTACTATGAAAATTATTATTATTATTTTTGATATATTTTATATAATTATTATTATTTAAATTATATATATTTATCATATTTTTGGTATATTTGGACATTTTAAAGTATTAATTATATTTATTATACCAATAATTATATTATTGGTATTATTATATTTATTATTAAAATTATTATATTATTATTATGATATTTACTATATATCATACTATTTGAAATTGTATATATTATTATTTGTAATATTAATTAGTATTATGAAAATCATTATTATTATTTTTGATGTATTTATTATATAATAATTATTATTTAAATTATATATGATATTTATCATATTTTTGGTATATTTGGACATTTTAAAGTATTAATTATATTTATTATACCAATAATTATATTATTGGTATTATTATATGTAACACCCGAGGAAAAACAAATTCAAATTGTTTTGAACTACGTCATGACTTGATCCCTTCACAGGGTACGTAGGCAGCTTGGAACTAATTTCTAAGTTCAGTCATAAAATAAATCACAAAATAAAAACATAACCGAAAGCATCCCATCGTTAAACCCGAAGAAACCAAAACACAACTTCAGTAAAATCATTAAGGAAGGACGGGACGAGTTTAAGTAGACGAATTATCATACGGGAGTTAGATCGGATTCGTAGATAAACCCACATGAGAATTTCGAGTCGGGAATGACCCAAAAAGTCAGACCAAGAGCGCGAAGGATAGAAACCCGATCGAGAAGAGGAAGAAAAGAACCGACGCACCACACAAACCGCCCGAACCGGCCGGTTCGGGCGGCGCGCACCCCGCGCGCATGCGCGTGGACACCGCGCGGCCAAAGGGAGTCGCGTCCCTGGATGGTTCGCACGTACCGCGCGGACAAAGGCCTATGTGCGCATCACCAGCGCGCCAGAGGTGCAGGAGGTGTAAACTTTCCTTCCATGGCGATTTCCTTGCCAAAAATCCGACCTCTATCGGTGGCAAGCCGATCACAGCCTTAGGGAAAGGCTTAAAGTCGGATTTGGGCACCCCTTTCCACCACTTTACAGAAAACAAACCCTAGACCTCCCACCCATTCTCTCCAAGCAAGGAAACCTCTTCGACTCCACTTCCGGCGAGCATTCCGGCAACGACAAGGCAAACGGGATGAAGCCTCTGCTTCCTAGACCTTTGGTAAGTCATGGTATAGTGTTTAGTTTGTCCATAAACCTTGAAAACTCAAAATCTAACATCTTTTCCCTTGCTACGATTTCACGTCGGGGGACGAACGAAAAGCGATCGGAGAAGTTGGCCGTTCGTCGCAACCCTAGGATCTCCGGAAACCCTTTTCAGTGACCCCATCCTCATTCTAAGTAAGTTAAAACCTTACTCACAAATTTTCGTGGTTGTTTGTTGTTTAAAACTTGAGATATGGGCTTGTAACAAAAATCGGTTTTCAAAAACCCTATTTTCGTCCAATTTCAATGACTCGCCTAAAACTCGACCTTTGAGAATTCAAACCGAAAACTTTTCAACATAAACGTTTTCCTAACACCTTTATCTATCTTGTGTCCAAATTTCAGCCGTTGACATTAAGATTTGCTATCCCAAATCTCGCCGTAAAATTTCTGTGACAACCCGGACATTTTTAAACTGTGACAGTTTTCCTTACTCGACTTGATGCATGTTTTTCACCCATTTTTCGAATGATTTAACCTTGCATTCCTAAACAAAAGTTGTAGATAATTGTGTCTAGATTATGCATATAAAATTTCATGGATTTTGGTGTTCATTTGATATGTCAAATGGTCGAATTTTCAGAACTGCTTTAAAACTGTTTCGAAGCCCGCGAGTATACAGTGGGTTGTGGTCGATTTTTGAGTACCAAGAATTCATTATTTCCAAATTCTTAAAACATAAAAGTTGTTCCTTAACGTGTTTTGTAGTTACTGTAAAAATTTCGTATCAATTGGTTTTGAAATGAATTTTTAATCGGAGTTGCACGAACCTGTGTCGGAACCCGTTTTTAAGACAGAAATCATTCTTTGCAATGAACTCGAATTTCGACTCACTTCGGAACCTTATTTCCAAAAACTTAAAACATGAAAGTTGTTCGTGTGTGTGTTGTTGAACTACTGTAAAAATTTCAGAATTTTTGGTGTAAAGACGAATTTTTAATTAAGGAAGGCGTAAACTGCCTCGAATAGGATTTTTCGAACTTGAGAAAACTCGAACTATGAAAACGCGATATCGATCATTTGATAACATTGAAATACGAACTTTTGAAAAATCCCATTCACTAGGCTGAGCCGATCTTCATGCTATCATTATCTTTGAGACTGCCTCGTTAGTGGTCTCCTTACTATCTGAGATTGCCTCGTTAGTGATCTCGCGCGCTGTGTTTTGGATCGCCTCGTTAGTGGTCCTACTATCTTTTTGAGACTGCCTAGTTAGTGGTCTCCCATTGTTTGGACTGCCTCGTTAGTGGTCCTATGTTGAGATTGCCTCGTTAGTGATCTCCCGGTATGGTGTCCTCTTCTTAGTCTACGGGATAAAATGTAAAAGACTTGCGTGAGTGTTCCATTATGCTTAAATCGTACTTATCATGTTTTTAATTATGTATTTAAAATTATGCATCTTAAATTATGCTTTAAATTACGCTTTTAAAATTAAGTCCTTTAATCATGTTTTCCGCTGCAAATAAATTATGTATTTTAACTTTACGTATGGTGAGCGAAATCTTTAGTTTAAACACATGTAACCCCTTTTATTTGTTAGTTAGGGATTAACTTACTCAGTATATCTTTATACTGACAACCGTTGTCATTTCCTTTTTACAGAGTATGTCGAGTGACGCATGCACGCGCATTTGGGGGGATATATTTGTGAACATTTTTATTTACTGCATCATACTACTGTTTTACCGGGTCTGTTAAACCCGAGGTTTTGGCCGTGTTGGCCGTGATTACTTTTCCGCTGCATTTACCTTATCCATGCATGATGATTTTTACTATCGTACTTTGATTGAAGTATTAATAAATTTCCGGATTCATTGTTGAATGTTTTTAAAACTTTGTATACCCATAAGCCTTGCACCTCCTTAGCGAGCTCGGGAATCCGTGTCTTACTAGGGAGATGCGGCGGTGACACCTCGGCCTGGGTTACCAAATCCGGGGTGTTACAAGTTGGTATCAGAGCCCGGAAAATTTTTAAAAGCTACTACTATTATTTTAAACCATTATTTTTAAAACCCAAGTATTATTTTTAAATTATTTATTTTGACTACTAGTATTATTTTTAGCCCAAAAGATTATTTTTCTTTTTTTTCATAGCCCAAAATCTTAGCTAAAGAAATATTAAATTTTGGCCCACTATAGAGGCCCAACCTTTAGCAATTAATTTTAAACGTACGAATAAATTAAAATTTTAATGGGGGGGGGGGACTTGCACTTGCATGTTGCATATAGATTTAAATTCGTGCATATCTTAACTTTGCCTAAAATATATCCTAACTCTGACCTACCTTGTCAACATTAGATGGTCGAGCCCAACGCGAACATGGTCAATTTGATGGTAAAATTAATGAACGCATACCTTGAGGGCCAACAGCACATCAATTACTTCAAAACGCGGGTAGGACAGTTGGAGGGTAACGTGGCCCATCTGGGTCATCTAGGGAGGC
Organism: Hygrophila difformis; assembly: GCA_030278955.1. Classification (NCBI taxonomy): domain Eukaryota; kingdom Viridiplantae; phylum Streptophyta; class Magnoliopsida; order Lamiales; family Acanthaceae; genus Hygrophila; species Hygrophila difformis. Next base: position 17,606,317 of record JAOANR010000010.1, on the reverse strand, counting down.
AGACCATCACCACATAACCCAGCTGCAGGAGCAAGTCGCGCAGCTTCAGGCCCAAGTGGCCCAGCTCCAGGACCAGAGTGATGGCTTGGAGGAGCAAGTGGAGAACCTAGGCTGGGACTTGACCAACCTAACCCAGGACGTTGGTGAGGCGATCCTCCAGAACCTGGGCCCTGGCCCCGACGTCGCTGTTTCCATTGACGTATCCAGCGACGAGGACGACCCCATCGAGGATGCCCCTACCTGTCCCCTCTAGATTAGGGATATATATATCGATACATTACTACTTGTACCTTCTTTGACCATTGTCAGCACTACTACGTTCATTCTACCGCGTATAACCCAATAAGTTTCTTTTGGAGCAATAAAAGAATTTCCAGCAGTTATTTCATTTATCCTTTATACTTATTCGTGTATCATATCCACATACCCGGGAGAAACTCAACCACGTAAATATGCGATAACTAGTGAGCGGCCTCCACTCATGCAAATGCAGTGAAGAGGTAACGACGAAACCATAGTACCATAAATTATAACTAAGGCGGGACAATTCAACCATACTTCTAAAACGGCATCAAACCACTAACACATGTCAAACACCTAACTAAGCAATAACATAACGAAAATATAAATCACAAATCCCAGACAACAGCAACATCCTCAAAACGAGGAAACTAAACAAAGTACGTCCAATGCAAAACCTAAACGAAAACACGAAACCGAAAGGAGACATCACTGATCGGGAGGCGGGAACTGCCGGCGCATGTAGTCGTCCATCTGCCGCACATAGGCGTACATGTCGGACATGGTGGCCTGCTGCTGAGCCTGCCTCGTAGCAAACGAGTCCATACGGGTCTGATAGAAGTCCAACCTAGCGTCGATGGCGTCATAACGAGCCTGCCCAGCTGCAAACCCGGCGTCCATACCGACCCGCATCTCCTGCATCATCTGCAGCATCTGAGTCATCTCCTGCCCCTGAGGTGCCACAGCAGGAGGTGGAACTACTGGAGGAGGGGGTGGCTGCTCCGGTGGTACAACAAGGATCAGACCGCCGTCATCAGGCTGCGGGCGAAGTACAGCACGGGGAGCCCCACGACGTAAGGCGCTACGCCGGTCAGCATAAGTCGGGATACGGTAGCAACAGCCCGGTGCTAGGTCGTACGGGTCTGTCTCCGGTGTAGTGCGAATCCCCTGCGCCGCGCACAACCCACAGATGAGGTGAACATGGGTAATCACCCTACTCCCTCGTCCTCTCCGCATACCCTGCAAGTTGTCCTCGATGCAAGCTCCTACATTCACCCTACCGTCTCGCGCGATAAAGCAAATGGTCTCGTAGACGTCATCCAGGACAATGTGACTCCGGGTGATCGGCCGGACGCGCCCTAACCACAGCTGAGCAAGCTCTCGCCAAGGGGAGTCCATCGTCGTCAAACGAAGCTCATGACCGTGCTCGAGCTGAGGAGGCACTATGGTGCACAAGGTGTTCCACGCAGGAGCAAGAACACGTCCCTCAGGCTGTGGGCGAAATACGCCATCGTCAGGCAAGCCAAAATAGACATTGATCGCCCGAGCACTGAAGTCGAGATAGCGACCATGGACCCATACCCGAGATAGGTCGTCACCCTCCCCGAGACCGCCAATGTTGGCGATAACCTCCATAGCCATATAACCGGAGGCAACACCCTCGGGATGACGTGCCAGACCGGTCCACTGCAAATACTCCAAGACTGCACTGACCCTGTCATCGCCCAGATGAAGAGGATATATGCCTCTCTCAGGGACGTAAGCCCTGTTTCGACGAAGCTCGTCGAAATAAAAGTCCTGGGCAGCCCTCGTCCTAAACCGGAACCTGTCGTGCCGGTGAGGACGCACCTCGTCCGGGAGACCCCTGAGTCGCGGCCCTCGCTGCTCCTCGTCCTCCTCTGACTCGCTCTCGTCGAAATCAGGCATCGCCGGAGCGGCATGACTGGGGCCAGCCTCATCAGTAACTCGTCTCCTAGTCCTCGGAGGACACATGAGAGACGCCAAAACGACCCACAAAAAGAGCAACATCCTGCAAGTTACCCAATACCGATTATAAGACTAATTTCCACACAAAAGACAAGCAAAAACGCGTAAGGGGCATCAATATACACTTCCAACGTGAATATAACAGCAAATCCTACCGTTTGCTAAGACCAACCAGGAGGTAATCTAGACATAGGATATGCTCAAACTAGTGCCCAAACCCTTTGTGGCATTTCGTCGAACACGTTATGTGCGCAATAAACCAAAACCTAAGTTACTAACAACACACGAAAATTACCCACAGAATGAAACGATCATTCTAATAACCACACAGCATATCCTACAGCACCGAACGACAGGGGAACGAACTAATAATCACACCCCAATAACAACCAAACATCAAAAACTTCACAGCCTTTCTAAGGATTCAACTTCAACAAGAATTTGCCAAAAACATAAACACATTATAACATAAACATAGGCAAGGCAACAAGAGTAACAACAATTGCCACGTACACTTGCTAATTTGCACAAATCAAGCCTAAAAGTAACAAACCCCCAATTTTTGTACACAAACCCTAATTTCCTAAATCTCTTCACAAATCAAGTCATTCAAAACATAAAAGTTGAAATTAGTAGGTGGGTTTAGTATAATCGTACCTCGATGAGTGAAATTGAAGTCGAAATCAAGCAAACAGGAAGGTAACTCGCCGGATTTAGAGAGAATTGGGGGTGTGTTCTCGAATGGGAAATGAGGGAAGTGGCTCGCGCGGAGCGCGAGCCCCATTTCTTCGAACAGGAGGAGCCGCGCGCTCTCCGCGCGTTGTTGCGCATTACCGCGCGGCCACCGCGCGGGACCCGGAGGGAGTTTTATTTTTCCTGTTTTGCTCAATCTCTTTTGCTATACGCTCCTCACTGAACCCGGGCATACATTGACAGCGAAATACAACGACATGGAGCATCACCTGGCATTATTTCCAGGCCAGGACAGCAGAATTGTCTCACATCCTCCTTTCGCAGGACTACAAGGAGCCCTCGGGACGTAAATACATAGGGGCCATAAGAAATTCCGTAGGGAATAGGAAACCGATTATTAACTAATTTCACCACCACAGTTTGCTCGTATCCATAACGGGTCCACAACTCCCAACTGAAGAAGCACGTGCCCGACACGTCGCATGTACTCCGACCGGACGTAATCGGATTGGGTGATGACTTGACTTATGAAGAAACCCCGGTGCAAATACTCAACTACAAGGAGAGGTTGACAAGAAATAAATTTGTAAAGATGGTCAAGGTCCTGTGGCCTAAACACGAGATAGGAACGACAACCTGGGAATTGGAAGCCGACATGAGACAACGTTACCCTACCCCCTTCCAGGACGACCCGATCACAGTTATGGGGACATAACTGTATTCTTAAGGGTGGGAGGATGTAACACCCGAGGAAAAACAAATTCAAATTGTTTTGAACTACGTCATGACTTGATCCCTTCACAGGGTACGTAGGCAGCTTGGAACTAATTTCTAAGTTCAGTCATAAAATAAATCACAAAATAAAAACATAACCGAAAGCATCCCATTGTTAAACCCGAAGAAACCAAAACACAACTTCAGTAAAATCATTAAGGAAGGACGGGACGAGTTTAAGTAGACGAATTATCATACGGGAGTTAGATCGGATTCGTAGATAAACCCACATGAGAATTTCGAGTCGGGAATGACCCAAAAAGTCAGACCAAGAGCGCGAAGGATAGAAACCCGATCGAGAAGAGGAAGAAAAGAACCGACGCACCACACAAACCGCCCGAACCGGCCGGTTCGGGCGGCGCGCACCCCGCGCGCATGCGCGCGGACACCGCGCGGCCAAAGGGAGTCGCGTCCCTGGATGGTTCACGCGTACTCCGCGCGGACAAAGGCCTATGTGCGCGTCACCAGCGCGCCAGAGGTGCAGGAGGTGTAAACTTTCCTTCCATGGCGATTTCCTTGCCAAAAATCCGACCTCTATCGGTGGCAAGCCGATCACAGCCTTAGGGAAAGGCTTAAAGTCGGATTTGGGCGCCCCTTTCCACCACTTTACAGAAAACAAACCCTAGACCTCCCACCCATCCTCTCCAAGCAAGAAAACCTCTTCGACTCCACTTCCGGCGAGCATTCCGGCAACGACAAGGCAAACGGGACAAAGCCTCTGCTTCTTAGACCTTTGGTAAGTCATGGTATAGTGTTTAGTTTGTCCATAAACCTTGAAAACTCGAAATCTAACATCTTTTCCCTTGCTACGATTTCACGTCGGGGGACGAACGAAAAGCGATCGGAGAAGTTGGCCGTTCGTCGCAACCCTAGGATCTCCGGAAACCCTTTTCAGCGGCCCCATCCTCATTCTAAGTAAGTTAAAACCTTACTCACAAATATTCGTGGTTGTTTGTTGTTTAAAACTCGAGATATAGGCTTGTAACAAAAATCGGTTTTCAAAAACCCTATTTTCGTCCAATTTCAATGACTCGCCTAAAACTCGACCTTCGGGAATTCAAAGCGAAAACCTTTCAACAGAAAAGTTGTTTCTAACACCTTTATCTATCTTGTGTCCAAATTTCAGCCGTTGACATTAAGATTTGCTATCCCAAATCTCGCCGTAAACTTTCTGTGACAACCCGAACATTTTTAAACTGTGACAGTTTTCCTTACTCGACTTGATGCATGTTTTTCACCCATTTTTCGAATGATTTAACTTTGCATTCCTAAACAAAAGTCATAGATAATTGTGTCTAGATTATGCATTTAAAATTTCACGGATTTTAGTGATCATTTGATATGTCAAATGGTCGAATTTTCAGAACTGCTTTAAAACTGTTTCGAAGCCCGCGAGTATACAGTGGGTTGTGGTCGATTTTTGAGTACCAAGAATTCATTATTTCCAAATTCTTAAAACATAAAAGTTGTTCCTTAACGTGTTTTGTAGTTACTGTAAAAATTTCGTATCAATTGGTTTTGAAATGAATTTTTAATCGGAGTTGCACGAACCTGTGTCGGAACCCGTTTTTAAGACAGAAATCATTCTTTGCAATGAACTCGAATTTCGACTCACTTCGGAACCTTATTTCCAAAAACTTAAAACATGAAAGTTGTTCGTGTGTGTGTTGTTGAACTACTGTAAAATTTCAGAATTTTTGGTGTAAAGACGAATTTTTAATTAAGGAAGGCATAAACTGCCTCGAATAGGATTTTTCGAACTTGAGAAAACTCGAACTATGAAAACGCGATATCGATCATTTGATAACATTGAAATACGAACTTTCGAAAAATCCCGTTCACTAGGCTGAGCCGATCTTCATGCTATCATTATCTTTGAGACTGCCTCGTTAGTGGTCTCCTTACTATCTGAGATTGCCTCGTTAGTGATCTCGCGCGCTGTGTTTTGGATCGCCTCGTTAGTGGTCCTACTATCTTTTTGAGACTGCCTCGTTAGTGGTCTCCCATTGTCTGGACTGCCTCGTTAGTGGTCCTATGTTGAGATTGCCTCGTTAGTGATCTCCCGGTATGGTGTCCTCTTCTTAGTCTACGGGATAAAATGTAAAAGACTTGCGTGAGTGTTCCATTATGCTTAAATCGTACTTATCATATTTTTAATTATGTATTTAAAATTATGCATCTTAAATTATGCTTTTAAAATTAAGTCCTTTAATCATGTTTTCCGCTGCAAATAAATTATGTATTTTAACTTTACGTATGGTGAGCGAAATCTTTAGTTTAAACACATGTAACCCCTTTTATTTGTTAGTTAGGGATTAACTTACTCAGTATATCTTTATACTGACAACCGTTGTCATTTCCTTTTTACAGAGTATGTCGAGTGACGCATGCACGCGCATTTGGGGGGATATATTTGTGAACATTTTTATTTACTGCATCATACTACTATTTTACCGGGTCTGTTAAACCCGAGGTTTTGGCCGTGTTGGCCGTGATTACTTTTCCGCTGCATTTACCTTATCCATGCATGATGATTTTTACTATCGTACTTTGATTGAAGTATTAATAAATTTCCGGATTCATTGTTGAATGTTTTTAAAACTTTGTATACCCATAAGCCTTGCACCTCCTTAGCGAGCTCGGGAATCCGTGTCTTGCTAGGGAGATGCGGCGGTGACACCTCGGTCTGGGTTACCAAATCCGGGGTGTTACACTATATTTATTATTCAAATTATTATTTTATTATTATTATATTTACTATATATTTTACTATTTGAAATTGTATATATTATTATTTGTAATATTAATTAGTATTATAAAAATCATTATTATTATTTTTGATGTATTTATTATATAATTATTATTATTTAATTTATATATGATATTTATCATATTTTTGGTATATTTGGACATTTTAAAGTATTAATTATATTTATTATACCAATAATTATATTATTGGTATTATGATGATTATTATTAAAATTATTATTTTTAATTATTATATTATATAATTTGAAATTGTATATATTATTATTTATCATATTAATTAGTATTATGAAAATTATTATTTGAAATTGTATATATTATTATTATGATAATAGATAATAATGATATTTATTACTATAAGTGAAAATATTTTTATTAAAATTATATTATTATACTATTATTATTATTATTATTAATAATAATATTAATTATAAATTAATTATAACCATAAAAATATTAATCATATAGAAGAGTTTCCAAGAAGAAGAACAAGAAGATGAAGAAGAAGAAGAAGAAGAAGAAGAAGAAGAAGAAGAAGAAGAAGAAGAAGAAGAAGAAGAGAAGAAGAAGACCAAGAAGAAGAAGAAGAGGAAGAAGAAGAAGATATCTACATAGAAAATTATTTTAGTTATACTTTAGGTTTTATATCTACATAGGGTTTATTATTATGAATAATAGATATAAATTAATTGAAGGGTTTAGGTTTTAGGGTGTAGGGTTTTAAGGTTTAGGGTTTAGGGTTTAAGGGTTTAGTGCTTTAAAAGCATATTATTAAAAAAGTTATTTAGGGTTTAAGTTAGGGTTAATGGGTTTAGGGTGTAAGTGTTTACTTTTAGGTTTTAGGGTTTAAGGGTTTAGGATTTAGGGTTTAGGGTTTTTAGGTTTTACGGGTTCAGGTTGAGAGTTTTTGTAACACCCCGGATTTGATAACCCAGGCCGAGGTGTCACCGCCGCATCCCCCTAGCAAGACACGGATTTCCGAGCTCGCCAAGGAAATGCAAGGCTTGTGGGCACGTAAAAGATTTAAAAACATTTCAACGTATAGTCCGGAATTTAATAATACTTAAGTCAAAATACGAAAGTAAAGGTTATCATGCACGGATAAAGTAAATACAACAGAAAGTAATCACGGCCAACACGGCCAAAACCTCGGGTTAAACAGACCCGGTAAAAATAGTAATACGGTACAGAAAGCGAAAATGTTCACAAATAATTCCCCCCAAGTGTATGCATATGCGTCACTCGACATACTCTGTAAAAGAAAAATGACAATGGTGGTCAGTATAAAAATATACTGAGTAAGTTAATCCCTAACTAACAAATAAAAGGGGTTACATGAGTTTAAACTAAAGATTTCGCTTCCCATGCATAAATTTAAAATACATAATTTATTTGCAGCGGAAAACATGATTAAAGGACGAAATTTTAAAAGCGTAATTTAAAGCATAATTTAAGATGCATAAATTTAAATACATAATTAAAAAACATGATAAATACGATTTAGGCATAATGGAACACACACGTCTTTTACATTTTATCCCGTAGACTAAGAAGAGGACACCATACCGGGAGATCACTAACGAGGCAATCTCAACATAGGACCACTAACGAGACAGTCCAAACAATGGGAGACCACTAACGAGGCAGTCTCAAAAAGATAGTAGGACCACTAACGAGGCGATCCAAAACATACAGCGCGCGAGATCACTAACGAGGCAATCTCAGATAGTAGGGAGACCACTAACGAGGCAGTCTCAAAAAGATAATGATAGTATGAAGATCGGCTCAGCCTAGTGAATGGGATTTTTTGAAAGTTCGTATTTCAATGTTATCAAATGATCGATATCGCGTTTTCATAGTTCGCGTTTTCTCAACTTCGAAAAATCCTATTCGAGGCAGTTTACGCCTTTCTTAATTAAAAATTCGTTTTTACACCAAAAATTCTGAAATTTTTAAAGTAGTTCAAAAACACACACACGAACAACTTTCATTTTTAAGTTTTTGGAAATAAGGTTCCGAAGTGAGTCGAATTTCGAGTTCTTTGCAAAGGATAATTTCTCTCTTAAAAACTGGTTTCGTCACAGGTTCGTGCAATGCCGATTAAAAATTCATTTCAAAACCAATTGATGCGAAATTTTTACAGTAATTACAAAACACGTTAAGGAACAACTTTCATGTTTTAAGAATTTGGAAATAATGAATACTTGATACTCAAAGATCGACCACAACCCGCTGTATACTCGCGGGCTCCGAAAAGGTTTTAAAGCAGTTCTGAAATTCGACCGTTTGACATATCAAATGAACACCAAAATCCGTGAAATTTTATATGCATAATCTAGACACAAATATATACAACTTTTGTTTAGAAATGCAAAGTTGAATCATTTGAAAAATGGGTGAAAAACATGCATCAAGTCGAGTAAGAGAAACTATCACAGTTTGAAATGTTCGGGTTGTCACAGAAAGTTTACGGCGTGATTTGGGATAGCAAATCTTAATTTCAACAGCTGAAATTTGGACACAAGATAGATAAAGGTATTAGGAACAACGTTTATGTTGAAAAGTTTTCGGTTTGAATTCCCGAAGGTCGAGTTTTAGGCGAGTCTTTGAAATTGGACGAAAATTGGGTTTTTGAAAACCGATTTTTGTTACAAGCCTATATCTCGAGTTTTAAACAACAAATAACCACAAAAATTTGTGAGTAAGGTTTTAACTTACAGATTTGGAGATTAGGATTACTGGGATGGGTGTCCGGACGTTCTAGGGTCGCGACGAACGGCCAATCCTTCCGATCGCTTTTCGTTCGTTTTCCGGCGTGAAATCGTGGCAACGGAAACGGGTCATATTCCAAGTTTCTAAGTGTTATGGATGAATTAAAATGTTAAACCATGGCTTACCAAGGTTCTAGAGGCAGGGCTTGGTTCCTTTCGCCTTGCCGTCGCCAGAATGTTCGCCGGAAGTTGTCGTCGGATGAGTTTTGGCTTGGAGAGGGAGTTGGGAGTGTCTAGGCTTTTGAGAAACTGAAAACTAAGGGGAGGGGCGGCCAACACAGTCCCTATAACCCTCCCCACTGCCTTGATCCGCTTCCCCTCGATAGGGGACGGATTTTTGGCAAGAAAATCGCCATGGAAGGAAAGTTTACACCTCCTGCACCTCTGGCGCGGTGGTGGCGCGCACATAAGCCTTTGTCCGCGCGGAGTGCACGTGAACCATCCTGGGATGCGTCTCCCTTTCCCCGCGCGGTGTCCGCGCGTATGCGCACGGGGTGCGCGCCGCCTGAACCGGCCGGTTCGGGCAGTTCGTGTGGTCCGTCGGTTCTTTTCTTCCCTTTTCTCGATCGGGTTTCCATCCTTTGCGCTCTTGGTCCGACTTTTCGGGTCATTCCCGACTCGAAATTCTCATGTGGGTTTATTTACGAATTCGATCCAAATCCCGTATGATAATTCGTCTACTTGAACTCGCCCCATCCTTCCTTAATGATTTTACTGAAGTTGTGTTTTGGTTTCTTCGGGTTTAAACGTTGGGATGCTTTCGGTTATGTTTTTATTTTGTGATTTATTTTATGACTGAACTTGGTATTTAAATTCCCAAGCTGCCTACGTACCCTGTGAAGGGATCAAGTCATGATGTAGTTCAAAACAATTTGAATTTGTTTATCCTCGGGTGTTACAGTTTTATTAAAAAATTATATAGGGTTTCATGGGTTCAGGGTCTAAGGGTTTAGGGTTTGAAGGGTTCAGGGTTTAGGGGTTAGGATTTAGGGATTTAAAGTAGTTTATTAAATAACAGAGTTCGATCGGGCTTTTTACGCTTCGGTCGGACCGATCGAAGCGTTTAAAAGCCAATCGAAGGGTTAGCTTAAAAGACAAGCTGGGCCCTTCCTCATTCCCACTTGCCCTTTCCCATTCTCGACCGAAACCCCCCAAACCCCGATCGAAAATTACCCAGCACCCACCGTCAAAAATTCTCCCCTTTTTCCGGCCAATAAACTATCGGAGATGGAGGATCTGACACCGGGCGACGTGGGCGTCACAGGGGACGAAAATGTTGGAGGATTGGCTTTAGTGGTCGCCACCGTCGGGAAAGAGAGTCGAGCGACGCCGCCTTCGCCACCGTCGGCAGCTGCTTCTGGGTCAAGCCGCCGGCAGCCTCATCCCCCTTCCGGCACCGACGTCGTGCGGGTTAGTCCCCTCCCATCCGGCCATCCCCACCCCCAACCCTCAATCTGCTCTGCTCTACTTTTCATTTTTTTTAAAAGAAAAAATTTAAGTTATATGGATATGTTTAAATTTAGTAGAGTTTTTAATTTTCAATTATGAAATAGGGATGATTATTGTGCTAATTAGGGATGATTATTGTGAATATTTAAATTTGTTAGGTTATGAATTATTAAATTTGGGATCAAAATTGCGAATTTTTAAGGTTGTAGACTTCTGGGTTTAATATGTTCGGATATGGATTGTCTATTTCGGTATATAATTTTGTTAGATGTGTTGAATTTTCGAATTTATTTGGTAATTTGATGTATATGAATTTAATTGCTCATTTCTTGTAGATGGGTATAATAAGTTAGGGTTTAGGGTTGTGGGATTAGGGTTTAGGGTTATAGAAATTATCCATAAAGTTATAATAAGAATTATAAATTAAAAATACTATTTTTTTAAAAGTTTTTAAGAAATTAAATTTCCTAGGGCTTAGAGTTTACGGTTTAGGGTTGTGGGATAAAATTTCCTAGGGCTTAGAGTTTGCGGTTTAGGGTTGTGGGATTAGGGTTTAGGATTATAGAAATTATCCATAAATTTATAATAATAATTATAAATTAAAAATAATATTTATTTTAAATTTTTTTAAAAATTAAATTTTATAGGGTTTAGGGTTTAGGGTTGTGGGATTAGGGTCTAGGGTTATATAAATTATCCATAAAGTTATAATAAGAATTATAAATTAAAAATACTACTTATTTTAAAGTTTTTAAAAAATTAAATTTTATAGGGTTTATGGTTTAGGGTTGTGGGATGAGGGTTAAGGGTTATAGGGTTTAGGGGTTTAAAGTTTTTAAAAAGTTAATCTAAAATTTTAAAAAATAATTTATGCCTCTGACTCAAATTATTTGACCTTATATAATTTGAAACCACAGGGAGATTGGTGGTTTGTTCGCCTCGAGGGACAGCGGTGCGCTCCGCACCTTATTATCTACTTTAGGGCCTAGTTCTCCCGATCATAGTGCGTGAGTTGTAGGAGACAGACCCGGATGGATTAGCGGAGCTCCGGGCTTCATGTTTTTCATATCTATACAGAGGAGCGATGCACGAGGGGGGGCCGCGTTGGTGTGATAGCGTTATGGCGGGCCAGGCCATGGCCGAGATTTTACACCATGAGGTTGTGTTCCGTTTCCATGCCGATGGTGAGGAGTGGGGTGAGGACAATGTTGTCTGGTTTTATATATGCGGACGATTTGTGTGATACGGACGACAGGAGCACGCTTTGATCACTGGTTTGCGGTATGGCCAGTCTGATTTCCAGCTATACTCGGCAGATGGTCCCCCATCCGGGAGCGTCTTTTCGAGGTACCAGCACGTGCTCGCGAATGCCTCCGTGGATAGGATCCGTATAGCCTTTGGGAATGCGCAGTTTCGTATGACACCTGGCGACGGCTTGAAAGTCACTAGGGTTTTGACAGCCTTCTATCTCGTACTCGGGCACGATGGGCACAGTCGTGGTCCGGAGCTATGGAGGTGGCGGTTGGTGGAGGACCGGGATGCTTGGGAGGCATTTCCGTGGGGTTTGATTAGCTGGCAGGTGGCACGACATGGTTTTAGGCGTCTCGTCACCGCGACCAAGCCTGATGGTTCAGTGCATTTCTACGGCCATGCACTGGCATTTATGGTACGTTACTGTACGATTATATTCTAAATGTATTCATTTTCACTGGCTTAATGATTTACCTGACGTAATTGGTTCGTGAATTCTACAGGTCTGGGTCTGCGAGGCCGTCCCGGACCTGATGACGATATATCGTAAGGAAAGATTGGGGGACCCAGCGGAGCACCGCCCCAGGATAGTACAGTACCTGTTCAAGAGGGTGACGAAGGCCCGAAATTGGCGGGTGTTTTTCGATACAGAGGTTAGTGGATATGTACTTCGTTATCTTGTTGACATTTCGTATACTAATAGTATTGTTTTGATTCTGTTCACATCGGGAGTGTTTTGAGACCCTTACACCCACCGAGGTGGAGTTGAGAGGGCCCTACATGGCAGACCTTGATGTTGAGATCCCAACCTGATTAAGGTGGGTATGAAAAGACGATCGAAAGAAGGGTCGCAAGCGGAAGACGGGTGATAGGGATGCTCTTATGGTGGATGAGGTAGGGGAGGAGGCCGATCCGACAGTAGACATTGATCAGGGTGGCGGCGGCGGTGAGCGACCGAGTCGGGCCACCCAGCGCCCACGCACGGATACACCTCGGAGCGTTAGCCCCGATAGGCATGGTACATCACCGATCCACCCCACACATACCGAGGATGGCACATGAGTTCCAGTTCCTCCGGATTTTGGGACTGTTATGGCCCGTCTACTGGAGGACTATGAGCGGCGCACTATGGACATGGTCGCAGCGTCTGATCGACGGACAGCTCAGACGGTCGCGGAGGGGGTGCGACAGATTGCAGACATGGTCGCGGCTACGGAGCGACGGATAATGCAGGAGATTCACCGGCAGCAGGAGGCAACGAGATTGGTGGTGGCGGCGGAGGTCAGGGTGTACTCCAACGGAGCCACATCCGGACGCCAGATGTGGGCAGAGGTGGCAAATCGAGTAGCAGGGAGGCGGGGGTGACTCCTGGAGTACATGCGGGTGATGCAGCGTGGGCCGATCAGGCCCACGGTATGAGAGAGTTCCCGGGTGTCCGAGCGACCATGCCATAGGTGTGCTCGGATTCACAGGAGGCTTCCGGATCCGATCATGCCGCCGACGCCGAGCAGCGTACACCTCAGTCCGGCCATGATGGCCCGACTCCATCCGGCACAGGTAATGTATTTATTACATTTGATTTAATATCGTCCCCCAGACGAGTAAATTTTGAGATTTTTTCAATGATGTTGTGACTATATATTCGTAGGTTTTCCGTCACCACCTCCCAGTTCGACGAGTGTGCATCCGAGTTGCGCAGCCACAGCTGTAGGTATTTTTAGGATTTATAGGATTTATTTAATATATTTATTGAATTTTTAGGATTTATGATTCAATCACGAAAAATATTTTTTCAGGGTCTGTTACACCACATCTAAGCATGCCTCCACGGTCCAGTGACCCGACACCTTCCTCCACCACAACTGCATGTATTTTTTTTATGCTTAGTTTAAAGTTTGATTGTGTACTTATTCTGCTTATAGAATCATTAATTTTTTTGAACCCATATTTAATTTCCCAGATTATGTTACACCACCGCCAATGGTGCAGCCACCGTCTACGCTGCATCCGAGTTCCTCCACGACATTAGCGGGTATGTTTTGGGTTTTTTGTAGATACATTTTAGTTGTATATTATTTTCCTTAAATTATAGAATTGTTCAATAATTAAATTTTGCAGCGACGACATCTACACCTGATGATGAGGATATTTGCGTAGGGGCTTCCGGACATACGGACCCCATCGAGTACCGCACTACGCGGGCGCGACAGGAGTCTCACTTGCTGAAAAGCCCTTTCACCATGATTGATCGACCGCGACGGAATCGTAGGAAAGACGAGTTCAAGACTTATCTGAAGGATGGCGGATATAGGTAATTTTATAACCAGTTAAATTAATAATGCAATCACTAAGGGAATACGAATCATGTGTACTTCTAATGCAGTGTACACGTCCGGGCGGTCTTTTCTGTTACCCATTCTTTTTTCAAGTCATGGTGCGATGTCAACACCTTCCTGCATGACGAGGTAAATTTGCTTTTCGTTTCTCCACTGGGCGTGTGTTAAAGATGGCATTTTTAAGTTCATATCTGCTCAGTCCACGTTATATTTATTGTTGCAGCAATTAGATGCGTACCCATGTTTTAAATATCCTTGAAATTTCCGAAATTTCGGGATACCCCGAAGCGAAATTTCACATGCAATATTCTTTTGCAAAATTTCATCGAAATTTCACCCAAAATCCGAAATTTCCCGAAATTTGACCGAAATTTCCCGAATTTTTTTTAAAAATATATTTTTTTTTCTAAATTTTAAAAATATACTTCTATTTCTTAAAAAAATTAAAAATTAAAATTTATGTTTCAACCTATATTGATGATGTCATCCAATTAACTTGTTTATCAATTATCAATCAACACGGGTGCATGATATCAATAATATTACTAGCATATTATATCATTAAATGAGTATTGTTAGCATATTACTAATTTATATAGCAACATAGATAAGGAATTTTGAAATATCTTCATTTTCATCATCTCAGAAACTCAAATTAGTTTTCTAAAAAAATTACAAATATCTCTGAAATTTCCCCCGAAATTTCAAATATCTTCGAAATTTCCCTAAATTTATATGTCCGATAGAGATACCGAAACCGATATTTAAAACCTTATGCGTACCTTGGGATTCTACATTTCAAGCCCGATTTCTTCGATGTCCGGGTGCGACAAGATATGCAGATAGGCTTCGTGGACGCAAAATTTCTGGTTAGGTTCATAATTTGTCTTCTTCAGTATTATATTTATTATATTTATAATTGGCTGGCCGGAATTATATTCTAAACATCTTTCTTAAACTAGACTGGCCTTATTGGAAACTGCTGGGACGAGTACGATAAACAGCCACGTTTTGATGATAAGTCTGTGGAGCTATACCGGAAGTATATTGCGGGTCAGAAGCCCTCATGGGGTAAACCTGGACGGCCCTGGTGGATACTTGACGAGGTTCGTGTTAATAATAATTGAACTTAATTATTTTTTCAATTTATCGTATATATCGACCATTTAATTGTTGATTTTTAATCAGCTGGTGTGCCCGTGGAACATACGAGGCCACTGGGCTATCCTTCGATTTTCGCTAAAGGAACAGCACTTCTACCTCCACGATAGTCTTATACTGCCGAGGGCCCTGACAGATCCGACTAAGGAGAGTTTAAAGGAGACACGCAAAGAGGAGCTCCTGCCATACATGACACTATTTCCAGCGCTACTGCAAGTTGCCTGATACCATCGGCATAGACCGGATATGCCTATTGTACATGAGTGGAAACTATGTTGATCGAAGGACCACACAGTTTTCCTCCAGGATGATAGGTATTTTATTGGGTTTTTATTTTATGCCTTCTTGTTGTATAATTATTTATTTTGTAGATTTATTGAATTTAAAGACTAACTGCAACAGCACCTTTTGCGGCCCGTTGGTTCTTTACACTGCATATTGTCTCCGCATGGGTTCCTTCCCGGCTCCGGGCCAGCAATTGCACATCAAGGCTATTCGTTTCGATCAAGCGTATATAGTGTGGCGTTTCAGCATAGACGCCAACAAAGACGAGTTCTTTGAGGAGACTTTATTATGATCTGATCTACATAGTTCGATATTGTTGGTATTTTGTGATTATTGAGCGATGTCGTCTAGAATTCTGTTTCATGGTATGATATGATCTATATAGTGTCATATGATAACATAAATAAATAACAACTGCATTATATCCAATATTCAAATAGATCAATATCCATCCATCAATAGATTAAACACCTACATTACTGACCGGGATAACACAAAGTTCCAAACTATATTTCTAATTATTCAGATAGATCATAATCTTCCCACTCCTGATCGGGATCATTCAGATTGGGGATTTCCCCAACACTTGGCAATTGACACCGACGCACCGTGTGCCCTTCCTCACCGCAACGACTACACCTCTTCTTCCTTCGTTGACGTGGTTCAGATGATCCAGGAATGTCCTGCTCCACTGGTGCAGTGCACCTCCTCTTTTTGTGCCCGAACTCACCACACCTACGACATTGCTGTCGCCTTCCGGCACGAGAAGCTTTCTCGGTGGCGGATGGAATCTTGCTCTGTCTCCGTCGTCCGGCTTGCCTTGGATATTTTGGTGTACCGCATTTGACGTCTGCTGTTTCTCTAGGTATTTGCCAATCTTTGGGGTGTGCAATTGGAAAGACTCGCTCACCCCACGCAGCAAGTAGTGTATTACGCTTGTAAAAGGATGGCACGTAGTACTTCAACTCCCCTCTAAAGGACCTGCACATAAAAAAATTGATAATTCAGAAGTCAACATCAGACTAATCAAGCATATAAAAAGTTGTAATATCTAACACTTACTTGATTGCGCCGGCAGCATGGGCACACGGGATGAGCATGCACTAGAACAGCTTGCACGTACACGTCCGATCAATGCCAAGGCCCACCGTGTACGTCTTATTGTTCTGTTTCACGTGATACACATTTGGGTGGTTCGTTTCCTTGGCAGGTTGATAATAGCCAAAATTGTCCATTATTTCCAATCCATTTCCGTGTCTGAGACGGACATTTTGATCGTATTCCCATCTTATTTTAATAAGAAAGCAGTTGAATTCGACAGATTGATGCAAGTTTGTAAAAATATTAAGCTGGTAATGAAAGACACAAAATATGCAATTTTAATTGCATTTGTGTTAGAAAAATCCAAAAACATGAAAAAAGGAAAAAAGAAAAGAAAGAGGAATGAAAAGATGGGCAAAAGAATAAGATAGCCCACAAAAATCAAAAAGATGGGAAAAAGAATGAAAATCCCACAATCTGAAATTTTGGTTAAGTGTTGAAGATCAATTCGGTCTATAAGCAATTCGACCTAAATCGAATTGCTCAGTAGACCGAATTGCTGAAAGAAAGAAGAAAGGAGAAGTGTTGAGGAAGAGAAGAGCAACCAATTCGGTCTAGGCAATTTGGTCTAAACCTAATTGACCCCTAGACCGAATTGCACCATGAAAGGAAAGAAGACTTTGAGCAAAACAGACAAGAAGGAGTTCGATCTATGCAATTCGGTCTAGGCCGAATTGATTGCATAGATAGAATTGTCTTAAAGCAAAGAAACCAAGCAGGAACCATCTTCAATTCGACAGGGCGAATTCGGTCTACCCATAGACCGAATTGATGGATGACTACCACATTCCAGCTCAAGATCAAGAAGGAAACCTCATACAATTCGAATTGCATCAATTCGATCTAAACCGAATTGCATGAGGAGACCGAATCACATTCAAAGTACAGCTGAGCACGTGAGAAATGCATGATGGGCCTAGGGTTTCGAAAAGAAGTATAAAAGCTGACCTTCCTCAACAAAAATAATATACACAGACACACTTGGACAGTTTGTTGGGAGACAAAAAGAAGGAGCAGAAGGTTCTTCACCCCTTAAGGGTTAGGTAGGTAGTGTAGTTTAGTTAGTTTTTTTTTTTCATGTTTGTAATGTAGTTTTATTGCTTTTGAGCTTAGTCTTTGTCTCATAGAAGCTGGTTACCACCCTTAGTGTAGCCATTTCCATAAACTTTAAATGCTTTGTAGTTAGAATGAACCCTACCTTCAAGCTAATGAATGGTTTAGGGTTATTTACTGCTTTCAAGTGTCAATACAAGAAAGAATCCAGAAATGGGTTTTCATTTCAAGTGGTTGGCATTTACTCAATGCTTTCTTTAGCAATAATGGTAGAATGTTTGTTTGTTTCAACTAGGTTGCATTTATTATGTCCTAGTTGACTTACATTCTCAATAAATGTTTGCGAGTGGGTTTTTGGCATGATTTACACCTTAGAGATTCAAATAAGTGCTCTTAGGTTTTAGACAATCTTAGGCTTGTTAGATTTATTTCCATGCTTTCCAGTGCTGTTTTAGTCTCTTTTATTGGCTTGTTGTTGCCTTAGATAATGTAGGTGTTCTTATTTTAAGCATGTGTTTTACTTGTTCAGTAGAAGTTTAAGTTCTTGACCTTTGATTGCTTGTTTGTAGTTTTGAGGTTTGATTCATGCCAATGCCTGTTAGCCACATAACCTAGTCTATTTCTTCCTAAAACACTCATTAGTGTGGCTGTGAAGTGACATTGATGTGAAATGAAGGATTTGGTAAATCTTATCCATCATAAACCACACAATGTAAACCAAACCCACACTTATGAGAGAAAGACATGCAATTCGATCTGAGGTAATTCGGTCTAGGCCGAATTACTCATAAAAATGGGATTGCATGGCAGAAAAATGTTTGTTGAATGCATTACTTGAAAATTTATATGCAATTCGATCTAGGTAATTCGGTCTAAACCGAATTGCCCATGAGACCGAATTGCATAGCAAAAATTGTTGTCTCAATGTGGTTCTTTAAGCAATTCGGTCTAGGTAATTCGGTTTAGGTCGAATTACTCATATAGACCGAATTGGCCTTGGAAACCACATTGTATGCATTTCATCCCCTCATGCCTTAGTTTATTTTATTTGTTCTACCAATTCGAATTGTTAATTCGGTCTAAACCGAATTGACTTAGCAATTCGAATTACCCTCATTTTGGGGTAAATGCCTTAGCCAATTTGAGTGAAGGAATGACTTCATCAATTCGAATTGTCCAATTCGGTCTAGACCGAATTGCCTGACAATTCGAATTAGAGGATGCTTCATGACTTTACAATGATTAATTGGGTATGGTGTTACTTCATACTTCATGCATACCCAATTCGGTCTCTTTTGCACTTTGCCCAATAGACCGAATTGCTTTCTTCCTTCTATTTTTAAAACTCCAAAAAATATTTTATTTCAAGAGTTGTGTAAGTTGCATGGGTGTATTGGGCCAAGGCCCACCACATCTAATTTTTATCCATTACACATCTCACCCCATTAGTGTCCACTTATTGTGTGATTAGCACTCACACAATACCAAAAACATTTTCTTAACCTCGTCTGTTTTCCCCTTCATTGTGTGTATGAATGGGTAATAAGAAATATCACAGATCAATGTTGGCGAAAAGGCCCCTTTACCCGGATAACGATTAGCTCGTCTTCTGTGTATTAATTATTACTCGTTATTTTGCATGGTCTGATTAGTGGTTGGTGGAAGCTACGGCGAAAAGGTCCCTTCACGGGGATAACGATTAGTCACTCAGCCAACTCCTAATCAGATACAGTTTTCTTCTCCTTATCTTAATTTCAAACCTGAATCTAGCATTGTAGTAATAATAGATGATATATGCCAATATCATCTAATAATTACTACAATAATAGAACATGTGGGTTTTCATCCAATTTCACAGACAGTGAAGTCTAAGGTGACAGCGGCAACTGTCATTAAAGGCATTTTATTGTCTAAAAATCATTCCATCTGGAATACTTGGGACCCGGATAGCAGATGTTTGCCGTCCGAATAACCCCAATTATTTCTGGCATTTCTTTTTAGCCAAATTCTTCCTATCTCTGGCTAATCCATCTTTGTGTATCGAATTCTGTCTAGCCCCACCGTATATTTTGGGATAATTTATTTTACTTCTCATATACATGTATGCATGATATTATTATGTAGATATTGTGGTCCTTGATATTTTGGAGATCCTTCTCCTTGGACATAGAAGTATTGATTTAAATCAGATGTTGCACAATAAATTTCCAACAAAAATTCCTTTATAAAATCCGGATCTGAGTAAGGGATAATTTCAACAGTTATGACTAATTCATCTTCTGCTGGGGGTTGATTTTGAGAACTTAGAAGCAGAGTCAGCGATTAGGTCTCACCTAAACTGAAAGGATCTGTGTTTTAATTGAGAGTTTAGTACCTGTTTAGGGAATGATTTTCAAATATCTTTTTGCTTCTCAAAATTGATGTGTGTTGGAAACCTTGTATTAAGTATTGCATCGAATCAGTGTCCACTTGGATTCGGATAAGATGTGATAACTAATATTAGAGGAACAACATATAGGCCTTGGTTAATTTCTAAGGTAAGGGTGAGTATTCTTTCAACTACTATCTTCTCTCACCAAAGCCTAAAATTGAGTCTCGAATGAGTACATTCGGAATACACCTTCATAGGTCTATTCCACTCATGTTTGTATCTCATAACTAACCGAATGTTATAAGCCCTGTGGCTTACTGATATTTGGGAAGTTCTAAATCTGCATCTGGTCACCAAGACCAGGGGCTCTTTTATGCTAACGGATTGTGATGATCTTTTAAGACTTCCGAGCAATAGGTTTTTAAATGCTTTCTTTACTGCTTTCTTTACCGCTTTCTTTAAAATGCTTTCATAGAGGTCACTCGGAAGCAGAGATGTATCTGCCGGTTATAAGGTTTAAGAGTTATGGATTAGTTCGGGGTTAGATTTGGACTTTGGGTGTGACAAGGGGGATGATAGGAGTACTTGGCATATCAACTAATGATATGTCAGGTGTTGCTTGTCCACCACATATGAATAACACACTCTTGCAAGGCATTGCAAAGGGGAGTTATTAATCTGTGGCATCTTAGAAGTTGAGGTCTTAAGAGCATGTAAATTCTCACTGTAAGTACCTGTCTGTTAAAGGGAACATGGTGCAGAAAGCATGAGAGTTAGCTAACTGATGAGTTATCCCAAACAAAGATCTGTGTATAAAAATGGAAGTTTAATTGAGTTTCATCTGAATCTTGTCCAATCTTTATTATTTTCTCTCTGTCCCTTCTGTCACATTTTAATTCGCTTTTGTAGACTAATCCTATTCGCTTTCCTAGCATAATGTGTATCGCTTTCTTAGAGTAAATTTAATCGCTTTCTAGATATAATTTCTCATGCTTTGTAGAATGATTTTACTGCTTTCATGATCTGATTTGAATTATTGTCAAGTAGTTGTTAAAAACCATTGCAAAACTTGAATCGAGTAACCGAGTGGAAAATCTTAGTAAACGACGTGGGCCCTGCTTCTATCGCACATCCTCCAGAGAACGATCCGGTCTTACTATAAATTACTGCAACTTTTGACACCGTGCGCTTTCAGGAGCACAGTTTCTTAACATGAGCAATAAAAACGTGACAACCTATAATATATCCCTAATCCCAACTCCATCTTCATAAATTGGTTTCACTAAATAAAATTGAAAACCGGGATTATGATTTTTCAGAAAATACTCATACAGTGGGAGTGTGTTTCAGGACAAGAATCTTTATGACATGAAACTATGATAAGTTTCATGATGCCAAAAGCTGGGGACCTTTAGTGTGACAGACTAAAGGTCAAGATTGAACTATCTATTCCGGCTGCACCGTGAAAGTTGTCAAAAGTTTCATGCCGGGGAGAACTGCAGCGCCGTTTGAAATCAGAGTACCCCACATGAGTAATAAAAAGTGAAATATATCCTTAAACCCCTTCCCCACGAATCATAACTCTTTTCCTTTAATAAATTTAATTTGGGATATTTTAGAAAAGCTCGTGTTAGTGAAGCTAAGGTTCAAAAGTTTCATGGCGCCGTTGCCGGGGAGGTTGCAGCGTCGTTTACTGAGAGAACTACATTCCTGATTTACTCATAGATAGTTTTTGTATATATTTTTGAATCATTACTAACCTGGGGGTTGTGCAGGTGCTGTCAAGTCTTGATATAAACTGCTTATGCAAAGGAGAAAGGCCACATTGCCTGAGCTACCGTTCGATCTAGAAACAGAAAGGACCGCTCGCCAACTGAGGGCGCAAGCTCGACGAAGGAAAGAACAGGAAGCGCGGACTCGTACCTCACCCGAAACCACAAGCAGTGACATATCCGATATGGTAGAAAACCAAGACATTCCCCCGATCTTGCCATTAGACCAACCACCCAATAATCCTAGTAATGGAGCTGATGGGGGTATGGTAGAACACCCGAATCGTGCAAACGAGGAGGAAGATCTACCTAATCCAAATCAGCAACAATATCAGCAGTTCCACCAACAACCACCACCCCCCTAACCAATATAACCAACAAAACCAAAATATGCCAAACCAACAATACCAGAATCAAGCCTTCAATCAGGATCAATTCCAAAACAACCCTCATGATCCCGAAAATATTTTTCAGCAGAATCCCAACTATCACCAGCAGTACCAAAACCAAGCAGAGCAAGGAAATCAACAGCAGCAAGCAGCAGCTGATTTTATGCAGCCCATCGTGGAGCCCTATTTGGATAGGCCTGGGAGAGCACAATTTCCTGCACGCAATTTTGAGCTCAAACCGGCACTCATCAACTTGGTGCAGAAAAATCAATTTTGCGGTGCAAATCATGAGGAACCCCATGATCATCTCCAAACCTTCCTGGAGCTCTGTGACACCATAAAAAATCAGGGAGTATCACCTGATGCTATAAGACTAATGTTGTTTCCCTTCTCTTTGTTTAGTGGTGCCAGAGATTGGTATAAATCATTGCCCATAAATCAGAGGAGTACCTGGGCAGATTTGGTGAGGATTTTTCTGTTGAAGTATTTCCCTGAATCTAAGATAGACGAAGGACGAGAGAAAATTGGAGAGTTCAAGATGAAGCCGGACGAGTCATTGTATGACGCAAAGGAAAGATTCGCCAGCCTTTTGAGGCGATGCCCCCAACACGGATATCAACCGTGGGAGCAACTGAGGAAATTCTATGGAGGACTCACCCATCCATGGAGAATGATGTTGGACGCTGCAGGCGGAAGACATTTACTCCATTTGCCTATGGATCAAGCCTGGGAAAAGATTGAGACAATGTCTGTCAACAGATCTGTGTTGAACAGCAATGACAAGAAGGCGGACCCTCCTAGAAAAGTTTTTGCTGTAAGTGAAGGAAAAACAGATTTCGAAAAATTGCAGGAACAGGTAGCTGCGATACAGCTAGGACAAGAGAAAGGAAAGGGAGCAGGTACTTCTCAGGCAGGAGCCTCATCTGGCCAAGCGCAAGCACAGCAATCGGAAGCAATTTGTGGGCTATGTCAGGGACCACATCCAACTGACACATGCCAACAACTAGCTACCGAAAGCTGCAATTATGCAGGGAACTACCAGAACCGCCACCCCAACCTCTCTTAGTCCAACAACAATGCACTCAATGCACATTTGTTGACACAGCTGAACCAGCCTAACCAGTTTGCAAACCAAAACCTTCAGCAAAACTTCAGACCTCAGAATCAAGGATTCGTCCAGCAGAGAGTTCAGAACTTCCAGAACCAGAACCAGAACTTTCAACCCCATATCCAACAGAGGCCCAACCAAAACCAAGGCCAAAATTTCCAAAACTTCCAATCCCAACCTGATCATAATCAGCAATACAACCAAAAGCCACCATCTCGCCTGGAGAATTTGATGACCGAGTTTATTTCTAATCAAAAGGAAATAAACCAGCAGTTGCAGTCATCAATCAAAAATGTGGAGACGCAGGTCACCCAGTTGGCTAAGGAATTGCAGAATAGAGGGAAAGGAACACTGCCGAGCAGCACTGAAGCCAACCCGCAATGCAAGTCAATCACATTGCGGGGAGGCAAGACTCTAAAAGGAAATGTGGGATCCGCAAAGAAGAAAGCCATGAAAGTAAAGGTTTCATTGGAGGTGGAAAAGGAAAAGGAAAAGATTGAAGGAGATGAAAGTGTTGAGCTGGTACAGGATAAATCAGATACAGCTAACACGCAGGCTGAAGCTGCAAATGAAGCTGAAGAGGGTATGGGTGAAGGTACAACTTCCTTCTCTTTACCACCAAAAATAGATAATAATAAGTACATGCCAAGGGTGTCGTACCCTGCATGTCTTAAAAATAAGGAACATGACCTTAAATTCAAGAAATTTCTAGAACGGTTAAAGTCTGTAGAGATAACCATTCCTCTCGTGGAAATGATTTCAGAAATGCCCACCTATGCTAAGTTCTTGAAAGAATTGATTTCAGGGAAAAGGCAAGTAGAGCAGGAGGAGGTGATCATACTCAACAGCACATGCAGTGCCATAGTTCAAAGGAAGCTACCCGAAAAGAAAGAGGACCCTGGGTGTTGCACGCTACCAGTACAGATTGGAAAGGCCAAAGTGAGCATGGGGCTATGTGATCTAGGATCCAGCATCAACGTGATGCCTCTAGCCATGGCAATTCGCCTAAGGCTCGGAGAGATTGAACCGGTCAAGATGAAACTGCAACTGGCAGACAGATCAATCACCAAGCCCGTAGGAATCCTCAAGGATGTGGTGGTCAAAACCGGCCAAGTTCTATTTCCGGTAGACTTCATCATCCTTGACATCGAAGAGGACTCTGAAATGCCACTTATCCTGGGACGTCCGTTCTTCGCCACATGCGGTGCACTGATTGACGCCACATCTGGAAGAGTCACATTAAGGGTGGACAATCGGGAAATCTCCTTTGACATGGAAGAGCTGCAGAAATTCCCGAATGAGGGATCTTGTTCCATGTTTGATGTAATAGAAAGTAGGTGTGAGGATGAGAGCATAGACTCTGTGACTGTGATGACGGACAAAATTTCAAAACAGGTACTGACGCCTGAAGGTGCCGAACAAGAAAGAAGCTGCAACGCTGTCCACTTCGAAGACCCTATCACTGGGGATCTTGAAGAGTTTGACAGTGTTGAATTCACTCAGGAGGAGGAAGAGAGCACCACGGAAGAGGAAGAGGACCCTGTACTGACACAGGGTCCCGAAGGTAAATCTGATCTCTCACCCCCAACCAATTCTCGCAAATTACTACCTTCCGTTGAATTTCCGCCAGAGCTTGAACTTAAAATATTGTCGGATCATCTCAAGTACGTCTTTCTCCCTGAACATAAAAGATTACCGGTAATTGTGTCATCTAAGCTGACACAAGAACAAGAAAAAGCTCTGGTAGACATTCTAAAGAAATATGTACATGCAATTGGATGGACCATTTCTGATATAAAAAGAATAAGCCCCTCTGTTTGCATGCACAGAATTTTAATGGAAGAGGAGTACAAGCCCTCAAGGCAACCACAAAGGCGTCTGAACCCCCATATGCAAGAAGTGGTAAGGAAAGAAGTTATCAAGCTCTTAGATGCTGGTATCATCTATCCTATATCTGACAGCAAATGGGTTAGCCCAGTGCAGGTAGTATCCAAACGTGGGGGGGTGTGCATAACGACTAATGAGCAAGGAGAAGAAGTGGCGACACGTCCAGTGACCGGTTGGAGAGTCTGCATCGACTACCGGAAGCTTAACACCGCTACGCGGAAGGATCATTTTCCCTTGCCGTTCATTGATCAGATGCTGGAGAGGTTGGCCGGGAGGGAGTACTACTGCTTTTTGGATGGGTACTCTGGTTACAATCAGATTGTAATTGTAACACCCCGGTTTTTGGTCACCCAGGTCGGGATGTCACCGCCACATCCCCCTAGTAAGACACGGTTTCTCCGAGCTTACTAAAGAGATGCAAGGCTAGGTATTGCAGTATTTAAAAGTATTTAAATCATTCAAGATAGCCCATACAATATAATTGGAAAATAATAATAGTATAGCGCAGCGGAAATATTTGGTTTAGTACAGTATCGCAGCGGAAAATATAAAAAGGGCCGACATGGCCAAAACACGGGTTAAACAGGCTCGTTCATAATATAGTCTAAGTACGAAATTTAAAAGCAAAATAAGTGTTCCCCAAAAACCCATGCATGAATCGTGCTCACACATGCTCATTCCACATATTCTGTAAGGAAATGAATAAAAATGGTTTTGGTCAGCAAAATTGCTGAGTAAGTTAACACATGCATGATCGTAGGGTTTAAAAGCCATTAATTTAATAATTTAACAAAGCATGATAATAACATAATATTTAATTTAATCTAATCAACTATCCAATAGCATAGTTTATCTCAGGGCTCTATTTAATAGCACATATCACATGGTTTAAAATAAAAGCCATAATTTAAATAAAGCATTTAAATAATTTAATTGGACAACAACATAATTTAATCTAATTTAATTTAATTTAGAATCCCCATTACATTCCCGATTTTGTATTTCAAAGTTTCACGATAGCATCGCGATGTCAACAAGTTTAGCCGGTAGCCCGGCGGCCGCAACCGTATCAGCCATACCCAGTACCACTCCGGAGCCTCGGGAAACCCATACGGATATTCACGAGAGTGTAGGCTCTATATTTCGCCGTTTTGGCAATATCACATTTCAAGTATAGCGCGCGGGGTCACCATCGTCCATTACGGCACGAAGTGAATCGTTAGGGGGCACCCTGCAGAGCACTCACCCCTAATTTTAATTTATCAAGTTTGTAAGGGGATTTAATTTTTAAAATCTGACTTCAATTGTATTTATTTAAGAATAATATCTCAACTCGTTTCAACCCTAAAGGTTAATTCCATGTTTCAACAAAATTTCAAGATTTCGTTTCGGTAAACCACAGTTTACCCTAAAATTCGTCAAAAATCAGGTTTAATTCCATAAATTCCAAAATTTCATATCTGACTCGGAAACATCAATATCTACAACTTTCGTGTTTTAACTTTTTCGATCCGAGATACCTAAGTAGGTCAAAATCACCAATTTTCGCATAAGAATAATTCTGTCCGAGTTTAATGTGTCACAGTCTAAAGATTTCAAATTCTACCATATCAATTCAACTCCAAATTTAATGAAATTTGACAGAGACCATCTTAAGAAATTTATCTACAACTTTCATGTTCGGCCAAAGATCTAAAACAGTCTAGATCCTATGTCAAAAACGTGATCAAGATCATTCCTAAGTTCTGTCCAAGGTTTCAAGATCTAGATTCAAACAGCTCGGTTTCGGTGGGTTTTCGCATATCAAATCAACTCCAAAAATTCTCAAAACTTTACAGTAGCTAGATCTAAGTCTTAGGAACGTTTTTCGTGTTTTAAGTTTTTCCGTTTGAGTTCGTTTTAAGGTTCGGAAAAATTCATCAAATCTGTTGCGTCGGTAGAAAGTATAAATTGACAGATTTTCGATTTCTTGTTAATCTTTTAGGTTTGAATGTTTTAATTCATCCCAAAACCATGTAAGAGTTAACTTACCGAGTTTATGAACGTCGGGGATCGTCTATTCGAAGGCGTGGCTTCCCGTCCACCTTTTCTCCTCTCCGTTCGTCGGGTTCTACGATCTAGATCCAATACGGGGTGTAGAAAGAAGAAGGAGATGATTAGGATTTGTTTTCGAATCGTTTATTGAATAAAGATTGGATCGAGACTTACCATGACTATGGAGATCTGTAGAGAAATTCGTCCAACAGCGTTCGTCTTGGTTTCGTGCCTCCGACGACTCCGGATTTAGGGTTTCGAACGTATAGAAGGTTGTAGGGTTTTGTAAACTTGTTTGGGGCTCCCAAGGGGTTTATTTATAGATTTCCCAAGCCCTAGGGCGTCCAACATCTGACCTAAAGGTCTTGGGTCGAGAGATGTTCAACCGAAAGTCGAAAAATCCGCGTTCGGGCGAGAGATTCACGCAACGGGCGAATCTGTCATGTGGCGCGGCCGTGGCGCGCTGTTTCCCCTTCCACCGCGCGGCCACCGCGCGACACTCGCCTGGACTTCGGTCCGGGCGGGTCGTGCGAGCCGTCGTGCTTTTCCGCCTCTCTTTCGGTTTTCTATCCCTCTATGCTCCCGAATTCCGATTCCCGGGGTATCTTCGGGTTTCTACTTTCTCTCAAATTTTTACTCGGGTCTAATTGGATGTTTTGGACTCGAATCCTCGAGTTCATTAGTGTCGGGTTTTGGTGTACAATTTATTTACCTTTAATAATTCTTTTTATTTAATTAAATTCCTTTAATTCCTTTTTAAGTTAACATCTCTTTTCTCATTTCCTTATCTTTATTTATTTATTCATTTGCTGGATTCATTTATTTATTTATGGTATTTATTTTATTTATTATTTATTTATTTAATTATTGTTTTGTTTTATGATGGAAAATTCACGGGTATTACAGTCTACCCTCCTTAAGAATCAACTTCGTCCTCGAAGTTGTGTTTCGGCTTTTCTCGTGCTAAAGGTCTTGTGTTTGTTTTATTATGTTGTGACTGAACTTAGAATTAAAACTTCTAAGCTGCCTACGTACCCGGTAAAGGGATCAAGCCATACGTAGTTCAACAATTTACAAAAGTGCACGAAAAATAGGTGGTATGACATCCTCTCCCCCTTAAGATTGCAGTTATGTCCCCATAACTGTGTCGGTATCGGTTTGGAACAATGTCGGGTATCGTTCTCTCATGTCGGATTCTACTTCCCAAGTTGCCGTCTCACTTTCGTGATTTGACCAAAGAACCTTGATCATTTTGACGGTCTTATTCCTTGTTACTCGTTCCTTAGTGTCGAGAATACGCACTGGGACTTCTTCGTAAGTCAAATCTTCATCGAGCTCAATTATCTCCGGTTGAAGTACATGTGTCGGGTCCGGCACATACTTCTTTAGTTGCGAGACATGGAAGACATTACGAACTCTATCTAAGTGTGGCGGTAAAGCCAATCGGTAGGCTAGAGTTCCGACTCGTTCTAGAATTTCGTAAGGTCCTATGTATCGAGGACTTAACTTTCCTCGTTTGCCAAAGCGCATCACCCCCTTCATGGGTGATATCTTTAGCATGACTCTATCTCCCACTTGAAATTCTAGGTCTCGTCGTCTAACGTCGGCATAACTCTTTTGACGGTCTTGTGCGGCTCTCATTTTCCCTTGAATCACTTTGATTTGTTGAGCCATGTCTTCGATAAGTTGTGGTCCTACTACCACGGACTTATCGTTTTCTTCCCAGCTCAATGGGCTTCGGCACTTTTGTCCATACAACGCCTCGAAAGGTGCCATGCCGATGCTAGCATGGTAGCTATTATTATAGGAAAACTCAATTAAGGGTAAATGAGATTCCCAATTCCCTTTGAATTCCAACACACATGCTCTCAGCATGTCTTCTAGTGTTTGGATTGTTCTCTCGGTTTGTCCATCCGTCATCGGGTGGAATGCGGTGCTCATTTTGATTTGAGTACCGAGAGCTTTTTGTAACTCCGTCCAGAAATGAGAGACAAATCTACTGTCTCTATCAGAAATGATATCATGTGGTACTCCATGTCGTCGTACCACATTATCAATGTAGGCTCGGGCCAATTGGTCCATAGTCCACGTGTCTTTCATTGGGATAAATATGGCTGTCTTCGTTAGCCTATCCACAATCACCCAAATCTTGTTCATGCCTTTAGGTGATCGGGGTAATCCCGAGACAAAGTCCATTGAGATGCTATCCCACTTCCAACTTGGAATCTCTAGTGGTTGCATCAATCCTAAGGGTTTATGTCGCACTGCCTTAACCTTTTGGCAGGTGAGACATCTCGCCACGAAGTTCGCCACTTCCTTCTTCATTCCCGGCCACCAATAGATCTTCTTCAGATCCTTGTATAGTTGTCACCTCCGGGATGTACGGAATATGGCGTGTTGTGCCCTTCCTCCATCAACCTTAGTTTCAACTCGGCACATTTAAGGGGCGCACACCATCTTCCTTTAAAACGGATGCTTCCATCCTCGTGGATAGCAAATCCTATTGCCTTTCCTTCGGCAATATACCCTTTTATCTTCTCGAGTTTCGGGTCGCCCGGTTGAGCGAGTCGAATCTCGTCCAATATTGGAGTTTCTACGACCATGGCATTGACCGTTTCTCTCACTGTGCCAGGATGCACAAGTTCTAACTCCAATCTTGCCAATTCCAAGTACAATGCCGGCGGAATTACCAACGAGTTTGTCACGTGTTGGGTTTTCCGACTTAGGGCATCGGCTACCACATTCGCCTTCCCCTCGTGGTATGCTATCTCTAAATCGTAGTCTTTAATAAGTTCCAACCACCTTCGCTGTCTCAAATTCAACTCCTTCTAAGTGAATATATATTTCAAGCTCTTGTGGTCGGTGAACATTCGACACTTCCGCCCATAAAGATAATGTCTCCATATCTTTAGAGCGAAAACGACCGCTGCCAACTCCAGGTCGTGGGTTGGATAATTCTCCTCGTGGGGTTTTAGTTGGCGTGATGCATAGGCTACGACTCTTGAGTCTTGCATCAAGACACAACCTAAACCTTCCTTCGAAGCATCGCTATATACTTCGAAGTCACCATTCTCTGATGGTAATGTTAATACGGGTGTGGTTGTGAGTCGTTTCTTCAGCTCTTGAAACGCAGTCTCACACGCTTCGGTACACTCGTATTTTGCTCATTTCTTCAGTAGCTGGGTCAAAGGACGTGCAATCCTTGAAAAGTCCTTCACAAATCGTCTATAATACCCGGCTAATCCAAGGAAACTCCTTATTTCCGTTGGACTCTTCGGAGTTGCCCACTCCGTCACGGCAGAAACTTTTGCCGGATCCACTGATACTCCATCAGCGGATACTATGTGTCCGAGAAATGCCACTTCTTTCAGCCAGAAATCGCATTTGGACAATTTGTCGTATAGCTCATCGAGTAAACAGTAGAAGGTAAATAAAAAAAAAAAAAAACAACTTTTGAGGCTCGCGCGGTGCCCGCGCGGTGGCGCGCGGCGACCGCGCGGCCATGGCAGTTCGAGCAAAAGGGCTCGCGCGGAGCGCGAGTCATTCCGCCCCATTTCCACTTCCGAGGCTTCTTCTAGTTTTCTCTCAAATCCATTCTCCCATCCCCCGATTCTCTCATTCCCGGCTTCGATTTTCCTTTGCAAGGTATGCGTCTACTACTTCTACTTGTCAATTTCCGATTTTATGTCTTGTTTAGCCTTAATCTTTGGGTGAATTTAAAAATTAGGGTTTAGGGACGAGAATTGGGGTTTGTTGTTTTTAGACTTAATTTGTGCAATTAGCGAGTTTGGACGATACTGTTGTTATTTTTGTTGATTAGGAAGTATTTGTGCAACAATATATGCCTAGTTTGAGGAAGTTTTTACTAGATCCCATACTTTAAGGAAAGCATGAATTTCCCGATTTGTATTGGTATTGTGGGCATGCGGATGAGTTCGTTGTCGTTGTTTTGTGCCCTGTTATGATGATAGGTTATTGCCTAAGCAATTGTTTTGATTTGGGGGTGTTCCCCATGTGTTTACAAGTAAACTTTGGTCTTGATTTATTGCGCACTCAACGTGTTTGATGAAATGTCCCAAAGAGGTTTGGGACTTCTCTAGACATAGTCTTGGTTTGGTTATCTTCTTGATCGCTCGTGTTAGAGCTCACACTTCATGTTCTTGTGTTTTCTAGATTATGCTTAATGTAATCGCCGTGTAGGATTAATCCTTACATTTGGTATTGGTTGGGTATCTGCAGGATGCTGCTTTTTCTGTGGGTTATTTTGGCGTCACTCATGTGTCCCCCGAGGACCAGGAGACGAGTTGCTCAGCGCGATGAGGCTGGTCCTAGCACTGCCGCTCCGGCGGTGTCTGATTTTGATGAGAGCGAGTCCGAGGAGGACGAGGAGCAGCGGGGCCCTAAGCTCAAGGGTCTTCCCGACAAGGTGTGTCCCCATCGACATGACAGGTATCGGTTTGCCACTATGGCCTCTCAGGAGTTCTATTTCGACGAGCTTCATCGAAACAGGTCTTATGTCCCGGAGAGAGGCATGTATCCTCGCCATATGGACGACGACAGGGTTAGTCCAGTTTTGGGTCTTCTTCAGTGGACTGGGCTTGCGCGCCATCCCGAGGGCATCGCTTCTGGGTATTTAGCTATGGAGGTCATCGCCAACATTGGCGGTCTCGGGGAGAACAGCGACTTGTCTCGGGTCTGGGTTCGGGGTCGCCATCTAGATTTCAGTGCTCGGGCGATCAACGTCTACTTCGGCCTTCCTGACGACGGCGTATTCCGGCCACAGCCTGAGGGTCGTATACCCCCGCCTGCGTGGGGTGTTTTATGTACCTTGATGGCTCCTCAGCTCGAGCATGATCATGAGCTGCGGTTGACGACGATGGACTCTCCGTGGCGCGAGCTTGCTCAGATATGGTTAGGCCGTGTCCGGCCGATCACCCGGAGCCATATTGTTATAGACCACATCTATGAGACCATCTGCTTTCTCGCCCGAGGTGGTAGGGTGAACGTTAGGGCTTGTATCGCGGACAACCTGAGGGGTATGCGCCGAGGATGAGGGAGCAGGGTGATTACCCACGTTCATCTTATTTGCGGCATGTGTGCGGCTCAGGGGATCCGTACGTCACCCAAGACTGATCCTTACGAGCTATCCGCGGGCGGCTACTACCGTATCCCTACCTACGCCCCTCGACGCAGTGCTCTCCGACGTGGGGCTCCTCCGGCTATCCTTCGCCCGGAGCCCAACGGTGATGGTTTGATTCTAGTTGTCCCTCCTGAGCAGCCACCTCCGCCGCCCGTGGTTCCCCAGCAGGGTGCGGAGATGTCGCAGATAGTTCAGATGCTACAGGGTATGCAGCTTAGTATGGATGCGGGGTTTGCAGTCGGGCAGGCTCGCTACGACGCTCTGGATGCCAGGATGGATCTATACCAGGCTCGCATGGATACGATCACTACGAGACAGCTGGAGCAGCAGGCCTCCATGACCGACATGTATGCCTACCTGCGTCAGATGGACGAGTATATGCGTCGTCAGTTCCCGCCTCCCGACCAGTGATCCTTTGTTTCTGCGTTTCCATCTAGGCTTGCCGTAGTAGTGTTTTATTTAGTTGTTTTCTTATGGACTGTACAGGGATGATCTTGCTGATTATGTTTCGCAGTTTATGTTCCCGTTGTATTCTTGTTGACTGATTTGACTGTTATCGTTTAGAGAAAATGCGGGGAAACTGTTCCGGTCTTTTTTTTTTCGATTTATTGAAAATAAATCGGGCATTTTATTTCCTCAAAAGAAATTTTAGTACAAAAGTAGAAATATTTTCCTAGCAAAATAGTATCTATCAATAGAATCTCTAGTGTCTCATGACGTCCTCCGGCGGGATAGCAGGATCTTCCTCCGGATCTTCCTCCTCCGAACTCGGCGGCAGTAGCTCGTCAAAGATAGTGTTTAAGTCTTGCCCGTGGGCATCGATGTATTCCTTTAGTATTAAGTTTTGTGTAGTAAGGGTTTGGACTTGGCGTTCGAGTTGGTTTATGCGGTGATGATCCGCCTCTCTCAAGTTGCCCATGTGGCGTAAATCGGCCTCCAATTGAGCCATACGGTACTTCATTTGCTCTAGGGTTTGGTGGGAATCGAGATGAACACTCATCATCCTGACCATCAACTGCATCATGTCTTGACTAGCCATCTAGCGCAAGCAAGAGATCTAAGTTAATATTCGCCAAGATTCTAAGTTCTATTCGCCAAGATTCTAAGTTCAATTCGCCAAGATTCTAAGTTCATAGGAGAGATGCAATATGCAGATGCAAATGATGATTCCCCCCAATAATAATTTAATGCAGTATATATATATTTTTTTTTCCATGGGTTTTAAAATAAAAATTTTCCATGGAAATAATACTTTAAAATTTCAAATAATAGTCAAAATACTAATAGTAGTTTTAAAAAAAATAGTAATGGTTTAAAAATAATAGTTTAGAAATAGCCGGGCTCTGATACCAACTTGTAACACCCCGGTTTTTGGTCACCCAGGTCGGGATGTCACCGCCACATCCCCCTAGTAAGACACGGTTTCTCCGAGCTTACTAAAGAGATGCAAGGCTAGGTATTGCAGTATTTAAAAGTATTTAAATCATTCAAGATAGCCCATACAATATAATTGGAAAATAATAATAGTATAGCGCAGCGGAAATATTTGGTTTAGTACAGTATCGCAGCGGAAAATATAAAAAGGGCCGACATGGCCAAAACACGGGTTAAACAGGCCCGTTCATAATATAGTCTAAGTACGAAATTTAAAAGCAAATTAAGTGTTCCCCAAAAACCCATGCAT
Organism: Hygrophila difformis; assembly: GCA_030278955.1. Lineage (NCBI taxonomy): Eukaryota > Viridiplantae > Streptophyta > Magnoliopsida > Lamiales > Acanthaceae > Hygrophila > Hygrophila difformis. The sequence goes on along the minus strand of JAOANR010000010.1, from coordinate 17,572,285 downwards.
GAATCGTGCTCACACATGCTCATTCCACGTATTCTGTAAGGAAATGAATAAAAATGGTTTTGGTCAGCAAAATTGCTGAGTAAGTTAACACATGCATGATCGTAGGGTTTAAAAGCCATTAATTTACTAATTTAACAAAGCATGATAATAACATAATATTTAATTTAATCTAATCAACTATCCAATAGCATAGTTTATCTCAGGGCTCTATTTAATAGCACATATCACATGGTTTAAGATAAAAGCCATAATTTAAATAAAGCATTTAAATAATTTAATTGGACAACAACATAATTTAATCTAATTTAATTTAATTTAGAATCCCCATTACATTCCCGATTTTGTATTTCAAAGTTTCACGATAGCATCGCGATGTCAACAAGTTTAGCCGGTAGCCCGGCGGCCGCAACCGTATCAGCCATACCCAGTACCACTCCGGAGCCTCGGGAAACCCATACGGATATTCACGAGAGTGTAGGCTCTATATTTCGCCGTTTTGGCAATATCACATTTCAAGTATAGCGCGCGGGGTCACCATCGTCCATTACGGCACGAAGTGAATCGTTAGGGGGCACCCTGCAGAGCACTCACCCCTAATTTTAATTTATCAAGTTTGTAAGGGAATTTAATTTTTAAAATCTGACTTCAATTGTATTTATTTAAGAATAATATCTCATCTGTTTCAACCCTAAAGGTTAATTCCATGTTTCAACAAGATTTCAAGATTTCGTTTCGGTAAACCACAGTTTACCCTAAAATTCGTCAAAAATCCGGTTTAATTCCAAAAATTCCAAAATTTCATATCTGACTCGGAAACATCAAGATTTACAACTTTCGTGTTTTAACTTTTTCGATCCGAGATACCTAAGTACGTCAAAATCACCAATTTTCGCATAAGAATAATTCTGTCCGAGTTTAATGTGTCACAGTCTAAAGATTTCAAATTCTACCATATCAATTCAACTCCAAATTTAATGAAATTTGACAGAGACCATCTTAAGACATTTATCTACAACTTTCATGTTCGGCCAAAGATCTAAAACAGTCTAGATCCTATGTCAAAAACGTGATCAAGATCATTCCTAAGTTCTGTCCAAGGTTTCAAGATCTAGATTCAAACAGCTCGGTTTCGGTGGGTTTTCGCATATCAAATCAACTCCAAAAATTCTCAAAAATTTACAGTAGCTAGATCTAAGTCGCAGGAACGTTTTTCATGTTTTATGTTTTTCCGTTTGAGTTCGTTTTAAGGTTTGGAAAAATTCATCAAATCTGTTGCGTCGGTAGAAAGTATAAATTGACAGATTTTCGATTTCTTGTTAATCTTTTAGGTTTGAATGTTTTAATTCATCCCAAAACCATGTAAGAGTTAACTTACCAAGTTTATGAACGTCGGGGATCGTCTATTCGAAGGCGTGGCTTCCCGTCCACCTTTTCTCCTCTCCGTTCGTCAGGATCTACGATCTAGATCCAATACGGGGTGTAGAAAGAAGAAGGAGATGATTAGGATTCGTTTTCGAATCGTTTATTGAATAAAGATTGGATCAAGACTTACCACGACTATGGAGATCTATAGAGAAATTCGTCCAACAGCGTTCGTCTTGGTTTCGTGCCTCCGACGACTCCGGATTTAGGGTTTCGAACGTATAGAAGGTTGTAGGGTTTTGTAAACTTGTTTGGGGCTACCAAGGGGTTTATTTATAGATTTCTCAAGCCCTAGGGCGTCCAACATCTGACCTAAAGGTCTTGGGTCGAGAGATGTTCAACCGAAAGTCGAAAAATCCGCGTTCGGGCGAGAGATTCACGCAACGGGCGAATCTGTCATGTGGCGCGGCCGTGGCGCGCTGTTTCCCCTTCCACCGCGCGGCCACCGCGCGACACTCGCCTGGACTTCGGTCCGGGCGGGTCGTGTGATTCGTCGTGCTTTTCCGCCTCTCTTTCGGTTTTCTATCCCTCTATGCTCCCGAATTCCGATTCCCGGGGTATCTTCGGGTTTCTACTTTCTCTCAAATTTTTACTCGGGTCTAATTGGATGTTTTGGACACGAATCCTCGAGTTCATTAGTATCGGGTTTTGGTGTACAATTTATTTACCTTTAATAATTCTTTTTATTTAATTAAATTCCTTTAATTCCTTTTTAAGTTAACATCTCATTTCTCATTTCCTTATCTTTATTTATTTATTCATTTGCTGGATTCATTTATTTATTTATGGTAGTTATTTTATTTATTATTTATTTATTTAATAATTTTTTTGTTTTATGATGGAAAATTCACGGGTATTACAGTAATAGCTAGTGAAGATCATGATAAGACCACTTTCACGTGCCCATACCGAACTTTTGCGTACAGGCGCATGCCTTTTGGACTTTGCAATGCGCCTGCCACTTTTCAGCGATGCATGATGTCTATTTTCTCAGAATTTATCGAAAAATGCATTGAAGTTTTCATGGATGACTTCTCTGTGTATGAAGATACTTTTGATGAATGTTTGACAAATCTTGCGAAAATTTTGAAAAGATGCGAGGACACTAACCTAGTTTTGAACTGGGAAAAGTGCCATTTTATGGTCACCGAAGGAATAGTGTTGGGTCACCGCATCTCGTGCGCAGGCATCGAAGTCGACATGGCCAAGGTCTCAGTCATATCCAACCTTCCATTGCCAAACTCAATAAAAGCAGTTAGGAGTTTCTTAGGGCATACCGGTTTTTACCGGAGGTTCATTAAAGATTTTTCTAAAATTGCCAAGCCGCTCACTAATTTGCTTTGTAAAGAAAATGCTTTTGTAATAAGTGAAGCGTGTGTTCAAGCTTTTGACACGCTCAAAAAGATGTTGATTTCTGCTCCAATAGTGCAACCACCCGATTGGTCAATGCCTTTCGAGGTCATGTGCGATGCAAGTGATCTCGCCGTGGGTGCAGTTCTTGGGCAACATAAAGAAGGAAGGCATTGCGTAATTCATTACGCCAGCCATGCCCTGACTGAAGCCCAAGTCAATTACACCACCACGGAGAAAGAAATGTATGCTGTGGTTTTCGCGTTTGATAAATTCAGGCAATACCTCATTGGTACGAAAACCATAGTATACACCGATCACTCTGCACTGAGATACTTGTTCAGCAAACAAGACGCCAAACCTCGATTAATCAGGTGGGTACTTTTGTTGCAAGAATTCGATATCATAATAAAAGATAGAAAAGGCAAAGACAATGGTGCTGCTGACCATTTGTCTCGGATAGATAATAATAAAAATGAGATAGCCGTAAATGAAAATTTTCCGGATGAGCAACTGTTTGCCTTGCATCTTCATGATCAAGCGTGTCCATGGTTTTCCGACATTGCTAATTTCCTAGCATGTGGAATAACTCCACCATTTCAGAGTAAAAAGCATAAAGCAAGGTTCAACCGAGAGGTAGTTAACTACTTCTGGGAAGATCCTTATCTCTTTAAGCATTGTGCAGATTCAATTATTAGACGTTGTGTAACTGAGCACGAGGCTTATCAAATCGCTAAAAAATGTCATGAATTGGAATATGGAGGTCACCATGGCCCCACTCGAACAGCTCACAAGGTGCTCGAGTGTGGTTTCTATTGGCCTACCATTTACGAGGATTGCAAGGCGTTTGTTAAAGCTTGCGACAGATGCCAAAGACTAGGGAATATCTCCAAGAGGGATGAAATGCAGCAAAAAGGAATTCTCATCCTTGAGATTTTCGATGTATGGGGTATTGACTTCATGGGACCATTTCCGACGTTTGATGGGAATCACTACATCTTGGTAGCTGTCGATTACGTGTCCAAGTGGGTCGAGGTGGTTGCGTTGCCAACCAACGATGGTCACCAAGTCATCAAATTTTTGAAAACAACATTTTCAATAGATTTGGTGTACCTAGGGTAATCATATCTGATGGAGGAACCCATTTTGTCAACAAAGTTTTTGCAAACCTCATGAGCAAAAATGGGATTCTCCACAAGATCGGCACGCCTTATCATCCCCAAACTAGTGGCCAAGTCGAGGTATCTAACCGCGAAATCAAACACATACTCGAAGCCACTGTGGGGATAACCCGCAAAGACTGGTCACGTAGACTCAATGATGCTCTATGGGCATACCGCACTGCATTCAAGACTCCCATTGGGATGTCTCCATACAGGCTTATCTTTGGAAAAGCCTGTCATTTGCCCGTAGAACTAGAGCACAAGGCTTACTGGACCGTAAAAACGCTTAATTTTGACCCACGAGTGGCTCAGAGTAAACGCAAGTTGGACCTTAATGAAATTGAGGAAATACGTGCGCAAGCTTATGAATGCTCGAGGATTTACAAAGAGCGGACCCAGAAGTTGCACGATCGTCGCATAAAGTCTAAACACTTCTATGTTGGCCAAAATGTTTGTTATTTAATTCTAGGTTAAAGCTATTCCCCGGAAAGCTTAAATCCAGATGGGAAGGGCCATACGAAGTGGTGCACGTGTTTGAAAGTGGAGCCGTCAGGATTCGAACTGACAAAGGAGAGCTGGTGGTAAATGGACACAGGTTGAAGGAGTATCTAGGGCAGTTCGACCCCGGAAAAGAAGTTCAAATGACATCGGAACCGGCATATACTTAATAAAAATCTATATCTATACACTTTTATAATTATTTATTATATATCTATTTATCTCGAATGATGAAGTATTCAAAAATCAACTAAACATTTAGAGTACTAAGACTCTAAATGTGAGGATGTTGATATTTGGAGAAAATCTATTAATTTTTCTTATGTTTGCCTTGCAGGAATTCATGGAACCAACAAAAAGAAGGATAAAGCTTCGAAAACCAGGTTCCCGGTTGGATTAATACCACATTTAATGGAAAGTAATTTCGGAATTTAGAGAAATTTAAAATCCGGAATAACTCCATAAAATGAGGGTGTTAATCCAACCTAATTTATGCAAGCAATTCATCATAGAGTAATTTTTCTGTTTTAATGTGTGCTTTCAGTGTGTAATTTTTAAGAAAGTCCATAAATTCAAAAAATTTGAAATTTGAAAAAATTTCAGAATTTCTCTAAGTGTTGAATGCGATCTATTTTTGTATCTCAAACCAATTCGGTCTACATCGAATTGTTTGAGACAGATCGCATTGGAGGTATGACTTGGAAATTTTCTTTTAGTCAATTCGATCTCCAAGCAAATTCGGGTTAGACCGAATTGGCCTAAGAGACCGAATTGGCTTCCCCAAGACACATCCTCCATCCTTGTGTAATTTTGGCCAAGTAGTGATTCGATCTGTAGCAATTCGGGCTAGACCGAATTGATTTTGAATAGATCGAATTGATCTACAAAAGGCATGTGTGATGCCTTAGTTTTATTTATGCAAGTGAGAAATTCGATCTGTAAGGCAATTCGGTCTAGACCGAATTGCCCATATAGACCGAATTGCCTCACAAAAGCATCCCCCATAATTTTTCTAAGTAACCAGATTCGGTCATCTGGCTGTAATTCGGTCTCTGAATCAATTCGGTCTAAGACCGAATTGACTTCAAAAAGATCACATTGCAGCAGAGTGTGTTTGCTTCCCCTTCCAGTTCGGTCTCTATGCCAATTCGGTCTAGACCGAATTGGCCTAAGAGACCGAATCTCTCACAAACACCTGAGACCACATCAATTCGGTCTAGACCGAATTGATGGTTCGGTCTCCAGTAGACCGAATCACCCAAAACCCCTACCCCTTCATATTCCTCCTTCCCCCTCTTTTTCCCTCACTTTCACTCTCCAACACTTCGATATTTCCCCGAAACCCCTCTCGCGAACTCCGTCTTCCTCGCGAAACCAGGGCTCGAGTCGAAGCTTTTACTTGATCAACTCCGTCCAAAACGTTTGAAAATGGATTCTTCGTCATCTAATCCTACTGGGAGTGTCGGGTGAGTTTCCTATTTTCGATTTCGCACCCTGTTTTGCGATTCAAAATGTTGTCTCTTCCATGTTTTTGCGAAATCGGTAATGGGGAAGGAAATGAAGCATGTTTTCGAGTGAGAGATGGTCGGAATGTGGCCGGAATGGTTTGGGTGTGATTGGGAAAAGGGTAGAACGCAATAGGCAGAACCTAGGGTTTTTGTGCTTTTGATCGTAACTGCCATTGTTGTGAGTTTTGAGTTTTCTGTGGTGTTGGGGATGTTTTATTTCGAAAATGGGAGTTGCAAAACCCTCAAAAATCTTGTTTTTATTCATTATGTGGTTTTGTGGTTCTGTTTTTGTTGTTAGTATACTTATTTTGTTAACTGTGTTTGTTGATTAAAATCTGTGAAAATGGAAAACACAGTGGTTTGTTCCCCTTTACAACCACTGTGTTATTTTACTGGTGATTTTATAATGTTGATCGAATATGCATGCTAATGGTACTGCCATACTTATGTTTTTAGAGCATGAGTTTTTGGCCAAATTTTTGCATGATCATGGTGTGAATGGATTGTCTGTGTCTTATTTTCATTTATGCATGTATTGTATACTGTGTATTTTGCCAATAAATGCCTTTGTCGGGTACTTGTTAACCACAAAGTGCAAACTCAACTCGAAAGTTGATAACTCAACTCGAAAATTGATGTTTGCACATACGGGAAACATGTTATTATAGACAAAACCATGCCAAAATTTTTCCAACACTTTCGGCATGGCATTTATGTCTAAAAAGACAAAAAAGTGGTAGAATATTTTCTTTCTTTTAAAAGTGTTTTGACCTGTGCTTATTTTATTTTGGGCTAAATGGGAAGTATTCAAATGGAACATCTTGTTTCATTCTTTAACACCCATTTCTCGAAACAAATCCAAATGGGGGACCACTCACACTCCCAATTTTATTAAATAAACAAGTCAACACTTCCCATAAAAATCCAAAAATGCTCTTTTTGTGTTTGTACACGTTTGTTTTATTTTTATTCTCCATGATCCATTACTACATGCTAGTGATTGCATAATTTGTCATGTGCATTTATTCATCACCATTAATCATCTTGCTACCTTTTTCACTTGATTTAAATCACTTCTTAAGTGATAAAAATCCAAATCTCATTCGTAGGCTTGATAGCCTATGAAATTTTACTTTTTGGTCTTTTGACCACTCCAAAACCATTTTAGACTATTTATAGTCTAAGAAAAAATTGTTGTAGGGACCTCAAATCCTTACTTTCTCTCTCTATCTTTATTCTGTTGCATAAGGGTTGGATGTAAAAATTCAACTCTATGTCTTTTTACTTAATAAATTCAAGTAAAAACCAATTAACTCACACTTAGAGCTTAGCTCAAAATGTGAGGATGTTGATTTTCCAACTTGAATATGTTTATCAAAAATTTGCTAAAAAAATAGTTCCAACTTCTCTTCTCAGGGAAAAATATGTGATAACTTCCATAATGAGCCTTCCAACAACCACTCCAGACCGTACCTTTTTGGAAATCGAAAGGCTGAAAAGGGAGATCGAAGCAAACAGAAGGGCCATCAGGGATGAATTTCATCTGAACATGGACCACCAGATCGAATGGAGATTTGAAATGAAAGATGACTGGTGGAGAGATATTCCAGAAGATGAGAGAAACATTAAAGCTACAGGCCTCGAAAGAGACCTATGCCAGCACATGTGGAACTTCTGGAATAACGAATTCGACCAGGCAAGATATGACTTGAGGTTCGACGATCCGAGAGTTCACTATGAGAGAATGGTTTGGAGGATGATTCAACACAAGGCCAGGTGAAATCGAATGCTTAAGCAGCACCTCGGGGACAAGAAAATAGCAGCTTTCGAGCCAATTCCCATTCAACCAGGCATCACAAAAGAAGTCAGAAGTCTTTTCGCCAAACAAACTCCTCCAGTACACAAAGTGGCGATGTCTGGAATGGTCTACATGCCCGACGCTTTCCCATTCACGTACAAGAAAGAACTATTTGATAATGGGACCGTCTGCGGACCGGAAGAGCAATTGTGGCTCACAAATCACGCCAAGGTACGCCATATTGAGATGGCATATAACTTCTGGGAGTCCCTTCAACCCGTGTTGGATTATGGAGCAGCCCACCACACTCCGATGTTGGACACAATAATACAAAAGACAAAGGCAATACGGCAGCTGTGGGGGGAATACATGAAGGCATGGGGGAGTTGGGAAAAGGACATCAGACAATCTGTGCTAAATCCAGGGGTGGTGATACCCCCGGGAAATGAGGAAATCATTCCAAGGTTTCTGCCAACGAGAATCCCGGTGGTTGAGCCCTAAGAGGCCACAATGGTTGGAATGCCCAATATTGCTTTAATGAAAGCCGAGTGCACAACAATGTACCGAACCAGAAATTGGGACAGGATGGGCAGAAAGAAAAAGCAGATACCACTGATGAGCCAAGCCAAATGTCTGGAGTACTTGAACATTCCACCAGTTCGGGACTTGTCAGGGCTTAATGAAAAGGAGGCAGACATCATGGACACTCTCTACGCGGACATGAAGACTAGATTTCTTCGAATTAATGCGAGAGATGGACTGGGAAGCCCTGAGGTACTGCCAAGAAAACAAAGTGCGATTACGGTATAACACAGGGTTCCAAGGCGTTTTAGGTAGATATTTCGCAACCAAATGGACTGCTCAGCTTACAGCAATGACTGAGCCCAGTTTCATCGAGAAGTATCTGAAAACCAAGGGCCAGAGTTAGGGCTGTGGACTGAAGCTGATGACAAGTTGATCGACGAGTATGAGGACTCGACGCCCGAACCCCACCAGTCAACCGAAACGGAGCCCCTCCAAACCGAATCTGCGCCAGAGCCACCAAAGAAAAAGAGAAAACTGATAAAACTGGCTGAGAAAGAAAAGGCTGGAAAACCTGCTGAACCTCAAGTCAAGATTCAAGAACCTCCCATTCAGCCAAGGATTCTTCCACCAGTGCCCAAGTTTGATGGTACACCTTCCAAACCAAAGAACAGGGGCAAGGAGCATGCCGTTGATCTATCCAAGAAAGAGCAGCAGCGTCTAGCCCAAGAACAATATGATGCTAAAATGGCAAGAAAGGCCCAAGAAGAAGCCGACGCAGAAAAGGTAATGAAAGATCAGAGGATTGCGGAAGCTGAACGGGCTGAGGAACAAAGGGTTGCTGCTCGCAAGGAGCGTCAAGCTGAAAGAGAAAGGCGGGAGAAGGAAAAGGCTGATGCTGAGATAGCCAAAGAAAAAGAAGAGTGGAGGCAAAAGTGAGAGGCAGAAAGGGCCGAGCAAGACAAACTGTGGAAAGAAGAAATGGCCAAGAAAGCTGAGGAAGAGGCTAAGAAGGCTGAAATGGAAGAGAACAGTAGAAAAGCCCGGGAAGAGGAAGAGAATAGAAAAGCTGCTGAGAAAATTCAAGCCGATCTAGAGAAGAGACAGACGAAAGAGATGACAACAGAGGCTGATGTTGGGGACGATGATTGTCAAATAATCAGCGGAACCAACATCGTGCCTGTTAAAGTAAAAGAAGAGCCGGCTGAATGGGCTAAAGATCGAAAGAAGCAGCAGAAGGAGTTAGCCACTCGTAGGAGTGGACGTGAAAAGAAAGTGGATGAGATCGGTGAAGGACTCAAACCCATAGAGGAGATAAAGGAAATGGTGCAGGAGGGAAATAAGCGTTTCGAACAGTTGAAGGAAAAGACTGCGGAACTCTTAGAAAGTCTGGATCAAGTTGCTGCAAATGTAATGGCTGCAGCTGCTGCCCAATCTCAATCCACCGCACCTGATGAGAATATAACAGAATTAGAAGACTCGCATGTTGAAGCGGGTCCACAAGTTGAGGCGAATCAAGGAGAAGCAGTGGCAAACGAGGGCAGCGGTGGCAGCTCTCATGCAGAGTTAGATACCATAGAGGACCTATTCAAGAACAAGACGTATCAACAAATCCTCCAAGGGGATCTTGATATCACTGGAGATCAGGGAGATCACATGGTAGAACAATTGGGAAAATTAAACACAGGGAGGGATGAGGAGGTACCTCAAAAAGAACATCAACATGTTGTTGACCCCGTCTTTTCTGATGATTTTCTCAAAGATGTGCTTCATGTATTTCCTTGTAATTCATCTGAACAGGGGATATCTCAAGGAGGTGAGCAAGCAGAACACGAACAACAGCCTGAAGGACAGCCGCAGACAGATGTGCAGGCTGAAACTGAACATCAAGTAGAGGTTGAGCATCATGAGCATCAAGAGCAAATGGAGGAGAAATCGGATTCTGACTGGGAGCAGGCATACCCTCAGGATACCCAAGAATCAACGGGGTGAGTCCGATCCGCTGGGTATTGGGAGGCCTCCACCTCAAAGGGACGCCTGGGGGTATCCACAAAAAAATGCAAAAAGTTCCCCATTAAGGACGATGCAGATATAATGAGGAGGTTCAATGGGAACGAACAGAATGCCGGGCGTTATATGGCGCTAGGAGAGCCGTTTGTACCTGATAAAGGATTCAGTTCCGAAATGGTGAATCATCCTATGCTGGTCTTCCTGCAACAGAAACATGGATGGACTGAATTCCTTACGCATCACGCTGAACCTGGGATAGCAGAGCTGGTTCGGGAGTTCTACTGCAACATCAATGTCGCTCAAAAGAAGAGTTGGGTGCGAGGAGTTGATGTAGACATATCTGGAGAATATCTGAACAGATTCCTCAATACGCCCAACTGGGTATCAGAATTCCCGACAGCTGAGCACTTTGAGAAGGGAGCATGTAAGGCAGTTGAGAGGCCATATTATGACAACATCACGAGGTCCCTCACTGCCGAGAGCTATACTGGCGAGTTCTCCTTCAAATCCAAACACCTGAAGCTGGAGTTCCAACCTTCATATGACTTCTACATGTCAAAAATCAGGCCCAATCCTCATGCACACGAGACATCTGGTCGAATGCTGAAGGGTTTTGCTAAGCTATGGCATGGACTGAAGATCAATGTGGGCGAGCATATCTTTCATGTCATGACTTCAAGGACCTCCGGCAGGGCGGCTGCTCTCTGCTATCCAAACCTCATTAGAAGAATCTGTGAAGCCCAAGGAGTAGATCTATCTGTTTTCTCAGGGAGCGACACCATTGATATAAGTCGCCCAATTCCAGTTCCAAAAACGCGGGTATCTGATCCGGTGGTATACGCGATGCCAGATGAATCAGAGGCCCAATCCAGATACACTCCTGGGCAACCGGCTAAGCGCAAATCACGAAAGAAAGAAGCCCGTACTGAAGCGGTGCCTTCAACAAAAGAAGCTGGAATCCCCTCAATTGGACCTGCTGCAGAGGAACATCCTCAAAGTGATGCCCCCACTCAGAGTCAGCCCAGAACTGATGTTTCCACTCCAAGCCTATCACGAAGACATCCAGCCCGACCTTCTCGCAGAAGCCCGACTGTATCTCAGTATCCAGCCGATTCTCAAACTCTAGAAGCAGTGAGCAAAATGGGAGAGTCAATGATGCAGAGTGTCAAATCCTTGGCCGACGTCATTGTTTCAACTCAAGAAAAGCAACTGCAGAAAGAGGAAGAGTTTAGGATGAGAATGCTCGAGAAAGAAGCGGAGTTCAAAAAAGAAGCGGTTGAACGAGAGAAAAGGCGGCATCAAGAAAGGGTTGAAAGCGAAGAAAAGACAAGAAAAATGTTTGAAATGATGTTCGACAAGCAAACCAACTTGATGGAAAGATTGCTCAGGAGACTACCCTCACCTCCAAGAGACGACACCGGACCCTCCAAGCACCATGCGGAGAAGAAAGATTGAGTCAACGCAACCACATTCATGCGAGCTTCAATGTAAACATCATGCATTAGATGTTCCATTCACTCAGTGCACTTTCGTTCATACTGTGGAAATCTATTGTAATTGATGTATTTTATTGCTTTTCACAAGAGAATTTCGTCTTGAATTCTCAAAAATATTTTGAAAAAGATGTGTGACAGTCCAAGATGAATAAGCGAGTGTCACGCCAAAAACAAAGCTGTGACATGGTTGCATGTTCACAGTGTCTTTTTACTGCTTTCAATTAAATAACCGGCATAAAACAAGCATAAATCTGTCACCTAAATTCACATGTTGAATTTAGGCTAAGGATGAAATTTTCAAACTATTAAATTGGGATAAAACAATTAAAAATATGCATGATATAAATTCTTGAGGTTTTGAGCTATAAAAATCCAATGATATGATCACTTGGAAGAAAAACAAAATTTTCATGTTGAGAATTTGATTGAATAATCTGCAAGAATTTTTCAAGGTTAAATTTAAGAATAAATGTATGACATGATCAAACCATACCATGTGAGATCTGAGCCGAGTCATTTTTACTCATAAATTCTTTGTTGTGTGAAAATCAATTCGATTAAAGGACACTAGAACTTGCAATTGGGATCGATTCAAGACCATGCCATATTCCCGAAATCGAGCACATGATCGAGGCATTTAGAAAAACCCAAATTTTTGGCCTTCTTTTGAATTCCAAACCCAAAAATATTTTCCCTTTAGGATTAACCAGGTTGAGCCTTTAAGCCTAATTTTTCTTTGAAACCACTATATTATTCCCCACCCTATAAAAAGACCAAGAAATCAAACCCAAGTGTACACGAATCAATTCCATCAACGCATTATAGTTTATGATCATCAAAAATATCAGTCGGTATTCATAAACCGATCAAAAAAAAAGTTGAAATTCCTTCAACAGAAATAAAAACATGCCAAGTTAAGATGGAATGGATTCATGTCACTTTTAGCCTAATAATTCCCTTCCGTACCAAATGTTACAACCGTATGCCCCGTTATAACCTTAAATAAGACCCCGGGATCTCGATTTGAGGAAATGAGTAGGTGGCGAGTTGGTCTAATTGCAAGCTTATGGGAGAATTTATTTGAATTTGATTATGAGTGTATTGTTTAAAAGCCAACTTTGAGAGTGAGTGGAATTTCCGATTCTACTATATGTGAGGCTCTGCTTTGACTGATTAATGTTCATGTCATGCCTAAATTCAAGAATTAAACCAATGAAAATTTTCTATACATATATTCAAAAAAAATTAACAATAATGATTGATTTGTATACCTATCCAAGTGAGAAGTATCATTTCATTAAACACTGCAATCAAGAGAGTTTAATACTTGTAATTTTGATTGTATTATCCCAATATAACGAGAATGAAATTTCTGAAGCCACGCAAATGGATTGAATATGCAGAGTCCCTGCTCTTAGGAGCACTGACTCTGACTGCTCGGGGACGATCAGTATTAAATGTGAGGATGTTGATAATGGCCAAAATTGTCCATTATTTCCAATCCATTTCCGTGTCTGAGACGGACATTTTGATCGTATTCCCATCTTATTTTAATAAGAAAGCAGTTGAATTCGACAGATTGATGCAAGTTTGTAAAAATATTAAGCTGGTAATGAAAGACACAAAATATGTAATTTTAATTGCATTTGTGTTAGAAAAATCCAAAAACATGAAAAAAGGAAAAAAGAAAAGAAAGAGGAATGAAAAGATGGGCAAAAGAATAAGATAGCCCACAAAAATAAAAAAGATGGGAAAAAGAATGAAAATCCCACAATCTGAAATTTTGGTTAAGTGTTGAAGATCAATTCGGTCTATAAGCAATTCGACCTAAATCGAATTGCTCAGTAGACCGAATTGCTGAAAGAAAGAAGAAAGGAGAAGTGTTGAGGAAGAGATGAGCAACCAATTCGGTCTAGGCAATTTGGTCTAAACCTAATTGACCGCTAGACCGAATTGCACCATGAAAGGAAAGAAGACTTTGAGCAAAACAGACAAGAAGGAGTTCGATCTATGCAATTCGGTCTAGGCCGAATTGATTGCATAGATCGAATTGCCTTAAAGCAAAGAAACCAAGCAGGAACCATCTTCAATTCGACAGGGCCAATTCGGTCTACCCATAGACCAAATTGATGGATGACTACCACATTCCAGCTCAAGATCAAGAAGGAAGACCTCATACAATTCGAATTGCATCAATTCGATCTAAACCGAATTGCATGAGGAGACCGAATCACATTCAAAGTACAGCTGAGCACGTGAGAAATGCATGATGGGCCTAGGGTTTCGAAAAGAAGTATAAAAGCTGACCTTCCTCAACAAAAATAATATACACAGACACACTTGGACAGTTTGCTGGGAGACAAAAAGAAGGAGCAGAAGGTTCTTCACCCCTTAAGGGTTAGGTAGGTAGTGTAGTTTAGTTAGTTTTTTTTTCATGTTTGTAATGTAGTTTTATTGCTTTTGAGCTTAGTCTTTGTCTCATAGAAGCTGGTTACCACCCTTAGTTTAGCCATTTCCATAAACTTTAAATGCTTTGTAGTTAGAATGAACCCTACCTTCAAGCTAATGAATGGTTTAGGGTTATTTACTGCTTTCAAGTGTCAATACAAGAAAGAATCCAAAAATAGGTTTTCATTTCAAGTGGTTGGCATTTACTTCATGCTTTCTTTAGCAATAATGGTAGAATGTTTATTTGCTTCAACTAGGTTGCATTTATTATGTCCTAGTTGACTTACATTCTCAATAAATGTTTGCGAGTGGGTTTTTGGCATGATTTACACCTTAGAGATTCAAATAAGTGCTCTTAGGTTTTAGACAATCTTAGGCTTGTTAGATTTATTTCCATGCTTTCCAGTGCTGTTTTAGTCTCTTTTATTGGCTTGTTGTTGCCTTAGATAATGTAGGTGTTCTTATTTTAAGCATGTGTTTTACTTGTTCAGTAGAAGTTTAAGTTCTTGACCTTTGATTGTTTGTTTGTAGTTTTGAGGTTTGATTCATGCCAATGCCTGTTAGCCACATAACCTAGTCTATTTCTTCCTAAAACACTCATTAGTGTGGCTGTGAAGTGACATTGATGTGAAATGAAGGATTTGGTAAATCTTATCCATCATAAACCACACAATGTAAACCAAACCCACACTTATGAGAGAAAGACATGCAATTCGATCTGAGGTAATTCGGTCTAGGTCGAATTACTCATAAAAATGGGATTGCATGGCAGAAAAATGTTTGTTGAATGCATTACTTGAAAATTTATATGCAATTCGATCTAGGTAATTCGGTCTAAACCGAATTGCCCATGAGACCGAATTGCATAGCAAAAATTGTTGTCTCAATGTGGTTCTTTAAGCAATTCGGTCTAGGTAATTCGGTTTAGGTCGAATTACTCATATAGACCGAATTGGCCTTGGAAACCACATTGTATGCATTTCATCCCCTCATGCCTTAGTTTATTTTATTTGTTCTACCAATTCGAATTGTTAATTCGGTCTAAACCGAATTGACTTAGCAATTCGAATTACCCTCATTTTGGGGTAAATGCCTTAGCCAATTTGAGTGAAGGAATGACTTCATCAATTCGAATTGTCCAATTCGGTCTAGACCGAATTGCCTGACAATTCGAATTAGAGGATGCTTCATGACTTTACAATGATTAATTGGGTATGGTGTTACTTCATACTTCATGCATACCCAATTCGGTCTCTTTTGCACTTTGCCCAATAGACCGAATTGCTTTCTTCCTTCTATTTTTAAAACTCCAAAAAATATTTTATTTCAAGAGTTGTGTAAGTTGCATGGGTGTATTGGGCCAAGGCCCACCACATCTAATTTTTATCCATTACACATCTCACCCCATTAGTGTCCACTTATTGTGTGATTAGCACTCACACAATACCAAAAACATTTTCTTAACCTCGTCTGTTTTCCCCTTCATTGTGTGTATGAATGGGTAACAAGAAATATCACAGATCAATGTTGGCGAAAAGGCCCCTTTACCCGGATAACGATTAGCTCGTCTTCTGTGTATTAATTATTACTCGTTATTTTGCATGGTCTGATTAGTGGTTGGTGGAAGCTACGGCGAAAAGGTCCCTTCACGGGGATAACGATTAGTCACTCAGCCAACTCCTAATCAGATACAGTTTTCTTCTCCTTATCTTAATTTCAAACCTGAATCTAGCATTGTAGTAATAATAGATGATATATGCCAATATCATCTAATAATTACTACAATAATAGAACATGTGGGTTTTCATCCAATTTCACAGACAGTGAAGTCTAAGGTGACAGCGGCAACTGTCATTAAAGGCATTTTATTGTCTAAAAATCATTCCATCTGGAATACTTGGGACCCGGATAGCAGATGTTTGCCGTCCGAATAACCCCAATTATTTCTGGCATTTCTTTTTAGCCAAATTCTTCCTATCTCTGGCTAATCCATCTTTGTGTATCGAATTCTGTCTAGCCCCACCGTATATTTTGGGATAATTTATTTTACTTCTCATATACATGTATGCATGATATTATTATGTAGATATTGTGGTCCTTGATATTTTGGAGATCCTTCTCCTTGGACATAGAAGTATTGATTTAAATCAGATGTTGCACAATAAATTTCCAACAAAAATTCCTTTATAAAATCCGGATCTGAGTAAGGGATAATTTCAACAGTTATGACTAATTCATCTTCTGCTGGGGGTTGATTTTGAGAACTTAGAAGCAGAGTCAGCGATTAGGTCTCACCTAAACTGAAAGGATCTGTGTTTTAATTGAGAGTTTAGTACCTGTTTAGGGAATGATTTTCAAATATCTTTTTGCTTCTCAAAATTGATGTGTGTTGGAAACCTTGTATTAAGTATTGCATCGAATCAGTGTCCACTTGGATTCGGATAAGATGTGATAACTAATATTAGAGGAACAACATATAGGCCTTGGTTAATTTCTAAGGTAAGGGTGAGTATTCTTTCAACTACTATCTTCTCTCACCAAAGCCTAAAATTGAGTCTCGAATGAGTACATTCGGAATACACCTTCATAGGTCTATTCCACTCATGTTTGTATCTCATAACTAACCGAATGTTATAAGCCCTGTGGCTTACTGATATTTGGGAAGTTCTAAATCTGCATCTGGTCACCAAGACCAAGGGCTCTTTTATGCTAACGGATTGTGACGATCTTTTAAGACTTCCGAGCAATAGGTTTTTAAATGCTTTCTTTACTGCTTTCTTTACCGCTTTCTTTAAAATGCTTTCATAGAGGTCACTCGGAAGCAGAGATGTATCTGCCGGTTATAAGGTTTAAGAGTTATGGATTAGTTCGGGGTTAGATTTGGACTTTGGGTGTGACAAGGGGGACGATAGGAGTACTTGGCATATCAACTAATGATATGTCAGGTGTTGCTTGTCCACCACATATGAATAACACACTCTTGCAAGGCATTGCAAAGGGGAGTTATTAATCTGTGGCATCTTAGAAGTTGAGGTCTTAAGAGCATGTAAATTCTCACTGTAAGTACCTGTCTGTTAAAGGGAACATGGTGCAGAAAGCATGAGAGTTAGCTAACTGATGAGTTATCCCAAACAAAGATCTGTGTATAAAAATGGAAGTTTAATTGAGTTTCATCTGAATCTTGTCCAATCTTTATTATTTTCTCTCTGTCCCTTCTGTCACATTTTAATTCGCTTTTGTAGACTAATCCTATTCGCTTTCCTAGCATAATGTGTATCGCTTTCTTAGAGTAAATTTAATCGCTTTCTAGATATAATTTCTCATGCTTTGTAGAATGATTTTACTGCTTTCATGATCTGATTTGAATTATTGTCAAGTAGTTGTTAAAAACCATTGCAAAACTTGAATCGAGTAACCGAGTGGAAAATCTTAGTAAACGACATGGGCCCTGCTTCTATCGCACATCCTCCAGAGAACGATCCGGTCTTACTATAAATTACTGCAACTTTTGACACCGTGCGCTTTCGGGAGCACAGTTTCTTAACATGAGCAATAAAAACGTGACAACCTATAATATATCCCTAATCCCAACTCCATATTCATAAATTGGTTTCACTAAATAAAATTGAAAACCGGGATTATGATTTTTCAGAAAATACTCATACAGTGGGAGTGTGTTTCAGGGCAAGAATCTTTATGACATGAAACTATTATAAGTTTCATGATGCCAAAAGCTGGGGACCTTTAGTGTGACAGACTAAAGGTCAAGATTGAACTATCTATTCCGGCTGCACCGTGAAAGTTGTCAAAAGTTTCATGCCGGGGAGAACTGCAGCGCCGTTTGAAATCAGAGTACCCCACATGAGTAATAAAAAGTGAAATATATCCTTAAACCCCTTCCCCACGAATCATAACTCTTTTCCTTTAATAAATTTAATTTGGGATATTTTAGAAAAGCTCGTGTTAGTGAAGCTAAGGTTCAAAAGTTTCACAGGTAGCTTATCCCCCACTTCCCTCGCCTTTAATAAACATACGTTCGCCCATTCTGTAAGAGGATCGGTGGTAAATGCTGCCTCATTGTGCCTTTCTGTGAACCATTCACTCAAAACGGCACGGATAACCTCGAATAGGGAGCAAATTGGTAGCCTCCTTGCCCACTGGAGCCGGCGGTTCATGCTCTCTACGATGTTCGTCTTCATGATGTCGTAGAGACGAACAACGCAACGCACACGAGCCCACTTCTCTGGTCCAATAACTTCCACAAGGTAGCGATACGCGCCAGGATAATGATCTTGCAACGTATTCATATATCACTCGTACTCGGAGTTCTTGAAGGCATAGGCGGCTGCGGTGAATGGGTCCACCGCTGACTTCCCTCCGTGCTTTAATATTTTCGCTGCGAGGTGCACACAACACAGAATGTGATGCACCATCGGCATGGCTTCATAAACCGCGCTCCTTATTGCCGGAGAACCATCGGAAACTATAAGCACATCGTCAGGGATGTCAAGGGCCCGCCTCAACTGCAGAAGAAACCATGTCCAGGATGGGACCGACTCGACTCCCCCTACACCGAAAGCCAGTGGGTATATCATATTGTTTCCATCCTTCGTCACGACCACAAATAAGATACCCTTGTAAGATCCTATCAAGTGTGTGCCGTCTATTACAATGAACGGCTGCATATGATTCCATCCTTTAATGGAAGCACCAAGCGCGAAGAAAGCATATTTGAAACGACCCGTTCTGTCCAACATGTAATCTGTAACAGTACCCGGGTTCTGCTGCTCCAGCATGTATAGGAATGATGGAACCATCTGGAACGAGGTGTCGTGGTCCCCGAACAGCGATGCTATTTGCGTGTGCCCTAATTTTCCTAGCTAGGGCTACTGACACAGTGACACCCCTCTTCTTCAACGTAGCCTGAACGTGTACAGGTGTCAGTGTGCTCTCATCGAGCACTATTTCATCTCCGAGGAAGGTACCCAAATGTCTGGATGGGATTGTGTTGGGTGGAGGACGGTCTGGATTCACCGTGCAGGTATTGGGAATGAACTTGTACACAACCCACGTCGATCTACTGCCTCGCGCACGCAGCATAAATTCACAACCTTCCACAGGACAACACACCCAATACCTGTGCGTGTCTGACTTAACTGTCTTCAAGCCAGCTCTTTGTTCCACTAAATAGTGAACAAGCTTCTCCTGTAGTCTCTCTTTAGTCCCGAAAACTGACCCATGCGCTAGGATTCTATCAATCGAATCGTCCATGTACGGATCTACGTCTCGCTCGGGCAGATCAAAATGCGGTCGCGACAGATTCCACATTCCGCTGGTCATGTCGGGGACCATGAACGCTTCTTCAGTTTGTTGCCAAAATGGATTCTGCTCTCCATGCAACCCCCGCCCTCCACGCGTGTTTCGACCACGATTTTTGTTTTGTATGTGCCAAAAAAATTTGGCATATTTCTCAATCTTTCTCGTACTGAATGACCGAAACCTTCTTCCTCGCCGTAGTATGGGTCATCCGACTCGTCCGACTCGCCCGCCTCATCGTCCATCGAAGATCGCCATTCTTCCTCTTCACTCTCCTCTACCTGATCCTCCTCTTTTGTGCCATCTTCTCCGATGCACTCCCCTTCATTGGACTCCGGAGGTGGGATGTTTCCTGCTTGCCTTGCATTCCCTTGCTCGTATTCACCTCCATACATGTTACTCTATCCTGCGTGCCCACTCGTATATCCGGGTACATTTTCCATGTTGCTTGCACCGTACGCATTCTCCCCTCCGTTCCAAAACTCGCTGTTGCTTGCACCAACGTTCGGGTAATTGTAAAAATTATGCATCGGTTGTTGCCCGAATATCGCCTCTGTCCAGCTTCCCGGCTAGATCGTGGGCACGAATAGATAATGGAATTGTTCGTTATAATTCGTAGACGATTGTGGAACGTCGGTACCTAAAAAAATTATTAACATGTAACGGCGACGCGTATTAATATTCATTAACATGTAATGGGCATGGCACCTCCCAAATAATCAAAATTAAGACATATAAAAGCTTACGGTTCATGTCTTCCGGATCTCTATTACCAGTAGTGGAATTGCCCTCGAACCAATTGAAGCCATTGGAACCGAACCAAGACATTGTTCCGTCTAAATAATACTTCACAAAACTACTTTTAATAACAATAATCTAATAATAACTGTATACATTTTTTTTTATGAACAGTGACGCACAAGCGTCGGCAAAGGGAAAAACTAAAAAAATCTACAGAAAATTAGAATAGAGGAGAAACAAGAAAATTAAACCAACTAAAAAAAAAAGAAAACTAACTAATAACGCCTCGGGAACCAAACACCTTCAAAATCCGCTGCCAAGCAAGCCTTAGCTTCATCCGGGGGAAAGGCCCAAGAAGTGAAGAACTCCTCCGAGCGAGCTCCCCGTTTAGCCAGAGAATCTGCCACCGAGTTACCCTCTCTAAGAATATGATGCCACGAATATCCTGGATGTGCCGCCTTCAACTCAGCAATGTGTTGAAGCAGTGGAAACAAAATGTGATCTTTGGCTACCCCCTGATGCATGAGCTGCAATCCAATCAGAGAGTCGGAAAAACAATACGCGTGATTAACCCCCAAAGCATGGAGGCGTTTCATCCCATTCCAAATACCATGGAGTTCCGCCACAGTGTTGGACGTGAAGCCTACAAAACCCGAGCACCCCTCAACCCAATGCCCATCACCTATTCGAATTACACACCCAAATCCGGCCAACCCCGGATTACCCAAGGAACTCCCATCCACATGAAGTAACACACCTTGAAGACCTCGAGGATTCCAATGCACCAAGCGAACGTCTCCCACACGTCCTGGCTTAGCAAAGGCCCGATCACATGCTTGCCCGAAGCGCAACGCCACCCGAACCGTCTCCTCCACATTAACTGGAATCCCCCTCATGCTACACGCATTCCTGCCGCGCCAAATACTCCAAAGAGCTGCCCAATGAACTCCTGTCCAGCGTCGGCAGAGCTGCTGCCACCCCAATGCAGGATCAACCTGAAGCAAAGCCAGCAGCCTACCATGCGTGATGCCAACTTTCGCCCATACCTCCACTGCCCATGAGCACTCAAAGAACAGATGGTATAGATCCTCCTCTGCAACTCCACACACCACACAGCTGGCTGAATTGGCAAGGCCCCTATGAAACCGCACAGCATTCGTAGGCAAGGAATCATGCACCATTAACCACAAAAGGACTTTTATTTTTTCCGTACAGCGTACATGCCAGACCCACGCCTTTTTATGATCACGTCGACAACCTCGCTGGCTAAGAACCCACTCATAGCCGGAAGCGACCGAATATTTCCCAGACGTCATGCCCATCCAACACCAAGAATCATCAACGTTCGCATACATGGGAATTGGACCGAGCTCCTTGACCTCAGTTTTTATGTCTTCCGGAATAGTTGTGTATAACACCTCCCAACACCACCGATTCTGGGAATAGACATCCCGCACCCTAACATCAACATCATTATAATGTACATATGGCACACGAGACGCAATTGGTCCTCCCCGCAGCCATGAAGAGTACCACAGACTGCTATTCCCATTCCCAATTCGCAGCCGACAACCATTCAATAAAAAAGGGGCTGCCTTACATATAGCCCTGTAAATAGGTGAAGCGCCAGGCCGTTGAACAAAACTCCCATTCCCGCATCCATATTTAGTGATCAATAACCGGCTCCAAGGCTTGGGTGAACATTGCAAGCACTCAATTAGAATTTTACCAAGCATTGCAATATTCATATCCCTACTTTGCTGAATCCCTATACCACCCATCTTTCGAGGCAATGCGGCCTTATCCCAAGCCACCAGATTCAAACCCCGTCCAGTGGAGTCCTTCCAGACAAAATCTCGGACAGCCCGATCAATTCGAGCGCAAATAGTAGCCGGCAACCAAGCGGTTTGCATGACATAAGTAGGTATGGAAGAAAGGACTGATCTTGCTAAAGTCATCCTACCTGCTTTATTAAGCAATCCACGCTTCCAACTTCCTAGCTTGGCTTTAATATTCTCCAGCAAGAAATCAAAATGAGAACTACTCACAGCTCCATGAATTAATGGGAACCCCAGATACTTCCCTATATCAGCACAAAACTCAATGTCTAAAATTGAAGCCACTTCCTGCTTAATGGAAGGATGCACGGCTGTAGAAGCAAAAGCTCTCGACTTGCTGGTGCTCATGCGAAGGCCTGCATGTCGAGCAAACGAAGAGAGGACCTCATCCATACAACGAACACTATCCAAGGACGCCTGAGAAAATAACAATAAATCATCCGCGAACATCAAGTGCGATAAAGCAGTGGTCTGTCGCCCTACCTTGACCGGCTTCCAGGCGCCCTCATCAACCTTCAACATAATAGCCCGAGACAATTTTTCCATGACAATCAGAAACAAGTACGGGGATAGAGGATCGCCCTGTCGAACCCCCTTAGCTGCAGAAAATGGCGGTAAGGGAGACCCATTCCATAAAATCGAGTAGCAAGGAGATCGAACACAATACATAATGATGCGGATCAACGAAGAAGGAAGCTGCATATCAATTAAACACCCTTCCAGGAAGTTCCAATCAACATTATCATACGCCTTTTCAAGATCGACTTTTAATAAAAAATCACACGATCTCCTATTTTTATTTCTGAATGTAGAAATAACTTCTTGTAGAATAATCGAGTTACCCGAAGTCCCCCGCCCTGGAAGGAAAACAGATTGAAAAGCCCCAATGTACGCTTGAAGATACGGTCTCAACCGATTAACTAACACCTTAGTTAAGATTTTGTAAGCAACATTACACAAGCTGATCGGTCTATACTGTCTAATCTCCCGAGGAATCACCACTTTAGGAATGAGGCAGATGAAGGTTGACGCCAATGAGGATTCAAACCGACCCTCCAGCACGGCCTGCCGGACAAAGCGCCACACTTCAGGACCAATTTCGCTCCAATACTTCTTGAAAAACATAGCCGGGAAGCCATCCGGACCGGGCGCCGAGAACCCTTTTAAGCTCTTGACTGCCACCGAGACCTCTTCCATGGTGACTGGGGCACTTAAATCAGCCTCATAACTTAAAGGAGGCAGCGGAGGAAGCAGCCCTCCTACAGATCGCCCCGGACTTCGCGCATGGCCAAGGAGCCAACTGAAATGATTCACCGTATGCCTTTGCAAGCTATTCTCCTCCGTGATCCATTGACCATCGATTTCCAACCCCAATATTCTATTCTTTTAACGACGGATAACCGCCTGAGAATGAAAATAACGTGTATTCCGATCCCCAAGAGTAATCCATTTGTCTCTAGATTTTTGGAACCATAATATCTCCTCTTGCTTCAAAACATCCTCGAGATCTTGCATGAGCTTTTGTTCCAGGCGCAGCAAGCAGGCCGAGTCCACCCGAATGAGACACCGTCGTATCCCATCCAGTCGTTTAAGCAGCTTCCGTTTCCTTTTGTAAAGATTCCCAAAGGTATATTCATTAAAATGAATTGAAGATTCACGCACCTGGTTAAGCCGTTGATGAAGACCATCCCCACCTCCATGCCATGCCGCCTCTACAACATGGCGGTAATGAGCATGCTCCGTCCACATATGCTCCCACCGGAACGGCCGAGGACCAGCAGCTTGAGGAGGCTGGCAACAACGAAGTAGCAGTGCATTGTGATCCGAAGCCCGACGTGCAAGAACCTCCACATACCCCTGGGGGAATGACATTGTAACACCCCGATTTTTGATAACCCAGGTCGGGATGTCACCGCCACACCTCCCAAGCAAGACGCGGCTTCTCCGAGCTTGCTAGAGAGATGCAAGGCTATGGTTTTTCAGAATTTAAAACATTTCAAACAGCCCATTTATAAATATATACAAAGATCATTACATAGTATTATCTAAGTTGCAGCGGAAAGTAATATTTAAATATAGGTATAGCAGCGGAAATATAAATAGGGCCAACACGGCCAAAACACGGGTTATACAGGCCCGTTATGCAAGTCATGTATAAAAACGAGAGTAAACGTTCCCAAAATCCCAATGCATGCTATGCTCATGTGTAAGCCTCATACTCTGAAAAGAAAAAGAGAGCAACGGTTTGTCAGCATAAACATGCTGAGTAAGTTAACCCCTAGCATACAAAAATGGGGTTTCAAAGCCTTTAATTATTTAAGAAAGAATTGACTTACATTTAACATGATCGCAGCCACTATATAAATTAACTCATCAAGATAATGGAATTTAATTGTAGAAATCAAAGGTATGCATGCCAAATGATCACATATATAACTTGCAAGGCGATTAAATAAATTGATATAAACCAAAACACAATTTAGCAAGGATTTAATTAAACCTCTTATAAATTTCTCGTTTCGTTTCCTTTATAGGTTACCATTCGCTAGGGCTCTTATGTCCACTAGCCTCATGGTCAATATTTCACTAGGGCCCTTACGTCCGCTAGTCATACGCTTGGGCCCTTATGTCCACAAATCACATAATCAATATCGCGCTAGGGCTCTTACGTCCGCTAGACATACGCTTGGGCCCTTATGTCCACAAGCCACATAGTCAATATTGATAGTATCTAACTTGGTCACAAATCACCAATGTTTCAAAAGAATTTAGAAAAATGTTTTTATTTGTTTAGACATATCTCGCGAATCATGTGTTTCTCAAAAGACGAGTTTTTCAACATTTTAACCAAGCCATTTCCACAGTTTACGCCATCTCAGTTTAAAAATTCATTTCAAAGGAAGTCGACTTGAAATTTCTATAGTAGATCAAAAACACGCTAACGAATAACTTTCATGTTTTAAGTTTTCCGAAATTATGTGAGGAAACGGGTGAAATTTTACAATCTTTACAAAAGCCAAAATCTGTCATAATTGTCTACACAGCGCACTGATTTTCAAAAGAGTTTTTGACATAGCAAACGACCTCCGAAATTTATGAAATTTTGCAGGCACTTAAAAGACACCAAAATAAACAAGTTTTATTAGGGGCAAATTATGCAAATTCATCACGGATTAAGTCAGATTAACCCAATAAGTTCGGTTTAAAAATCTGTCGACTTTTCCTTTTCGGACACAGTGTATTCAAAATGGGTTTTCACTATCCAAACGTTAATGAAAATGCGCAAAAT
Organism: Hygrophila difformis; assembly: GCA_030278955.1. Lineage (NCBI taxonomy): Eukaryota > Viridiplantae > Streptophyta > Magnoliopsida > Lamiales > Acanthaceae > Hygrophila > Hygrophila difformis. The sequence goes on along the minus strand of JAOANR010000010.1, from coordinate 17,546,886 downwards.
TTTACAGGCATGTTCTCAAGACATTTATCTACAACTTTTATGTTTACACCAAAGATTATTTTTGACCACAAATGAAAGAAAAATGCACATCACATTCGATCATATAATCTGTCTCGGTTTTCGAAAGGTTCATGCACAACAGAATATGTTCGACGCGGTTTGGGGTAGCAAATCTTAATTAAAATGCATGAAATTTTACAGAGATATTCAAGACTCATAGATCTACAAATTTCATGTTTAGCACAAGTTCTAATTCGGCCTAGATCCAAGGTCAAAATGGGTAACAAGATCGAGAGTGAAATCTGCCAAGTTCTAAGTGCGAAAATAATTTCAGAGGTGTTCAGACTCGGATTTCGGGCATCAAACTTTAACGAAAAATTATGAAAATTTTACACAAGGTAGATATATGTCTTAGGAACACTTCTTATGTTTTGAGTTTTCTCGTTTGAAGACTTTTAGGGGTTCGAAAAATTCCTCCAAGAACGTTGCGCGCGTGTGAATCTCTTGTTGACAGATTTCATCGAGTTTTTCGTTATATCTCATGTTCGGGTTAAATTTTAGCCACCAAAAACCGTATGTAAGAATTAACTTACATAATATGAGTTCTAAAAAGCCCTTGGTTCGTCCGGAATCTACGGATGGCTACGAACGGATCTCCTCAACGCGAAGCTTCCGACTTTGGCCACGAATTCGACTCGAAAGAAGAAATCTAGTGTTAGATCGAATTTTCGGGTTTGGAAATGTGTAGGAAAACTTAAGAAACACTTACCCACGTCCTAAAGGGTCTGACCCCTCTTCTCCAACGACCTCTTGCTCCGGTTACTCGTCGGAAACTCAAGAACACAAGGGATTTTTGGGGTTTTCGGTTTTGGTAGAGCTTGGGAGAGATTATGAGAGTTATGGAGTGAATGGGATCTGAATTCATTGTATAGGATCTGAAAATAAGGGTTAAGAGCAGCCATATCTCGTCCATAATCCCTTTCCCTTGATTGTGATTGAGTTTCCATAGTTGAGGGTCGAATTTTGGTAAGAAAATCGCCAAAACGTGAAAGTGTGCAGCTGCCTCTGTAGTGGCACGGTGGTGGCGCGGTCTTAGGGCGGCGACCGCGCGGCTCCGGCCTGGGCTGCGGCCTGGGCCGGGTCGTGCGATCCGTCGGGCCTTTTCTCCTCTCTTTCGGGTTTCTATCCTCCTACATTTTCGGACTCGATTATTCCGGGTCATTCTCGGATCATGATTCCTATCTTAAATCTATTTCGACTTGAAATTGATTTCGTGTTTGAAATCTTAAGTCCGTCGGTTTCGGATTTGTCGGCTTCTAATTCGTCGTCTTTTGGCTCCCGTGCAATAATTTATTTAATTAAATTATTTTCGACTTCACGGGTTCTTGGATATTTAATTCCTTCTTGAATTAAATTCCATTTCTCATTTTATCTTTAAATTATTATTTTATTTATATATTGTATTTATTTATTTATGTTACAAAATTCTCGGGTATTACAGTCTACCCCCCTTAAGAATCAACTTCGTCCCCGAAGTTGGATGTTAGCTTCTCGCGAGCTTGGAACTAAGGTCCTTTCTATTTTGTGCTATTGTTTGATTGCGTGATTGTATCATTATGTGTTGTTGTTGTTGATGTTGTTTGCATTATTTTATTATATCGTTTGACTGAACCCAGAATTGAAATTTCCAAGTTGCCTACGTACCCGGTGAAGGGATCAAGTCATTACGTAGTTCAAAACAATTTGAATTTGTTTATTTATTGATTTGGGATACATAATATTCGGGTTGTTACATCCTCCCCACCTTAAGATTACAGTTATGTCCCCATAACTGCCTACGCATTATTCTCAAGAAAGTTCGGGTCTTGACCTTGTTACGTGTCAGTCTCTCCTTGTTGAAGGTTCACCAGATCTATTCTCCTTTCGATCGCCTCCTCTGGCGTTCGACATCCCCTAGCCTTGTGACCAAACTTGCCGCACTTATAGCAGGCTCCAGGCTTCGGGCACTGGCGCACCAGATGTGCCTGGTTGCATCGTGGGCAGCGTGGTATGAACGCACCACGGTTGTCATCTCCTCCGTGGTTGAGACCTTTATTTTCTTTCCTTCGAGATCCATTGTTTTTCCTAGAGTTGTTATTGTTATCTTTCATATCCTTCTTCTCAAGTCCTTGAGATTCCTTGCTCGACTCACCATTTTCCTTACGCTTCAACTGCTGTATTCGAGCAATTGATACGGCGCGATCATAAATCGTCTGTAGGTTCGTGAATTATCCTACTGCAAGTATCTCCCGCATACTAAGGTTCAGACCCATCTCGAATTTCTGAGCCTTGTCAGAATCGGTTGGTACTATCCTCGTAGCAAATCGTACTAGCTCCTTGAATTTGGTGTAGTACTCTTGCACTGTTTGTGCACCTTGCTCCAGGTTGATGAATTCATCGTATTTCGCAGTCTTGGTGCTCAGTGGGTAGAATCTTTCTCTCAAGGCTTCCTTAAGTCCTTCCCAGGTGTAGGATTCTTCATCTTCCTCTGAATTCGTTTGAAGGTTTTGCCACCACTCATCGGCTTCGCCTCCTAAGTAGTAGGTTGCTACACGTATCCTCTCCTCGTCAGGGGCATTTGATAGCGTCCAAGAGTTTGTCAAAGGTACGGATCCAACCCTCCAACTTTGCCGGATCCTCTTGCCCGTCATAATGGTGTGGGTTGTAGGGGTTTACCAATGCCAAGTAGTTGACTTGGGCTACTGGCGGAGGTATTGCCGCTTGTGCCCTATGCACCTCGGCATTTCCTAATGCTACGAGTACTTCTTCTACCGTCCTTAAACGTTCATCCATGTTGTTGGGAATAGAAGGCGCTCGATCTCCTACGTTCGGAGGAATCTCATTGTTGTTAGGTGCGTTTGGGAGGTCAGTGTCAATGCCGTTTGGGCTTACCTTCCTCAGTTTTCTTCTAGGTGCCATTTTCTGTTATAGAAGCACGCGAAGATGAGTTTCTAAGTGATCAAGATCTAGGACTAAGGCAAAGTTAGTCTTTAGCAAGCGCTCCTAAGTCAAGGTCATGTCGAGTTCTAAGGTAGGAGTGTTTCTTATCACCGATAATTCACATAAAAAGAGTTAGTGTAAATATTTATGTATATATGCAATGCAATGCAATCCCCCCCGAAGCTAATGTATATTTTATTTATATCTATCCTCCATGGATTTTAAAAATAAGTTTATTCCATGGAGGTAATATTTTTAAAATTTAAAGATAATAATAGTAGATAAAAGTCTTGGGCCTCTATATTGGGCCAAAATAATAAACATTTGGGCTTTATTTAAAAATACAGGTATTGAGCCTTAAAACAATTGGGCTTTAAAAAAAATTGAGCCCACAATAGTAAATATATAAAGTATTGAGCTAAAAATAATTTCTTGGGCTTCTAAAAAATATTTGGGCTTCTAAAAATTTTTGGGCTAAAAATTTGGGCTTTAACTTCAAAATAATAATTGGGCTCTTTAAAATATATTACTAGTTTAGAAATAATAACTTTAAAAATAATAATACTTAAAAATAATAGTTTAAAAATATTCCGGCTCTGATACCACTTTGTAACACCCCGATTTTTGATAACCCAGGTCGGGATGTCACCGCCACACCTCCCAAGCAAGACGCGGCTTCTCCGAGCTTGCTAGAGAGATGCAAGGCTATGGTTTTTCAGAATTTAAAACATTTCAAACAGCCCATTTATAAATATATAACAAAGATCATTACATAGTATTATCTAAGTTGCAGCGGAAAGTAATATTTAAATATAGGTATAGCAGCGGAAATATAAATAGGGCCAACACGGCCAAAACACGGGTTATACAGGCCCGTTATGCAAGTCATGTATAAAAACGAGAGTAAACGTTCCCAAAATCCCAATGCATGCTATGCTCATGTGTAAGCCTCATACTCTGAAAAGAAAAAGAGAGCAACGGTTTGTCAGCATAAACATGCTGAGTAAGTTAACCCCTAGCATACAAAAATGGGGTTTCAAAGCCTTTAATTATTTAAGAAAGAATTGACTTACATTTAGCATGATCGCAGCCACTATATAAATTAACTCATCAAGATAATGGAATTTAATTGTAGAAATCAAAGGTATGCATGCCAAATGATCACATATATAACTTGCAAGGCGATTAAATAAATTGATAAAAACCAAAACACAATTTAGCAATGATTTAATTAAACCTCTTATAAATTTCTCGTTTCGTTTCCTTTATAGGTTACCATTCGCTAGGGCTCTTATGTCCACTAGCCTCGTGGTCAATATTTCACTAGGGCCCTTACGTCCGCTAGTCATACGCTTGGGCCCTTATGTCCACAAGTCACATAATCAATATCGCGCTAGGGCTCTTACGTCCGCTAGACATACGCTTGGGCCCTTATGTCCACAAGCCACATAGTCAATATTGATAGTATCTAACTTGGTCACAAATCACCAATGTTTCAAAAGAATTTAGAAAAATGTTTTTATTTGTTTAGACATATCTTGCGAATCATGTGTTTCTCAAAAGACGAGTTTTTCAACATTTTAACCAAGTCATTTCCACAGTTTACGTCATCTCAGTTTAAAAATTCATTTCAAAGGAAGTCGACTTGAAATTTCTATAGTAGATCAAAAACACGCTAACGAACAACTTTCATATTTTAAGTTTTTCGAAATTATGTGAGGAAACGGGTGAAATTTTGCAATTTTTACAAAAGCCAAAATCTGTCATAATTGTCTACACAGCGCACTGATTTTCAAAAGAGTTTTTGACATAGCAAACGACCTCCGAAATTTATGAAATTTTGCAGGCACTTAAAAGACACCAAAATAAACAAGTTTTATTAGAGGCAAATTATGCAAATTCATCACGGATTAAGTCAGATTAACCCACTAAGTTCGGTTTAAAAATCTGTCGACTTTTCCTTTTCGGACACAGTGTATTCAAAACGGGTTTTCACTATCCAAACGTTAATGAAAATGCGCGAAATTTTACAGGCATGTTCTCAAGACATTTATCTACAACTTTTATGTTTACACCAAAGATTAGTTTTGACCACAAATGAAAGAAAAGTGCACATCACGTTCGATCATATAATCTGTCTCGGTTTTCGAAAGGTTCATGCACAACAGAATATGTTCGACGCGGTTTGGGGTAGCAAATCTTAATTAAAATGCATGAAATCTTACAGAGGTATTCAAGACTCATAGATCTACAAATTTCATGTTTAGCACAAGTCCTAATTCGGCCTAGATCCAAGGTCAAAATGGGTAACAAGATCGAGAGTGAAATCTGCCAAGTTCTAAGTGCGAAAATAATTCCAGAGGTGTTCAGACTCAGATTTCGGGCATCAAACTTTAACGAAAATTTATGAAAATTTTACACAAGGTAGATATATGTCTTAGGAACACTTCTTATGTTTTGAGTTTTCTCGTTTAAAGACTTTTAAGGGTTCGAAAAATTTCTCCAAGAACATTGCGCGCGTGTGAATCTCTTGTTGACAGATTTCATCGAGTTTTTCGTTATATCTCATGTTCGGGTTAAATTTTAGCCACCAAAAACCGTATGTAAGAATTAACTTACATAATATGAGTTCTAAACAGCCCTTGGTTCGTCCGGAATCTACGGATGGCTACGAACGAATCTCCTCAACGCGAAGCTTCCGACTTTGGCCACGAATTCGACTCGAAAGAAGAAATCTAGTGTTAGATCAAATTTTCGGGTTTGGAAATGTGTAGGAAAACTTAAGAAACACTTACCCACGTCCTAAAGGGTCTGACCCCTCTTCTCCAACGTCCTCTTGCTCCGGTTGCTCGTCGGAAACTCAAGAACACAAGGGATTTTTGGGGTTTTCGGTTTTGGTAGAGCTTGGGAGAGATTATGAGAGTTATGGAGTGAATGGGATCTGAATTCATTGTATAGGATCTGAAAATAAGGGTTAAGAGCAGCCATATCTCGTCCATAATCCCTTTCCCTTGATTGTGATTGAGTTTCCATAGTTGAGGGTCGAATTTTGGTAAGAAAATCGCCAAAACGTGAAAGTGTGCAGCTGCCTCTGAAGTGGCGCGGTGGTGGCGCGGTCTTAGGGCGAACCCCGCGCGGCTCCGGCCTGGGCTGCGGCCTGGGCCGGGTCGTGCGATCCGTCGGGCCTTTTCTCCTCTCTTTCGGGTTTCTATCCTCCTACATTTTCGGACTCGATTATTCCGGGTCATTCTCGGATCATGATTCATATCTTAAATCTATTTCGACTTGAAATTGATTTCGTGTTTGAAATCTTAAGTCCGTCGGTTTCGGATTTGTCGGCTTCTAATTCGTCGTCTTTTGGCTCCCGTGCAATAATTTATTTAATTAAATTATTTTCGACTTCACGGGTTCTTGGATATTTAATTCATTCTTGAATTAAATTCCATTTCTCATTTTATCTTTAAATTATTTATTTTATTTATATATTGTATTTATTTATTTATGTTACAAAATTCTCGGGTATTACAGCCTACCCCCCTTAAGAATCAACTTCGTCCCCGAAGTTGGATGTTAGCTTCTCGCGAGCTTGGAACTAAGGTCCTTTCTATTTTGTGCTTTTGTTTGATTGCGTGATTGTATCATTATGTGTTGTTGTTGTTGATGTTGTTTGCATTATTTTATTATATCGTTTGACTGAACCCAGAATTTAAATTTCCAAGTTGCCTACGTACCCGGTGAAGGGATCAAGTCATTACGTAGTTCAAAACAATTTGAATTTATTTATTTATTGATTTGGGATACATAATATTCAGGTTTTTACAGACATGTTCCAATCTAGATTGGCAACAGCCCGATCCAACCTCTTGCGGCCCAAGGCACCTCCCGTCGTATTTCTTTGCCAAGTGAAAGCATCCCCCACCGAGTGAACATCTGAGCTCACAATCACTGAGCATCTCCCGAAACACCTCACATTGGCGGATATTTGGATTCATGCCCACAGCTTCCGACACAAACGCAATGTCATTCCAATCCCCAGTCGAAAGCCAAGGGCCCTGGAGCATGGCGCGAAGACTCCTCATATGCTCCCAATTACTTAATCTATCCCTTGCACAGGGACTAGCATAAATACAAGATAAAAACCACGAAGCAGGCCCATATGAAACCTGTAGAGTAACCAGCCGGGGCTTCACATCCTTAACCGTAATGGAATAATGAGATCCAACACGAGCAAGAACCCACACGCCTCCAGCCTGTCCCACACATTCCTCTATATAAACGGCCTCATAATTAAGGCGATAAAGGAACACTCTAAGCCGCTCAAACGCACCCCTAGGTTCCATCAAGAGAAAGACCGAGGGTTTGTAGAGCCTAAGTACATCCGCAACATGACGTTGGGTGCTATTTTGCATGGCGCCACGGATATTCCATGCAAGCACCGTAAAATCTTTAAACTCAATCATTGCGGCACTATGGCCAATTTATCAAGAGAGTCGTCGTCCAAGCCAGGCCCGTGAGGCACTTGCCCATCCTGCGCCCCACCTGAATCAAGCGCCACAATCGCATTGCTAGCCAGAAAAGCTTCCAACTTGCGTCCGAGTCCTGAAGTAACCGAAGTATCTTCCCTGGACCCATCATTCAAGAGATGACGAAACTTGTCAGGGAAGAGCGCTTCTACATCCCTCTTACTAGTAGAGTGAGTGTCCTCCGACCTGCCCGTCTTTTTGGTTGGCACAGGCTTTTTCACACCATGCAGAAGCTTATGATTTCTTGAAGTCTTCTTGTTAGCAGTGCTCAAATTCCCTGGTAAAGCCTCAGGCATTGGGACCACTGGTGGAACCGCCGCATCAACCATCCGCTCCACAGGGATCTCAACAGCCTGGTGGTCTCCAGCCCCCACCGCCTGATTCTTTTCATGTCGAGGAGCCCCAGCAGGACCACTTTCCTTTGGGGGATTGACATTCTCACCTTGTGGCGCCGAAAAAACCCCAGGTTTTCTTTGACGTGGCTTTTGTCTCTTAACAACCATCCATTCTCCCACCTGTGGATCCTCCGTGCGCTCACCCCCCTCAGCCTGCAATAGTCCCTCCGCCTCCTCCCCTTTAGTAGATGCCTCCTGCACCTGGGAAAGATCAGGAGCCTCCGCATCCACACAGGGCTTTGTGACCACGGATTTCATCTTCTCAGAGGCAGGAGCCACCGGGCAGCGCTCTTGGGTATGGCCAAATCTCGCACAGTGCATGCACAGTTGGTGCAACCCCTTGTAGGCAACCTGCACCATATCACCTTCAACATCAAGCATTCCCAGCAACGGTTTGTCCAGGTCAATCTCAACACACACCCGGGCATACCGCCCTCTAGTTATGGCCGTAGTGATTTTATCCACTTTGATAAGCGTCCCCATAGCTGTTGTAATAACTCGCAAAGCATTCTCATTATAAAACATCTGGTTGAGTGATAATGGCCAAATTTGACCATTATTTTCAATCTATTTCCGTGTCTTATACGGAAATTTGATCGCATTCCGATCTTATTTAAATAGGAAAGCAGTTGAATTTAACAGATTTATGCAAGTTTGTATAAATAATAAGCTGGTATTGAAAAATACAAAAATATTGTTATTTTTATTATATTCATATTAAAAAACCCAAAAACATGATAAAAATATTAAAAATGCCATATTTGATAATTATAGTTTGGTAGTATCTGTTCGGTGGAACCCGGATCCATTAAACGGAACACAAACAAAATATCAAGTGGAGCAAATATCCTTAATTATTATATTTTATATTTTATATTTTGATGTATATATTTTTAGTTTTTATGTTTACTTAATTTTATTTATGTTTTCTGCTATAATTAAGTATTAATTGGTCCACTAATCCATTGTAATTAAATTGCAGGAGAATTAGTTAATTGGTCCAGTCCAAATTAATCCAGTCCAGCAAGTTCTCAACTCCAACTCCTCAAGCCCAACACCATTAGCCCAATACAATTTTCTAAGCCCAATTGCACAACTCCACCCATTATCCAAGCCCAAACCACCAAGCCCATCTCCAATAGCCCAAACCCTAAAACTCCTAACCCTAACCCTAACCCCTCGCCGGCGCCGCCACTTCCGCCGGCGAGACTCCGGCAGCCTCCCCCTCAACTCACGCCGCCAGTGCACCAAACCTCCGGCCACCCCTCCATTTCCAACCACCAACAGCCCCTGCACCACCGGAGCTCCGCCACCGCCGCCACTCACTCCAACAGCCGCCGGCCATCTGCCCTCAATCCATCCTCAACCTCCATCTTCTCCACCATTCCGGCCATCTCCCCCAACCCCAAATCATCCTATTTCGCCTCCGGCCCCCACACCTCTCGGATCCGCCGCAGTCGCCGCCTGCGTCCGACAGCGCCAACCACCACCACAACACAGTCCATCCCTCCGACCACCAAATCCACCTCAGCCACTGCCGCAGCCACCAACACCTCTTCCTCCGCCAGTCACCGCCCCAACACCAGCCGAGATCCGAATAGCCCCCCCCCCCCCCCCCTCATTTTCGCCTCTCGAATCCACCACCAACACCACAACTCCGAGAACAAGACGGAAGAGAGACGAAGAAGAGAGAAAGAAGAACAAGAAAGAAACTGAGAGGAAAAAATCGAAACAGCAAGAAGAAGAAAATGGCGATGAAGAAGAAGAAGGCGAAACTGGAAATGGAGAATTGGAAAAGAAAAATGAAGAAGAAAGAAGATTGAAGAACAAAAAAAAAGAAAGAAGAGAAACTGGAATGAGAGAGGAGAGAGGAGGCACGTGAGAGAGGAGGGAGAAAATATTCCCTTTGTCGCGGAGCAGTGTATCGAGACCAAGTGCTCCGCGACCAACAAAATGCTCCGCGACCAAAAAATTGCTCCGCGACTGTGAGAGGAGTAAGACACAAAAATTGTGTCGCGGAACATTGCTCCGCGACAAGGGATCGCGACCAGGACACAGCCCTTCCGCGACAAAGACAGACAGAGTCACGTGACCACTCCCCATTTAATTTCCCACATGCTCAATCGGTTAGAAGGTCCCAGGACTTGAAGTCCCCACATACACAAGATCTTTGTCTTTTCCTCCTGGGACTTCAACTCCCGGCCCTTCCTGGGCGCCATCCTGGAGCTAAAAAGTGTGTCCTGGAGCAGAATTTGTTCCGCGACAAGGCATAATTGTTTAGCAACACAGTGGGCCTAATGGGCCTAGGGCTAATTTTGCTCGTCTATAAATATATCCTCCCACCCCCTTGAACAGTAACCTAGCTACACTTTAGTTTATTTTACTGTTTTGGAGGCACCACTGTGCTCTCCAAATTAGTGTAGGTAGATAGTTTTATTTATTTTATGCAATGTAGTAGATCTTAGCTTAGTTTAATTTATGCGTTGTAATAAATTAGTGTAGCTAGTGTTCACTTTTATTTTTCCAGTTTATATTTTTGTACTTTTGGGTTTGAAACACTCAAATAATGGGTGTGTTTAAACCATTTTTGGTTTTTTGATGTTATAAGGAAAATGTTCCACCAAAAATGTGTTATGGATCTCCCATAATATTTATTGCTTTATTTTTGTATTTTTGGTCACTTGACCATTTTTATTATTTTTAGTTAGGTTTAAAGCTTTATTAGATTTAATAAATGTATTCATGCTTGACATCCATCCCCTTCTAGATTTATCTGTTTAGGTTTATTTAAATTCTTGTTCCTAGTTTAGTTTTTATTTATTTATAGTTTAGTAGTGGTTTCCACTTTACTGTTGGTGTTGTTCTTGTTTTTGGTTTTATTTTCTTTATTTATTTATGTTTTTATTTTTATATTTTTAGGATTAGTATAGATGATCTAAAAAGGGATAGTGTCAAAGTGTTTATGCATATTTATTTAAAATTGCATTTCCTATATTGTATTGCATCACGTTGTAACCCCACGGGTTGCAACGTAATTTTTCCCGTTGTGATCCCACGGATCACAGCGCACACCCATGTAATGCATTATTAGGCGTTATGCTGCCAAAAATTTTATAAAACTTTAAAACCCCTTGTCGCGATGCAACCTTTGTCGCGGAACCACGTTCCGCGACAAAACCCATGTTTAGCGACAAAGGACCAAATTCTTGCATTTTGTCTGCATGGCTTTTGTCGCGGAATACCCTTGTCGCGGAACCACGTTCCGCGACAAAATTTTATTCCGAGACAGAAAATTATGCCTTGCCATTAATTTTGAAACCCCTTGGTCGCGATGCAACTCTTGTCGCGGAACCACGTTCCGCGACAAAATCCTTGATTAGCGACCAAGGACCCAAATACTTGTAATTTTATTCTGGGAGGACTCTGTCGCGGAACCTTTGTCGCGGAACCACGTACCGCGACAAAATCCTTGTTCCGCGACCAGGACTTATGTCCTTGCCAGTTTTCAAACCCCTTTGTCGCTATATCCCTTGTCGCGGAACCATGTTCCGCGACAAAATTTTTGCTTAGCGACAAAACAAACCCTAATTTTCAAAATTCCATTCCTCTTATTTCCCACCCCTTTGTCGCGAAACCTTTGTCGCGGAGCCACGCTCCGCGACACAAACTCTGCATCGCGACAAAGTGGCACCTTTTTGCCAAATTTTTATTCTTCATCTCACTCCATTAATTAATTGAACCTTTATATTAATATTTTGAGGTTGAAATCCAATGATCTCAACCCATGATTAATTTGATATAAAGAACTTTGTTCAATTTCCCATTAAAAGATTCTTCTACAAGAAATAAAACTCTAATGATCTAAGTATATAATCCGGACTGTAATTAATTAATTATGGAATGAGTGATTATTTAGACATGAAGAGTAATTATGGATTTAATTCCATACCTTGCATGAGAAACCAATGTCTCTCATGCAAGATGACCCAAAAACATTTTCTTTTATTTATTTTGTCTTTTCCGTGTTGTGTGAAACAGCTAGTAAGAGATATAACAGACTAATGTTGGCAGGCATTCCCACACGGATAACTAGCTCGTGGTCTGTATATTAATTATTAGATGTTATTTTGCATGGTCTGGATAGTGGCCGGTGGAAGCCTTGGCGGTTCGTCCATCCGGGATTATAATAGCTGCTCAGCTGACTCCTATCCGGATACAGTTTTATTCTCTTTATCTTAATTTCAAAACCTGAATTCAAGTTGTAGTATTATTAAATGATGTCGACCAACATTATTTGAGAATTATTACAACAAGAAAATATGTGGGTTTTTCTTCCATTCACAGACAAAAGGGAGCTGAATGACGGCGGTCACCGTCACTTGGAGTTCCTTTCTGTCTAAAAATCTTTCCATCTGGAATAATTGGGAACTGGATAGCAGATGTTTGCAGTCCAGATCACCCTAGTTATTTCTGGCACTCTCTTTAGCCAAAATTCTTCTCATCTCCGGCTATTTCATCTTTGTGTTCCAACTTCTGTCTAAACCCGCCTTATATTTTGGGTTATTTACTTTTACACTTCTCTATAAATTTATGCATGATATTATTATGTAGATATTGTGGTCAATATTATTTTGGGATCCTTCCCTTGGACATAGAAGTCTTGATTTAAATCAGATGTCTCATAATAAATTTCCAACAAAAATTCATTTATAAATCCGGATCTGAGTAAGGGATAAATTCGACAGTTATGACTAATTCATATCCGACTGGGGGTTGATTTTGGGAAATTAGAAGCAGAGTCAGCGATTAGGTCTCACCTAGACTGAAAGGATCTGTGTTTTAATTGAGAGTCTAGTACCTGATAGGGAATGATTTTCAGATTTATTATTTTCCAAAATTGCTGTTTGTTGGAAATCTTGTATTAAATATTGCACTGGGTCAGATTCCACTTGGATTCCGATAAGGTGTGATAGATAATACTAGAGGAACAACATTCAGGCCTTGGTTATTTTCTAAGGTAGGGGTGAGTATTCTTTCAACTGCTATCTTCTTCTGCCAAAGCCTATTTTCGAGTCCTGAGTGAGTGCATCCGGAACGAACTAATTTATTAGTTCGTTTCATTAGTTTGTATCTCATAACCACCCGGAAGGAAGTGAACACTGCGAGCATTTCACCAAGAGCCGGGAATTCTTGATCCATACCCAGTCATCTTGACTGGGTGCTGTCTTTTACTACCAGGGTCAGACTTTCAAAAACCTCCGAGTGATAGGATTTTAAATGCTTTCTTTATCGCTTTCTTTTAAATGCTTTCGTTAGAGGTCACTCGGTTGAATTGAGAGTTGTGTAACTGCTACTAGGACTGAGAGTTAAGGGATAGTTCAGGGCTTGATTATAATCTTTGGGTGTGACATGGGGGAATGATAACGGTACTTGACACTTCAATAAATGATTTGTCAGGTGTTGCTTGTCCACCACAGATGAATGATATGCCTCAGCATGGCCATGTGAGGGCAGTTGTGCATCTGTGGTATCTTAGAATTTACTGCCTTAAGAGCATGTAAACTCTTACTGTAAGTACCTGTCTGTTAAAGGGAACATGGTATAGAGAGCATGAGAGTTAGCTAACTGAAAGGATTATCCCAAGCTAAGATCTGTGTAACAAAATGGAAGTTTAATTGTGTTTCATCTGAATCTTGTCCAATCTTTATTATTTTCTCCCTGTCCTTTCTGTCTCAATTTAAATCTGCTTTCTTAGATAATTTTAACCGCTTTCTTAGAATAATTTTATTGCTTTCTTAAATTAAATTTAATTCGTTTTATAGAATAATTTTATCTGCTTTATTTTAATTGCTTTCATAGCTTAGTTTAAATTCTGTCAAGTAGTTGATAGTCAAACACAAACTTGAATCGAGTAACCGAGTGGAAAATCTTAGTAAACGGCGTGGGCCCTGCTTCCATCGCACATCCTCCAGTGAATGATCCGGTACTTACTATAAATACTGCAATTTTTGACTCTGTGCGCTTTCGGGGGCACAGTTTCTTAACACGAGTAAATAAAAACGTGATTTTTCGGAAAATACTCATGTAGTGGGAATCTGCCGAAGGTTTCATGGCAGGGAATCTCATGGCAAGAATTGATGAGGAGTATCATGGCACATATGCCGGGGACCCTCAGTGTGACAGGCTGAAGGTCGATCTATCCCGGCTGTACCATGAGATTTGTCAACAGTTTCATGACAGAGATGACCACAGCGCCATTTGAAATTAAAGCCCCTCGCATGAGTAATAAAAAGTAACACTCTTAATATATCCCTAAACCCATTCCATAAATCATAACTCTTTTATTTTAATAAATTCAAACTCGATATATTTCAGAAAATACTCGTGTTAATGAAATTTGTCAAAAGTTTCATGGCGCCGTTGCCGGGGAGGATGCAGCGTCGTTTATTAAGAGAATTACACTCCTGATTACTCATAGTTAGTTTAGTGTTAGTTTAGTGTATTTATTTCAGAACAGAGAAGTACCCTCAAATCAATTAAACATTCAGAGTACTAAGACTCTAAATGTGAGGATGTTGATTTGAGGGGAAAACCTAACAAATTGGGTATTTTGTCTTGCAGGAATCATGGAGCCATTGAAAATGGTGTAAGGAGTTAAATGTGGAAGTGTAGCATTGGGGCTACACTAATTTGCAATTGTAAATTGCACAACACGTGAGACTCACGTGTTTGTCATCTCCACCACATCCGGACCACGAAGCTCCACCGCTGCTCCATCGCTCATCCACCTCAACACCACCACTGCGCTGAGGAAACCCTCATCACTGGTGAAACAACAAATGGAGCAGCAGATCTTCGGACTACCAATTGCTCACCACCATCGGACAAGCCACGGCCATCATCTCACTTTCTGTCGCCCCTGTCCCGACTGAGCATCTGAAGAGGTTCCCGGTTGGATTAGTTCTGTAATTGACCGAAGATTATATCCGGAATTTAAAGAAATATAAAATCCGAAATAATTTTCACAAGCACAGAATTGATCCAACCTAATTTTCTGCAAGTCAAAATCATATTTATATATATATAAATCTCTTATGCATATTATATTAAATAATTCGGGCACTAATTAATTAACTCACATTTAGAGTACTAAGACTCTAAATGTGAGGATGTTGATATTTTTGAGAAAACCCGATAACTTCTTCTATGTTTGCTCTGCAGGAATTTGTGGAATCACCAAAAAGAAAATTAAAGCTCCAAAACAGGTTCCCGGTTGGATCGATTCTGTGATTAATTGAAAGTATTCCTGGAATTTAAAGCAATTTAAAATCCGGAATAACTTTTATAAGAACAGAATTAATCCAACCTAATTTATGCAAGTAAATACAGTAGATTAAATTTTATAAATCCAAAAATGTGATTGAACAATTTTGATGAAAATCAGAATTTTTCTTAAGTATTGGGCATCGAACAATCGCCTTGTTCGACGAACCAAACAATCACACATAGCCAAAATCGTCGAACATTTAATTGGTTTGACGAAAAAGGCTATCGGAATTATTTTTCTATCTTTTATGTTAATATTTTCCCCCTCCCTCCCTCCTCTCTTATTTTATTTTGATTTTGATAATTTGTTTAAGTAGGAATTGATTTACTCACATTTCGAGCAAGGCTCAAAATGTGAGGATGTTGATTCTTCACTTAAATATATAAAAAAAAAAAAAGTGTGTTACTTTTCTTTTTGTTTATTTTTATTATTTTATATTTAAACCCAGTGCGAAGCATGCATAAATCTGTCAATTTAAATTCGCATATTTTGATTTTGGTTTATGATTAAATTTTCTAACTTTTAAGTTGGGATAATATAATTGAAGACATGTATGATATGAATTTTTGAGGTTTTGAGCTATAAAAATTTAATGATATAATCATCTTGTTGGGTAATGAGTCCTCATGTTGAGAATTTAATTGAATAGAGTGTAAGAAATTTTCAAAGATTATATTTAAGAATATTGTATGACATGAATGAACCATTCCATGTGAGATTTGAGCCATGAGTCATTTTTTTTACTCATTCTTTTCTTTGATGTGTGAAAATCATTTTAATTAAAGGAAACTAGAACTTGCGATTGGGACCGATTCAAGACCATGCCATATTCCAAAAATTAAGCATATGATCGAGGCACTTAGAAAACCCAAAATTTTGGCCTTCGTTTGAACTCCAAACCAAAAATATTCTCCCCTTAGGATTAACCACTTTGAGCCTTAAGCCTAATTTTTCTTTGAAGCCCTCTATATTATTCCTATCCTTACAAAAAGACCAAAAAATTTCAAACCCAAGTGTGCAAGAATAAATTTTATCAAGGCATTACAATTTTTGATCATCAACAAGAATTCAATCGGTATTCAAAAATCCGATCAAAAAAAAAAGAGAGAAAAAAAAAGAAAAAATTGTTGAATTCAATTCAACACAAATAAATTGCAAATGACAAAGCAAACTAGACATAGTCTAATGTCATGCAATAGTAAAGAAAAGCAAAAGAAAGAAAAAGAAAAATATTGATGATCACAAATTTTTAAATAAAAATAATGCCATGTTATGATAATATTAATTCTTGTCACTTCTTAACCCAATAATTCCATTCCTTACCAAATGTTACAACCGTATGCCCCATTATAACCCTTAAATAAGACCTCGTGATCTCGATTTGAAGAAATGAGCAGGTGGCGAGTTGGTCCAATTGCAAGCTTATGGGATAATTTAATTAAATTTGATTATGAGTGCTCATTGATAAAACCCCTTTTTGAGAGTGAGTGAAATTTCCGTTTCTACTATGTGTGAGGCTCTGCTTTTAATTATGTTCATGTCATACTTTAATTCTAGAATTAAATCAATGAATTTTTCTAAACATGATGTTCATAAAGAATTATCAATAATGACTGATTTGTAGGCCTGATTAAGTGAGAAGTATCATTTTATTAAACACTGCAATCAAGAGAATTTAATACTTGTAGTTTTCGGTTGTCTTATCTCAATCCAAAAAGAATGATATTTTTGAAGCCACGAAAATAGATTGAATATGCAGCGTCTATGCTCTTAGGAGCACTGACTCTGACTGCTCGGGGACGATCAGTATTAAATGTGAGGATGTTGATAATGGCCAAAATTGACCATTATTTTCAATCTATTTCCGTGTCTTATACGGACATTTGATCGCATTCCGATCTTATTTAAATAAGAAAGCAGTTGAATTTAACAGATTTATGCAAGTTTGTATAAATAATAAGCTGGTATTGAAAAATACAAAAATATTGTTATTTTTATTATATTCATATTAAAAAAAACCCAAAAACATGATAAAAATATTAAAAATGCCGTATTTGATAATTATAGTTTGGTAGTATCTGTTCGGTGGAACCCGGATCCATTAAACGGAACACAAACAAAATATCAAGTGGAGCAAATATCCTTAATTATTATATTTTATATTTTATATTTTGATGTATATATTTTTAGTTTTTATGTTTACTTAATTTTATTTATGTTTTCTGCTATAATTAAGTATTAATTGGTCCACTAATCCATTGTAATTAAATTGCAGGAGAATTAGTTAATTGGTCCAGTCCAAATTAATCCAGTCCAGCAAGTTCTCAACTCCAACTCCTCAAGCCCAACACCATTAGCCCAATACAATTTTCTAAGCCCAATTGCACAACTCCACCCATTATCCAAGCCCAAACCACCAAGCCCATCTCCAATAGCCCAAACCCTAAAACTCCTAACCCTAACCCTAACCCCTCGCCGGCGCCGCCACTGCCGCCGGCGAGACTCCGGCAGCCTCCCCCTCAACTCACGCCGCCAGTGCACCAAACCTCCGGCCACCCCTCCATTTCCAACCACCAACAGCCCCTGCACCACCGGAGCTCCGCCACCGCCGCCACTCACTCCAACAGCCGCCGGCCATCTGCCCTCAATCCATCCTCAACCTCCATCTTCTCCACCATTCCGGCCATCTCCCCCAACCCCAAATCATCCTATTTCGCCTCCGGCCCCCACACCTCTCGGATCCGCCGCAGTCGCCGCCTGCATCCGACAGCGCCAACCACCACCACAACACAGTCCATCCCTCCGACCACCAAATCCACCTCAGCCACTGCCGCAGCCACCAACACCTCTTCCTCCGCCAGTCACCGCCCCAACACCAGCCGAGATCCGAGTAGCCCCCCCCTCATTTTCGCCTCTCGAATCCACCACCAACACCACAACTCCGAGAACAAGACGAAAGAGAGACGAAGAAGAGAGAAAGAAGAACAAGAAAGAAACTGAGAGGAAAAAATCGAAACAGCAAGAAGAAGAAAATGGCGATGAAGAAGAAGAAGGCGAAACTGGAAATGGAGAATTGGAAAAGAAAAATGAAGAAGAAAGAAACAAGAAGAAAGAAGATTGAAGAACAAAGAAAAAGAAAGAAGAGAAACTGGAATGAGAGAGGAGAGAGGAGGCACGTGAGAGAGGAGGGAGAAAATATTCCCTTTGTCGCGGAGCAGTGTATCGAGACCAAGTGCTCCGCGACCAACAAAATGCTCCGCGACCAAAAAATTGCTCCGCGACTGTGAGAGGAGTAAGACACAAAAATTGTGTCGCGGAACATTGCTCCGCGACAAGGGATCGCGACCAGGACACAGCCCTTCCGCGACAAAGACAGACAGAGTCACGTGACCACTCCCCATTTAATTTCCCACATGCTCAATCGGTTAGAAGGTCCCAGGACTTGAAGTCCCCACAGACACAAGATCTTTGTCTTTTCCTCCTGGGACTTCAACTCCCGGCCCTTCCTGGGCGCCATCCTGGAGCTAAAAAGTGTGTCCTGGAGCAGAATTTGTTCCGCGACAAGGCATAATTGTTTAGCGACACAGTGGGCCTAATGGGCCTAGGGCTAATTTTGCTCGTCTATAAATATATCCTCCCACCCCCTTGAACAGTAACCTAGCTACACTTTAGTTTATTTTACTGTTTTGGAGGCACCACTGTGCTCTCCAAATTAGTGTAGGTAGATAGTTTTATTTATTTTATGCAATGTAATAGATCTTAGCTTAGTTTAATTTATGCTTTGTAATAAATTAGTGTAGCTAGTGTTCACTTTTATTTTTCCAGTTTATATTTTTGTACTTTTGGGTTTGAAACACTCAAATAATGGGTGTGTTTAAACCATTTTTGGTTTTTTGATGTTATAAGGAAAATGTTCCACCAAAAATGTGTTATGGATCTCCCATAATATTTATTGCTTTATTTTTGTATTTTTGGTCACTTGACCATTTTTATTATTTTTAGTTAGGTTTAAAGCTTTATTAGATTTAATAAATGTATTCATGCTTGACATCAATCCCCTTCTAGATTTATCTGTTTAGGTTTATTTAAATTCTTGTTCCTAGTTTAGTTTTTATTTATTTATAGTTTAGTAGTGGTTTCCACTTTACTGTTGGTGTTGTTCTTGTTTTTGGTTTTATTTTCTTTATTTATTTATGTTTTATTTTTATATTTTTAGGATTAGTATAGATGATCTAAAAAGGGATAGTGTCAAAGTGTTTATGCATATTTATTTAAAATTGCATTTCCTATATTGTATTGCATCACGTTGTAACCCCACGGGTTGCAACGTAATTTTTCCCGTTGTGATCCCACGGATCACAGCGCACACCCATGTAATGCATTATTAGGCGTTATGCTGCCAAAAATTTTATAAAACTTTAAAACCCCTTGTCGCGATGCAACCTTTGTCGCGGAACCACGTTCCGCGACAAAACCCATGTTTAGCGACAAAGGACCAAATTCTTGCATTTTGTCTGCATGGCTTTTGTCGCGGAATACCCTTGTCGCGGAACCACGTTCCGCGACAAAATTTTATTCCGAGACAGAAAATTATGCCTTGCCATTAATTTTGAAACCCCTTGGTCGCGATGCAACTCTTGTCGCGGAACCACGTTTCCGCGACAAAATCCTTGATTAGCGACCAAGGACCCAAATACTTGTAATTTTATTCTGGGAGGACTCTGTCGCGGAACCTTTGTCGCGGAACCACGTACCGCGACAAAATCCTTGTTCCGCGACCAGGACTTATGTCCTTGCCAGTTTTCAAACCCCTTTGTCGCTATATCCCTTGTCGCGGAACCATGTTCCGCGACAAAATTTTTGCTTAGCGACAAAACAAACCCTAATTTTCAAAATTTCATTCCTCTTATTTCCCACCCCTTTGTCGCGAAACCTTTGTCGCGGAGCCACGCTCCGCGACACAAACTCTGCATCGCGACAAAGTGGCACCTTTTTGCCAAATTTTTATTCTTCATCTCACTCCATTAATTAATTGAACCTTTATATTAATATTTTGAGGTTGAAATCCAATGATCTCAACCCATGATTAATTTGATATAAAGAACTTTGTTCAATTTCCCATTAAAAGATTCTTCTACAAGAAATAAAACTCTAATGATCTAAGTATATAATCCGGACTGTAATTAATTAATTATGGAATGAGTGATTATTTAGACATGAAGAGTAATTATGGATTTAATTTCATACCTTGCATGAGAAACCAATGTCTCTCATGCAAGATGACCCAAAAACATTTTCTTTTATTTATTTTGTCTTTTCCGTATTGTGTGAAACAGCTAGTAAGAGATATAACAGACTAATGTTGGCAGGCATTCCCACACGGATAACTAGCTCGTGGTCTGTATATTAATTATTAGATGTTATTTTGCATGGTCTGGATAGTGGCCGGTGGAAGCCTTGGCGGTTCGTCCATCCGGGATTATAATAGCTGCTCAGCTGACTCCTATCCGGATACAGTTTTATTCTCTTTATCTTAATTTCAAAACCTGAATTCAAGTTGTAGTATTATTAAATGATGTCGACCAACATTATTTGAGAATTATTACAACAAGAAAATATGTGGATTTTTCTTCCATTCACAGACAAAAGGGAGCTGAATGACGGCGGTCACCGTCACTTGGAGTTCCTTTATGTCTAAAAATCTTTCCATCTGGAATAATTGGGAACTGGATAGCAGATGTTTGCAGTCCAGATCACCCTAGTTATTTCTGGCACTCTCTTTAGCCAAAATTCTTCTCATCTCCGGCTATTTCATCTTTGTGTTCCAACTTCTGTCTAAACCCGCCTTATATTTTGGGTTATTTACTTTTACACTTCTCTATAAATTTATGCATGATATTATTATGTAGATATTGTGGTCAATATTATTTTGGGATCCTTCCCTTGGACATAGAAGTCTTGATTTAAATCAGATGTCTCATAATAAATTTCCAACAAAAATTCATTTATAAATCCGGATCTGAGTAAGGGATAAATTCGACAGTTATGACTAATTCATATCCGACTGGGGGTTGATTTTGGGAAATTAGAAGCAGAGTCAGCGATTAGGTCTCACCTAGACTGAAAGGATCTGTGTTTTAATTGAGAGTCTAGTACCTGATAGGGAATGATTTTCAGATTTATTATTTTCCAAAATTGCTGTTTGTTGGAAATCTTGTATTAAATATTGCACTGGGTCAGATTCCACTTGGATTCCGATAAGGTGTGATAGATAATACTAGAGGAACAACATTCGGGCCTTGGTTATTTTCTAAGGTAGGGGTGAGTATTCTTTCAACTGCTATCTTCTTCTGCCAAAGCCTATTTTCGAGTCCTGAGTGAGTGCATCCGGAACGAACTAATTTATTAGTTCGTTTCATTAGTTTGTATCTCATAATCACCCGGAAGGAAGTGAACACTGCGAGTATTTCACCAAGAGCCGGGAATTCTTGATCCATACCCAGTCATCTTGACTGGGTGCTGTCTTTTACTACCAGGGTCAGACTTTCAAAAACCTCCGAGTGATAGGATTTTAAATGCTTTCTTTATCGCTTTCTTTTAAATGCTTTCGTTAGAGGTCACTCGGTTGAATTGAGAGTTGTGTAACTGCTACTAGGACTGAGAGTTAAGGGATAGTTCAGGGCTTGATTATAATCTTTGGGTGTGACATGGGGGAATGATAACGGTACTTGACACTTCAATAAATGATTTGTCAGGTGTTGCTTGTCCACCACAGATGAATGATATGCCTCAGCATGGCCATGTGAGGGCAGTTGTGCATCTGTGGTATCTTAGAATTTACTGCCTTAAGAGCATGTAAACTCTTACTGTAAGTACCTGTCTGTTAAAGGGAACATGGTATAGAGAGCATGAGAGTTAGCTAACTGAAAGGATTATCCCAAGCTAAGATCTGTGTAACAAAATGGAAGTTTAATTGTGTTTCATCTGAATCTTGTCCAATCTTTATTATTTTCTCCCTGTCCTTTCTGTCTCAATTTAAATCTGCTTTCTTAGATAATTTTAACCGCTTTCTTAGAATAATTTTATTGCTTTCTTAAATTAAATTTAATTCGCTTTATAGAATAATTTTATCTGCTTTATTTTAATTGCTTTCATAGCTTAGTTTAAATTCTGTCAAGTAGTTGATAGTCAAACACAAACTTGAATCGAGTAACCGAGTGGAAAATCTTAGTAAACGGCGTGGGCCCTGCTTCCATCGCACATCCTCCAGTGAACGATCCGGTACTTACTATAAATACTGCAATTTTCGACTCCGTGCGCTTTCGGGGGCACAGTTTCTTAACACGAGTAAATAAAAACGTGATTTTTCGGAAAATACTCATGTAGTGGGAATCTGCCGAAGGTTTCATGGCAGGGAATCTCATGGCAAGAATTGATGAGGAGTATCATGGCACATATGCCGGGGACCCTCAGTGTGACAGGCTGAAGGTCGATCTATCCCGGCTGTACCATGAGATTTGTCAACAGTTTCATGACAGAGATGACCACAGCGCCATTTGAAATTAAAGCCCCTCGCATGAGTAATAAAAAGTAACACTCTTAATATATCCCTAAACCCATTCCATAAATCATAACTCTTTTATTTTAATAAATTCAAACTCGATATATTTCAGAAAATACTCGTGTTAATGAAATTTGTCAAAAGTTTCATTGAGCTCCGATAATCGGATCCATGTCTGAATAGTAGTAACCCTGGATTTTTTAGGATTAAACCCAGCCGACCATCTCATAACCGCAAGGCAATGGTCGAACACCATCCACGGCCCTCCCGTTAACACCTTCTCCCGATCCTCGGGGTTCCTAAATTTAGCGAAAAAAACATCCATACCCCACATCCAATAAATCATACGACTCGGAGAGCTTCCATGCACGGGAGAGACATTCTTTCAAGGCGACGTAACCCACCGACAAGCCTAGAACTTTCAATACAAGGACATCTTTCCATGGCTCTCCAAGTTCATCTAGTACCGATTGCTGAAATCGGATTTTGGGACACCGAGCATGCACACCCTCGCCTTCCACCGTAGCCAGGTTCTCCTTGATCCAGTCCCTAGAAACAATCGCAGGCCCCAACGGTGGCTCGTCATGGATCGTATTCGTCACAACCACGTCACGGAACGAAGGGAGTTGAGACCGCCCTGCACTCCCTACAGCGGCTACAGGGTCCGAGCCATCAGGAAGGAAATCAGGGTTGGGAGGCGTACCTCCCGGATCATGGATTGACGGCAGAAGAGTTGGAGAAGAAACCTTGGACGCCCTCGTAGAAACCCTACTTGGACGGCCCATGTTTTTAGCTTCAATAACTGTATACATTTGTTATTTTATTATACTCAAAATTTTTAATATAACGAAATATGCTTATAATTACTTTAACGTTTCTAAGTATAAATAACAACAATTTAAAATTAATTACAAACTAAATTAATCACCGTTTAATTTACTAAATTTAAACTTAATTAAGCTACAAATTTAATTAAAATGCAAAAACAAAGCTTTACTAACATTAGTGGTAAATCTATGAGCACAGAATATCACCGTTCAAAATCGCATCTACACTTCTTAAAACAAAATCTTTAAAGTATATTTCAAAACATAAACAAAAACAAACATTTCTTAATTATAAAAATAATTCGACCATAACTTACGCAATAGAAACTTAGAAACTTACACGTTATCCAAAATGACACAGGATCCGAGAATTTAAAGAACCACAGTAGCAATTTTAAGAAGCATAAAATATATTATCTAAGAGGATGTTTGGATAAGCTGTAAGAAAATAGATTATCTGATTATTTCATTTTCAAAACGCAAATAATCAGTTTAACCGCTAAAAAATGGTGCTGCAAACCTGATTATTTGCGTTTTGAAAACGCAATAATCAGATAAGTTGTTTCATATCGCTTATCCAAACAGCCACTAAATGCAACTTGAAGGAGGAGTGGAGCAAAGAAGAGATGAAGTTTCGTTCTGTGAATCTAGATCTGAGATGAAAATATATTATTTGAGCTGTCCACCAATAATTGCGCTTCACTCGGCTATTTCACAATTCGATCGGCCTGATCGAAAGAAAATGGATGATCAAAGTACAATGTTCATATACAGCTTCGGTCGGAAATTTGTGCTTCGGTCGGCCATTTTTATCACCGATCGAACCTCCAATATAGACGACCGGAATCTCTTAATTATGTTTAATTACGTTAATCAGCTACCTATTTCGATCGGCTATTAAATTGTTCGATTGGACCGATTGAAGCATCCGACCGAAGAATTTTTTGTCATTTCGGATAGAAAAATTATCTTTTAAGCGGTGGGTGTATAAAACTTTTTTAAAATTCATGACAAGGTATTGCGGTCCCCACCCCTAAATAAAAATGGGCAAAAGTAAGTCCCCAAGAGCCCGGTGAATTAAAACCGACCCATTTTTCTCCTTTGCCCCAAAGTTCCATATAAATAAGCTTCAATCCCTTCGCAATTCACGGTTTCTTGAATTTCTTTTCTGTTTCTCTCGATTTTACCCTCGCCCTTTCGGCCCCTCCCCTATCTACTTCGACCTTCCATGGCTGCGGCGGTTTCCGTGCCGCCCCTCGACCCGGCGGACTCCCATCCCTCCGTCGTCTCCCAAGACCATAAACCCCTCACCGACGCCGACAATCGCCCATCGAGCGCTTCCCATTCCCCACAATTGGAAACCCTTGCTGCATCCCCGGCCCCGGCCCCGGTCACGGCCCCGGCCCCGGCCCCGGCCCCATCCCTTCCCCCTTTCGTCAATTCGATCGACAAACTCAAGGACCTCTGCGATTCCATCTCCGCTTTCCAACAAAGCTTCGACGACCTCCGCAATCACCTTAATTCCATCAAAGACTCTATTTTTGCTCTGCTACCGCAGGAGACTCCGGAGATTGCTCCACCGCCGGCGCCGTCATCGCCCAGGCATGTGGCGTCGGACCAATTGGAAGGGATGGAGGGGAATCCTCCCAAATCCGAGCTTGGAATTCTGTGTAAGAATATGTGCAGCCGTGACGTCCGGAAATACTTGGCTTCTCACCTATCCGACGTCACTAAGCTGCGGGAGGAAGTGCCCAAAGCGTTGAAACTGGCGCCGAACCCTCCGAAACTTGTTTTGGAATGTCTGGGTAAATTCTTTTTGCAGGGGAGTAAGGCCTTTACCAAGGATTCCCCTATGATTCCTGCAAGAGAGGCTTCTATTTTAACATTGGAGTGTTATTTGTTGATGATGGGTTTGTATGCCGCTGAAGGTAAGGGCAGTGGGGGAGTAAATATTGATAAGGCATTGAAGGAGGAGGCAGAGGCTGCGGCGTTGGCATGGCGGAAGAGATTGATAGTTGAGGGGGGTCTAGCTTCCGCTAGCCAGATCGATGCCCGTGGTCTTCTGTTGTTTGTTTCGTGTTTTGGTGTTCCAGCTGCATTTAAGAAGGAAGATTTTCGGGACTTGGTGATTGCAGGCAATGCCAAGGAGATCATGGGTGTATTGAAAAACTCTCACATTCTAATGAACAAAATTCCAGGTGGTGCTCTCTCTTTTTCTGTCCTTATATTTTAGAGGTCTCCGTGTTTGATTATTGATTAACTGAATATGTAATTATGTGTTAAATTGTGATTGATTTATGATATTTGTGTTTCTAAAAAATATGTTGATTGCATTGATTGTAGCATCCGATTTTGTTAGAGTGAGTGCCCTTTATTCCTGGATCAACTTATTGGGATAAACATTCTCTAATGTCAACTATAAGGAGGAAATTCAATTGTGCGCAATAGAACACGATAAAGATATTATCAGTATGCCAGTATATAGAAACTATAAATACTATATTGGGCAAATCGTTGTTTTCTAATGCTAATGGCATATATTTCGTTTGTGTTATTTATATTGCTCATGTCAAGATTCTCTCCTGCAGTTTTGAGGATTGTATTGCATGTGGCAATCGTCTGATTTTTATGCTTGTGTCGAGAATCTTTACTTACTACAAAGGTTTTTGTGCATAGCTTAATACGGCTTTGGAGTGTTTTATCCATATTATCCAATAGGATACAGAAGAGACATTTATAGCTATTCGACCAATCTTACACATTTGCGGAGCATGGGCTTGACATTCATTCTGGTTCAACTAGACACGCCAAGGAATTCCTGCCAATCTAGATCTTCCACATGGCTCTTTGTCCTCAAACCCAGGCTAAACAACTAAAATATGTTAGCACTTTTAGAAACCAACAAATTGATCCTAAATACCTGGTTTATCACACTGGAATAGTTAGCTAGCCAGTTGCAGTGTTGCACTGTTATATCTACTTTGTCTTTCAAAGCAAATATGGAATTTTGGAGTGTTCTTTTCCAGATTTACCTTCTTTGGCATTCACATGAGACCATATGGTGTAGTAATATACTTGTGATCTCCCTAATTTATGTTCTGCATTCCTTTTGTTCCATGTTTTGCTGGTTCTGTTATTTAATTTTGGCTTATGGGATAAAATTATGAACTGTCTGTGATATATCCATGTGGCTATAGATCATATCTGTGATATATTAACACTGGAATGCTTTGATGTTCTTCTCTTCCTCCTGTTGCTAGTTTAGCTCTCATGCAGACATTTTTGCCTTATCCATCAACCTGGTTCTTCAGGCTTGCTTTGCTTTATAAATAGGTTTTTACTTGCACAATTTTGAAAAGTTTATTATTGCATATTGCTAGTTGAAGCCATTTGAAATGTCACTCTCCTGTCCAATCCCACCCTCCATAAATAAATGTTTACCAGTACAGATGGTGTTCTGCTACATGATGCTTATCAAATAATCTTTTGCATATTCGTCTGTAATATGTGTAACTAACATGAGGTGATAAATGCAGAAATAGTGGAGTGGATGATAAATAATAAAATGGAAGTATATGCTGTTGACATTGCATACTCTTTTGGACTTGAGGAAAAGTTTAATCCCCAAACAATTTTAACTACATTTCTTCGGGAGTCTTACAAAAAGTCAAAAAAGGGACCACAGGCTTCAGCTGCTGCAAATGTAAGTAAATCTGTACGTCAGTTCAAATCATCTTTTACTTCCGGTGGCAAATCTTTTATCAGCCTTAACTAATCTTTATTTTTTTCCCCTCGGTCCAGAATGAAGCAAATAAGAAGCTCTTAGCTGCTTTAAGATCTGTCGCGGAATGTTTGGGAAGACACAAGATTGACCCTGTGATAGTTCTTCCAGAGTGGCAGTTAAATGAGAAGATTGCAACCTTAGAAAAGGAAATTCCTGAATCTGGTCAGAAATCAGTGGAGAAAACAGCAAGTAAAAGAAAATCAAGTGAAGCAGAAACATCAAAGAAATCGAGGAACCAAGAAGCTAAACGTTCCCGTTATACTGGCCACGGTCCGCAGCAGCAGAAGCCTACTGGTGCTGATGGTAGAAGGAAGTTTCAGGGCAATAGATTTCCCAACCATTCCAAAACTTATTCTGCTCCTTCCACTGTAGTTTACGGAGGACCTGGTGCAAGTTTGCCACCAGGTTATGGGGTTCAAGGGGGAGTCCTGGTTGATACAACTGCACAATTAATAAACCACGGGAATCATCCATACTTATGGCATGCAGATTCAGCCATTAAT
Source organism: Hygrophila difformis (assembly GCA_030278955.1). Classification (NCBI taxonomy): domain Eukaryota; kingdom Viridiplantae; phylum Streptophyta; class Magnoliopsida; order Lamiales; family Acanthaceae; genus Hygrophila; species Hygrophila difformis. The sequence continues at coordinate 17,518,987 of JAOANR010000010.1, read as the reverse complement.
GAAAGGTATGCCACTGCTCAACCTGGTGAAAGGTATGCTACTGCTCAACCTGGTGAAAGGTATGCTGCTGCTCAACCTTCTTCAGTAGCGCTTTCTAGCTTGTACAATGCATCACCTTCCATGGAAGGCTATGCTGGGGTGCCCGGTGCCTCGTCAATTCGAGGGTCTGCATCTGCTCATCTATATCAGTTTGCAGATTCAATTGGTGAGAGTGTTTCGCATCCGAGTAGTAGTGTTGTGCGCGGTGCTGGTTCAGCTGTTCCTACCGCTGTGCCTCCATATTTATATCAAGCTTAGCCTTGCATTCATTCTCCCGCGAGTTTGTTGTGGTAGATGAATTCTATTTGAACAACTCTACTCTTCTATCTGCTATTTTATTTTAATTTGAAGAAAAAAAAATGGAGGCTGGATAACAGCACAATGGCCATATATTTCATTAGTGCTACTATGTGTTGTAGCTGTGGCCTGCAGGGAGGAAAGGAAAATGTAGTTTCACTCTGGAGTCTGGACAGATTTTCGCAGAATAGAGTTTGTTTTGTTTGTCTAACATACAATGATCATGTAGAGATTGAAATGAGGGTAGGGTGGGGAAGGGGAAACCAAGGAAGCCATGACCACAGCTAGGGGAAGCTTTTGAACCTTTTCCTTGATAAAGCTTTGGTCATTATGTGAAGCAATTAATGAAATGAACTTCATCCCTTTCAACTTTGTTTGATGGCATGGATTTTGGCATTGATATACTTTGGTGGGTTTTGGCCTTTAGCATCAGTTTGACTTGATGAAGATTTGCTAACACCTTTTGTCAACCATTGACTTGATTAGCAGCTGCAGTAGAAGCAATGTGTTTGGCTGTTTGCCTTGGATTGAATCATTGAGCAACCATTTGCTTCCTTGTCCCCTGACTAGGGGTGTGCATCGGTCGGTTCGGTTAACCAAACCGAACCGAAATCCAAAACCGAATTAAAAACCGAAATTTTTGTGAAAACCAAAACCAAACCGAAATTGAAGAAAACCGAATTAACCGAACCAAAATAGTTCGGTTCGGTTATACCGGTTAACCGAACCGACCGAACTGCTTTTCCAAAAAAATAAAACAATTTTGATCAAATCTATTACCATTTTCAAACCTGTAAATTCACCCTGTCAAACAAAAACATCATATAAAGCAGATAATAAATAACGAAAAGTTCAAATACGAAACAATATAAAAGTCTCAAAACTCTCAACATTTGTTCTCACTTTTCATCCACACAAACCATAATAAAGCAGATAATAAATAACGAAAAAACAGTCATCCATCTAATAGTTCATTAAACAACCATAAAAATTCATCTCCCACAAGTCCACAACTTCAATCTTGTTCCAATCCAAACATTAGGTAATTCTGCGAAAACAGAAAAAGAGATAAATCAACTCATTCCAAGAGCTGAGAGATAAAACTCAGTCCTACCAAAGGCTGTTGCTGTAATTCTCCAGCAATCCCTCTTGTTAGAAAAGACAATCCCACATTAACAGTTCAACCCATTCAATTTATGCATCCATAGAGCAATCTGTTCATAAAATAAACAAAATTTAGGCTTCCAACTTCATTGTAGTACTAAAGATGAAATAACATAAGTCGATATTGGTGATTGGATGAAAGATCTAGACAATGTCTCAGTTTTTGAATAATAATGATGATAAGAAACATTACCAGAAAAGAGTACAAGAATAGCAATACATAAGGTAATGGAAAACATACAAGAAGGGATTATGCATAAGAATAAACCTGATTACTATGTTTGTTTTTGGATCCCAAAAAAAAAACTCATACAAAGAATAAATACTTATGAATTCTTATAAATACACTCAGATTTTAATTTTTTCCCAAAAAAAAACTAGCTTCAATAAGGTTCAATATCAGTATTGGTTTTTTTTTTTTTGCCTGCATACCTTCATCAGAATTAGTTATATAAAACAGATGGAAATGTTAATTAACCGCAATAATAATCCAATAAACCAATCAAAGTGATTTGGGTTTTGTGCGCATCTGGTTGCAAAGAAACAAACCATAGCCTGAAATAGATCTTTACAAGGAGTTGCTCCCCCACCCCAGTCCACTTGAGCATTGGCCATAATTCTACTCAAGTAACATCAACCACAAAAGGGAACAAGAACAGGTGCTTCATCTTATCCAAAATTCAGTAAAGTTGAGCTGTTTCCACGATAAGGCCTACATGTCTCTTCAATGTCACATTCTCATATATTGAACTTTGATGGAACGGTGTCAAAATCATCAAAATCAAAATATCAGTATTGGTTAAAATTGGGATTGGTTTCTACTTTCTACACAAACAACAGTATTGGTTAAAAAACTAGTATTTTAAGTCCGCCAGATTCCAATTGGTTTCTACACAAGACTACATAGTCAAGTTCTTAATTGACAATAACAGATTCATGTTTTATGCATTAGGAGACTAGTATTTTCGCCAAGGCACATAAAAAAAACTAGCAAACCAAAAAAGCAAGAAACAAAAAGAAGGGGAACCAGGGGAGACAGACAACAGTAACCAAACACTAAAATCTAGGGAAATAGACACCCATTGCATCGGCCATGACTGCATTCAAAGCGAAATCCGGGGAGAAACATAAACATACCGGTGTATTATCCATCTTGTCGACGACTTCGACCACCTGGACTCCTGGAGGGCAGAAACAGCAACAAAAAAATCGGAATGAATCTGGAGGGCGGTGGTGGTCGCAGCTCTGGTGGTGGTGGAATAAATCTCTTGTGAGTTGTGGCGGCGGCCGGCGTGCGAACTGAGTAATGAAAGGGAGAAGAAGGGGAAGTGGGAGTCTGGGACGGGAGAACGGCGGAATTGTAGATGGATGGAGAATGGATAGGCCGATAGGATTAGGGTTAGAAATTCATTAGGGTATTATATTTTTTTAAAATATATTATTTAAATTTCGGTCGGTTCGGTTAACCGAAATATAAATTTTTGAAAACCGAAAACCGAACCGAAAACCGAACTTTTAGATGTTTGAAACCAAACACCGAACCGAAAGCCAAAAAACCGAACCAAATAGCAAATTTCGGTTCGGTTCGGTCGGTTTGTTCGGTTTCGACCGAAATTTGCACACCCCTACCCCTGACTGCCTCGAAAATATGCCTCAAAATTGGTTATAGTATATTTCGTCATTTTTTTTAAATCTTTTTTTTGGTACAATTTATTAAAGAAATAGACAATAATGTACTCCTATTAAAAATAATGTATTTATGAGTGACAGAAGAAATTATATAGTACTCCCTCCGTCCCACTCCAAATGTCTTACTTACTATTTTTGGATGTCCCATTACAAATGTCTTCTTTCTATAAATAGAAATAATTTTCCCCTCCAACAACTATGTGGACCCCACTATATACTCACAAACCAACTCTACCTTAATTCCCGTGCCCAACAGTAACAGGACACTTGGGGTGGGACGGAGGGAGTAATATTTTTAAATGGGGATAGAAAAACTTACCATGATAACTTAACACCTAGCTGGTATTTAATTTATCATGACAATATTATTAGTGAGTGAGAGAGGTGTTATTACTATCTCCATATTAAAAAAAAAAACATTTTCGTTTTTCACTCACTTGTAGTAATATACTTCGTCTCTTTCTTTATTAACTCCTTCGGTCCCATTTAACTTGTTTGGGTTAACTTTTACACACAATCCAATGCAATTATTAAATCATTAATATCTCAAAATATATACAATGAAAAATTATGTAAAATATATATTATAAATTTACATGATTATACGATTCTAACAAGACCCAATTCGATTATTTTTTTCAAATATATACTTGTAAAAAAATTGAATTAAAGCTGAACAATGTCAAAAAGTAAAACATGACATTATAACTGGACGGAGGGAGCAATAAATTGTACCTCTTTGTCTTGTCATCTTTTCTCGATTTCTTGATCCCATTAATATTGTGTATATTGACGTAATTTCTACTTAAATTGTTTCAATTCACTTGACCATATTTGAAAAAGACTATAATTTAACCAATTAATGCCAATCTCTTGATGTTTACTTTAATTTTTTAAGTATTAAACTAATAAATAAATTAATTTCAGTTTAAAGAAAATTAGAATTAAAGTTTTTTCTTATCTAATTACACATTTAATTTATATGGACCCAATCTTAAACACTAAACTATCCAATTTTAATTTTTGCCCCCAAAAGAAACAGGGCAACATTAACGGGTTGGAGGGACTGCAAAAGATTAACATGATACTGAAGTAGAGTGAACATATCTGAAAAGTCCTTCAAAGAAGTGCAAATGTGAGGAGTGCAAAAACTGTCAAAAGTAAAGATAAATAGTCAATTTTTACATGATTTGAATACAATTTTCTTTCTCTTTACAAAACTAAGCGACCTCTTATAATATAATATAGGCACAAAGAGATTAATATATGGAGATAAACCCAAGATTTTTGGGTAAAAAGGGCTAAAGAATTTCTGTGGTTTACCAAAATAAATTATTATATAATCCCTACGTTTTCAAAAATTGCAACGGACACATAGTGCATGTAGTCCAATGCACATTTTAAACCATTAATAACTCAAATTCGATAAGTAAAAATTCTAAAAGTTCAACATTTATTTTTGGAAAATCTAAATGTTCAATATTTTAAAACTACTCATCAATGAGACAAATCTAACAAAATCACGGATGGTTATATTTTAAAAAACGGACGGAGGATCATCCAATTATTATACTTACATTTCCCCAAAGATAGGCAGAAAGAAATGGGGATTAAACTTACAGTTCCCCAATTATTAATTTATTATATCATCCAATTAACAATTGAATTGGAATAGTAACATTCAACTTTGACCTACTTACATATGAGCAACCGAAAGATAGGCATGTAAGAATTTCATGAGCCCTTAGTTAAACGCTTTTTCATCTGCCATCCTAGACAACAAATTAGCAATGTAAGAATTTCATCAACTCTTAGTTAATCCTTTTAATCAGACAATACACAAGGAATTAGCATTGTGATGTAATTTATCATGATTCATCACTAATTACCAAAATACACATGAGCAGAGATAAAAAGAAGCATGCCAATCTCCCAACTACAAGATCAATATACATTGATTCAAGCAACTACAGATCAGGGGAAAGTTAGAACTCTACTCAACTCAGAATTTCTATTCAATTGCACTATTTTCAGCTACAGTTTAAATTCTCCAGTTCCTTCTCAACTGAAAATAAGACGAATTCAATGACCGCGAAAAGGCACAACAATTTAACCAGAAAAATTGGATGTCTATCAACTACTTCAAGTCTTGCGAACGACTCTCTTTCGCAAAATTACAATATTACAAATATCACTGAACAAAAACGTTCTGCAACAAAGCATCTCCATGTTTGTGAGTGCATTCAGGGTGAACTATATCGGGCATTGCCTCAAATGGACAATCTAATCCTGAAACAAATGAAAAAAGGTTAGAAGAATGAAAGTCATTGAACTCAGAAATTTGGACCCATTGAGTAGGAACATGCAAATTAACAAACATTTGACTTCAGTGACAAAAGGTATTGAGAGAGGGTTGCCTGCTTGTAATTTTTTATTCATCTTGGTGGAAGAAAAAACATTGAACACATCAACAAACTAGACGAAAATGAATTTTGTAGGATGATAAATAAAATAGCCCAAATTGTTACATTTCCTTCAACAGTTATGTAAGAGTAATGAGTCCAATATCTCTCCAAAGTCTTTGATGAGTAAGACATATTAGAAGAAACAAGCAACCAGCTATTGGGGTCACAAAAAAAAGAAAATAGAAGATCATTCGTAATGAAATGAGAGTGTATCCCAGATCCCTTCATTTGTTTGGGGTGGGGTGGGGATGTTCACTAATTACAAATGCATAGATATCTCTGCAATCTCACAGCCAACACATGGAAAAGATGGAGACACAATCTATCAACCAACTCCCAGAACACAATTTCAGTTGCATTTCCTTCAAATGGACTGAAAATAAATATGCCAAAGTGAAAATTGTTGACTGGATTCTGGCAAATTTTAGCAGGCATCCCTGGTTTTATGCAAAGACAAATTCAAACTGATAAGTTCATTTGAAACAAGCATGAAATTTTACAGCTCATTCCAATCAAGATATTCTCAGAATGAGGTTTTGCTTAAGTTAATATATAAATCATGCATTAGGACATCGAGAAGCAACAAATATTTTGATGGACAGTGATGGTGAAAATTAATGCCAAAAAAACAAGAAATTCAGATTTCAGACGACACTGTGCAACAAGAATTACCCAGTTTGTGAGCAGTAGTTTAGTCAGTAAACCAGTATATATCAGTTCAAATGTAGCCATATTTTCTTAATTTCAACCATAATTTGACAATCCATGAAGAGCATAGGTGGATGCATCACTATTATTCAGGAGCTCGCCTAAAATAATTTTAACTCCAGCTCTAGTAAACAAATAAAAACCACCACATTCTCGTTATCCAACTTATTTCAGATTTTAGAATGCCAATGATTTAAAGACAAGCCCGGTGAAACTCATTTCACCTTAGATGCAACCAGTTTCAACTTTCAACAGATGATTTCAGCCCAAGTGGCAATGATCAACAATAGGACAGGACTAAGCAGATCAATACCTCATCCATCTTTGAAGACTCATCTATCTTCAGATCAGATTCACCTTTGGGCTCATTACTTGGTTCTTCCACCTCAGTGACCATGTTATCTTGCTGGGCCTCTTCACTTTTAGGGGCACTTTCAATGTTACTAATATTGAATTCAGATGGAAGCTGCCCTGATTTGAGCGCCTGCATATAGATAAATGGCACATAACATGAGAGGTAATTCTTTCATAGAGATTGGTACCAACATACAGAACTTTTTCCTATTTCCTATGGTACACTCCCATCCCAACACAACATGAACTCACCTGCTCAAGCCTTGCCACCTCCTCTAGAGTTTGTGAATTCACAATGGCAGCCTGCATGGTTTACCAGAAATGTAATGATTTGTCACCAGAAATACTTATAGACACAAATAAATAGGCAGAACAAAAGTAAGTTACAAAACTCAATAAACTGAAACTAAGTAGAATACCTTAATTGCCAAAATTTGCTCAGGTGTAGGAGCAGATGGTTTAGGTGGTTGTTCCTCCTTTGCAACATCTTCGGTAGGAGGAACCTCACCTGGTACAAATGTCTTTGCAGATTCCCTTTTGGCCTCTTCTTCGGCTTCTTCAGACGCAAATAAATTGTTGGCTTCAACTCGCTCCTATTGTCATGTGAAACATATAATTAACATAAATAAAAAATTCCACATAGAGAGTCTCGAGGAAGAAACAAAGATGATTAACTGAAGTAAGTGGTGTAGAGAAATTACAAGCCAAGTAATAAGCAGGATGTATATTAAGAAAATTAGCAGACACAATATATTCTTGTATACTTTACTTCAGAGTTCATAATTAGGTTCCTTTCATTCTGGTCTGTAACTGTAACCAGAACTGTATGAACAGTTTCCAACTTCTAGACTGTTACAAATAATTATAAGCAGAAAATGAAAACTAACCTTTTGTTTAACTTTCCTGAAATCAAGAACACGAAGAGACTTCAACTTATGGATAACATATAGCCGATAATTGGGTTTCTTAGTAATGTTGTTGTCGAGCAAACTAAGGAATTGCAGCTTTGGGAGCGATGAAAGAGGATCGATCTCAACTAGGTTAGTCAACCTGTTGTTAGTCAGCACCAAGGTGTGCAATTTGGGCAAAAATTCTGCAATTATTCAGGTGAAAAACAGACAAATAAAACCAGTTTAACAACAAGGGAAGCAATTTATGAAAGTAATCTTCATGTTGTAGATAGAAAAAAAGCAATACCTCCCAGGTTGGGATTGATACGGGTAATTCTGTTGTTGTTCAACAACAGCGTTCCCAGGCGATTGAAGTTGGGAAAGTTTTCAAGCTTCACAATTTCATTATCGGATAAATCAATAGTATCAAATTGGTCCTGCGCAACAGTAACCAGATAAATCAGAACTAAAATCTAGAAAACAAAGCCCATCCACATTACAGTCTTCAGAAAAAAGTATCCCCAAAAAAAAGGGGAGAGGAAAAAAGCAATTGAAACAACAATTTCCACGAAATGCTCACCTCAGTAGCACCAACATTCTCTATAACAGCAATTTTGTTGCCTGTTTACAGGAAGTTTCAAAAGCATTTCAATTAAACCCAAATCGTTCAAAAGCTCGCCAGCATTAGGGTTACACCCCGAGCAAAAAATTTCGATAAATAATGATGGGTATTCGAAGAGCAAAGCAAACCTCGAAGATCCAGTTCCCGTTCGCGAATGGCGTTGAAAAAGTGAGGGCTCTTCCAAATCAAATCCGCCGTTAACCTCACCATAGCTCACGTCCTCTCCTCTCCTCTCTTCTCTGCACTGCGTATTTGTTCCTACTAACGAATTTAGAATTGAAGCAAAAACCTCCAGGCAACAGCGGGAGGGTTTTGTTATTGAGCTTAATTATAAACACACCTCGCAAGTTTTAATAAATTGTGTAAATTCCCCCATACTCTTATTATATTGTTTATAAAGGCAGGTATGACAATTAAATTTGATTTTGATTCCATAATTTATTGTAATTTGAGTACAAGCAAAACGGTAAAATTATTATGTGAGTGGGAAGGATCATAACCTAATCCCTACACATTTACCGTGAGGACTTGTTTACTTGGATGATTAATTTTATTAATGAAATGATTTATCAATGCTAATTACATATTCATGGAATAATATACTACAATAATAACTCTATTAACAATATAAAGACCCTTAGTTAATTAACTAATTTCATGGAATAATAACTCTATTGAACTAGGTGTGATTAGTTTAATCTCAAGGATGATATTAACTTAGTTAATTCTATTCATACCCCGAGTGATGTCTTAATTATCAAGTTAATCATATGTTCATATTGAATTATTAGAGCCTTTGATTATATAAAATCCATTGAATCAATGAGTCAATTCATAAGATAATTAATCTCATTAAACTTGATAGGATAGATTAGATTAAAAAAAAAATCAACCAAGGTAAAAAGAAATCCCAAGCTCTTCGGCCAGTAAAATCCACAAGGGAAGCCCAATTAATAGTATGTAGTATCACGTTTTCACGAAGTATGTAATGCACAAAGAAGCCAAGATTACTATTAAGACTACCATTATCCATGACCACCCCAACCACCCAACCATCCAACCATCTCATTATTTTATTAATTTCTCTCTCCTCCAACTCATCAATATCCATCCCAACCCAACCACCCAAATTTTACATACTTTATCAATAACCACCCAACCATCCAACCACAATATTATAAATAATTATTTTAATTTATACAATTTTAGATTAGTTTGAAATATAAAAAAAATAATGTATCAAAAATATAAATATTTTAGTCTTACTTGTAAAGAATAAAAAATCTAAAATAATAATATATTTTTTATTTATTTTTATTTTCTGTAAATTTTAAACTGGGTTAAATATATCAAAATTGATATATTATGTATTTAACAAAAATATAGCAAGAGTGGTCTCTATTTGTAGAGAATGAAAAATTATAAAATTTGGTACATTTTTTATTTATATTTATTTATTTATATAAAAGATATAATTATTTTATTGTATAAAATTAAAAGAATCACTTGACCAATGGGATGGAGACAAGTGTCTCAATCCCATTGGCCAAAATTAAGAGACCTAGTGGTCTCATGGTTGGGAAGGGTCGACCCCTCCAATGCAACCACCACCTTTTTTTTTTTTTTTTTAATTAATGCTTACGTGGCGGAGACCGGTTGGAGACCGGATCATGGATAAACATGGTCTCCCGGATCTGATCTTGCAAATGACCATATAGCCAAGTGATGTAAAACGCCAAAAGTGGTTGGAGATAAGACGAAGTGCCCTGTGCCTCCCCAGAATTTGAATAACAAGTGATATCATGAATGTTGTCGGATTTAGCCGGTTCAGTTCCTATGCAGACTTTCTCTTTAATGTATTTTAGATTGTCTAATCTCAATTTTGTGATATTTGTTGGAGTTGTTTTATCTAATGATGTTTGTGTTGTTCAGCTGTTGTGCTTGCTCTACCCACAAATCTACCCCAAAATTCCTTTATGCAAATTTTAATTCTTTGTATCTTTACTGCTTTCTTTACGGCTTTCCTTTAACAGATTTCCTAGACTTTAGCTTAGCAATTAGCGGTTACTTTTTCCAAGTCCACCGTTGTTTCTCAACAACCGGTAGTTTGGTTCCATTTTTCCGGTTAATCAGCCGTTGTTTTTCAACATCTGGTAGATTTTCAATTGTATCAGTTTTGCTATTGCAATTCTAGTGAATTCAGTCAAGTTTTGGGCGTATTAAGTCAAGTTTGGGCGCATTATCGTGATATCGGACCCGTAATCGGTTTAATCCTTTTCCGATAGCCTCCCTTGAGGATAAAAAGGTCATTGGCTCGACGCTAGCCAAACAATCATTAAATCTGAACTAGAATGAAAATCGATATACTGGAAGAAAGAACTAAGTCTCAGTTAGAATGAAAATTTTGGCCATTGGCTTATGAAAATTATCATAAATTTCGTCCATGAGTGACTGAAATTCACTATGAAGAAATTTATGTTCGGTTTCATCTACTGATGGATGAAATTGCTAAAATATTTACAGACATAGCGAGCTAAATGGATGAACACTAACCTTTATCTCTGTGATTCCCCTTCCATGGTCATCAACCATTCTTCTTGGGTTGAAGTGAAGCAAGTTTTAGAGTTTATAGATTAAACATAAGGAGCTTGGGAGGATTGTGTGTGGAGAGTATGGATGAATGTGGCTCTCTTGAGGGGAGAGCATGTGGAATTAAGGTTTGAGCGATGTAGAAAATGATGTAAAAGAAGAACTGGGTTTGGGTGCCTCTTAACAGATTTTCATATAAGTGTTGTATTACATTAGGTTTAGGATTTAGGTGGGTATGATTAACTCTTTTTTTTTTTCTTTTTGGTTTGTGTGTGTGTGTGTTTTTGTAAAATTTAAATTAATGAAACAAAGATGGTGTTAGTATGTACCTACGAACCGGGTTAATTTATCCAGTAAAATGATTTATCGAATTGAATGTAAAAAAAAAAAAAAGAAAGAAAAAAAAAAGAAACTAAAAAAAAAAAAAAAAAAGAAAAAAAAAAAAAAGAAACTAAAAAAAAAGTAGTATCAATTTGTAACTTTGGTTACCAAACGCAGTTGGCCTGAGTGGTATGGGGCTCTGGCAGCTTAAGCAAAGGTCTCGGGTTCGAGCCTTTGTGTATGCAGAATTCTGCTTTGGGAGAGGCAACCCTTAAATGCCCACCCGATCCTCGAGGGATTAGTCTTGGGTCCAATGTGGCCTGAGGATACCCTGGTATTCACCTAAAAAAATTTGTAACTTTGGTTGAAATTTATATTTTTACAAAAAAAAAAATATACTCCACGTGATCAAAATTTTTTAACATTTTTTATTTTCATGCAATCCTATACACATTTTTAAAGAGGAATGGTTATGGTACTACCAATGTGAATGGTATTACATCAAGATAAATTATCTCAACCATACAAAAATATCTAATGACTATAAAATAAAAAGGGTAAAATTGTCAAACATAAATAATCGTTTTTTTAGTAATAAAATCATTCACCCAATCAATTTAGTGATTTCTATCCTTAAATAAAGATCATATAAAAATTTGCATAAGTTAGCACTCTTTTGACACAATTCATGTCATAATAATAGAGAAATTATCTTTATTCATCTCTTTCACTCGCCAGTCTTTCATTCCTCATAATTTGCTATTTGTTTATTTTGAATTTCTAAAATATGATAGGATATTTAGATTCCTTGCATCGACTAGATAGATTTTCATATAAATAACGTCCAAATCCGAACTCATTTGAGAAAGTTAGAATCATTTGAAGTTTGTCATATAAATTTCGTTGTATAAACTACGTCGCTGAAATGCATAGGCCATGTCGCTGAATTGTAAAGTCTCTATCGCTGAATTGTAAAGGCACCGTCGCTGAATTACATAGCCACCGTCGCTGAAATGTAAAGGCTGTATTTCTGAAAATCGTAGTGGACTTCAAATGGCTCTAACTTTCTCAAACAAAATTGGATTTTGACGTTCTTAATATAAAAATCTACCTACTCGATGCAAGGAATCTAAATTTCCCATCAAATTTTGGAAATTCCAAATAGATAAATACCAGATTTTCATAAGAAAATATATCTTATGCTCGTTGTTTTGAAAATATGATATTTATATATTTAGACTTTCTAAAATTTGATAGGATATTTAAATTCTATGCATTGAGTAGATGGATTTTCATATAAAGAACGTTCAAATCTAAGGTCATTTGAGAAAGTTAGAGCCATTTGAAATTTGTCACATAAACTTTGTTGTATAGGCTACGTCGCTGAAATGTATAGGCTATGTCTCTAAATTCTATCGCCTCCATCGCTGAATTGTAAAACATCCGTCGCTGAATTACATAGCCACTATGATTGAATTGTAAAGGTTGTATTTCTAAAAATCGTGATGAATTTCAAATGGCTCTAACTTTCTCAAACGAACTCGGATTTTTACATTCTTTATATAAAAATCTACCTACTCAATGCAGTGAATTTAAATATCCTATAAGATTTTAGAAAGTCTAAACAAATAAATATCATATTTTCACAATAACGAGAATAAGATATCATTTCCTTCGAAAATTCGGTATTTATTTATTTGTAATTTCAAAATCTTATAGAATATTTAAATTCCTTGCGTTGAGTAGATAGATTTTCATATAAAGAACGTCCAAATCCGAGCTCATTTGAAAAAGTTAGAGCCATTTGAAGTTTGTTATAAAAACTATATTGTATAGGCCATGTCGCTAAAATGTATACTCTATGTCGCTGAATTGTAAAGCTCCCGTCGCTGAATTGCAAAGCCACTGTCGCTAAAATGTAAATGCTACGTTTCTGAAAATCGCAATGAACTTCAAATGACTTTAACTTTCTCAAACAAACTCGGATTTTAATTTTCTTTATATGAAAATCTACCTATTCGATACAAGTAGGGATGTAAACGGGTAGGGTAGGGTACGGGTAGGCCACCTCCACTCACTACCCGAAATATAATTATCCTACCCTTACCCTACCCTATTACCCTAAAATTAAATATCGGGTAGGATTCGGGTAATACCCGTCGGGTATGCGGATTATCCACGGGTAAACGGGTACCCGAAATCTTAAATACTCCCTCCGTTTTTTTTTGTTAGCTACTGTTGACTAATGAGTACTGTTCACTTATATACTTTGACTTAAAGTTTTCTCATGGTTATACAAGTTAAAATATAGCCAAGTGTGATCTTGTTAGATCCGTCTCGTCTTGTAGATTTTAAATATCGAACTTTTAGAATTTTTACATTTACCGAATTTGAATTATTAATGGTTTAAAATGTGCATTGGACTGCGTGCTGAGTGGGTCTGTAGTTATCTTTAAAAAATGGAGGAAGTATTACATAGTTAACCGACTCTACCCAACCCAACTTTAATAATGAAAAAACTTATTTTTCACCATAAAAAATAAATAAAACCTTCATTATTGCACGAGAACAAAATTTAAAAGAAACCGCTAAAGCAACATAAATAAATACTGTAATATTTAAGAATATTCAGTAAAAAAATCATAAATCTTTTTACTGCCAAATCTCAAACGTTAATAAATTTGAAATATAAAAATAAATAAATAAATAAATAAAATATATAAATATATTTCAATATATAATATAAATTAAATATATATATAAGAATTGTTGAAAAATATAAATTTTTATACATATAAATATATAAATATAAATTAAATATAAATTTTTATACTTTCGGATTACATTGGTGAAAAAGACTCTAATGAGGCTGAAATTGTGGCTGTTAGTCGGGTATGTGGTGCAATAATTCGTGACCAACGCTTTCCTCTCCCAAGAATTGTTTTTGAATGTGATTCTAGTAATGTTGTTAGTTGGCTCTTAGATCTGGAAAGAATACCTTGGAGACTGCATAAACATATTGGTCCGATCGCTAATATTATAGCAGGAGCAGGTGAAGTGCGTTTTACACATATCCTAAGGGAAAGGAATTTTTTGGCAGATCAATGGGCGAAAAATGGAGCAACAGGGGGGGACTTGAAAGAAGAATGGTATTGATTGTTTGGATGCCTTAGCGGGGAGGATGTTAACAAGTAATGAAGGATGGAAAGGGCTGAAGAGTTGAATGAATTAAATCAAGGAAGACATATCTAATATATATATATATGTGGGTTTGTAATGAATAGTACTATTCCTGGAATAGTACTATTCCCATTGACTGAAATTACAGTCTTGTCACTCTCTCAATTTTTCTTTCTTGTCCTCGCCATCTGCCCCCCATTTTTTCTTGCCCTCGCCATCTCCCCATTTTGTGTCGCGATTGGCTGCGTTCCGCCATCGCCGGCCACAAATTTCCTCCGCCCTGTGTCGGCCGTCCGCCCCCCCCCCGGTCTCGCCCTCGCAATCGGCTTGCTCAATTTCTTTCCGCCCTCGGTCATCCATCTCGCAACCGCCGTGCCGCCGCACCCCACCTCGGCGCGCCACCGCCGCCTGCGCGGGACAACAGGTACTGCATCTTCCTTTTCTTTGGGACAATTTAATGTGTTGCCATTGCCCTAATTCCCGTTTCCATTGATTTTCTCTCCGCTGCACCGGGTGCAAAATTGTTGCTGCTTACCCCGCCCGCGCCGTTCCTCTCTGCTCGTCGCGCCGCCATGACCGCCTCGCTGTTCTCGCTGTGAACATCCTGTGTTATGATTCCTCTTCTATATTTTGTTTCCATGGCTTGCTCATCGTTACATCCATCAGTGGTAGAACTTTCGGTGTATTTGGGTTTAATGTATTTTGTTTTCGCCCTGCTTCGATTAGCGACAATCTTGGCTTTGGAATTCCTTATTTTCTCATGAAACTTGTTCCTGTGTTGCGTTCTTTTTCTTTTAAGATATTGTACAGATAAGTTCCCCTAACTTGCCCGGGAGTGCTTCGTATGGTGATGCTTAAATTTGTATGTTGTTGGAAATCTTTGGAGTGGGTTTATAAAGTGATCTTCTGATTTTTTAATTCGTGCTCGAAATTGGAAATTTAAAAATTACACTAGGATATGTCAAGGGTAGCATCACTTTCAACTCCGCAAATTATTAGGCCACTGTAATCTCGATGTTTAGATGGAAAATTTCTCTTGCTGAATCAAGAGTATGTTCTATATTTGACGCCATGTACACAAAAAATTGGCTAGATTTACATTAAGAATCTTATCCACTTTCCCTGATCTAAATTTGATTAGGTATTCCTGCATGTTGTCTCCTCACATTGTGTATCTCTATTTCAGTTTCTTCATGACTTTTCTGTTTCGAAATTGGTGTTGCAGAGTTACTCTCTATTTATATCATCAGTTAAAGGAAACGGCTGGAGGAGGTCCTTTCCAAGGTGTGATGCCATCTACACAAAAAATTGGCTAGATTTGAATTGTCTGGAGTTTCTCCTTTCTGCCTATGTTACTTTGAACTTAATTTTTTGCTAGAATTCGGGGATCTTGGTGCAAAAAGTTTTATTGGATTATGATTAGTTATTTTACTGTTTAATTACCCATTTCCATGTTTTACTCCGTTAAGAAAGGGTTTGATTTCTTGCAATTTTTTCGTTTATGTAGTTATGTTTGTTGAATTGTGATATTGTGCGTGTTTTCCTAGAATTCTATCCAAAGTCTTAACTTTTTTTCCAATTTTATGTTGCTTCTTGTGCTTGTAAAATCTCACCTTTTTGAATCTGTCTTTTGTGGGGATGGAGATGCGACCAGCAATTTATCTGCCTTTTGCCCTTTCAATTTTCTCTATGTATTGCTTTTGTGAAGTTATTACGTTTGCCAATTTCTTGCATGTTTTCGTTTTTGTTTATGTTGGTTAATGGCTGACATGATTTCTTGAAATGATGTGATCTTTTTGTTGATTTCATTAAGGTCTTATTCAAGCTTAGGGGATTCTTTCAACACCAGTATGGTATGAGTTGAAGCCTCTCACGCTCTTCTTTTTCCTTTCTTTATGTTGGAAGCTTGAATTACCAATTGCTCTAGGAATTTGATTCTGGTTATGATTTTAATTCAATGTTGGGATTTGGGGGAGTGTGTTTTAAGGATCTAGCATGCACAAGTTATCCTGGCATTTAATTTCCTGCCTTGAAAACATTTGGATCATGATTCTTTGGTTCCTGTTACATTAGGTAAAGTATACTATTGGATAATTTTCTCTCAATTTATGTTAAAACTACTCAGCATTGTCAATACTCGTATACTGGTAGTTTATCTCCGCATTGGCAACTATGAATACCAAGTGCATAGTATAATATCTAAAGAGCTGTCAGCGTTATTTCTTTTTCGATGTTTTATGGTCTTTTTTAATATAGTGTTGTTCACTTGTTGTCTAGGTTGCTAATGATCCATAGGGTGAAGGAGTACTGGATGGGCTACTGGCTGATGGCGTTAATTGGGCCGACTTTGTGTGTTGCCTCATGTTTTTTTATTTTGGTAGGTGATTATTTACGTTTTTACTTCTGGTTTAAAAGATTCCTTGGGTTCTATTTACATTATATAATCACTATGTCACACATACTGCAATTTAGTCACTTTTATTATGCGCTTTGAATGGATTATGGTTGTCGTACAACTGGATGTAATTGTTACTCGATGATTTTGCTTTTCTGGTTGCTTAAATATCTGATCATTTATCTGTCAATTTTAACATCAGGATGCGTTGGTTGGCAGTTGGTGTTGTTGCTTCGAGTTCGTCAGCTTGTTGGGAAATGGCTATTTAATATCAAGATGCGTGCTGCCAAAGGGCGTCCACTTTCATTTTGCGTCTCTTTGTTCTCATCCTCTCCTTCTACTTCCTCCCCATCTCCACTTTCTTCAAGAATTTTGCAGTTTCAGTCCAGGGTTTCATGTTCTTCGATTTCCGATCAGTTCCCGAGTACGAAGGAGGCCAATCCAAGAACAGGTTTATATTTTCTTGGTAATTTTGGTACAATTTTTTGCATTTTTTATATTTTGATGTTGATCTTGAGGAGTAATTTTCTTGACTTAAATTTTAGGGGTTTATTACTGGTAGTGGAGTGAGAATAGTACTTGTTTCATTCAATTTTTCATATTTTATTTTGGTTCTGCTTTGTTAGCCATCTTGTTTTATGATATTGAATTTTCATTATTTATTACATATATTCTTTGTATGAAGAGCACTGAGCACATTTGAAATTACTGTGATGTCCCTAGCAGGCTAGGGCTTGTTTTAAGAGATTCAGATGTATTTAGTTTAGATTTACTTTCATGATATTCAGACTCTGTTATTTCATGATCTTATTTGTGTGTTAAATGAGCTAAACTGGTATGCCACATGTGGTGTGGGAATGCTTAAGTTAGATGTTTCAAGTTAGATGTTATCTATGCTTGGAGTAGTCTCCCTTTCTCCTTGTCTTGCTTGTGCCTTTTACTTTTGGCTGCAGTTCTTTTTCACTTCGATGATGATATTCGGAAACAACAAAAGAAATATGTTTGTTATTGTTCCAACACTTCTGGTTTATGTTTTTCCAAGTTTTATCATGTGTGATGTCTTTATATTTTCATCATTTTATCAGTGGGTTGCAATTAACTTGTGAGAATATCATCTGACTTTTCATCAGTTCATCTTAAGTTCTCACTGACTAAAAGTACATTGTACTATTGTTGTAGGATGTTTTGCTGTCTGCATGAATGTGACTTCAGGCTTTGTTTTCCTGTTTGCACCAGTTTGGCCTTGAATCATCAATTTCCCCTGTAATTTGTCCAAAAACACGTAGTTCCTTCCATGTGTTGTCAAAGTTTTGCAGCGTTAGATGCTTTGTGAAATGAAATTTTAATTCCCTTATTAAATTTGTGCTCATCAGTTACTGAAGTTGGATTCTCTCTGTTATTTCCACTCGTGTAGAATCAATGAATTTGACAATGGTTGCAGAGTTCTGTAGTGGTACTGGTAATGACTAATGAATTAATTGAATGTAGAACCTCTTATCTAGGAAATTGCAGTGGATCTGATTTATCTAAATTACTATTTCTATAATAATATTCAATGAGTATGCTCAGGGATGATTTGCTTTCATTGTTGTCTGTTTGTGTAAATACAGATTGTTTTCCATTTGTTGAACAGGGTTAAGTGCTAATCATATATTCACCAGTAGCATCATGGATGAAAATATAAAGCACCATGAGAGGACAACTCACAATGAGAGTGATGAACATCCTTTTCTGTGGTCATCTCCTGAAGGTGGAAGAAAGATGGATATAGGAAAACAAATATTCTACAATAGATCCCTGACCATGAGGAGTATTGTTTCCATTGGATTTGACATGGATTACGCTCTAGCCCAATACAAACCGGAGACATTTGAGTCACTTGCTTATGAAGGCACAGTCAAAAAGCTGGTTAATAACCTGGGATATCCTCCAGAGGTTTGCCCTTTTATTTATTGACTGCTCTCTTGTTGTCTTACTAAATTACTTCACAAGTTAAGATCAACTGATTCTAGAAATACTAATTGACATGTTCGTAGTTACCAAAATAAAGTTTTTCCAACAGCATTCTATAATGCCAATATATCCCTTGCCCCAGACAAATAAATTTTTCTGTCATATTTATCTTTTGGCTTTAGTTCTCTAAAAGGATCTAGAGTTTGGGTGTGCCTTGTTCTAAAATCAGACTTTAAGAACGTCTTCGTTTAAGAAGCAACCTAGGGCTTCTTTGGCTTGAATGTTTTATTTTTTATTTTTCTTAGCAGAAGCCCATGCAAATTGGCTTTTAAAGCCGGTACAAACATTCTTGAATTGTATAGGGTATAAGTTTAAGTCTAATAGTTCATTTGTTTTACCTTTTCTTCCAAGATCCACATTTTTCTTTAAGCCCGGAGTTCTAAGCAGTATTACTTGGTTGTTGTTTGTGGTTTACTTGAAGTTCATTGATTATTGATATTATTAATTTATTGCGCAGAGGTGCCCATCGTATTTGGTTCGCTACTATTGTTTGAAGAATGCTGATGACTCATTTTGATCTCATTGAAAAGCTTCTCCGGATGCATATGGTTTGTTACTGGATAGATTGGTTTCTATGCATTTCTTGATTGCCTTGTCCATATCTGTGTGTTCCATGTCTATGTGTTTGCTGAAAAAAAAAAAGGAAAAAACTCAATCAACCCATTATCTGCTTACTTGGTTGTTGGATGGTAGAATATGTGAGTCTACTGGTCGAGTTCATAACTGCAAACCTGACAATTTTAATTCTTCTGGACATGTAGCTTAGAATTATTGGTTTTGTGAAATTCTTATGTTTTGTGAGCTGCCTTGACTACTCTAGCATTTGACATGAACACCTTTGTGACAGAAACCTGGAATAAAGTTTTTTTTTTGGAGTGAATCTGTTAATGAATTCAAGACTTCCCTGCTCATTAATTGGCTTTATTATTTGGAATCTGAAAGGAGAAAAAATATGGACCAATCAGTGGGAATGGATGGGAATCCAATTTTTGTGGTGTTCGGAATTATTTGTAGCAGGGGATTGTGCTTATCTTGTGAAGGTTTGATGGAATATGGGAGTCGCGTATGACTAATTGATTTATTATGGAATCTGTCGTACAAATTTATTATGAAATTTGTCCAGCTACTGTTAAATCAATCTATTACTATTAAAGCTTTGCCCAGCTAATATTTCATCTCATGTGGACCGTTTCTTTTCCAGGCTTTGGCCCTCTGTTACAAACTTCTTAATAAAAATGAACAAATTTCATGTTGGCTTGCAATCAAATCATGTTTTCCTACAGGGCATTATTCCATCTTTTTTGTTTGTTTATTTCATGTATGTCTACGCATTGCTTTTAAACTTTATTTCGTCTTAATCTTATTTCTGCTTTGCTTGTCATATTTTCTACTCTATTATTGATTTAATAATCCTATCCTGAAGCTTGAGTTGGTTTCTTTATAAGGTTTATGTGTGATTTACCTTTATGATATAATATAAATATATTTGACTCCGTAGTGAATGCAGAGAAATAAAGGTGTGGTGGGGAACCCATGAATGGTGGACTCAATAGACATTCTAAATGTGAGAGTGGAGTTGCAGAGGGAGGCTGCTTTCTCAGCCACAACTCTGTATTCGAATGCTTGATGAGCTCAGGTGATTAATTTTAATTTGAGGTATACAAAACATCATTCAATTTCAGTTTCATGCTCAATACATTCTCTATTTCTTGATAAATCTCGATGTTGACCTTTTTCTTGATTTTTCAGGCATCTCTCTACACGATGAGCAAAGGTATGTAATTCTAATAGTGATTTATCAATTTAGAGATTTATGTGTATGCGGCTCCAAATTCTGTTTGCGTTGCTACAACTAACAACATACTATTGCTGTTGTAATGCCAATATACTTTTGCGTATGCATTGCTATTCCATATAATTTGGTACGTAGCTGATTAATTAATGGAATTGTTAACAGATCATGGAGGATACCTATTTCTTTTTTCTATCGCGACTAAACAAATGCTTCTCAAATGGAATTGCATTATCATCATTCCCATCCTTACCAATACTTCATTCATTATCATCTTGCTTACAATAATTCTATTTTTCTAACACAATCTCTCTTCTTATACCAAACTCCATACTATGTATATGCAATAATATATCACATTCCAAATCCCGCTTTAAATTCGCCTTCGCCTCGCGCGGCGTCGCGCGCGCTCCGCGAATTCTAGTATATATATATATGTGGGTTGGTAATGAATAGTACTTGAATATTCAAGGAATAGTACTATTTGCATTCACTTAAATTACCATTACTGCCACCGCCTTCTTAATGTATTTCTGTTCGTTCACATTTACTCTTTCATTTGAGAATCCCAAATTTCTTTGAACCTTCTCCGACCAAGAAACGCCCTGCGCCGCTGCTGGTTTCCGCTCGCGTCGCCGCCCGTACGCACAACGCCGCCCCGCCCTGCAACCTCCTGCGCTTTCACCCTCCAATTGCGGACTTGCAAAGCCCGGTGTGCCCCGGGTCTCGTGCGGCAGTGTGCGTCGCCGTTGCCCTACAAATAGCCGGCGTCCGTCGCACCTCGCCATCGGGTATTTTTTCATATTTTACCATTTCCGTTCTTCGATGGGTAGAGTTTTAATTTGTCATTGCCCACTTATCTCCCACAAATTAAAATTTCTGCTGCTTTCGTATTTTCCCTATTTTGGTATTCGATAGCTACAGTTTATATTTCTTCCTATGGACTTCACGCTTTGTTGCGCCTGAGAAATTTTTCAGTTGTTTGATTTTTAGAAATTATTTTTCAATAGTTTGGTTCTGTGTACGTATGCTTAAGTGGATGTGTTGTTTTCTGAATACAAGGACTTTTGTTGCGGTATTCTGGTTTTGTTTACAGTCCAGGTATTTGTCGCCTCAAGTTGCCTGGTCCGATCAGCCTCCGCCTCGCCCGGCCCTGCCCTAGGCCTTGGAGCGCTGTGCCTGTTCTGGTCTCGCCGCCGGCCTGTTCCGCCCTCGCCGCCGTCCTGCTCCGCCTTCGCCGGCCACAATTTGCCTCCGGCGAAGCTCGCCCCGTGCAGCCCCCCCCAACCCCCGCCAACCCCGCTGCGGGCCTCAGGTAGCTCGTGCTCTTTCGTTTCGATACGATTGCCCTAATTCCATTTTGCATTGATTCCCATTTCCATTGTTGTGTTTCGATTGCTCTCCTTCCATGGATTTGAGACAGCTTCCTGTCGAATTTTCTGGTGTTGACTGTTTCCCATGTTCCGCTTTTGATTCCAAATTTTTGATTTTTCTTTTGTTGCGCTGTGAACATCCTGTGTTATGATTCCCATTCTATATTTTGTTTCGGTGTATTTTGGGTTAATGTATTTTGTTTTCACCGTCATTGAAGAGCACACCCCATTTAGCGTCCTGCCGCTTAGGGTTATTCCAGGAATCGGCGCCTGGAACGAAGGTAATCATTGTAGGTTCTGCATTGCCTTCCAATTTAGAAATGAGATCATGGAGGCATCCAAAGTAAAAAGCAATTGGCGGTGATGGAACACTTTTGCATGCCAGCCATTTCATGGATAATTCAGTTCCGTTACTGGGAGTGAATTCTGATCCCACCATACCAGAAGAGGCAGGGTTTATTCATTTGATTGAATTAAATAAATATGTAGGCATAAATGTTCTTCATTGTTGGTGTGACAAAGTAATGGCTGTTTTGCTTAGGTAGAAGATTGTATTGAACAATATGATGCTACCAGGAGCACTGGCTATCTTTGTGCCGGCACTGTCAATAGCTTTGAACAGGTGAGGTTTGGGCTTATGCCAAATTTTCAGTATCTTAGTGTGAGTTTGGAAAAATTTATAAATTAGGTTTGTAATATTTCCTTTGTTTATCCCATGATTGCTTGAGATCTTTTCCGGAGAAGTAAATGGTCTTAAAATAACTAATCTAGAAAATCATGTCATGGGAGGAAATTTTTGGATCTTTTGGTGCCGATGGACTTGAACATCCAAAGTTCTGAGGTATCAGTTTTTACAGTATCTTGTATTTACAACCATATATTATGATCCAGCACTGATTGTGAATTTTCCAATGATCTCTTAAGTACATTTCCATGGCATAATACCCTTCATGCTCTGTTTTTCTGTAACCAGATGCTACAAATAATTCTGCATTCTCATATCTTGTTGCTCTTATGATATCTCATGTTAGATACTAGATGGCATCCTAGAGAATCGCGCATTGCATCTGAATTATCAAGGATTATGGTTGATATAAACTCAAAGATGATCCCGACTTATGCATTAAATGACATTTTATTAGCTCATCCATGTCCTGCTGCAGTTTCTCGATTATCATTCAGGTATGAAGAATTTCATTCAACTCTCACGCACTACACATTACACACTATGCACAAATGTATGGCCGAACAAGGTACCACGCATGGGCTGCCCTTTTTGGAGCCTCTTCGCACGCCATGTCTGTGTGTTTCCACAGAAAGCTGCAAGAAGATTTGACAGATGAGATGGTTGGTTTGGCAAGGCAACTCAAAGAGAGTAGTCTTATGATGAGTCAATCTGTGAGAAACACCGAGAAGGTGAGAAAAGTAGTTTTTGTATAACCACAGGATTACCACTCCTGCCATCATCGCCTTATTTTCGCCCAAATTCTCCTCCGTCTCATCAGCCTTATGCCACAGGATTATCACTTATTTTGTGATTTATGCGGTGTTGAAGTTGCAGGTTGGATTTTTGGGATTGGGGTTGATTGAAAGCTGTTGTGTTTTTTAAATTTAGAAATTTAGTGTTTGTGATTTTTTGTTTCCCAATTTCCATAGATTCGCCATTGTTGATTTTGCTCATTGCTCTCTGCTTTGGATTGTTTCCTCTCATACCAGTCCGAATAATAATATAGTTGTTAGAAAACATATTCCAGGAGCATTCGAGACGGATTCTCAGAGGTCAAGCTTCACTATTTGATTGGTCAAGGTCAACTTCCTTGGCTAGAACTCTATCCCCCCGAGTTTTGGAAAGCCAATTAAATGCGAACAAGGTACTTTACTGCCTCTCTTTTGTCGTATAGGCTTGGATCTGATAATTTGTGTTGCGATTGTTTCAAAGTTGTTTGTAGGGGATGGTGTGGTGCAGCTGTTGGATTGACACGCTTGGGTGGTCGTTTTTCTGTTCATTTTGGTTGCTTTAATTTGCGCATCTGATGAGTTGATACTTGCTTTAGTTTGCTTTTTCTATGATTGAGCTTGAGCTGATTAGAAAGCCACGTAAGTTAGTTTATCATTTTGATTTTTATACAATCTGGTTTCGTATTGATAATACTTGGATGAGAAAGCTTTTACAGTTTTACTAAATATAGTCTTTGCTTGAATAATGCGTACCATTTCTTGGAATTTGGCACTGTAGGAGTATATAATTGAATAGAGTTATGAGTTTTTGAAGGCTTTGAGATATTGTGTTTTCTGGTAATGTATTTCTTTTCATCTTCGGTTGAGAGCTTTCTGTTAATCATATGTTCCCTTTTTGCCTTTTGATATGTTAAAGAGTATCAGATTTTCCTTTTTTTAAATCTTTTTTATGCCCTCTAAATTTGTATTTATTCTAGGTTTACTGATCGGCAATCCTTGGCCAATAAGGATGTGCCATATATAGTTTCTGTAAAAAAGTAACTAGAAGTTGAATTGAGTGTTGATTGCAATAGATTAATATACTAATTCAAAGTTGGTTGTGTGTTTGGAATTATTGCTGGTGCAGCTCACGCTGGATTGTTTCTTAGGGGAACTAAATACATGGTGATTCAACGCAAGCCTGGAGCTGTTATTTATTCAAGGGAAAAAGGTATTGCTACATTTCATGCGGTGATTTATGTATTGGATCTTAAAGCTGGACATAGCAATATAGCATTAATATTTGCTTCATGGTGGAGTTACTTCTGTTAGTTTGATCTCAATTATGAAGAAGCACTTTTCGGAAAGTAGCACACCCTACATGATCTAAATAAATTTCGACAGCATTGCTTTTGACACCCTGTTCGTATCAGTTGCTTACATTTTTTTATATTGCTTAAAGTGATATAGTGTTTGGTCCTTAGGGGTCTGGTGGTGCCACAGTGAAAAAGACCAATATGGCCTTGATTATTATTGACGACCCAATGACTCCAGTCTAATGCGACATGGTTGTGGGGAAGATTGGTGGTTATCTTGTTGACCAAGGGCTTTAATTGTATTGGTACGTCTTCCTGAGAGTTTTCTTGATGTATTTTATATTTATAGTTAAAATTCTATTCTTTGGGTATGTCTGCCTCGCAGCAGTATCATCCTTCATACAAA
Source organism: Hygrophila difformis (assembly GCA_030278955.1). Taxonomy (NCBI): domain Eukaryota; kingdom Viridiplantae; phylum Streptophyta; class Magnoliopsida; order Lamiales; family Acanthaceae; genus Hygrophila; species Hygrophila difformis. Next base: position 17,493,937 of record JAOANR010000010.1, on the reverse strand, counting down.
ATTGGCAGGATGTTCATTATTCTAATGAGGATTTAATGCTTAAGAAGTGATATTTGTTCCCTCTGCCTAAAAACAGGCTTGCCTTTGCATTTTCTGGTTTTGAAAACATTTGCTATGGTACCATGCAAGTATATTATGTATTTTTGGGTGGGTTTGCCATTGGATGTTCTAATTTTGTAGACTTTCTTCCCTAATAAAATAACCAGGTTATCCTCTTGGCACCTGGTGAATTTATTTTCAGTTCTTGGAATCTTCCTCTCAATGGAGCATAAATTAATAATACTTTATGATTGTGAAGGAACATATTGTTCAACTTATTAAGACCTGCACTTATTGTTTTCCACTAACAATTTATTTAAATAACTGTTTCAGGCTCAAATCCGCGCGGCGTAGCACGCGAGGAAGAGACAGTAATTTTCGTTAGTTCTTTACGAGATTTTCAGACAGATTAATACTTCCGCGAATGATGTCTTGCCATTGCCCTAATTTCCATATCTCCGAACATCAAATTCATCGTACGATCAACTGTTGGATTATTTAACAATGGTGGCAGGCCACACTCCTGTACCTTTATTGGAGCTCTTTTGCAACGGAGGGAAACTGTGAGAAAGGTTATTCACTCTAATGATATTACTTTTTAATAGCCTTCAAATTGTGTTGTTTTATTTTATGCATTTCTTGAAGGTGTCTGACTGTTACTGCTATCATCTTGGGTTTTTATGCTATATAAATTTTCAAAAACATGTCAGTGGTCAATTGGTTTATTTTTGTTTTGGAGATTCATTATTATATTTCTCAAAGTGTTGGTTTATTTTTTGTTGGAGATTCATTATTATATTTCTCAAAGTGTGACCTATTGGCAGGGTGGATCAAGGCCAAGATCCCAGTATAAGATGTCAGATGTCAGATGTCAGATTATGAAATGCAAATAGAACCTCCGTATCCTTCGCCTGGTTTTTCTTGCAAGAATTCAGAAGCCGGAACCCTAATCCCCTTTCGTCGTCTCGTTCGTCCCCTCAAATCCAGCCGTCGGCATCCAGAGTCAATCGCATCGTCCTCTGCCTCCAGGGTTTCCATTTTGGGGTAATTTCCGCAATTGCTTTGTTTCTCTATTTCAGCACCCTTTTGCACCGAGCATCTTACCGAATCCTTGTTTTGCATTTTGAAAATGCTGGCCTGTAGTTTTGATTTTCATTTTCTGTAATGTGTTGTGGAGATTTTGCTTCAGGTTTATTATTATTCTTACTTTCTTGCTGCGCATGAGGATGTATTTTCCCTTTTCTGCAGGTTGCGTTAATATTTTAAATACTTAGTATCTCACATAAAATGTTTCGTTGTGCTTTTGAATTTCTGATTTACTTCCATGGTTCTGCGTGTTCAAACATTGTAGTATTCAATGAGTTTAGGAATTGAATAAATAAATAATAACAATGCTTCGTTATTAATATTATCATCTCTGAGAATTACAAATTGTCTATGTAATTTGGATATTGCATTAATAGGTTGGTTCATCTATTTCTCTTGTTAGATTTCTCGTGCTGGTCGGATTGTGGTTTCTAATTTAGGTTGGTTCATCTATTTCTCTTGATTCAAGGAAGTATTCTTTGGAGACAACCAGAATTGTTTCAAGATGTACAGCAATTGCCAGTGGCAATCATAAGAAATCAAAAACTGATGCCCTACCAAGTGAGAATTGCCCGTGTGACTCTGGCAGTGCAAACAGCACAATAGAGGATGGAAACACGGATCTGAAAATTGAGGAATCAAATTGCTCAATTCACAGGTTTGTAGAATTCTCTCATCATAATTTTAAGTTGTATAAACAAATTTCTAATTGTCGTTGGTTTTTTACTAACCATCCTAATTTATTAATGACATGAGTTGTAGCACATATAGCATTGGTTCAGGGGCATCATTTATTATCTTTTCATTTATTATCTTTTCATTTATTTCATTATTTATTACATATATTCTTTGTATGAAGAGCGCTGAGCACATTTGAAATTACTGTGATGTCCCTAGCAGGCTAGGGCTTGTTTTAAGAGATTCAGATGTATTTAGTTTAGATTTACTTTCATGATATTCAGACTCTGTTATTTCATGATCTTATTTGTGTGTTAAATGAGCTAAACTGGTATGCCACATGTGGTGTGGGAATGCTTAAGTTAGATGTTTCAAGTTAGATGTTATCTATGCTTGGAGTAGTCTCCCTTTCTCCTTGTCTTGCTTGTGCCTTTTACTTTTGGCTGCAGTTCTTTTTCACTTCGATGATATTCAGAAACAACAAAAGAAATATGTTTGTTATTGTTCCAACACTTCTGGTTTATGTTTTTCCAAGTTTTATCATGTGTGATGTCTTTATATTTTCATCATTTTATCAGTGGGTTGCAATTAACTTGTGAGAATATCATCTGACTTTTCATCAGTTCATCTTAAGTTCTCACTGACTAAAAGTACATTGTACTATTGTTGTAGGATGTTTTGCTGTCTGCATGAATGTGACTTCAGGCTTTGTTTTCCTGTTTGCACCAGTTTGGCCTTGAATCATCAATTTCCCCTGTAATTTGTCCAAAAACACGTAGTTCCTTCCATGTGTTGTCAAAGTTGTGCAGCGTTAGCTGCTTTGTGAAATGAAATTTTAATTCCCTTATTAAATTTGTGCTCATCAGTTACTGAAGTTGGATTCTCTCTGTTATTTCCACTCGTGTAGAATCAACGAATTTGACAATGGTTGCAAAGTTCTGTAGTGGTACTGGTAATGACTAATGAATTAATTGAATGTAGAACCTCTTATCTAGGAAATTGCAGTGGATCTGATTTATCTAAATTACTATTTCTATAATAATATTCAATGAGTATGCTCAGGGATGATTTGCTTTCATTGTTGTCTGTTTGTGTAAATACAGATTGTTTTCCATTTGTTGAACAAGGTTAAGTGCTAATCAAATATTCACCAGTAGCATCATGGATGAAAATATAAAGCACCATGAGAGGACAACTCACAATGAGAGTGATGAACATCCTTTTCTGTGGTCATCTCCTGAAGGTGGAAGAAAGATTGATATAGGAAAACAAATATTCTACAATAGATCCCTGACCATGAGGAGTATTGTTTCCATTGGATTTGACATGGATTACACTCTAGCCCGATACAAACCGGAGACATTTGAGTCACTTGCTTATGAAGGCACAGTCAAAAAGCTGGTTAATAACCTGGGATATCCTCCAGAGGTTTGCCCTTTTATTTATTGACTGCTCTCCTGTTGTCTTACTAAATTACTTCAAAAGTTAAGATCAACTGATTCTAGAAATACTGACATGTTCGTAGTTACCAAAATAAAATTTTTCCAACAGCATTCTATAATGCCAATATATCCCTTGCCCCAGACAAATAAATTTTTCTGTCATATTTATCTTTTGGCTTTTAGTTCTTTAAAAGGATCTAGAGTTTGGGTGTGCCTTGTTCTAAAATCAGACTTTAAGAACGTCTTCGTTTAAGAAGCAACCTAGGGCTTCTTTTGGCTGTTTTATTTTTTATTTTTCTTAGCAGAAGCCCATGCAAATTGGCTTTTAAAGCCGGTACAAACATTCTTGAATTGTATAGGGTATAAGTTTAAGTCTAATAGTTCATTTGTTTTACCTTTTCTTCCAAGATCCACATTTTTCTTTAAGCCCGGAGTTCTAAGCAGTATTACTTGGTTGTTGTTTGTGGTTTACTTGAAGTTCATTGATTATTGATATTATTAATTTATTGTGCAGAGGTGCCCATCGTATTTGGTTCGCTACTATTGTTTGAAGAATGCTGATGACTCATTTTGATCTCATTGAAAAGCTTCTCCGGATGCATATGGTTTGTTACTGGATAGATTGGTTTCTATGCATTTCTTGATTGCTTTGTCCATATCTGTGTGTTCCATGTCTATGTGTTTGCTGAAAAAAAAAAAAAAAAGGAAAAAACTCAATCAACCCATTATCTGCTTACTTAGTTGTTGGATGGTAGAATATGTGAGTCTACTGGTCGAGTTCATAACTGCGAACCTGACAATTTTAATTCTTCTGGACATGTAGCTTAGAATTATTGGTTTTGTGAAATTCTTATGTTTTGTGAGCTGCCTTGACTACTCTAGCATTTGACATGAACACCTTTGTGACAGAAACCTGGAATAAATTTTTTTTTTTTGGAGTGAATCTGTTAATGAATTCAGGACTTCCCTGCTCATTAATTGGCTTTATTATTTGGAATCTAAAAGGAGAAAAAATATGGACCAATCAGTGGGAATGGATGGGAATCCAATTTTTGTGGTGTTCGGAATTATTTGTAGCAGGGAATTGTGCTTATCTTGTGAAGGTTTGATGGAATATGGGAGTCGCGTGTGACTAATTGATTTATTATGGAATCTGTCGTACAAATTTATTATGAAATTTGTCCAGCTACTGTTAAATCAATCTGTTACTATTAAAGCTTTGCCCAGCTAATATTTCATTTCATGTGGACCGTTTCTTTTCCAGGCTTTGGCCCTCTGTTACAAACTTCTTAATAAAAATGAACAAATTTCATGTTGGCTTGCAATCAAATCATGTTTTCCTACAGGGCATTATTCCATCTTTTTTGTTTGTTTATTTCATGTATGTCTACGCATTGCTTTTAAACTTTTTTTCGTCTTAATCTTATTTCTGCTTTGCTTGTCATAAATTCTGCTCTATTATTGATTTAATAATTTATCCTGAAGCTTGAGTTCGTTTCTTTATAAGGTTTATGTGTGATTTACCTTTATGATATAATATAAATATATTTGACTCTGTAGTGAATGCAGAGAAATAAAGGTGTGGTGGGGAACCCATGAATGGTGGACTCAATAGACATTCTAAATGTGAGAGTGGAGTTGCAGAGCGAGGCTGCTTTCTCAGCCACAACTCTGTATTCGAATGCTTGATGAGCTCAGGTGATTAATTTTAATTTGAGGTATACAAAACATCATTCAATTTCAGTTTCATGCTCAATACATTCTCTATTTCTTGATAAATCTTGATGTTGACATTTTTCTTGATTTTTCAGGCATCTCTCTACCCGATGAGCAAAGGTATGTAATTCTAATAGTGATTTATCAATTTAGAGATTTATGTGTATGCGGCTCCAAATTGTGTTTGCGTTGCTACAACTAACAATATACTATTGCTGCTGTAATGCCAATATACTTTTGCGTATGCATTGCTATTCCATATAATTTGGTACGTAGCTGATTAATTAATGGAATTGTTAACAGAACATGGAGGATACCTATTTCTTTTTTATATCGCGACTAAACAAATGCTTCTCAAATGGAATTGCATTATCATCATTCCCATCCTTACCAATACTTCATTCATTATCATCTTGCTTACAATAATTCTATTTTTCTAACACAATCTCTCTTCTTATACCGAACTCCATACTATGTATATGCAATAATATATCACATTCCAAATCCCGCTTTAAATTCGCCTTCGCCTCGCGCGGCGTCGCGCGCGCTCCGCGAATTCTAGTATATATATATATATGGATCAGTTGAGGAGGCTTTATTATTTTAGAGAATGCTGTTGTTATTGATTTTTTCAGGTTGTTGTGCTGCTGTTGGTGCTGCGTGGAAATGCTACTGAAGTGTCTCAGGCCGAAGCTGCTGTTTGTACCAGGGTGTGGTGAGAGGATGCAGGTGCGTGGGCGTGCTCGGTGAAGTTTTAATGCGGATTGTTGAATGATAAAAGGATGGGAGGGACATCACTTGTCATTGTACCAATTGAGAAAAGGCTGAAGAAAGCTGGAGCCTCATGTTTCCATTGTACCAATTGAGAAAAGGCTGAAGAAAGCTGGAGCCTCATGTTTCCATAATGAAGTTGGTTATAGACATCACTGTTGGACATTTCTTTGCATGGAGCTTATTGGTCTATTGTCATGCTAAATCGATACTGATGCTGAAAGCCTAGAGGGATCAGAGATGGTGCCGGCGTGATGCTTAACGTTGATATTAGATGATGCTGCTTGTGCTGGGGTGACATGTTGAATCGCAAGCTCCTTCGGACGCGGACAGAGGTGATGTTTTAAATCTGACACTCTTAAATTTGCTTCTGTATGCATGTTGAGCCTGCAATCAATCAATTCGGTGCGATAAGGGCTTTTGGACATTTCCTAGTTTTGGTTGTTAACCTTTGTATACACTTCTAACACCCTGTGAGCCACGATAGAGCCTGGTTTTAGTTGCCATTTCCCTAAATTCCTATCCTATACCCTGTGAACCTTGATTGAGCCAATTGAATATTTTGTTGAGTATTCCTATTCTGGCCACTGAAACATGCCTATTCATTATTCTAGCCACACAACTGTTAGTGAGTCACTGGGATTTTCAGGGTCTATCTATGCACTCTAACAAAAAATTCTATGATGTTGTAATTTAGAAGCTAAGTTTTCCTGAGTGGTGGTTTGTTAAAAAAAAATGATGGAGGAGTCTCAAATAAGATTGTTTTTGGTGGTCATATTGACGAGTGAGAGAAAAAAAAAAAGGTATTTTGAAAAGTAGATGCCAGGATGAGTCTTTTGCATATGAGTCTGGGAGTCGGGAAATACATTAAAGGAAAAGAAGAAGAAAAGAAAAGGAAAAATAAAAGGAAAAAAAAAGGAAAAAAAAAAGGAAGGAATAAGAGTGAAAAAAAAAGAGAGAAGATGAAGGGATACTGACAATTTTTCAAGGAAAATGGGGGACTGGATCCAGTAAATGGGTGTTGTATCTAGAAAAGAGTTTTGTTAATATTATTTTGGAATTGAGTAAGACTAATGTTCGGGAGTTGAGTAGGGAGTCTTGTACCATGCATCTTTTGAAGATAGATTTGGAGAACACTATGGTGAGGTTTTGAGTTCACAATAAATCTTGAATTTTTGTGTTGGAATGCATAGATGGGATCCACTTTTCTCATGACCTGCTGCCTTTCTACTCTCTTGTTTTTTTCGTCTAGACATCTAGTCAGGCCATATTTCACCAATAAAGCCCTTCTTTTCGATTGCACTGTTTCTGATCCTTAAGGCAGGGGAGATGTGATTTTGAAGCAAGTTTATAGAGTGTCTATTAAAACATCACTTGTGCACTCTGTTGTTTGGTCACTTGGAGCGGATCTGATTTCAGGGGATAAGACATGGATTTGAGCTGAGAGTTTTGGAACCAGTCTATATTGTTTGAACGGGAATGAGATATTCTTGTCAAACTCAACGAAGGAGGATGCTAATGTTGCCACAGGAAGCTTGTGGGGAACAAATCCAGTAGTGTGGGAGTGACTTAGTTTAGTTTTGTTAACTCTGCATTGGATTTGGATAGATTATGGTAGCTAGTTCCCATCGTCTATGATTCAGTTTTTGTTTGATGATTAACACCAATTGGTGCTACCCTCGAACTGATTAAAGGTTGCTTGTACTAAACTGGTTGGTGGTAATAAAATTATTTTCCTCAAAAAAAATATATATATATATATATATATAAGAATATATAGATAAATATATATATTTAATCGGGTAATCGGGTAATATATGAAATTCGTATCCTACCTGCACCCGATATGATTTATTTCGGTTTCGGGTAATACTCTACCCGATTACCCGATTATCTCTACCCTACCCTACCCGATACCCGATTACCCGACGGGTTACCCGACCCTACGGGTAAATTTGACATCCCTAGATACAAGTAATCTAAATAAACTATCAAATTTTAGAAATTCAAAAAAAGAAAAAGTAGATTATGATGGAGAGAGAAGTACGAACATGAGAATTGAGAAAAATTAATAGAAGATCATTTGGATCTTATTGAAATTACAATAGTACCATTTGTATTAATCTTAGACATTGATTTCAACATTTCATCAATGGCTTGGATGTGCCACAGTACATCAAGAGACATGGATCTCCGCACCCTAACCAAAGCCTTTTTAAAGAGTAATATAAAGAAAAAATTAAATACGGAGAAAGTATTACCTTCGTTCTAATTTATTGTTATCAGATAAGTGTGTAATACCTATCCCACTCTATTGAGTATTTGACATACTATAAATTTGAAATAAAATATAAATATGCACTACACCCATGATACAATAAATTATTTGATGGATATTAAATCCAAAAATATGTTTCCGATTTCCAAATTTAATTGATGACAACACTGGAGAAAAATTTACAGTATATAACAAAGTTGAGGGGCTTAGCCTTGGGAGGCAGAGTCACCAACTTTGCTCCAGAGTTGATCTGCATAAGCCTTTTCATCTTCCTTTTCTTGTTCCACCACGCATCCAACCCCATTTTCCAATCCTTCCTCCTCTTCCTGTTCCACAGCATCCTCCTCCTCCTCCTCAGTCAGATCGCCAGCATTGGCCGTTGTTTCTCGTTCTCTTTCCTGCTCCTGCTCCTGCTCCGAGAGCTCTGTCAATGCTTCCCTCATTGCCTGTGGCGTTGCAGGCCTGTCACTCCATCTATATTTAGGTGGAGGTACAACAAATGGCAAAACAATATCATCCAAGTTGCCACCCTGTTCTTTTGGTCCACCTGGTGGGGGAACAATGAAGATTATACCGAGTTCATAATTAGATATGTGGAGTCTCGAGCCAGTTGCAGTTGAATGATTTCCTACATCTGTGCTTCCTTTTGATCGTTGATCTGACAGAGGACGTCCCCAGGCAGCAGCACTGAAGTTGTGTGAACCACAGTACACCCAGCCGAAGGATGATCCGTCCTTAGACTGAAAACGTCTTTGACCCACCTGCTCACCGCATTCATCATTATGTTAAAAACATAATATGGTGAAATATATAAGGAACTATTCAATCAGTTGACCAACAAAACCAAATCACTGCGCACTTGAAAGTTGAAATATCAAAGTTTAGGTTATGTTTGAAATGGAGCAGATGAAACACCATGCAGTCATCAAAAACATAACCAAAAAAGATCTATATACTGAATAAAAAGTAAAAACATAGGGACACAAAAATCAATCTTACATATGATAAGAAGACTGCAAAGACCTTTGGCTAGCCACACATGATACGGCATCAAATGACCAAAATTTGCATTTTTCGCACTTTTTCTTTTATAGTTAGCTAATTTTTACATATTGCTTTACATGTTTCTTATGGCAGCAGAAAAATATGTTACTGGTCATTTCACAAAAAGCACTTTTCCCGCATGTAACACATGCTTAATTACAGCACCCCTTGGCTTTTTATAGTCTGAAAAGTATCAGTACCTTGACATGCATTGGAAAGCCAGTTCTGTTGTTTGGATACGGAACAGCATCATGAAGTATGCCAAGTTTTTCCAATCTCTGCCATGTTTTCTGTAAGAATAGAAATTGTGTAAATGGTCAAATAACGGATGCTAGGAACATAAACAACCACCAGAAAAACAGGACATCAAATCAAATGCTGGGATAGAACATGTAAAAATGATGAGAACATCTACAACTATTTCATCAATAAAATTACAACGTTTGCATAAGAAATGCTTCAAAATTTATTTCTTATCCTTATTAACTAACCGTACATGTTTTACTCTGTAATAGTGAGATCACAGTCAGTGATATTGTGGCAGATGTACTGATAAATTGATAGATTCTCTTGATGGAAAAGAGCTTGATAGTTTTTTTAAAAAATAGGTCTAAAATGACTATCCTGCGGAGACAAGCTCAAATCAGAATGCACAATCCATTTCCCAGCATTGGAAAAAGATTTTAAAAAATAAATGAAATTAGATAATTTATCAATATTGGGTGAGAATCCCACATGGATTTCCTCCGATTTATATGGGGCATAGCCCAAAGCAATCGGTGCTAATTGGTTTCAAGTTGGAACCTCCTGTCCCTTGTTTAACAATCATATAACCCTTTTACTAAGTTAAAGAAATCTCAACTGTAAGAAGATCAAATAGAATTTAATCCTGCCAGAAATAGTTCTAATTTAATTTGCTTTCAGTGACTTAAAATCTTTATGAGACTGATATTGAAAAAATGGTTTCAACACAACTGGTTCATTAGAGTATTGAACCTGCAAATTTGGACGATAGTATGGGAAAAAAATGCAGCATGGTTTTTGATCACCTATGTATTTATTCAACCACTTACACGAAATAAATACTTTAACAAATAAGTTTTATTTGTTCCCTTGTTCTTCCATCCATTTTCCAAAACAGACAATCCAATTGATTGCATGTCTTAGTTGAGCAAAAGCTGTTCTCTATGGTGCTGTGGCACTGGAGAGTTTCAAATATTAATGGGAAAAATAGATTGGTCAAAAAGGTTTGAGCGGTTGATATCGTGCATGAAATCAAAAAAAGATGGAAGAAGCAAAACCATCATAAAGAGTATGAGTTTGTCCAACACTACGTCACTACCTGTGAGAAGCACAGGATGCGCCTCGAAGCCATAATTCCATTTCTGTTGCTCTTCACTCTCTCAATGCTGGGAAATATGACTCTAACGGAAGGATCTTTTAATTCGTGGCTAGCAGTCCAGCAACCCCACTGGTTAAAGCAAAGTGATATCGCTCAAATACAGAGACCATATGTGTAAAACCACACCCAGTGTATTAAAACATTTCAAAGACATGACCAGCAGAGCAGCAGCCCCATTGGTAAGAGCAGGTGGGTACCACACAAATAACAATAAATATATAGAACAATGCAATTGCCTTACTTCCGGATCAGATTCCTCAGAATCAAAAAGTGGGGCAGATCTCTTTCCTGCTGCCGCTGAGAATGCAGCCAGAAACTGTGAATTTACAGATCCAACTGATGATGCGGCTTCATAAGGGGAAAAGGGAAGAAAGTAAAGTGAATATACAGAAGTCATCTCATAAAAAAGTAGTATGAAATTACTTGAGTATCCATGCTCACCAAAAAAGAAGTCGGATTTCACGTGTTCTGGCCACTTGTACTGACCCAAAACCTAGGAATAAACAACAGTAAATAAGTACATTCTTTAACTATAGATTCGACCAATCTTCAAGTGTAGGTTTAATGTGTGTATTGTATTGATATAGAGATGCAGTAAAAGCTGTTGAACCATTCAATCATCATAATAAAGCTTTTCTAATTGACTATCTTGTCAATGGGTACAGTCTCATGCATTTTGTTGTTGATGTAGCAAAGCATCATTTTTAAGTGCTTAATGAAGTAAAGTGTATATTAAATGATAGTAGAATACTTCTTAAATCTGCAAATAACCCAAGGAATTTGCAGGCAAGTGTTCTATAATATCAATATATTAATAAACAAGCAAAATTCTAGTGATAAACTCTTCCACAAGCATTGAAATATCTCCAAGCATTCAAGAAAGTTTAAAAGCTGAAACTAAAAGACAGAAACACTTCAGTTTAAAAGCATTGAAGTATTACATTCCTTGAAAACCGTAAGTAAAAAAATGCATTGAGTTTAAAAAATCACAATAACATTGATTAAATTTACCTCCTTAAGGCGCCAAAGTCCCAAATGCCTCTGACTTGAGGAAATAAGTGAGCAAATTGAAGAAAGATGGTCAGGTTGGGTAAGGTCTGAAATATTTGAAAAAGTAGGGCCCTGCAAAGAAGCATCACACTATTGACATTTGACACATGACTAAATTTGCATGCTTATAGTAAGCAGCAAAAAATAGAAATCAATTCAACAAAGTAGTCATGGATAAGTAATCATACCATGTGCACATAAAGAATAAGTTTCACTTTGTTACTGCTTCCTTCTAAAGCAATTGCAAGAACTTCCTGGGGATTGATATATGCTGAAAATGCAAAAAGGCCAATATCCAGAAGTGGAGCCACCCATTGTGCTACATTCCTTGGTAGAAATCCAAGTTGAATAAAATCTGGATCAAGAAAAGAAATACAAGAATTATTTGACTTAATTATTATCAGATCCAGCCTCATTGCCAGGCAAGGCAAATTCCAGAAAGCCAAAATTGTAGTCCTACAGTAAAAAAAAAAAAAAAAAAAAGAACAGAAGCTCAAAAAAATCCATGATTTGAAGATCTATGAACGGGAATACCAGCTTACAAAAAATTCAAAACATTTCATACAATCTAAAATGTTTTGTCTGGCCTACGTGAGTAAGGTAAAAGGTGAATCATAACCACTAAACCACATTCAAGAAATGCATAATTTTCTACCATAGAAGATAGCAACGAGAGATGCTTCTGTCGCATGCAATAATGTAATTCAATAATTAATTATAGTCCGTAAATATGTAAGCATCTAACAGGATGGTCTTTCTCATTCATATGATGCAAATGCTTCATCTTCAGAAGAGAATAATACATATAAAACTAATAACATAGGAACCAAATGTGTTGCAGACCAATAAAGCATTATAGGTTTTGTGGGTACCTGCTACGGTACCTCATACAAATGACAAACTTCTCATATCAATATATCATACCACTTCAAGAAACAGTTTAATATGTGACTGTTCCGCTCTTTTCATAGTTTTTAATATGCATTTTTTATTTAACATTTTTGCCTTAGATTTGATTATAATGTTTTTGAATTGAGCTACTTTTTAGTGTTAGTATTAAATAGGGGAAATTTGGGGAATTGAAGAAAAAATACATGGTCGGTGGATTAGTAAGCGGAACAATTAGGTGGTCTGAAGAAGTTAGCGAGATGGATGGATAATGGAGTACCAATATAAAATTATAAATACCATAATTTTTCTATTTGAATAAGCTCAACAGAAAAGATTTCACTGAGGAATGTAAAATGTGTTTAAGTTTAAACACGTGAAAACTGCAAATGAAAAATTCTAGCAACTTATATCTCTCACCCTGCATGGAAATGTCTTCCGGATTAGGGAGGTGCACACTAACAGCGTTTCTATCCGCTGATATATTTGTATCTCTTCTCAAAACAATCTCTGACATTCCATCCATGTTCTCGTGGCATTTCCCAAGAAACAATGCCAATTTCTTCAATTGCTCACCATTTGAATCAACAGATGCACGATAGATATGGCTCAAACCAACAATGGATGCTTCTACAGAAGACAGAAACCTGGCATCAGAAGACTCTAGCTTGTGTCCATTACCCTGATATAAAAGGAATCCAACCTTTAACCTCCGATAGTCCATTGATCAGATGTTATATCCTATTCCTATAATCTTAATTCAGCAAGGAAGCAAAATTAATCTTCTTAGACTTAAATATGCTTCCCTAGAATAGGAATTTTAAGAGGCTGAAACATGAACCATCAACTGAGAAGATTGTCCAAACTCTATTATCCATATAAAAAATAAAGAAGCGGGGGGGGGGGGGGGGGGGGGAGGTTGTTATAATTTAATAGTATTATAATAGTTGAAACTTGAAAGAAACCAAACATATGTTGGAAGTACCAATTACAACTGCATCATTCAAACACATTAACATTGTATGCATTGGCATAGAGACAACAGCAGCTACTTACCACCAAGTGATTTTTTGAATTGTAAACAAAAGAACTTCTGAGGGAATAAATTCCTGGTACAGAAGCAACCAAGTATCCAGCAGCTCTTTCAAAATCATATTTGATCAACTCCAAGATCCAATGTGCCTGGCTAGGCACATCAGTTACTAGAGTTGCCATAAATCTAGCCAACTGAGCAGTAAAATCAGATTTTGAATCTTCATTAATTTCCCCAACAGATATTTGAGTGAAAAGAGAGAAGCAATTGGGAATTGATAATCGGGGGAAGTCTTGCCACCATACTGTATTTGTTACATGATGCCACTGCACAAATTCAAAGATAGTTAGAAACAAGTTCCAACAAGAATGCATACTGTAAAACAGGGGGTTAAAAAAACAAAATATCGCCTTCTGCATGACCATGACAAAAAGCCAGGAAGCATTGCATTTTATTATATGGTGTTCAGCCACTATAACACAACCTTGACACAAGAATTTTACATTTTCCTGTAGTAGATTAGATCAGATTATTGAGAGCATAGTAATTATTTTCTTAAATACTTCCTCCGTTTGTAAATAATAGCTCCATGTGTGTTTTTGACACTATTCACTTACACACTTTGATTTATAGTTTTATTATAGTTATACAAGTTAAAATATAGCTAAGTGGGATCTTGTTAGATTCGTCTCGTCGTGTAGATTTTAAATATCAAACTTTTAGAATTTTTACTTGTACCGAACTTCAGTTATTAATGATATAAAAGGTGCATTGGACTGCGTGCACATGGTACTTGATATAACACAGGAAGGAGGACAATCTCTTTCTGATCTTATAACAAACAAATGCATCATGGTGTGAAGACCAACCTGGTTTTCCACCAAGTTTGCTGATGTAACTACAACACGAAGCCTATCTTCTCGTACCAATACAATTAATTTTGGGTGATGGCAAGCAATACCCGAGTTCCTTCGATCTTTATTAAAAGCTATAACTTCAGGAAATGGAGGATATCTATAGTTATGAGCAAAATGCAGTAAACAGCATTAGTGAACCCCATTCGCATAAAGCAGAAAGTTCTTATATGGACATGATAAAATCTCTGTAACTTACATAACAGTTAGGTTTGGATAATTAGAGAATGGCACTGATATTCTTTTATTAGGGTCCACATTCCAACACCTCTCAGCATTATGACAGGCTATGGTTACTGGCAAATGAGGAGGAATGCTGCAGCATGATAGGAACCTACAGCACATACCACAAAATGACCGATCATGAAGTATCATCGGTGATTAAAATGATTACCTTAATACTGAGACAAGAAAACAAACAAATGTTTTAGCTTGAGAATACTTAGTCATGAGTGCAATCCAAAAGTGAGCAATATAAGCGTACGGCATAAACTTTTCCTTACCATAATATGTTACAGGTGAATGTGGCTATAAACACCCTTTTGAGGCTTTCAATGGGATGAAAGAGTTCTGGCAATGAAACAACATTATCTACCTCCTCAATGTCATGACCAGCATAACGAAGACGGTTCAAATAGAACCTCTTTCCACAGCCACCAGGGTTCTTATCATCCAAAAGTGGTCTAACTTGAGGAAAATCCAGCTTTTCCAAACACAAACTAGAAGAATTATGACCAGCATCTTCTTCATGCTCAGTATCAACAACAAAACCCTCTATTTGATTTGCAGGTTGAACATCAGCAGCAGAAATAAGAATGGGGCATTTGGACTTGTTTTCTTCTGAAATTACTTTGACTTCTTCCCTGGGCTTCTTGTTGTCACAATTTTCAACCACTTCAATCTTCCTTGGATACACTCTTTTCTGGTTTTGGGATCCAATTTGAAACCCACTGGAACAAGGCTTTGAACTAATGTCAGACAAAAACCATTTACACTGCTTGAGATTTTTTCTAAAAGAATAACCCATCCTATTCTCCTTTTCAAGAACAATATGCTTACAAGGTACGGGGTCACCATGACATAAAATATCCCTACACTTCCTGGAAAGCACTCTTATATTAGCTTCTAAGCTGCAGTCAGATCTTAAACTAGTTGGTTCTAATAATGCACCACGTGAATTGAATTGAATCAAACTGCAATCAACAACCTCCTCCAGAAAAAAAGCTTTTTCAACAGAAAATCCTACGCTGGCACCAAATCCACAAGCCTCTTCTCTCGCACAAACAAGCCGCACCACATCTCCAACCCGCAACTCAACCACTCCGCTAATCTTATCCCCATTAACAAAAGTACCATTAGTAGAAGCCCAAGAAAAACAATCGCCGCATCCATCATAACCACGTAACAACCCATCCGACAAGTATATCTTCTTTTCCAATGAATCAAAATACAGCTGACAATGCGTTTTGCTCACTCTCTTCTGAGTAAATATAAAATCACACAGCTTAACTTTCCGGCCAATAGTGTAGGGTTTATAGGGTTCGAGAAAAATGGTCTCACAGGGTTGCCCGCTGGATCTTGAAATTAAAGGGAGGCCGAGGGAATTGATATGCAAAATTGCTTCTTCAACAGTTTTGTTTTTCCTCTGCTTCTTGCGAGGCGGCACTGGAAATTTGAATTGCTGCTTCCTTTTCGTCCGGAATGAAAATGAAGAATCTGAAGAATCATTCATACTACACACACATCCATATAATCCAAGAGAAAAATGAACGAAAGATTAAGCCAATAACATTCAAAGTGAATGATTAAACTCCTCAAAAATTGCAAATCTTCCTCAAGAAGCCAAAACAAAATAAAAGAACGAGAACCAACAGTAGTTTCAATTCACGAATTTCTACTAAATTATGAAAATTCTCCCTCCAAAATGAGAACCGAAACACATCCCCTCAAATCTCAATTGTATACAATTGAAAATTGTAAATCTTCCTCAAGAAGCGAGTGCAAAATCGAAGGAATAGTGAAGACGATAGTTGTCGATTGAAATTTTCCCTCCAACCGCCTATTTGTGGGGGCTTCCAATTGGGCTTTGGTGATAATTATAGGCCTTTGAAAGAGAAAAAGAAACCTTGCATTGGACCAATCAGACCAGACATTTGAGACGAGTTGCAAATAATAAAGGAGGCCCAATCATGGACCATGATGTTGGGGTAGGGTAAACTCGGAATAAAATTGAAGAAGTGATTGACATGATTATCACCAATTTCGTCCTTGAGCAAATTAATTTTAGGTTCCGGGCATTTCAATAAATTATTTTAGAACTGAACTGTGTAAAGTCAAAATTTTATGATGGAAACTAATAATTTGCTGAATGGGAATGGGACTTGACCTAAAGTCAAAATTTTTGGAATGGGACTTGACTCAAGTGAAGGTTCGATTCCCACCCGGCCCCTCCCTCCCCTTTATTCGCCTTTGTAATTTGTGTGGCTTGGGCTACCGACACATATGTGTCAATTTTTACCAAAAATAATAAAAAAAAATTTATGATGAAAACTAATAATTTAAAAGTTCAAGGACTTAAAAATAATTTGCTGAAATATCCATAGAACAAAATTGATCACAATAAGATAGTTATAGGACTATTTTAATAATTAGTAAAATTAAAAAATAAAATTAATTATTATCGATACTAAAAAAATATTTCCGGTTCTTATTTCATTATAGTTTTTTTTTTTTTGGATGAGCCATTGAAGGTCTGGGAAAGAAGTAGTGGGAGCCCATACCACACAATTACAAAGGGGAATAAAGGGGAGGGATAGGGGGCCGGTGGGAATCGAACCTCCAACCTTCCGTTGAAAGTCAATGGACTTAACCACTTGGGCTAAGTCCTCATCACTA
This sequence comes from Hygrophila difformis, assembly GCA_030278955.1. Taxonomy (NCBI): domain Eukaryota; kingdom Viridiplantae; phylum Streptophyta; class Magnoliopsida; order Lamiales; family Acanthaceae; genus Hygrophila; species Hygrophila difformis. The sequence goes on along the minus strand of JAOANR010000010.1, from coordinate 17,476,701 downwards.
TTTCATTATAGTTGAGCGGTGCTATCACAAAAAACATTAGACGTAATATAAATGAACTTCTTTTCATTTATATTGAAGCTTGGGCTATGCTTTTCCGCCTTCAGGAAGCTGGGGAACTTGGCATTAAAAAGCTGGAGATTGAAACAAACAATAGCTAAGTGGCTGATCTTATTAACGAGGATGTGGCCGTAATTGGTAACTCTGGTCCTATCTTTGCCGGAATTCATGAAGTCAGGACGTGGCCTTGGAACCTCAAGTTTTTCTTCATTCCTAGAGAGGCTAATAAAGTTGCAGATCTTCTGCTTAGAGATAGACATTTTATCTTTGGGTCGAACACCTCTCCCGGCCCCGAGATTGTATATGTGATGCTCTTTCTCATTACTTGATTGGTTTGTACCATTTGAGGTAAGTCCTTCAATAAATGGCTTCGGCCCTCCTTTTTCCCGAGAAAAAAAAATGAACTTCTTTTCATCATGGCTCATGGCTTCGTGTCGGACATCCTCCCGTGCGGCATGCGCCTCGGATCCCTCGATACTCTCTCGATAGCCGAGGTTCAGCCTTACTCATTCTCCGATACTTCACTGGTTTTCGCCCTCCCTTGTGCTTATCAAGGAACAAAATCAGCTCCCAACCAATGTGAAACCTATCATCTCGATAGACGACCGCCATGGTTTGAACACGTTCTCATTGCTGATCCTTCCCACATTACACATAATCGATAAATATCTCGTTCGATCCGGACGGACGCCTGCTCACATTACCCTAATTTGTACCCTAGCTTAATTGGATTACCCCTACATCAAACCCGCAAATCTCATCAGTTTGCTGTTGGATAACTATTGTTTTAAGCAAATTCAGAGTCTCTGTTCTTTCAGATAAGGACATGTATTAATCCGCAAAACGACAAATCTATACTCAGAATACATCAGATGCAAGCACAAAACCAGTTTCTCTATCTTCAATTTTCATAACTATATATAGTTGAGATAATGACAAAGTTAATTAGTTAATACAGTATATTCTCTGGCCTCTGCATATGATTCAACTCAATAATAATTTAAAAAAATTAAGGCTGACCACTGACCAAATGTTGCCATACTTTTCTTAGCAATACGAGTTTGGCGTTGACGTACACCCTCTCCCTCTGTTTAATAATTTCATAAAATGATGGCATTGTTATGCATGTAAACAAGACATGTGAATGTCTAGTGTTCAACATATGAATATCCATGTTCATGCCTTGATCATAAGGTTAGACATGTGAAAGTCTTGAAATGTATATGCCTTGATTATGAGGTTAGTAAATGGTGAGAGGATAAAAAAGTTTATAAATAGCCTATGTAATGTATTGAGAAGAGTAAGTTAGAAAAAATTTTATGCAAGCTTAATACTTGTTTCATCTCATAGCCATAATTATTACACTTTATCCATTTTATTATCCCACCTTTAAACTTCTTTTCTTTCATCATTTAATTCCAATTTCCATTACAATACTTCCACTATAAACACAAGCTAATAAGCCATATACCATTTTATTATACACATACATAAATAAATATAGTTATTTCTATAACACGTTATCAGCACGAGCTACGAACGGAGTTCTGCCGGAATTTCTTTGAGGTAATATTTTGTATTTCAATAATTCTATTATGACTAACTTTTCAAAACAGGAATCTATGCCGTTGGAAAGATCCGGGGATTAATTATTTATCTTGAAATATGGATATTAAGATTTATTTGGAAACAATGGGTCTAGAAAAGACCATTATAAAAGAAAATACGGCCACAGGCCTAGACCGCAGAGAAAAAAAAAAGAAAAATACGGCCACAGGCCAAGACCTAGAAAAACAAAACGGTCAAAAGATCATATTGGTCTATATATGGGAAATAAGCATTTTGCCAATTCTTATTTTTGATAAGAGATAGTGACAGTTCCCTTAATGTGGGGGCAAATGGCAGCTCTTTGATAAAATAAAGATTTTTGGCTGAAATCCCAAATGCGAGGCATCATAATGACTGCAAGACTATAAGTCTGCAAATGATATAAATCAGTCATGTTCAGAATAATGTCACGATTGAGATATGTGACAATATATTAATAAAAATGACATTAATACCAACAGAGTCCATAAATCTTAGTTCGGTTATACCAACAGATTTCGTGGGTCTTTAGTTTGGTGTGTACTGACAGAGTTAGATTCTTAAATGGCAAAATAATTGCCAGAAATTATGCCTCTAAAAGGCGAAGCAATTGAAGAAAAATGCTATCAATATGGCAGGAGGACATAGTCCCATAATTTGTCGTACGACTAATGAATTGGTACTAGTTACCGAGAATTATTGATACAATAAAGCAAATAAAGGTTGAAATAAACCTTGCTAAAGTACGACAATATAAATATTACAAAAGGTCATTATTGATATGCTAAATATATCATCGAAAGATATACAAATTTCTTCAATGATATAATATTATTTAAATACTGCATTACATTTTATTATATTGTTTTTATTACGCTTTGAGTTTTTTTTTTTATTTTCTGCTATATTATTATTATGCATTGTGTTGTTTCACTTATATTTAATCTTGTTTTAGTATTAATTATATCTTGTTTTAATTACAGCAAAATGGAGAATTATAAAAGTGATAATATATGTCTTATTGATAGTGCTTCAACGCACACGATACTAAAAGACATAAGGTATTTTTCCAATTTAAAAATGGGAGATACAAACATAAACACAATATGTGGTAGTGCAAATATTATACAAGGAATTGGCACAGCCAACCTTATTTTCCCAGAGGGAACAAAATTAATTGTGAAAAATGCACTCCTATCTCCCAAGTCTCGAAGAAATTTATTAAGTTTTAAAGATATCCGAGAAAATGGGTATCATCTCGAGACATCGACTTCAGAGAATGTCGAATATTTATTAATTACAAATACCACTCATGGTAAGAAATATATATTGGAAAAATTACCAGTTCTGTTTTCTGGATTGTATTTTTCAAAGATAAATACAATTGAAAATTATCACTTAGACCACATGTCTAATATTCCCCAAATAAACCAGAGGTTTATTAATGGCCAGAGGCCCACTAATATATATCATCCCAAAATAGGCCAGAGGTCTATTGGAAGCCATAGGCTTACTGATGAATATATGATATGGCATGATCGCCTAGGCCATCCAGGCTCTACAATGATGAGGCGAATTATTACAAATAGTCATGGCCATTCATTAAAGGGACAAAAATTGCTGCAACATAATGATTATATATGTGTTGCTTGCTCCCAAGGAAAATTAATTTCCAAACATTCACCAACAAAAGTGGGAACTGAAAGCCCCAGTTTTCTTGAAAGAATTCAGGGTGATATATGTGGACCTATAGATCCACCATGTGGACCATTTAAATATTTTATGGTGCTAATTGATGCATCAACACGATGGTCCAATGTATCATTATTATTATCTCACAACCATGCGTTTGCAAAATTACTTGCTCAAATTATTAAATTACGAGCACAATTCCCTGATTATACAATAAAAAATATCCGGTTGGATAATGCTGGTGAATATTCATCCCAGAGGTTTGATGAATACTGCGTGTCAATTGGCATAACAGTTGAGCATCCTGTTGCTCATGTCCATACACAGAATGGACTTGCTGAATCGCTTATAAAGCGTTTACAATTAATTGCCAGACCATTATTAATGAGATCTGGATTGCCATTGACAGCTTGGGGGCATGCAATATTACATGCAGCAAAATTGGTGCGGTTAAGACCGACACATTATCATGAATACTCCCCTATACAATTAACATTTGGGCATGAACCCAATATATCCTATCTCAGAATATTTGGTTGCGCTGTGTATGTCCCGATTGCACCACCTCAGCGCACAAAGATGGGTCCCCAACGTAGATTGGGAATATATGTCGGGTATGAATCACCATCGATTATTCGATATCTCGAACCATTAACTGGTGATTTATTTACTGCGAAATTCAAAGATTGTCATTTTGACGAATCTCATTTCCCGACATTAGGGGGAGACAGAAATCAACCAAAGAAAGAAAAAGAAATCAACTGGAAAACACCGTTAGATTTCTTCGATCCTCGTACAAATAATTGTGAACTAGAAGTACAAAGAATTGTACATTTGCAGAGTATTGCAAATCAATTGCCGGATGCATTATGCGACTCTAAAAGAGTAACGAAATCTCTTATACCGGCAGCAAATGTTCCAATCAAAATTAATGTCCCAGAGGGACCAATTACAAGTGCCAAAGATGAATCTGCTGCACGCTTGAAGCGTGGTAGACCACCAGGTTCAAAAGATAAAAATCCTCGAAAGAAAAGATGATCACAAATAATTGAAAGTGACAAAATTACAGAAAATATTCCAGAGGAAAAAGAAGCTCTTGAAGAGCAAGTAGCTCCAGAGGAGCAGGAACTTGCAGCTCCAGGGGAGAATGAACTTGAAAATAATGAAATATCAATCAATTTTGTCACAAGCAGAAATGTTTGGAATTGAGATGCAATTATCATAGATAATGTATTCTCGTACCACATAGCACTTGACATCATAAATGATGATGAGGATCATGAACCAAATTCGGTTGATGAATGTCGGAAAAGAAAAGATTGGCCAAAATGGAAAGATGCAATCCAATCTGAATTGGATTCCCTGGCTAGACGAAATGTGTTTGGACCGATTGTCAAAACACCAGAAAATATAAAGCCAGTTGGATACAGATGGATTTTTGTAAGAAAAGGAAATGACAAAAATGAAATTGTCAGATACAAAGCGAGATTAGTCGCCCAAGGGTTTTCACAGAGACCCGGATTTGATTATGATGAGACATATTCCCCCGTAATGGATGGAATAACATTTAGATATCTTATCAGTTTAGCAGTCCATCAAAATCTTGAAATGAGACTGATGGATGTTATTACTGCGTATCTATATGAAAATTTAGATACAGATATCTATATGAAGGTCCCAGAGGGATTAAAAATGTCAGAGACATATGAATCAAATCCTAGACATATGTATTCCATCAAATTACAAAAATCCCTATATGGACTGAAACAGTCCGGGCGAATGTGGTATAACCGACTCAGTGAGTCATTGATACAAGAGGGTTATACAAATGACCCAATTTGTCCATGTATTTTCATTAAGAAAAATGGACAAGGGTTTGTAATCATTGCAGTTTATGTTGATGATCTCAACTTGATTGGAACTCCAGAGGAGCTCCAAAAGGCTGTTGAATACCTAAAAAAGGAGTTTGAAATCAAAGATTTTGGTAAAACCAAATCATGCCTTGGTTTGCAAATTGAATATTTAAATAATGGAACATTTGTCCATCAAACAGCTTATACTCAGAGAGTATTAAAGCGATTTTATATGGATAAAGCACATCCATTGAGTACTCCAATGGTCGTAAGGTCACTTGATATAAAAAAGGATCCATTTAGACCATAAGAGGAAGGTGAACACATTCTTGGACCAGAGGTCCCATATTTAAGTGCCATAGGTGCTTTAATGTATCTTGCAAACTGCACTAGACTAGATATATCATTTGCAGTAAATTTATTAGCGAGATTTAGTTCATCTCCTACTAGACGACATTGGAATGGAATTAAACACATATTTCGCTATCTCCAAGGAACTATTGATCTTGGGTTATTTTACCCAAATGATTCTCGACATGAAATAATAAGCTTTGCTGATGCCGGATATTTATCAGATCCACATAAAGCTAAATCTCAAACTGGCTATATTTTTACATGTGGTGGTACTGCAATTTCATGGAGATCAATGAAGCAGACTTTGACTGCTACTTCGTCAAATCATGCTGAAATTTTAGCAATCCATGAAGCCAGTCGAGAATGTGTATGGTTGCGATCATTAATGCACCATATATTGAAAAATTGTGGCATGGCTACTGAAGAAAAAATATCCTCAACAGTTTTATATGAAGATAATGCAGCTTGTATAGCACAATTGAAGGGAGGGTATATTAAAGGAGATAGAACGAAACACATTTCACCAAAATTTTTCTTCACTCATGATTTACAGAAAAATGGTGAAATAGATGTGCAGCAAATCCGTTCAGCTGATAATCTTGCAGATTTATTTACCAAGGCACTACCAACAACAACATTCGAAAAGTTGGTGAAAAGCATTGGGATGCGCTAACTAAAGAATCTCAACTGATGCTTTGATTAGGGGGAGAAGTAAATATGCAAGAATCATGTACTCTTTTTCCTAACTTGGATTTTTTTTCCCATAGGGTTTTTTCCAAGTAAGGTTTTAACGAGGCATATTCTTCGTATTGACGACATTCAAGGGGGAGTGTTATGCATGTAAACAAGACATGTGAATGTCTAGTGTTCAACATATGAATATCCATGTTCATGCCTTGATCATAAGGTTAGACATGTGAAAGTCTTGAAATGTATATGCCTTGATTATGAGGTTAGTAAATAGTGAGAGGATAAAAAAGTTTATAAATAGCCTATGTAATGTATTGAGAAGAGTAAGTTAGAAAAAATTTTATGCAAGCTTAATACTTGTTTCATCTCATAGCCATAATTATTACACTTTATCCATTTTATTATCCCACCTTTAAACTTCTTTTCTTTCATCATTTAATTCCAATTTCCATTACAATACTTCCACTATAAACACAAGCTAATAAACCATATACCATTTTATTATACACATACATAAATAAATATAGTTATTTCTATAACAGGCATCATTTAATTTCATATAATAAAAAGAATAGTAGATGGTATGAAATGGAGTTTGTGACTATTATGTAGATACAAATGTGCCTAGTGAGTAGATCTTTTTAAAACAATTCTTTATAATTCAAAAATTTTATGTAAACAATTCAACCCTGTAATCCAACTCTCGATCGATTGAAAAAGAAGTTTCAAACAAGTCATCAGGACATGTCAGCAAAAACGTTGAACGCAGGAAAAGAAAACGAAAACGTAGGACGAATCAAAGTCAGAGAAAACAAATAATTTCCGAGTCAATCCCCTCATATTTACTTCGAACATGCTTTTAGGGAATAATTAAGTATTATCACCTTAAGTTCACCTTTTAATTTAAATAATATATTTATTTAATGATTAGTATTTGAAATATATAAATAAGGATCTGTTTGTTTTGGCTTAAAAAAGAAAAAAAGTCGGTATAAAAAAGAGAAGGAGAGAAAAGGAAAATTCAAAATTAAAAGCATCTCAAATATCACATGCAGAGCTTTGGGCCATTCTGCTGGGTCTTCAAACGGCTTGGGAATGCAACATTTCAAAGCTTATTGTTGAATCTGATAGTAAGGTGGCAATCGATCTGATCAAGGAACATGGTGATACATTCGGCCCCAACCAGCACTACATTTCCAGAATCACGGAGCTCGCCAATTGGGATTGTGAAGTCAGATTTGTCCATATCCCTAGATCTTGTAATAATTTATCGATCAGTTCCTTCGGAACTGATTCTCTTATGTCTGGCATCTTTCACCTAGAGAGGCCGCCAGATAACATTTCGAGCTTTCTAGCTCTTGACATTTGTGGCTTGGCCTATACGGTCAAAAGTTTTGAATAATATGGCTTCGGCCCACCTTTTCCCCCGACGAAAAAAGAACATTTCAAATAATTGTTTCGATGGATATTATTAAAGTTGTTTTTCAATGGAAACATTTTTAGATGAATTGTACGTAGAACGACTTTTAATATATTAAAATTACTAAAATGAACATAAATAAACAAAAAATATTCTATTAAACGAAGGTATTCGTGCTTGGATGGCAGCTCAAGATCAGCCTCATGAAAACCTTGTATTCCCTGAGGAGAAAAAATCTACGCTTGTTGAAGGTGAAGTTATGCTAGTTACGATCTGGGGTCCGACGAAGCCAATTTAAGAATTATTAAAGCTCAGGTTAACGAGGGTACTAATGTGAAGAAATTTAAACCCCGAGCTAAGAGCCGCAAAGTCCTTATTTTTGAATAAAACGTCAACCAGTTAGAACTTGGATTTCACAAAGGACTATTTAAATTGATTCGTTTCTGCCGATAAGCTCTAATGGCATAACATACTGAAATGACTACTATTATTAGTATCAAACCAATAACGACTCATACAAACTAAATCTTCCAATTGATAATTAGCCCAAAGAAAGAGTTTGAATTTCATTAATTTTTTTCTCTCTCTATCAAAGCAGTTTTTATCGGGTAAAACGTAGTTGATGTTTTTTACGCGGTGAAAATTGTAACAGGTGTACCCGAGGCTATTCCTGTAATAGGATCACCCTTAGTAGTATCCACGATTGAAAATTTGTGGATAATACACTTTTCTATATACCCTATACTTAGGGGTGAAAGTGGGGCGGATAATATCCGCCCGATCCGATGCCGTATTCGATTATATTTGAATCCGAATTTGAATTTTTATATCCGGCGGATACGGGACAGGAGATGAGATTGTAAATATCCGTCCGTATCCGAAAAATCCGAATATAATGCAGATATTATCCGTATTTTCTATCCGAATATCCAAAAATTTATATGTGTTTATATATGTATAATATAATATATTATATTATATTAACTAGAAAATAAATAAGTAACACTATATGTATAAATATAATCAAAAGCTTGAAAGCCATATGTAATTTATTAAATCAAATCATATCAATCAACTCGACTACATCATTAGGTTATTTGCATCAAAACTGTAGTATATAACATCTTGTAGTGATGTTATTTAGATGTTTTGAACGAAATAACTAATGATCTTGGAAAATTAAAAAATTTAGTTTAGCTTACATAATAGTATATTCTGATTTCACTTAAAGAATTATAAAAAAATTAAATTTTAGTAATTATAATTAAGATTATCCGAGTTAAAATCCGAATCCGTCTCGTATCCGTTTCCCGAAATATTCGAATTCGTATTTGTATCCGGCCTATTCGTATCCGATTCCATATTCGACAAAAAAAATATGGGATAGGATACGGGATGAGTACTATCCGCCCATATCCGTCCCGTTTTCACCCCTACCTATACTCTATACTTTTCTATATATCCTATCCTATATACTCTATATCTATATATCTAATTTACTAAAGAAAGACTTTTTTACAAATTATTGAAAGACTCGGTAGAATGTCACACAACCAGGATTCTTAGTGAAAATGGGATTTTCGGGAGCAAGTTCTTCATTTCCTAAAAGGGAATAACCACTTAGAATAACAAAAGAGATTATGTTTGTCGAGAAGTGCAAAATCGTATGGGGTTTTTCTAGAAATCATTCGCTTTGGTTTGCACAACCAAAAAAAGTACGTCTTGTTCATTAACATCTCGGAAATATTCCGCCATCGTTAGGGCAGTCAACCTAACTCTCATACGAGATTGAATTTTTATCTACATCATTTCCAGTCTTTGAATTCAAAAAAATTAGAATTCGCAATTTTCTACGATGCTTAAACGATAAAATATTTTCCAGAACAAGCAAATCAAAATGATTTTTGTCTCTCTTTCCAGTTATTATTTGATGTGATGAAAAATCTTTATCCAAATTTTAGTAGATGAGAAGGAGAGATTTCAAGGATCAAGGCTACACCCGGATTTGAACTGGGGAAAAAGGAAACATTGTAATGATATTTGCAATATATTTTATTTTCTTTTTAAGTAAGGATATTTTTGTATTTTTATTCCTAAAATGACTTCTTCTTTTTTTTTTTAAAAAAAAGTATCTCCCTACCTAGTAGAATTTTAAATTTTGCTTCTCCTTTCACTTAAAAAGAAAAGTCAAAACAAACAGCTAAAAAAGATTTAAAATGACTTTTGGGTGAAGCAAAAGTCAAATGAAGGAAAAATATGTCAAAACAAACAGCTCTAAAAATTGTATTATATATATTATAAAATTATATAGTTAAATCTAATAAAATAGTTAAAAATTGGACCTGAACTTTTATATATTACCATGTTAATTTTCGTATAAATATATAAGTTGAAATTTACTTTTGATGAAAGGAAATGGATTTTTGTAGTGTCTTGAATCAACGTCTTGAAAATTACTATTTTTCTTATGAAAATAAATGAATTTTGATAGTGAGCTGACTAGGGCTGGGCTGGTGCGGTATACCGAAAAAATTTCGCCGTACCATATACCGTACCAAACTTTATGGTATGAAAAATTTCATACCGATGTCGTACCGAAACTTTCAGTATACCGATCTTCGGCATACCAAAAGCTTCGGTATGAAATATTTCCTTAGCATTGCCATACCGATATTTCGGTAAGTTCGGTATATACTGATATACCGAACCTTCGGTATGTACCAACACACCGGTATCCTGGTATAAACGACATACCGAACCTTTGCTATATACCGGCATACTGGTATCGCGGTATATACCGATATGTCGAACCTTCGGTACAGATCGATATACCGATATATAGGGTTAATTACGTAAAATTATATAAATTATGTATATTTTCGGTAAATTCGGTATATAACGATATACCGAACCTTCAGTACATACCGACAAACCGCTATCGCAGTATATACCATACCGAATATTCGGTACATACCGATACTGCGGTATATACCGAAATTCGGTATAGTAACAGTATACCGCGGTATCAAAAAATCTATACCGTTACCGTACCGTAAAATTTCGGTAGATACCGTACCGAGATACCGTACGAAAATTACGGTATGCCGAAAATTTCAGTATTCTCGATATTTTCTCGGTACGATATGTGCGGTATGCGATATATTCGGTATTTTTTCCAGCCCCAGAGCTGACCCATTGAGTCATTAAAAATTAATATTTTTTGGGAATGCAATAGTTTTTAGTAGTGTCAAACCTAAAACATAATTGAAAGCACATCATTCCATTTTGGTATTACACATTCTACGCTACAAGAAGTTTGGAGGTCTCCAAGATTCTGAGCAAAAGTCTTCATATTTCTTAATGTTCCGAGGACACGTTCTGGTAAATTGGGTACACAACTACACATATATATGGAAGCTCCTTAAGACAGATTTTTGAGGACAGGATCGAGGACAATGCGCTAGGGACGACCATAAATGAGTGAAAGTACTAGGAAACTAGAACCTTGTACAAGCCATCCAGTGGCGGAGGTATGCAACTATGCATACATGGCCCCCTCAAAAAAATTATTATTACTATTATATACATATATGTATAATATATATACTTTATTAGTGTATTTATCTAATTATATTCCTAATTTTCTCTGAAAAATATGTATGGTAGAATATACACTAGTCATATTATTAATTTTCCTTAACTAGATTCTTTATTTCCTCTTTCCTCCAATTTAATTTTCTTTCATTTCTTATCAAACTTACAAACAATTAGAATATTGTTATACTACTATTATACTAGTATAATACTAATAGTTCATGTATAGAGGGATGAGAACTTGGCATAATCATAAGTCTTTAACTTCTAACATTATGGTTGGGGTTCGATTTTCCACCCGGCCCCCTATCCCTCCCCTCCCCTTTACTTCTTTGTAGTTTGTGTTGCTTGAACTTCTACATATCTTTACCGACACTTGAGTATCATGTTTACCAAAAGAAAATAGTTGGTATATAGAAGATCAAATTTTTTTGATTAACTATCATTTTAATTGGCCCCTCTCCTTAATGCTGGTTCCGCCGTTCCGCCCCAGAAGCCATCAAAAACATTTATGAGGCTACAACCTCACATAAGTTCTCGGAACATTCTGAGAACTTTGCCTCAGATCCGTCATCGAAAACTTATTCCAAAGACGTATACTCGGAAAAGGTCATCGTTTTTCGATTGGTCCAAACCGGTCAAGTGCAGGGCGTTTCCTCGGGCTCCACCTCGCATATCTCATATGAAATAATTTCCGACTATGTGTCCTCGGAATCTATAGGCACTGCAGCTAGTATCATCTGTTTTCTCCTTCTCCATTGTGCCAAAACCTGTATGCAAAATTCAACAAGACTCAATGTGAGCTGCAGGGGAGAAATAGGGAATACGATGGTGCATCACAGGGGAAATTCAATTCTTGTTCATTGGTTCTTAAGCTTTGTTTAAGACGCAATCCAACGATATAGTTTATTCAAATCCTATCGTCTTCGGCCTAGAAAGGTCTTATTATTTGTTGTTATCCCTGCGATAACAGTATCCAAGCTCTAGAGCACAATAAGCCCCTCAGCTTCTGCTTCTTCATACGACTCCCAGCACTCCGAACGTCTCATGAACATAATACTCTGTCGATGACTCAAATAGGGATTTTCACGATCCTCACATGCAATCATGTTATGACATTCCATGCACCATCTATAAATAGTTAACAGTTCATGTAGACAATCAGAAACTCTCGGGAGTCACATATGACATATACGTTTGTGAAGTATTGATAGTGACCAGATTATGGATGAGGAATATTTCTCGGTGACGTGGCGAGTTGAAGGAGCATGCTGAAATTGCTCTAGAGCTCTTTCTAGAGGTAGAGCAAGTCAATAAAGGGATGAAGGGATGGAGGTAGGTGCGGAAACACGAACGACACCAATGAGGTATGTGGAGGTTTGGATATTTGAGGAGGGTGGCCTCATTCACTTTTCATCGTCCATTACGCCGACGATGGTGGTGGGAGGTGCGTGGATGGAGTCTTGTTGTACAAGAAAAAAAAAAAAAAAATGTTAGCGAGTGCAATTTTTTGGGTTTGGGGTTTGGGGAAAAATGGTTGAGTCCGTACTTTTCAATGCACATCTAAAAAAATACTATATATATTTGGGCGATTCAACCATGAACCGTCCAAACCCGTCCGGTTAAAACATATAGTAGATTTATTTGGTTGGTAGAGAAAATAAAAGGGAACTTGTCTTGTGATAAAGAGTTTATTTGGGAGTCAAGTAAATGATAAATAACATATACTCCGGCCCATTACAAATGTCTTGTTACTGTTGGGTACGGGAATTAAGGTAGAGTTGATTTGTAAGTATATGATGGGATCCACATAGTTGTTGGAGGGGAAAATCATTTCCATTTATAGAAATAAGACATTTGTAATGGGACATCAAAAAATAGTAAGTAGAACATTTGTAATGGGACGGAAGGAGTAGTACATTTAAGCATCAGATATTAATGGTATATTTGACCAACAGATAGTAGTAACTTGATTAAAAATATTTCGTAGCTTAGCATATTATTATATTATGGGGAAATTCCACTTAAATACCCCCTCCAAAACCTATTCCACTGCAGACCCTGTATACTATATTCCTTATGTATTAGTACCCACTGCAAAATCCATACCACTTCAGTACCCAATGCATTTAATTAATTCAATAATCAAAATAAGTGATGAAAAGACTATTATACCCCCAATCTAATGATTACTCAGTTGAAAATTTATTCCTCATCCTAGGTAGGTATACATACAAATGTATATATACGATCATCTTCCAAAGCCACTCTCTCTTCCATTTTTTACCGCTAAAAAAAAGAAACGGGTGGGAAGGGTTTTGGTTGTTCTCGAGCAGGAGGGGAGGAGGTAGGGTAGGGAGCGGGGGTTTGAAGGAGTTCGAATCAATCCGGAGCTGGACGGAGAGGGTTTTGTGGAGGTGGGGTTCGACGTTGGACGCCATTTTCGTGAGGTTGAAGCAATCGGGTTGGAGCATCGAAGCCATTCTCGGAGGGGTCGGTGCAATCGGGGTGGGAAGGAGGATGTGCAGTGAAGGGGAGCCGCGAAATGGGGTATGGGTGAGCTACTTGTGAAGGTGTAACTTTGTTATAAATATAATATGGTTGGGTATAAACCAAGAATCAGTGATGCATAGATAATGGGCATATGGAAGGTTGGAACAAGGGAAAAAAATAGTCATCATTGTGGTCAAAATCACACATTTTTCCTGAGGTTGCTTGTCATGATACACTTGCTGTCACTTCATACTGCGAGATGGGACAAATTCCGGACCCCACATAGCCTTTGCATCAGCATCTACTGTAAGAACCACACTTACTGCAGGAAATAACATACCTTTTGAAGGAGAATACTACACATAGTCATTCCAACACTTGACTAAAATTTCATTCATCTTGGTATCGATGTTGTTATGAATGGGGTATGGGTGAGCTACTGGTGGAGGTATAAGTGTGTTATAAATCTAAGTTGGTTAGGTATAAATCAACAATCAGCCATGTATATATATATGGCCACAGCACGTCACATCACACATTTTTTGGACACTGTACCGCGAATGAGCAAACCCCAAAAAAAATAAAATAGGAAAAGACTTCATTGGAATTCGGAAAAGTAACCTGCTGGGGCTGTCAAATCAGTACTTTTTATGACATTGCATAAGATAATGGAATTGCAGTCACATCAGTGCGATATACTTGATGAATTCAAACGCATCCAACCAATACGAGATGGTAACAAAGAAATATAAGGAGAGTACCATATTCGTCCAATTCAATACCTGAGTTAGCTAATCCGCGTTTGATTGGATTATGTGCACCATTCTAATGATGCACCATATCTTAGTCATACACTATAGTTGGACACATTCACCGTTTCAAACCTAAATGGGACACACTCAAGATGTTGTTTAAGACGCTATGGCACCCTTGATTGAATTCTATAATATACATTGCTCCCTATATGAACCACTTCAGTTCAGATTATAACTTATTATGGTTTAATCTAGCAATATGCACAAATGAACATTTTTACGTATGATGTTGAATGCATATGCCTCCTACATCATTAATCGGGTTGGAAATGGAGTTCAAAAACAGTACTCAACAGGAAGAATGACTACAATACACATACACGTATTTAATATCCAATTTCTGGAATTTGGATACAACACTGAAAAGTGAACCGTACTAGACTCCACAGACTACACATTGACCAGCTTCTTGTTTATTGACCAATGCCTTGTTTGGAAGGTAGTTTGTGGATTTCTAATCATTTTCATTCTAGGCTTATTGTTAGGGAGGTAATTGTATTCATTCATGTAGGTTTGTTATGAACCGGGCTCCGTACTTGTAATCATCCCTGTTTTGCATCTATTATATTACTGAATTTCTGTATAGTAACACACTTGTAAATACTAGGGCAACAATACACATCATCATAAAGTCCAATACCATCCAAAATGAAAGAAGGCACATCAAACAAAACCAAATTGTTCGGTCAAATCCAACATGGCCACATCGAAAATACACAAAAAATACACCCCTACGGAACAACGGGGCCTGATGCTCGCCGTGTCATTCACATCACCGACCTGCTTTTTCTTAGTTTTTCCGGCAGGTTTCCCCATTTTTCCCTGTCAACCAAACAAGTACAACACAGAATTGATTCAAATACTCCACCTTCCCCTAAAATAGTGGCATATCAAGGAAACAATCTATACCTACGTTTTGCTCCAAAATACAACAAATTTGAAACAGAACACTCAACATATATTCTTACCGTTGCTGAAGACTCGCTCGCTCTCTCCTTCTTATTGTCCCCATGTTCTTCAGTGATGATATTTGCCTTCTTCTCAGCCACACCCTCTTCCATAATCCCCTTCTCCTTTTTCGAATCCATTTCCCCTGCCAATCACAACCAACGGTTACTATTGCCAAACAATACTACAGTTTTCACAGAAAAACATAACAGAACATAGCAGAGCATATCCAACCTTTTATTATATTTTAATCTATGATAATGCCCAAGCATACAAAACCCATTTATTCGCACTGAATATTTATATCCACAGACAGAAATAAATAACACAATTTGAATAATCACACTCGAAAACACCTTATATCAACACCCATTTCTTCGCATTCTGTACTCACATCCACATACCACAACAACCATTATCATTCGAATACTCACACTCCAAAAAAACCCAAATTTCATCAGCAATTTCACTTTCGAGATAGCATTAAACCTTACAGCACCCATTTGTTCGAAATCTGTACTCACATCCACATACCACAACAACCATTATGGGATGGTGGAGGAGGCCGGTTACTCAAGGTGGTTTTGGGAGTGGTTTTGCGATTTACGAGGTGTGACAAGACACCCCATGGTTTTGGGAGTGGTTTTGCAATTTACGAGGTGTGACAAGACACCCCATGTTAAATTACCCTGCTGCCCTTCCTTCTATTTCATGGTTTTTTTTTAATTCACTTAAGGGTATTTTGGTCTTTTCATATTTTCTAATTTAAAAAAAATCAAAATTCGAGGGTGGGTACTAAAGTGGAAGTATTTTCGTATAGAGGGTGAAATATTGGATGTATTTGGGCTTGGGGTATTTAAGTGGAATTTGCCATATTATTATCTTTTAGTTTATATTATTTCCAAAATCTAATATATTTACTTTCTAAAAATGAGTTGGGTTGATTGGACCTGATTAATATGTATTTAAGGAATAATATATAGTATAAATTATTTTGTGCCGACAGATTTCAATAATGTGATGATTACTGTATGATTATTGTGGGTTTGTATAATAATGAATTATGAGATATGTGTAATGTATTAGTTGTGAATAGTGGCTAAAAACATGTGATGCCCCTAGGGTATATAGTGATGATACATGTTTATAGTTATTTTTCTGCTTCTGAGTTGATTGTTTTTTTTTTTTTTTTTGGTGAGGGACGCCAAGGCGTCAGCTAACAAAGAAGAAAAAAAAAAAAAAGGAAAAAAAAACCACTAGAATCGAGGGTACCACGTCCCTGACATATCAGCAGAAAGCAGGCTTCGAACCTCATCTTGGGGGAATGCCCAGGTCGTGAAGAAATCTACTTCCCGCGCCCCCCTCTTGGCCAAGGCGTCAGCTACAGAGTTGCCTTCCCGGAGAGTATGGAACCACCTGTATCCCGGGTGCAAAGCCATAATGTCACGAATGTTCCGGTTCAAATTAAAATAGCTATGATCCGGGTTGATATCTTGTGTAATCAGCCTCAGTGCATCCTCCGAGTCAGAATAGCCGCAGAAGACCTCAATCCCCAAGCTATGTGCCCTCTTTATGCCATTCCATATGGCATGAAGCTCCGCATCAAGATTGGTAGAAATCCCGATCGAACCAGAAAAACCTTCAAGCCACCGACCATCCCCATCACGAAAGACGCCACCAAATCCAGCTCTACCAGGGTTCCCAAGGGAACTACCATCCACATGAAGATTCTGAGTTGATTGTTTTATATCATCTTTACACGTTAAATTGTTGTTAATTTTGACAGTTTTAATCACAATTACTTAGCCATCAATTATTAATTGATACAATTTTTTTGTTGTTGTCATGTTTCCTTATAGATACACATTAATTACGTACTCATTTCAAATTACAACTTTTAAATTACAGACAGGAACAATTTGGGAAGGTATATCATAGAAAAATCCGATGGCATCACATTCATTGCATGCTAAATATGGAGATTTAGCACCCTATAATATTAAAATATAATCGTCAATGTATTATAAATGCACATTAAATTAACCTGAGCTTATATAAGATTTCTTTAAAGGTTCAAAAGCGACTAAAGATAAGAAAATATATTAAAGGTCACTACTGCCCGCCGGTACCATATAAAACAATATTGCATTCAAAATATGAATTATTTCAGATGTAGACCTCTAACATTTTAAAACATACAACATATTAATTAATAATTATATAGTTGGCCTCCATGGCAAAAATATATTTTGGGTAGGAAGCAAATCGAAGACGACATATATTTAAGTATCAAGAAATGAAGAAATTAAAATAAAATAAAATAAATGGGTTCTCCAAATTATAAATACATACTTGTATTTCTGATATCATATAAATATACCCAAATGCCTACATGGCTACATAAACATATGAACATGCACTACACAAATTTTGTGGGAAGGCGATGAAATCCGTCTGGTGACGTTATTCTTTTTTTATATTCTTTTATCACATTCCCTAGAATTTCTTGTAATGATGTATATGCTTGTGTAACAATGAATTGAACAGCTTCTTGTTGTTGTTGTTTAATTTTTTGTTATATAAATGGACAAATTAAATTACCCCTGGAAGGACCCTGGATTTGTCCCTCATTCCTATTAGCTATTACATCACGTGGTGTTGAACATTATGCATGTAATAAAAATATCTATTAACAATATAATTAAAATTAGCGTCCATTTCAGTATGTTAGGTTGATGAATACAAGTATACAATGTCGCTTCGTCCAGCCATAATCACTTTCAATATAATTACAAGTTTGATTGTGATTAATTAAGATAAACAGTATATTCATCTAAATAAATATTTATATAAAACAAATGGTACCAAACTTAAATTTGTTTATTTCCCAGAATTTGTTTTCTTGTAGCTATTATATTGCATAGCAATTGATCAATCTGACTATTGACCTATCAACTGTGACTTGTTCATTGTTTAACGTGGCAAAGAGATTATGAAAAAAAAAATTATTTTTCACAAATTACAAATAAAAATAATAATAAAAAAGAACAACAATGAATAAAGACGGGTATTCAAATCTCCAATCATGAATTGAAAATCAGGGTCAAGCTCTCATATCCATTTTGTTATTGATTGAATTAATAATGTTAATTTTAATTAGAATTAAAGAATTTAAGTATCATAGAACAACTATTAATCATCTTTTCCTACATGTTTTTTTTTTTTGGTGAACAAGACGCACAGGCGTCGGCTAAGCAGTAAAGCTAAGAAAAAACTACAGAAAAAGGGGGGGAAAGGGGGAGAGCGAAAAGAAAGGATTAAGCTCGAGGGAACGAGACCCCCCAGGGAATCAGCAAAAAGACATGATCGAAGCTCGTCTGGTGGGAAAGCCCAAGTGGTGTAGAAGTCCACCGATCGAGTGCCACGCTTGGCGAGAAGGTCGGCCACAGCATTCCCTTCTCTCAAGATGTGAAACCAACGAATTCCCAACGAGAGAGACAAGGCCTCCTGGATACTAAGGACAAGGGGATGAAGGATGTGCTCGGCGGGCACCCCCACGCGAATAAGTCTAAGAGCAGTCTCGGAATCAGAGTAACAACAAGCTTGATTGATGCCCAGAGAGTGAAGGCGTTGCAGACCATTCCAGATCCCATGAAGCTCGGCAACAAGGTTGGATGTGCAGCCTACATAGCCCGAGAACCCCTCGACCCAACTTCCATCCTCCGTACGAATCACCCCACCAAATCCAGCATTACCCGGATTGCCTAAGGAACTGCCATCAACGTGAAGCACCATCCCTGGACAATGCTCGGGATGCCAGGTAACAAGGCGCAGCGGACGGGACTTGGTGCTCTTACCAAAGACACGATCATACCTCTCACCATAGAATTTGGCGTGGCGGATGACCCTAGGCAGCGAAATAGGCTCCCCACGAAAGCAATGAGCATTTCGCGTGCACCAAATGAGCCAAAGCAACGCCCAATGAATACCTGTCCAAGCACGAGAAAGACACAGAAAAAGTGAAGCAATATCAAGAGTATTATAGTCGAGAGGCGGCAAACCTCCAATTACCTCCCAGGCTATGAGCGTCCAAGCACATCCAAAAAATAAGTGGAGAATAGTTTCAGGTTCATTCCCACATATAGGACAGTTTGGGGAATTGCTTAAACCACGTCGGTGTCTCAAAATATTGGTGGGAAGAGCGTCCAGCGCCACCAGCCATAATAAAAATTTAGTCTTCTCGGGTGCTGGAATTTTCCAAACCCATGCCACTGGCCGCATCGGTTGACAACCTCGCATCAATAAAAGCCAATTGTATCCGGACTTGACTGTGTAGATGCCTGTAGAATTGTTTTTCCAACACCACGAATCCGCAGCAAGAGGATGAATGGTAATTGGCCCAAGTTTATGCACTTCAAGCTTAATGTCGTCCGGTACAATAGTATAGAGATTCGACCACTTCCACATGCCATCAATGAAAATATCTTTGACTTGCAGATTAACATCAACATAATTAACAAAAGGAATATGTGGTGCTATCGGATCTCCTTGGAGCCAGGCGCTATACCAGAGGCTACAGGTGCCCGATCCAATCCGAATGCGAAACCCATTGCCGAGTATAGGACAGACTTGGCATAGGGCACGGTAAGCTGGGGAAGCTCGCGGCCTGGCAGGGAAGAAAAGCTCCTTACATCCATACTTAGCAACAAGAAGATTCACCCAAGATTTAGGCTTCATACTGATGACATCTGAGAAGATTTTGCCTAGGAGTGCTGTGTTCGTGTCCCTCCCTGTGCGAAGGCCTAATCCTCCCATTTGCCTTGGAGCCGCAGCATTACTCCACTTAACCAGATTTAATCCATGGCCGAGAGAGTCTTTCCAGACAAAGTCCCTTACCACCTTGTCAATCTTGTTACATATAGTGGACGGCACCCAAAAAAGTTACATAACATACATGAAAATCGAGGAAAGGACTGCGCGAGCTAGGGTCACTCGCCCCGCTTTGTTAAGCAAGCCTCGTTTCCATATACTCATCTTAGCATGCATCTTGTCGAGTAGAAACTGGAAGTGGTGATTTCTAACTGGGCCATGAACAAGTGGGAATCCCAAGTAGCGATCCAAGGAGTCCATAAACTCAATGTTAAGGATTGAAGAGAGCTCTTGAATGCGAGATTGCCCAACCGCCGCCGAAGCATAGGCTTGCGATTTATGAAGACTCTCAAACCAGCAAGGGACGCGAAACTGGAGAGAACATCATCAAGGCATTGGGCACTGTTCAACTCGGCAGTAGAAAAAAAAAGTAGGTCATCGGCGAACATGAGGAGCGATAGGGGAGTGGCGTGAGGGCACAAGATGATGGGCTTCCAGCTGCCGCACTCAACCTTGGCAAGAATTGTCCGAGACAATTTTTCCATAACAATGATGAATAAATAAGGGGATAGAGGATCCCCTTGTCTAATGCCTTTAGCCGGAGTGATAGGTGCCAAAGCTGAACCATTCAAAAGGATAGAGTAGGTCGGGGACCGGACGCAAAACATAATGATCTTAATCAAACAGGCGGGCAACTGCATCTCAATCAAACATAATTCCAAGAAGTCCCAACAAATGTTGTCGTAGGCTTTCTCTAAGTCCACTTTAAGCAAGAATTCCTGTGCACGGCGGTGTTTATTATTGAAAGAAGAAAGAACCTCCTGGAGAATAATAGCGTTTCCAGGGGTACCTCGCCCAGGAAGGAACGCTGACTGATAAGGACCAATATAATATGAGAGATAAATTCGAAGACGATTGACAATCACTTTCGTGAGGATCTTGTAAGCCACGTTGCAAAGGCTAATCGGGCGGTATTGGCGGATTTCTTTTGGAATCTCCACTTTAGGGAGAAGACAAATGAATGTAGCAGAAACTTCTTGATCAAAGGTCGCTGTAGTAAATGCATCACGAACGAACTTCCAGCAAGTATGCCCAACCGTGTCCTAATAGGTTTTGTAGAACATAGCGGGAAATCCGTCCGGCCCCGGGGCAGCAAGCCCTTTCATATCCTGAACAGCAGCGTGGACTTCCTTCATGGTCACCTCCTCCGCAAGATTAGAAGCAGCTTGCAATGGTGGCAGATGCTCAAGAGGGTAGTGGACGTTGGCAGGCGCCATGGAGTGGCTGAACAACCAGGAGAAGTGATGGTTGACATGCCCAGCAAGTGTGGCTTCATCAGTGACCCAATTACCATCAATCTCGAGTCCACGGATTTTATTCCTTTGGCGGCGAATTAAAGTTTGGGTGTGGAAATATCTAGTGTTTCGATCCCCACACTTAATCCACTTATCCCGCGATTTTTGAAACCACAAGATTTCTTCCTGCTTGAGGACATCTTCTAGCTCGGCCAATAGATATATTTCAATCCTTTGCCATCTGGAGGAATCAACTCTATCCAAGCATCTCGTGACCCCATTAAGTCTACGCATGATCCGATTCTTCCGACGAGTAATATTACCAAAGACTGTGTTATTGAAATGAGTAGAAGACTCCTGGACCTAATGGAGCCGGCTGCGAAGAGGATCGTCATTCCAATTCCAAGCACAGTCGACCACATGTGAATATTGGGGGTGAGCAGTCCATGCAAATTCCCACCGGAATGGCCGCGCACCCGTTTGTCTGTTATCAGAGAAACAACGAATAAAGAGAGCACTATGATCAGAGCCCCGGCGAGGGAGAACATCAACCACACCACTCGGGAAGCTAGAAATCCAATCCAAATTGCACACTGCTCGATCAAGACGTTTTCGCGCTAAATACCCTCCAGTATTATTACGTTGCCAAGTGTAAGGGTCACCTACTGAGTGCAGGGAGTTGAGACCGCAATCAAGTAGCATCTGCCGAAAGGATTCACATTGACGGGCACAAGGAGTCATCCCCAAAGCCTCAGTGTCATAAGCAACATCATTCCAGTCGCCAAACGCTAACCAAGAACCAGTGAGCATAGAACAGGCCTCGCGCATGTGTTGCCAATCCTGAAGGCGAGCTTGGGCGATAGGGTTGGCATACACGGCAGTGAAATTCCAAGTACTATCATTGCCACATTTCACAGAACAAGTAATAAGGCGAGGACGCGAGTGGATCACAGAAAACCTTAACGGCAAACCGATACGAGTAAGGAGCCATAATCCCCCAGCCCGGCCAGTACACTCTATAATGTGAAGAGCTTCATAGCCAAGGCGATACAAGAAGACCCTAAGGCGCTCAAATAAGCCTTGAGGCTCCATGATGAACACCACAGAAGGTTTGCGAGCCCGGATGACGTCCGAAAGATGACGTTGAAAATGTCTACTCATAGCACCACGAACATTCCAAGAGAGGATGGAGAAATCCTGAAAATTAGATAAATTTGGCGTGGCAGACATGATAAAAAATGACAAGATAAACAAGAACCAAAGGGCCATAAACAACGCTGAAAAGGTTTTGGCCAAGTAAGAAACCCTATAAGTGATGTCATGCAGTCGGAGGTTGCTCCATAGAGACATCCCCAGCAGATTCATTAGAAACAATAAGTTCCGGAGCCAATGTACGCAATTCAGGACCCGCGCCATCACCATCCGTTAACAAACCTGTACCAACGTCTGGGGGTACGGTGGGAGGGTTTAGTGCCATAGAGGTGTTGGCCTCGTAGTCATTCGGCCGCGGACCAATGTTCTTCATACGACTCCTTTTGAAGATGGATGTGGACCCTTTGGGCTTGAGGAAAGATTTGGTCAATCTCTTCGCTCCATTCGTCCTTGACAACAGAGTGGGTAACATGTTGGAAGCACCATTAGTTTGTACCTCGGCCAAAGGGGACGGAGCATCATAGTTCAAAGCAATGGTCTTTAACTTGTCCGCACTTGAGATGGTCTTTAACTTGTCCGCACTTGAGATTGATTTATGGGATTCTTTGGCCTTACCATCCGAAGCAGGCTTAGATGACAGGGCCGGTGGAGCAATAGCTACTTCAGTGGCCTTTCCAGACAGGCCCTTTTCTTGAGGGGGTTGAGAAGCCAAGGGTAGCTCTTTGGGCTTTCTAGAATTGTCATGGTCCAGAGAGGGAGGCCCAACACCTTTACCTTTAGCCTGAGATGTAAGAGAGGGTTTACGAGGTTTCCTACGCTTCACCTCCATCCATTCCCCAATTCCCATATCTAACTTATCCGCATCCCCATAATTAAGGGATTCTGCATGATTCCCTTCCACCATGCTAGCATCCTTGCCATCCGTAGAAACCGTAACCTTAGCAGTTACCAAACCAGTCTCAGCGATCCCAGCAGCTCCAGGGAGTTCTGAGCCCCCGACGGCGTCGCTGTGTTCCGGCATGGCAGCCGGCGTCTGAACGGAGCACCTATCTTGGAGATGACCATACCTTGCACACTTCATACACATCATGTGTAGCCCCTCATATGCCACACGGATGATCTTGCCTTCTACTTCAATCTGCCCTAGCAAAGGCTCCTCTAGGTTAATTTCAACACAAGCTCGAGCATACCTCCCACGAGAGACGATTTTCCCTGTAGAGGGTCTGCTTCAAGTCCGAGAACCTCACCCACGTCTGGATCGTATTAACTTTCGAGGTCGCCGGATCAAAGTCCTCCGACCAACGCAGTATAGCCAAGCAATGGTCGAAGATCATCCAGGGTCCATTAGTAAGCACCTTCTCACGATCCGCAGGAAGTTCGAATTTCGCCATGAAACAACCGTATCCAACGTCCAAGAGGTCCCATTGGCCGGCAGGTTT